>OZ005740.1:11785495-12385495 GCA_963930735.1 Dioctria linearis | reverse complement strand
TAAAAAAAAAATTGAATTTCGAAATAATTTCGTTCAAGTATGGATGAGGTATGTTGCAAGACATCTTATCCTGTATCTCGGGGAGTACTTGAGTTAGACTAAAAATCTTGTATTTGTCTAATTAGGTAACAGATTAGGAATGGTCTCTGTAGGTACGGATCAGTTTGCTAATATGGCGGCTACTTTAGGAGATTATCGACCCTCAAAGAAGATTATTTTTCGAAGAGAAAAACATTTTTTAAGTTATATCGTTAATTTGTTACTTATCTATAAACTTTTTTGAAAGCTAGTTATTATAAATGAAAGCCAGTAGTAATACGAATAAAACTAGATCAAAATGGCGATCTAGCAAGTAAAATGATCTGAGTTACAGCCAAAATAGCGTTACAAGGACCTCAATTTTGAAAAAATCTAAAATCCGCTGTAATTTCGAAAATAAGACGAATTCGGAAAAAAATAATATGGCATTTTCGATTGCAAATCACCTCATCTTTTAGGGGTTTCAGTATTGCATACTTTTCCTGGAACACGCTGTACAATCAATTCTACAAGTATTGCTTTGAGGTACGCAAATTTTCTGACTTCTTGAAAAACACTTGTAGTATATAGTTTTGTGGAATGGGGCCCAGATGACGTGTCAGCAGTACTCTGAATGAACTGACCGAGCTCGTGTGCTGCAAAGCCGCCGGAACACTGTTCCAAAGACGAGCTACCTGAACAAGATGAGAGCGTTCCAAAAATCGATGTTGAAAACGGGGAACCCGCCTGTCAGTATTCAAAAAGCTGATGTCAGAAAATAGATAGCTGGGACGCCTAGTGTAGATGATCTTATGAAGAAAAGCAAAATTATCAGTGTCAGATAAGCATCTAGAGACATAGCCAGCAGAGAATTACGGAAGAGAGAAACGTGATCGTATCTCCTCAATCCATCTATAAAACTGATGCAGTCATTGAAAGCGACATTCAGCTTCCTCCTACAGATCGAATCCAAGTGAGGGCAGACAAGGCATCCACACAACCTTCGAAGTATCCCATAAATTTTACCTAAAGTATTTTTAATGTGGTCGCAACAAGTCATAGAAGAGCTGAAGATAATTCCTAAATTTCGAGCAACGGTAACGTGAGGTTGAGCCATTCAAAGTTACAGTTGGAAACTGTGAGACATCAAGCCTCTCACGATTTAAATCACGTAAGTTGATTTGTTGGAATTTAAACGTTATCCATGCCTCTTGGACCACTCAGAGATTCTCTTCAAATCTGAGTTGATTCTCTCGACACAGCCCTCAATAAATCCAACCGGCCTATCCAAATATATCTGAGCGTCATCCGCATACAAGTGTATTTTTGAGTCTTCTATTACATTTGGCAGATCATCTATGTACATGAACAATGTAGTCTTTGCAACAACTTGTATTGCCGATTCCGAAACAGGTTTAATTCAACTCCACTTAAACCTCAGAATAGTCTGTTTTATTACTATCTTTTTGGAACCTACCTGCAAGTTAAAAAGACTGCTAGGAGACTAGAAATAGGAACAATATGTAATGAATTTTATTACTTCTTTTTTCTCTTTGTCTGCTATTAATTCTAATTCACGGATGTTTGCTTTGCTTGAATCAGCAGATAGTGAATGCTTTCCAACTTCAATAAATCCCCTGGGAACAGGATTGGATTATATGGCTAACAGGACTATAATTTTTGATCAGAAAGCTTTTACGTTTGTACCATACTTATGTAAATGTAAAGTAAGAGTAACAATAAATTTTGCCAATTCCAAGTAGACCCACAAAAACTGATCACACTGCAAATCAATTTAAATAATAATCGGCAAATGCACAAAATTTGTAAATGTTATTCCGGTTATGGTAATTTTGGGCTATAGATTGTCTATTTGATGAGCGATTCTTGTAAGCTCTAAGCATTTATTAGTCATTTTTGATTACCTACTGCATGACTAATTAATTCCAAGCATCAAATAACAGAGATAATCGCAATCCTATTCAAAAAAAAACGATAAGTTAGGTAAACTTTGCCAATTACATTTCCGTTGATTTATTAATATGCGTACAAAACAAATTTATGAGATCATAGGTGTAGAGATTAAGAAATTTCATTTGCTTATGATTAAAACGTGGGCGGACTCCTCTAACTTGTTAGCTCAGTCTGTAACTTATGGTAAAAAAAATTACTATTATAATTTTGAACACAAAACGAAAGAGAATGTATATGTACCTACTTGTGGATGTTGACCTTAAAGAAAAACTTAAGAAATTTCAACCATTTATTTATATCTCTTACAAAACAAAAGCAAAATAAAATGTAATAAGCTCTTACCGTGTAGGTGGAACCAGTTGCTTCATTATAAAACTCCTGAGTATCCGGAATAGAGAAATGCATTTCGGTAGAACCTATTTTCGCGTTAATTTCCACTATTGCTTTCATGAACTAATTTCTCAATCGTATTTTAACATTCACTAACCACTAATTAATCATAAGCGAGCAACATGAATTGTAAAAATAAATTAACCAACCACTTTCGCTCTCATAATGATTTCAAAACTTCTTCCTCAAGAAACACAAATCAAACCTCTGAAAACCTGCGTTTTATTAATAAAAACATTCAAATTTACATTGTAAATTCAACAAAAAGAAAACACAAAATGCACTTGTTTCACTGAATTAATAATTAAAAATCGAAAAAAAATTGCTGAACTAAAATTTATCTCCTAAAAACTGCTGGGATTAAAGAATTGCGACTGCACTGGACTCACTGTCACGAAAATTTCCACAAAGCATACACTCCAAACTGATAAAACTCAATGAAAATTAATCTATATGAGGCAGGAATGTTAGCTAAATGACTAAAGTCTTCATGATATCAATTTCTTGACGACGAACAACAAATTAAATAATATAAAGTGAATGCAAATCTCCAAGCTCCAAGCAACTGTCAGTGAAGGAAGAACGATTAAAAGAGCCTGGAATAATGGAATGAATTGTAGAATTCAAGTGATCAAATAAGTTCGATAAGGGCCAACCCACGCGAGAGTTTTTAAGAATGGAAGGATTTTCCTCCCCTTGTGCTTAAACGTACTAGCACTAACATATTGCTACGCGTAGTTTCTTATAAGATTACCACAATTGATTGTGTGCGTGTTCAATTTAGTTACAAATTTTGATATAAGCAATAACTGTATCACAAATTCACAGCATGTAATGATAATTTAATTATTATATTATCACCTCAATCGCAAGTAAACAGCCGACCGATTGGAATTTTCGCAATTTTAAAATGGCCGAATCAATTCTCTTTTCAGTAGGATTGGGCCAGTGCTGTGCATTGAATAAATAACTAATAAGGAAGCGTGGTTCCATGCGAATACAATGGACGTGAGTAGGCAATTCAATGACAGTCAAACCTAAGGAGCGGGAGGAGAAATTACAAGAGGGCTGGTCAATTATTTGAAAATTCTGCTTGACAAGTCGCTTAAATTATAATAGGCAACGTCAAGAAATATTATCTGAAAATAGGGGGGCGCTAACAATTTGTTTATTTTACATAGCAATTTGGTAGTCCCCCTTCAAAATTTCACGGTTTTACTACTGCCATGACGAAACGAATACGATTTTCCTCCCCTTGTGCTTAAACGTACTAGCACTAACATATTGCTACGCGTAGTTTCTTATAAGATTACCACAATTGATTGTGTGCGTGTTCAATTTAGTTACAAATTTTGATATAAGCAATAACTGTATCACAAATTCACAGCATGTAATGATAATTTAATTATTATATTATCACCTCAATCGCAAGTAAACAGCCGACCGATTGGAATTTTCGCAATTTTAAAATGGCCGAATCAATTCCCTTTTCAGTAGGATTGGGCCAGTGCTGTGCATTGAATAAATAACTAATAAGGAAGCGTGGTTCCGTGCGAATACAATGTACGTGAGTAGGCAATTCAATGACAGTCAAACCTAAGGAGCGGGAGGAGAAATGACAAGAGGGCTGGTCAATTATTTGAAAATTCTGCTTGACAAGTCGCTTAAATTATAATAGGCAACGCCAAGAAATATTATCTGAAAATAGGGGGGCGCTAACAATTTGTTTATTTTACATAGCAATTTGGTAGTCCCCCTTCAAAATTTCACGGTTTTACTACTGCCATGACGAAACGAATACAAACGCAGCACAATAATACATTTCGCCGAGTGGCTTAGGTTTTCACCCGATATGCCGTTACCTTATTAGTTATTTATTCAATGGGACTGTGTTCAACTTTTGGCTATAGCAAAATCAAAAAAACATCAAACTACTTTGGCTTTACCTCTAGAGAACATGCCAATTTGGATATATTCGGCTATAGACAAAAGTTGAACATAGCCACGGTATGCTGCCCGCCCTCAGGATTGAAAGTACGGGCAGCATACCCAATACTACTGCAAGCAAATTAGCTCCGACCATGTTGAATTGCGAAATTTATGAAATTTATGATCGGACGGCTGTACAGATGCTTACCTGCGATTTGAGGTGATAATATAATAATTAAATTATCATTACATGCTGTGAATCTGTGATACAGTTATGGCCAAAAACTGTATCTAAATTGAACACGCACACAATTAATGTCGGTAATCATATAAAGAACTACGTGGAGCAACATTATTGTGCTGGCACGTTCAAGAACAAGGGGAGGAAATTCCTGCCTTTCCTAAAAAATTTTCGTGTGGGAGGTCCCAAATACGGTAGAATTTCGAACACAGCTGTGCATACCGCGAAACATTAGGGCAACTTACACGCTACAGCACTTTTCGTGAATGAGAAACACTCGGTGGAGGAATTTTCCCTCCCTCCTAGTGCCAATAATTCGTGAAATTTCATAATGGCCGAAACTATTCTCTTGCAGTATTGCTGCCCATGCTACAGATTAGAAAAGTGTAGTACAGAATTTTTCCTCCTCGCCCTAATGCCTCTCATCCACGAAAAGAGTTCCATGCTGAAGGGTGTGGGCCCTAATATTGACAATACTTTTGATGTTTACTTATTATTATTTACTGATAAGCGATCATGAAAACTGAAAAGATTATTAAAAGTTGATGTAGGAAAGTAGATGGTTTATCAAAGTAATCCGAAAAATTAATTTTAAAGGATAATTAAGACGATACGAGTAGTTTTCATATTTTATTTTGGCAAAATCTTTGTTATACTTATATACGAAATTTAGAGTTTCAATCTCAATATCGTGACTCCAACACCTTTGCTTTATTAAATTGAAATGTCAAAAAGGAAAATATGGGCAGGTGCTTAATTTTTGTTTTAATGCAACCGAGAATAGAAAGACGTATTAAATTTATTTATTTAGATTAAATGTGAAAAGAACTAAAATTTTGAAGAGAGACCAATGCCTCAATCTCTCAATATAACTAACCCAAAATGTTAGATTTCGATTGAAATCGAGTTTAATGAATGACATTTCGAATTTTGTGATAAAATTGGAAGCGACGTTGAAAAGAAGTCGTAATTCTAAGTTTCGTCCGAGTTCATTGTTTGATTTTTTTTATAATAGTAAATATCTTCTCGAATTGAAATTCGTCCGATAAAACATTTTTTTTTACAATTCAAATGTAATATTTTAGGGTATGAAAGAGAGAAAGAGAAAATATTGTTGGCATTTTGTTTATCAATTTATTATTAAAAACAATTCGAACCTGGACATTGACCAAAGTTCTTAAAATACCCGATGTTTTACAACTTTCGAGTATCAATTACACTATTTAAATTTTTTTCGAAAATAATGCAATATATATATTAATTGGAAATATTTACAAGAAAGGGAGTTTACGAAATAACTACCTATTTATCATTTAATAATTTTTGAAATCCTTATAAAATCTGCCGTAATCAGCACGTCTGAACACAGTAATAGGTAGGAAATGGAAGAATACGTCGGTTCAAGCTCAGAGTATAATATGGTGAATGTCCCAGCTAAATTCTTCAACTTAACAGAACTAAATTATTTTTTTTTAAATGCAGACAAATTTTAAAGCTATAACTTCAGAAATTAGGTTCATGTTTATTTTAATATTCAAATTACTTTTAGGTTTCAATTATACGTATATTATTAGGTCATAATTCACGTCATTATTAGTTCGTAATTTTTTGTAAACCTATTATTCAAATTTTACTCCGGGTGTATCTTACCATTTTAAAATGAGGCCAAAAAACAGTGATTTAATAAAATAGTATTACTATACAAATAAAGAAACACTTCCATTTTCAAATATTCAAATAAATGTCAAACTCATCTGATTCCTTTTCTTTTGAATTATTTCATGAAAAGGAAAAATCAATTGCAGCAAGATAGAAAAAACTCAATAAATACAATTGTACCAACATATTAGAATAAAATCAACCGTCATTAGAATAGGATGGCAATATTCTTGAATTGGCAGAAACAAAATGGCTACTTTTTTCGCCATCAAAGAAAGTCAGTGCAAGTGATGTTAACGGAGTTTTTTGTAAAAAATTAATAGTTTTAAGTGATATAGATTTAAATGGATATAACTGATGGAGAGTTAAAACTTGAGAGTATTCTATAAGTAAGATTAATTCTGTTGAAAACATGTAATTTCAGAGCAATATGTGAATTTTATTTCATGATCAAGAAAAATTTCTCTTAACAAATGGGAAAAAAATTGTATGGATTTGAAATCCATTTTGTTACAAATTCGCTTATATTTCAATAAATGAAAAATAATAAATTCGATAGCAAGCATTTGTAGAATTCTTTAAATTAAATTTGTTTATTTTCTATTGCCTTTCGTCAGAAAAAAAAACGAACACAAAGTTTTCTCTCGACTCGAACTCTCGATCCAAAGAATTTTTCTTATTGGGTGGTGTACCCATGAAGCGGCCTGCCTGGATGTTTGTGTATTGAGTTGTGAAGGGAAAAAAAAAAGAAAATTTTGTCGTTCAGCCATTTCGAAACACTTTTCAAATTCCAGTTTCGTCGCAGAAAAACTACAAAAGAAACTAAATGATTTTAAGTGCAAGATGGGAAAGCGAAATGCAATAGAACATAATGGTGGACCAAACAGCAAGAGGGCCAAACTTAATGGACATGGACATCGCAATGGAGAAATCTCTGCTTGCGAATTAACACTAAATTCAAAGGAGTCGCCAAAGCCTGAATATCAATTATCTCGAGATCTTGTAAATGGTACAATTCTAACAGATATAACGCAGAAAAAATGGCGAATTGGAAAACCGATTGGTTCGTATTTCTCATTAATTATTTCCTTTGTCGCTTGTTCTGTCAATGCTTGTATAAAATCGATTTTTTACTTTTCTTCATTTGTATTTTTTTTTCTCCTTTTAACTATTTTCAGGTAAGGGTAGCTTTGGAGAAATATTTTTAGCCTCGGATGATGTATTGTCACCTGTAACTAGTGAAAATGCCAAATATGTCGTGAAAATTGAACCTCATTCGAATGGTCCTCTTTTTGTGGAAATACACTGCCTGCTGAGCACAGCGAAAAATTCAGGTACGCATTTTTTCTATCATAAATATTTTAAGTTTCTTTTTATATCTAATGCGGAAATTTTGTTGAGATTTATTGATTATATTGCGGGATACAATGATTTTTCCCTTATTGCTTTTAAGGCATAAGTTTTCTTTTATGGAAATGTTACTTTTAGTTGATTTTCAATAAAATACACATTTCCTAACTTAATCGTATTTACCAAGGTCTTCCGCTAAATGCTTATATAATAATTTTATTGCTTTTTCTGGTCCCTACCTTGAATTATCTCTCCGTCGACCCAATTATATTTAATGTTATCTTCCAACAATATATTTTGCGGTATCCTGATTACCCTCAATATATCTCTCAACCCTGATTGGCCTACTTTTTTCAGTACCTTCTCAATTAATGGTACCTAACCTAGCATGTTATTTGGTCTTCTGTACTCTTAGCATATCTTCAAATTTTTCACATTTTCAATTGTGAATTATACTAAGCTTTTTTTACGTTTGTCGGAAATTTCCCCTTAGACATCTAAAAACTTAAATTTCTTATAGAGGATCAAAATACTGATTAAATCAATCAATTAAAGTGGAAGTGTAAAATTCAGACAATATCAATAAATCTAAACTGAGAATAAATATTTATTTCTCTTTATTTCTAGAAAATGATCCTCTTCCGTTGGGAATGCCAGAGTATATAGCGTCGGGATCGCATTACTTCAAAAATACTCGATATCGTTTTCTAATTCTTCAACGATTTGATCGTGACTTATATTCAATTATAAAAAAACGTCGGGTGGATCAAAAGTCCGTTCTCATCCTTGCTGTTCAAATCCTTGAAGTACTAGAGCATCTACATGACAAAGGATACTGTCATTCGGACTTAAAGGCAGAAAATCTAATGATTAGTAAATGTACATTTCGGAGTCAAGCCTTAAATGTAGAAAATAACAGTTACGATGAAATTGAAAATTTTTCGAATGGTGAAGAAGATGATTATGATTGCGAGGAGGAAATTCCTTCTAATGATGAAGATGATGATTCCGATAAAGGATACAAAACACCCATTAACAAGAAAAAAATTCAGTACAGTGGATCAAATCCGGTATTTAATTGAAGCTCTGTTAAAACATTTAATTATCTAATTTGATGATTTTAATTCTAGGTACGATCATGTCGAGTAGAACGTAAACGTAATTCTACCTATCAAGAATTGGTCAAAACACATTATTTACGCCCAGCAAAAAAGATTATTAATTATACGGAATATTTTGGTGATGAAAATTCAAAGGGCAGCGAAGACGATACGATTGATGCATACTTGACAAGAAATCGATTGTCAGTAAAACTTCTACGTAACGACATCAAGCGTCAAAGCTCAAGTGATTTAGTTACAGAAGATCGAATATTTCTAATTGATTTTGGATTAGCATCAAAATTTATTGATTCTAGTGGGACACATCGTCCATTTTGTATGGATCAACGTCGGGCACATGATGGTACTTTGGAATTTACATCAAGAGATGCTCATATGGGAGCACATTCAAGACGTAGCGATCTAGAATGTCTGGGATATAATTTAATATTTTGGTCACAAGGATATCTACCGTGGAAAGGGAATGCAGCTCAAAATCAACCAGAAAAAGTGCATTGGATGAAAGAGTATTTAATGGCAGATGTTAAGGAAATGCTTAAGCACATTTATGGTAAGTCAGTTCCTAAATATTTAGGAGAATATATGCAGTATGTTGGAAAATTGGCTTATGATGAACGTCCTGACTATAACAAATGTAAGCGAATATTCCAGAGGGAATTTATTAAATTGGGATACAAAATAGATAAAATGATTTTGAACGTAAGTGAACTCATTAAAAATTCTGTTGATATAAAAGAAGAAATAGAAAATAATAACATTATTGAAATGAAAAATATTAAAAGTATTATGAAAAACTTAGGTATGCTAATGCCATTCCGAGAGAGCAATTCAAATCGTGTATCTCCGAAAAATTTACGATCAAAGTCTGAAAAAGGATCGAAACGGAAACGAAAAAAATTCTCATGGGCAGAAATTTTAAGTCAAGATCCCGATCAAATAGCCCGAGAACGTGCCGAAAAAGAATTTGAACGAGAACAAACGACTGATACACCATTATTAACTCGGTATTCTGGTAAGCCTACTTATGCAATTTTAGAAATTGAAAATCGAATCAAATTCAAAGATCGTCTGGAACATGACGATGACCAAGAAGAAGTTACAATTAAAGGCTATACAAAACCAATGATGGACGTTCTTAAAAAGCGGCAAGCATCTCTATTAGCTCAATATGAAGATGTAAAAAAGCAACAACACAATATTTCAATGGTAACAACAAATAAGAAGAAATTTGCAAGCAGAGCATCAAGAAGTAGAACAAAGCCTGGTCTAAGAACTGTGATTATTCCCACAAAACGGGCATTAGACTACAGCTATCAATTAGATCAACGTCGAGCTAAAAGGTCTCATAAAAATAGTGGTGATTTTACAGAAGATGAATCATCGTGCAGTAGCATGAATTCGTTAGCTAGTTTAAATGCGACCGGAAAAAATAGCAGCGTAATAAATGTATCACTTCGGGGTGGTGCAACTAGTTCATCATGTGCATCTAGCCTAAGTGATGAAGATACCAGAGACGATATGGGTGTATTTAGCCCAAAACGGACTCGCCATGGCACAATTCACAATAAAACAACCATGGCAACAGTTAATGTAACAACAACACAACAAGCTGGGAGCAGACGTAAAAAGAGGACACCAATGAAACGAAATTCTAAAGGTGAGTTAATGAGATGCGTCTAGATAAGATTTCCTTTAGTGAAGTAAGTGCAGCCACAATATTTAGGTAGCGTAGAAAGCTTCAAATTAAAATTCTTTAACTTAATTAAATTAGTGAGCGCGCGTAGAAATGGGGATTAAAAAAAAACTCAGTAAAAATGGTTGTGTAGCAATCACACTGCGACTGAAGTTTATTATTTAGAAAATTTTGTTTTTTTTTTCTTCAAATATTTTTGGCTCTTAGTTCTGCGAAAGACTGATTTTTTTTTTTTTTATTTATAATAGTAAATTTAAAATTTTCTTTTGTATTCATTGATCTAAAACAAAAAACAACACCATTTATTCAGATTCTTCTCGCCTTTTCCATGTGATTTTTTTTTTTAATAGAGGAGTCGCGTTATTTTCACCCCGCACAGTCCCAAAGGTTGTTTAAGTTGTGAAGAAAATCATTGTTATATGTTTTTGTAGAATAAATAATATAATTTAATTATTTTGATTTGTTTGTCTAAATGTTTTTCATGAATCATATTTTTAAGTACAACAGGTCAGAAACATAAGAAATGCTCGTATCACATTTTTTGTTTATTTGTTTTAAGACTCCTGTTAATTGCTTTCATTCTCTCATTTTCATTAATAGATTTTTGTTTTGTATACAAACACCTTTCGGACTGGTCGTTGTTCTAGGTAAAAATTAGTTTAAATTTTTTTTTTTAATATTTGATTGATTGCATAAGACATTATAGACATTGGGTAGAGTGAATAATAAAACTTTAAGCAAATGCTTCAATTGCAAGCACAAGTATTTAGGAAATTCATTGATTTCATATATTTTTTTTCGTTTCTTCAAACTTCCACAACTTTAGTAAGGAAATTTATAGCAAATATCAAGTTAGTAAATTGAATAATAAATGCTTTCGTTGAAGTGAAACGCTTTTAATAATACTAGAAATATGATTCTAACAAATCTTTGTTAATTTTTTTTTATGTTTTTCCCCCGTAAAAATTAATTATAGTTGTTAAAGCACACAGTACATAATGCGTTAGATTGTTCTTAGACGGTTATTACAACCTAAACTAGCGAAATTTTTCGGCAGGCAAAATTTTTTTTTTTTTTTCAAGGATATGAAATTATCAAATGTTAAACATCAGTATCAGTAGGGTGATTCTGTGGGTTTTGTCGAACTTGAATGTCAAAATAATCGACTAAATGAAATGAACATTTCTACTGATTTTTTCGTGTTTTTATTCAGCTCAGCAAGCTTTGCATGACTTAGAATGAACTGAAAATGACACTTCACATTACAAATTCAAAATAATATTTCGAATTTAAGCACTTGTAATGCTCTAATTAAGTGTAGTATTCCCATTTACCAGTGTAACATTTTTGTCACATATTTAGTCGTGTTTTTTGACGTTTGTTCATCGAAAATTCTTTATAGTTCATTTTGTGGTATTAATAGTGAAGACACAAAATGAACTGTGTTAAAAGAAAAAACTCTACAAAATATGCCAAAATTCACGACTAAATAGAACGACAAAGAGCACAGAATCACCCTCTTGATATGCATAGGCGAACATTCATATTTTCTTTTGTTCTAATTCAATCAAAACAATATGTGTGATCTGTTTAGCATAATGCTTAAGGGGAGATATACACCTAGATGGTCGAAAAAATCGATATTTTTTTTAGTTTTGCATTTTCTTGAATTTTGAGGACTCCAGTAGGGTGATTCTGTGTGTTTTGTCGATCTTGAATGTCAAAATAATCGACTAAATGAAATGAACATTTCTACTGATTTTTTCGTGTTTTTATTCAGTTCAGCAAGCCTTGCATGACGTAGAATGAACAGAAAATGACACTTCACATTACAAATTCAAAATATTATTTCGAATTTAAGCACTTGAATTGCTCTAATTAGGTGTAGAACTTCCATTTACCAGTGTAAAATTTTTGTCACAACCTCTGGGAGCAGTTGACTAATTTGTCGATTATTTAGTCGTGTTTTTTGACGTTTGTTCATCGAAAATTCATTATAGTTCATTTGTGGAATATAATAGTGAAGACACAAAATGAACTGTGTTAAAAGAAAAAAATTGACAAAAAATGTCAAAATTCACGACTAAATAGTCGACAAAGAGATCAGAATCACCCCACAGAATATCTGGTGAAAACGGCAAGTTAATATTTCGATAAATAAGACAGTTACGAAACGTGTTTTACGGCGACCTATTTTGTGATTCTATTGTGTTTTTGGGCATGCTTGGCTTCAGGTATAACGGAAATACCATATTAGTGTTATTCATTATCAGAAATAGATACGTTTTGTCAGTAGATTGCCGTTCGTGCAACCGTGCGTTACAGTGAATTTGGTTCTAGACTTTATTAACAGTCTAAACCTATAAATGGAGCAAATTCAACGGGGACTCACAATAGATCTTTCAGGTCGCAGTGATTGCAAGGCTAACGCCTATACACCCCTTCACAAATCTAATCCAATATACAATGAATTTTCATGATTCATTCATTCCCAAATTTTTAAACGCGTTTTTCTCAAAACCACGTTTTTCAAATCGGTACCCAAAATTTCTCGAAAACCAATGAACCGATTGCCTTGAGGATTCTTTTACGACGCTCCAAGGATCATACAATATCCTTGTATATTTTTGATATTTTTAAATAAATAAAATTAAACATCTTTTTGAATGTATATACTTTTAGAAAATTAAAGCCCCAATCCGAAATTTCAAATAGTTTTCCTTGAAAAAATTTACAAAAATGAGCTATTTTTCCAGCTTCTAGGTGTATATCTCCCCTTATATATTATTGAACAAAATTTTCGTTATTAATTTCTGACGCGTATTTATACACCTTACGGAATTTTCACAGACATTATTTCGGTATCAATCCAGATTATTGAAAGAATTGTATTTGGTTGTACTTTAAATTAAAGTAAATAATTTCTCAGCTTTTTTATTTCCATAAAAAGATAGATTTACTAAATTTTATGGTCTAGGATTTTTTTTTTTACAAAAATTAGTAAAAAATTTTACATAATTGGCCTCCCTAAATTTTCAATCCACCTGAAAAAATGGCCTGGACTTCCAGGGAAAGCATCTGAAAAAAAAGTATCCTAGTGAAAGTTGAAGTTGTTTCATTAGCATGGCTATTCTTTGGATCTCCTACATACATATACATATATTAGAATATTATTTAGAGCTTTACAGCTTACAGAAGTACTAAAACAAATTAAATGGCCTTGGGGCATACGGCCCAGATCTCGGGCATACGGCCCAGATCTCATTCCTGGCTGAAAAAAGTATTTTTTGTACTACAGACCTTACTTACCATAGTTTCTTATATTAATCTTTTTGATGGGATAAATAATACTTCAACAAGAGCCTTATTTTAAATGAATTTTGAATACATTTTTTACCAACACTTAAAATATCGCTCTGAAAATCCACTGAGCTCTGCAAAATTTTGTTTAAAAAAAGAATATGAAAGTATTTTGCTCCAGTCGGAGTAAAAACTTCTTGCAAGTTGAAGGTTAAACTCTGGAGGGGAGCTTTCCAAAGATCAAAGTATTTTTTAGATCCACTAAGTTACTTCAGATACGGAGCAGAAATATAAAGCCACTCTAAGCAGAAATATGCTAAATTTAAGGTTTTCAATAAATCTAAAGTTTAGTATGTATCGAGTTCGAGGAAAATGTGTGACACTTCCATACAAACTTTTGCGCTCATAAAATCGCAGGCAATAATTTTACTGATGATTAGTGAGTACGGAGATCACCTGTAAAAGCTTCTCTCTTTATAAAATAGTTGACACTATAAATTCTTCATACACATGCAAGGCATTTTGTTGCACGAAGCCATTAAATGACATTTCCTATTTCTGTAACAATTTGCAGATTTTATTTTTTTTTGCTTGATAAAGGCTTAAATTTGTTTTATCATCTAAATATAAAAATGAATTACTTTTTACAATTATTGTTTTCTCCAAATTAATATGTGAAATATTTGGAGACTGTTTTAAATTTTACTTTTCCCGAACTATTGAGTATTCAGGGTGTTTCCGTCTAGGTGGTCCACAGAGCAGGAGGTGATAGTATTCACCTAGATGAACAAAAGTTGTTTGGCAGGGGGGTCTACGTCAACCGTTTGGGCGATACAGGGAGATTAACAAATTATGCTAGTCTTTCACAAAACACCCTGCGTCTTAAAAAGTACAGGGTGTACGGTTACAGTCCTGGCCTTTCCAACGACTATTCTACCAGCCCCATACTCCTCTCCTCTTCGGAGTTCTAGCAGTCTAAAGTAAGATTTTCGGATTTTCTTACAATTTTTTTGACTGAATCTTTTTTTTTACCAAAAGGTGGTTAACATAACTTTTCCTTATAAAAACTGTAAATAATGCACCATCTTGCTTAATTTGAGCTATTACACCCTATGTGCTATCTGTAGCCGTTAAAGAGTTATTACCTCAAATCCTATTCTCAAAGCTAGTGTCAAACCTATTTTCAAAGATAATTTGTTCCCTTAGTAACTGAAAAACGTAATTAAAAAAAAATCATCTGAATCACCTGAATAGGTTACAGATAGCAGCACAATGGGTGTAATGGGTCAAATTAAAGATGAGAGTCCACAGTTACAGTTTTTTGTAAAAAAAAGTGATGTTACCACCATTTTATAAAAAGAAATTACGAAGTCAAACAAATGGTAACAAAATCCGAAATTCTTAACTTAGACCACCAGAACTCCTGAGAGGAGAAGAGTACGGGGCTGGCTAACAGTCGTTGGAAAGGTAATGAAGTTCTGCATACCATATACATTGTACTTTTTAAGATACAGGGAATGTTTTGTGAAAGACTGGCATATATTCTTAATCACTCTGTATCTCCCAAACGGCTGGTGTGAACCTCCCCCCACCCCACATACAATTTTTTGTTCGTCTAGGTGAGTACTATCATCACCTCCTGCTCTATCCTAGACGGAAACACACTGTATAGTGAACGCAAGAATGGAAATTGACTGTTGGTGTAGAGACGCCACGCAACTATACTGTATTTCAAGCCCTAGATTTTGGTCATCATAACAAAATATTCTATTATTCAAAAAAGTTTATTCACTTCAAAATTAAATGCTTAATTAATGTTATTATTATTTATTATAAATGCTTTTTTATAAAAAATAGTTTTGTGTGCTTGCTTAGCAATTGCTTTTTAGTGGTTATTCACTTTTCACCAAATAAAAATTATCCAGGGAATAAACTACATTAATTAGGCGAAACATATAATATTATTAATGAGAACATAAACATAAAGAATAACACACTCTTCTCATCATTTTGGAAGGCTGAAAAAAGTATTCTTAATTGTTTAAATATAAAATCATACGAATACATTTATAAAAAAAAAAAAAAAAAAAAAAAATTATTAATCACATTTATAGCTTGAAAAAAATACAACATTAAAAATAAAAAAACAAGTAAACTGAAAAAATATTTTTTTCTTTTTCTTAAACGCTCGGGTTTCAATCGACTTCTTTTGGGTTATCAAAAAAAAAAAAATCTTATTAATTACAAAACAAAAAAAAATCAAATTCAAATTAAAATTTAAATTAAAAAAAAAAGTCAAAAAGAAACATACATTTACTGCTGCTGATGCCGCAGACGACGATAATGATGAGGACGAAAAAGAGGAAGGCAACAACGACGATGGTGGTGATGATGATGATAATGATGATGACAACGACGATAGTTCCGATAGCGATTTTGTTGTTGAAGAAGACGACCAGAATCTTGATGATGATGAGGATGATGACAGCGTATGGAAGAAGACTGTTAAGAGGAAAATTAAAAGAACTAGATCCGGTTAAAAAGAAAAAGGAAAAAATAGTAAATTCCAAAATGGGGAGCCCTAACCTAACTACTTACTATCTCTTAGCTCTGCCCTGTTAAATGTTTTTTTTTAATTGTATTTATGTATACATTATTGAAAAAAATTGGAAAAATTATATTTATTTTTATTTTCTATTCTTCTATTTATGATTTCATTAATTCAACTTTAAAAAGTAAACACAGAGTTTGTTTTAGACAAAATTTTATAATGAAAAATGTGAAAAGTGAATTTTCTTATAATTTCTTCTTCTTTAGGTTCATGAAATGTAAATGAAAATTTTACGAAGAACACGATAAGATATTCACATATAATATAAATATATAGATAAATAAAAAGAATCTACATGAATAAATATATATGTTTTCCTCTAAATACGAGTGTTTTCTTTATATAAGCATAAGCATAGCTTTGAAAAAAGAAAATTCATCATCAAATTCTCTAGAGATTTGTGTACTATAATAATTCACATTATACACTCATTTTCAGCAGCATCAACAACAACAGCAACATTTGTATTTTATTAAGTTGAGAGCTTTTTGTAAAACCAACCGACATTTGGAATATTTAAAATAGAATTATTATGTATTAGTAATGTATCTCTAGCCTAGAAAAAGAATATTCTCAATTAATAAAAGTTCCGAATAATGCGTAAGATTTACTGCTTAGTTTTTTTTTCACATATGCATTTTCATTTTTTGTCTCATCAAGTTATTATTAGTATAAATAAATATGTGTATGTAACTTTAAATAAATAAAATTCTAGATGCATATACAACTCTGTATAACACACACACACACATACATACAAATAAAGATATATAAAGTTTTTTTATATTATAATTTTTAAAACAAAAAATACACTTAGATTATAAATTATAGCAAGTATTTACAGTTATCTGTTATTATTAGGTGAAATTTGTAAATTTAATTGAATTAATAGTGGTCGATCGAATCAATGAAATTTATTTTACACAAGAGAGAAAGATTTACTCTTTCTCTTAGTAGAAAAGGAAATTTTGTAAATTGTCAATCAATGTGAAACTTCTGTAAGATTTTTATAATTTCTAAATTTATAAGTGTACCTACTACATTGTCGCCTATATATAAATAATATAACATAAAAATATAAAATTTACCAATTATTGATCCATCCCCAAATTCTTAAAAAAAAAAAATATTATTAAACAAGAAAGAAAAGAAAACGTTTTTTATTGTTTATATTTTATGTATATACCCTCCTTAAATCATATCCTTTAAATTACTTAACTACAGTTATTATGTACATACACGACTTAACCCGCTGTTTGAGTGGTTTTTGACAAATCCGTGATTTGATAACTTGGTCATAAATGCAATTCGATCAAGACCGTGAAAGTGAACAAGTATTTTTTTTTACTATGTAATTTGATCCAAGTGGGAAATTGATGCAACACAGCATCAAAGCCGTATTGGACATTTGTCATTCATCATCGACTCATTTCTGAACGAAAACTGATGAATTCAACACACGATGTCCTATCTAGGCGGGGTGCGGTCCCTTTCCGCAGGAGCTGTTTAGACCATGTCAATTCGGACTACTTTTACGTATGTCGATGAAAATATTGACAACGAATCCATTTTTGCAGATCCAGAGGTGGTACTATTATATAACTTAAATTGAGGAAAGTCGAAAAGATTCTCATAGCTAAATTTCACGTTAAATTTCTAATTCTATTTTTTTGTTTAATTCAGCTAATTAGAAGTTTGGACTTACTCGATTCAACTTAGATATTAGCATTCCAGCAGAAAGGAATGGATTTTGGTTAAAGGAAGTTCATTTTTAAATACGTTTTCCGGATTAGCCGCGTTATAAATAAATTATTTAATGAGTGCTGAAACAAGTACTCGCCCCGAACGTTTCGCTTCAAGTTACATTGAGCGTGGTCACCGGGTAACTGCCTGAAATGTTACATACGATTGGAACTACGCAGATTGTACCGGTGCGTATGCTGTTGCTGTGGTTGATGCATTTGTAGTTGCTGTTGTGCAGAGTTTTGTGAACAAACATAACTCACTACGTCACTTTTTAAGCCAAGCTTATTTCGGATTAACCCTGAAGATGTTTTAAGGATGGGACCCCAAGTTCGTGAAAGCTGGAAACTGTTGTCGCGATTGAAATTAAGTCGACGTTTTATTTCAATCGCCTCACGAACAAGACGAGGAGTATAATAAGGCACGCGAGCCAGGACTTCTGCCTTTTCAAAATGAATCCAATGATGTTCTGTTGGATGGTCCAGAATATGCTCGCAAATTGCTCATTTTTCCCGCTGGTTCTTGCTTACAGCGTTTATATGTTCTTTTAGGCGGGTAGCAATACTTCTTTCCAATATAATATGACCCACAGCTACAAGGGACTGCATATACGCCTGGTGTTTGGAGTGGAAAGCGATCTTTTGGTGATTGCAGGTGATTCATCACCTTCTTAGGTGGTAAAAAGAAGGATTTCACACCGTGTCGCTTCAAAATTTTTCCCACTCTATCTGTGACACCTCTAACATAGGGCCATCACAGATTCTGTGGGCACGGTGAACTAGTGTGGAGACGACGGATCTTAAATTTGCTGGGTGGTGGTGTGAGGCAGCATGTAGGTAACGATTAGTGTGCGTTATTTCAATCGCAACAACAGTTTCCAGCTTTCACGAACTTGGGATCCCATCCTTAAAACATCTTCAAGGTTAATCCGAAATAAGCTTGGCTTAAAAAGTGACGTA
The DNA here is from genome assembly GCA_963930735.1 of Dioctria linearis. NCBI lineage: Eukaryota > Metazoa > Arthropoda > Insecta > Diptera > Asilidae > Dioctria > Dioctria linearis. The sequence goes on along the minus strand of OZ005740.1, from coordinate 12,366,507 downwards.
GTGAGTTATGTTTGTTCGCAAAACTCTGCACAACAGCAACTACAAATGCATCAACCACAGCAACAGCATACGCACCGGTAAAATCTGCGTAGCTCCAATCGTATGTAACATTTCAGGCATTTACCCGGTGACCACGCTCAATGTAACTTGAAGCGAAACGTTCGGGGTGAGTACTTGTTTCAGCACTCATTAAATAATTTATTTATAACGCAGCTAATCCGGAAAACGTAATTAAAAATGTGAGTAAACAACCGCGAAAGCCTTAAAAGTTATAAAGGAAGTTCAATCGGTTACCGCGAAACAATTCTAAGTTTGAGAGGTAAAAAGGAGAAACTCCAGCATGGTCATGTTATTTTACGCAAATGAATCCTTCAACTAGAAAAGAATAAAAAAAAAATTGTGTACATGCATGCACCATTGGCGTAACTAGACTTTTTTCTGCGGTGGGTCAGATCGCCCAATTTTCGTGCATACATTTTAACAAACATTTTGTTTGGGAAGTATACCAGCTCATCAGTATTCCCAACTTTTACCAACATTTTTTATGCATTGCTCTGAGCACTTACAAGTATGCCTAGAGCCAATGAAATTGCATATATTAAAAAAACCATAAAGTTTCTAGAGTTACAGAGAGTATAGAGAGTTTATAAGTTACAGAACCCACAAGAAATATAATCTAAATTGTAGAACATAATTTCCTCTAAAATTGCACTGCACACAGAATAAAATAATTCTCATAAAAAAATAAAATAAAATAATTCGCAGACATCGCGTCACTATTTTTGTAATTATGTAGTTTTCCTACATGAAACTTTAACTTTGCTCCCAAGAAAGAAAAAAAAATTAAGATCAGCACATTTAATCTACTGCAAATGCGGATGAAGAGAGCGGATTGTGGCATGACAATTTCTGTCCTACAGTACTCATATATTGCGCTAATTTTCTTTCTATTTTACTGAAGGCGGTAAGATTTCTTGAGGCACTGTCGAGATGCAGATAGTCTCTATTACTTGAAGGCGTATTTTAATAATTTACAAGATCTGAAGTACTAAGTGCGTTAAGTACCAGTATCGGGACTTGTACTTGAGGATTTGTTAAGTACCAGGGGACTTGTACTTAAAAAACATTAAGTCCAGGTCCTGATACTGGTAGTAATACTTAAGTAGTTTACAGGTTTGAAGTTAGATCAATTATTTACGTTTTTATTAAGCACTAATAAAGAGATGTTAAAGTCTGTATACGCTTTAGTTTACGTTTTTTTTCTGCAAACTTATTTAGCACCTGTTGCGCTTTTAGTTTGTTTTTAATTATCTCATTTTCAATCAGTATGTTTACATGAATATTTGAGTACTTGACTTGAAATCGACTTGAAGCTCAGGTAGAGTGGTTGATTGATTAATTGCAATTACTTGACTTGAATTTTTCTTGAATTTAATTTTCCAATTACTTAGGTTGAAATTTACGCGTTGAATCAGCCTTTTCATGATATTTTGATTACTTCAAGTATTCATGTAAACGTACTAAATATTTATTTATGAGTGCCATGTTCGAAAACCTCTCCTGAAGCAGTTGCTCTTAACCAAGTTTTAACTCGATGGAAATGCTCCGTTCACGGCCGGCCGAGCTGACAGGAAGACCCAGAGCTGCTTGCAGCTACTTGTATAAATTTGGGCAGAAGTCTTTATTAATTTCTGTTATCAGTCTTTCCAAATTTACTACAATGCTCTTGTTTTGGAACATTTTATTTATTATTTTTGTTTCAGCCTGTAAGGTGGAAATGTGAACCATTGTAAACAGGTACACCTTTTATAAATGAGTCAACTGTCTGTGTCAAAAGTAGATTTTCAAACTTATTTTGAAGTTCGTAAATATGTATCTTCCAATATTCGGAAGGCCTTGGACTTGTATCTGATGGAAAGTCTACTAAATTACTTTTACCTAGGGTGGACTTTATCAGAAAGTCTTTTGCCTCTCCGGTTGCCTTCTCCTTTTCGAGACGAGTAGGTTCTAGACAAATTTAGTATTTTTCTGTGAATTTCTTAAACAAAGTTTTACGAAATTTTAAAAAATTTCATTAATATCAAAGGTTATCAATTAAAATAGCTCTGCATATCACGCCTGTGTCAAAATTCAGTGGAATCAGAGCAATCTCAAAATAGTTTTCAAAAATTTTAAAATGATTTTAATAGGTTTTCTTGAAAAAAAACTCGTTAAGCCTTTTCGATTCTGATCCGAACGGATTCAATTTAATTAGGCCTAAGATTACGAATGTTTTTTGAGAATTTTCATAATTTTCTGGAGGGGGGCAGCCCGCATTCTGAGGCCCTCCCTGGCCTATACCTAGTTACGACAATGGCAGGCACCCTGGTCTTAAAATGATTTTAACTTCAAAGTCGGGTTTCGCTTATTTTCTGCAAGACCAGTACATACATTTTTCTTGATACTGACTTCCTCGGATGAATTTCTGCATACCTACTTTCATGCATGATCATTTTCCCGCTGGGGACTATCAGAGACTAGCTTAACACAAGCTCGGTGTAGTGAGATGGTCAATAATACATGCGTTTTATCGCTTAGCCCGGTGTATGTTAAACTAAACACCGGATGAAATGACATACAAAGCGACAAGCAAACGGAAAATTAATAGACTAAGAGCTGGTGACAAAAATACATACGTCATCTTATAAACAACATTTTCCATCCTATCATACTCTCTTAACACCTGATAACTTATTCGGAAGTCTGCCTGACTTCCAGTAGTGGAGGGTGTTGCGGGACAGCCGCGAAGGCTTAAAAAAAACGGTTGAAAAACGTGATTTAATAAAGGTGTATTTTTGGTGTGGCAGCAGAGAATTATATTTCATGATTAATGGTAAACATGGCAGACAATTTAGCTGTCGCGAAAGTGGTGCCAGACGGCAACAAAGACGTGGAAAAATGTGTATAGCATATGGCGTATACTACGATAACTCGAGAAAAATGAAAGTAAATTCGAGCTGAAAATGGACTAATTCGGACAACCCCTTCTTTGTGTTCCCACAACTTTGGTTTTTAACTATATATTTGGACACTGCTTGAGAACAAATGACCTGGAGAGCTCAAATTTTTTACACTGCATTTTCATAAAAAATGCAAATACAAGTTCAAAAATGGACCACCAAATCGGGCAACTCGGAAGGGGAAAAATAAAAGTTTTGTATGGGATTCCCCGATTTAGTCAACTTACATATTGCTTATTTTTTATTTTATTTTGAATACAAATTTCTCCAAGTCTTATACCAGCTTCGCTGACTGAGGGGGACTAAGAAATAAATAAGACTCCGCCCATTTTTTAAATGTTGGAGGAAACCCATACTTTTCCATTCCACAGTATCATGGAGCGAGATAACTTTTCGAAGGTGCTGCTAGTAAATTGAAAAATTAACCTTCAAATATTTGGTATTACAAAGGTTGATTGCAATACACGATCGCCAATAAAACATTTTTTTTTCTGTGGATTATATTGCGCATGGTATCTCCAGTATGAATGATGATCTTGTAAGAATCTTAAGTTGCTCATATGATAATAAGCTTAAGCTAAATGTTACTAAATCCCAGGCTATCGTATTTTATGTTAATTTTTCAATATAAATGGATTAAGTCCGATATCACTCATTTAATTTCAGTAATTGAAGGACCTGAATATTCCAACAATTAAACAGATATTTTTTTAAGACTTACCTTAATGTAATTACCGTTCTCTGTCTTAACTGTCTGATGACGACAAGGTATCCGTATTTGAAAATATCTCCAATAATATTGATCATTTGCGTTCTGTCTCCCCCTTTTCCAAAATCATCCTGGCAGGCGATTTTAATGTTCATAACATACTGTGTCTCAGACATTCTTCGACCACAAGCCCGGGTCGATTTGTTGAGCTCTTCTGTGAATCTTTTAATGTTATTCACAACAGCTAGTGGATGCGCTGATGTTAGAGCTAATTTACTAGATTTGTTTCTAACATCTCACCCTGACAAATATTACATCTCAGTCGGTTCCCTTCTTGGTAATTCAGACCACTGTTTAATTACGGCTCAAGCCTGTACCGGCCTACTTCTGCACCTACAAGTCGGCTTGTCTGGCATTATAAAAATGCTGATTGCGAAAGTCTTAATCAGTATCTTAAAGAAATTGATTGGTCGGTCTGTTTTGCTTCAAGCGATGTTGATGAATGCACATTAGAACACTTAGAACAAGTACATTCCGTATTCCTACAACTTCAAAATCGCTTTTGGTTTAACAATAAGTTCAACCAAGCAATAAAGGCGAAAGTCTGCTTTTCGCGCCTATCAATTGCATTCATGTCCTGAACTGAAAAAAGTCTACAAGACTGCACGGAACACCTGTAAGTCCATTATCCAAAGAAACACTTTTTTTTTACCAGAATGTTACACAAAGAACCTTGGCAAGCCGCAAAGGTTTCTGGTCCCTGGTCAAAATCATCACGAACAACTTCAGCAGTTCCTCTATACCTTCACTACTGAGCAATCAATGGTAAAGGGGTGATTTCCTGGATAAAGCTAGTATACTTGCTGCTAGATTCGCTTTCTTATCTTCCTTCCACCCACTTCCCAGGCATCTATTTTACACCCCCACCGGATAACCTTCGGAAGATACAAGCCATGAAGTAAGTCAAAAAAGAGGGCAGCGGGCCAGTTACATCCACAGTCATCTTGCCTTGTCTTACTGTAGGAGTTTTTCATATAAAAGTTGCTTATATTTTGTTCAAACACTATAATTTCCATAAATTTGTTCTACATTCTATTTTTTTTTAAACTATTAGGCCCGTGAAGGCATTTTAATGTGTCGGTGCCTTCGGCAACTTCATGGCTTATATTAATACCGGGGGTTACGTCCGTGTGGATGTGTACAAGAACCAATACACATCCGTACGAGAGATACATTCAAGGTCCTTAAGGAGATCAACGTCTCCAAAGCCTTGGCTAAGCCTCTGCGCAAACTATTCTACTTGTCTTATTCGACAGGAAAATTTCCACCTGCTTGGAAACCAGCTCCCGTTCAGCCTATTCCCAAGAGAGCGTTCCCTCAAATTATCGACCAATTGCAATCACTTCAATTCTTTCAAAGGTGTTTGAATCTACCATTAACTCCAAATTAATGAAGTATCTATAAACAAATCAACTCATCAACGATCGCCAATATGGCTTCCGTACGGGACGCTCATCTGGAGACTTGCTGATTTTTCTTACGTAACGTTGGAACCGTATTCTCCACAATTTTGGTGAGTTCAAAATCGTTGCCCTAGATATTTCAAAGGTCTTTGATCGAGTCTGGCATCCAGCCAAACTTAAAGTACTTGGTCTTTCCCCTCCTCTTCTATTATGAATTGCAAGTTTTTTATCTAGTCAATAAATACGGGTTGTATTAGATGGCATTACATCTCAATCTCAACCTATAAATGCCGGTGTGCCGAAGGGCTTTGTTATATCTCCAACTCACTTCTTAATTTTCATTAATGACCTGCTTTCCCTTACTTTCAATCATCATCCACAGTTTCGCTGATGACAGTACCCTTGATTTCGCTTACTTTTATGACACTCTTGCAAACTTCAGAGGGAGTTCCACTACTATCAATCGAGCTTGCACGATTAATTCATTGAATAACGACCTTGATAATATCATTGCTTTCAATGCATCTGAAACTCAAAGCTGTCTCACTCTAATTGCTTTAAAACAAGATCATAATTTTTCCACTCCCGTTTCTTTTGATAGAGCATTGATTTACGATTCAAACTGCATATATTCTTGGCATTATTTCCAGTAAGTTAAACTGAACAGATCACATCCTCTCTGTTGCCAAAAGATAATCGAAATGACTTGGATTTCTGAAAAGGTGTAAGAAATATTTTAGCCCATCGAATCTAGTTCTCCTCTACAAGTCCTACATCAGAGCTAGAATGGAATACAATTCCCCATATCTGGGTCGGGGCTGATTGCACCACCTTGGCTTCATTGGATATTGTCCAAAAGAAAGCCTTCATCAAGCTCATTAACGATTTGGCAAATTGACTCACTCGGGCACCACTGCAATGTTGGATGCCTTTCGCTCCTTTATCGCTACATGCATTGTCAATGTTCTAATGAATTATCTAGTCTGATCTCTTGTAGAACGGTTCTTGCACGCAATACTCGCGCTGCAAACCGCGCACTACCTTTTACCCTTCAAATTACTTTCAGCCGTACAGTGATATTCCGTGATGTTTTTCTATCCCGAACTGTGCGAATGTGGAATAGTCTATCATCTTCTGTCTTTCTACATGCATCTACATTCAATCTGAGAAGGTTTAAGGGTGACATACATCAACACCTTCGTCACTCTCCTCACGTTCCCTAATTCCTTACCTTGTCACATTCCTGCCTTGTGGTGCATGCTTTGCATCAAAGGGTATCCCCTGAGTTCGGAAGAAAATTGTATACCATCCATTCTCACGTCAAACAACACACTAAAATCCTGAAAACAAATACAAAAGCTCATTCATAACATGACGATTTTTTATTATAATTATTATAAAGAACATTCAGGTAAATAATCTTGCTTACTTCATTAAAAATAAAACTTATTCGTAATAGGTGAGCTTACAGCTCTGAGAATATTTTCAACAGAAACAGGACTCTGTCAAAATGTATGCAAATATTGCAAAGGATCTACATCTGAATAAACAAAATTAACAAATCACACCGAGACTTAAGTTTCTTGTCATCTCAGGGGGAATCTGTTTCAAGAGTTGTAATCAAATCTTGTTCGAATTAAAATCCCTAGAATTACTAATAGTCGATAGTCGTCTACAAATAACTACTTTAGCTACTGCTACCACTATCACTACTACTACTAGGTAGGTACTATTCCAACGATCTTCGACGTTTCTTGAGATAGCTGGTTCGGTCTAAAATTTCATTTGATATGCGAGCCAACAGTGGCAGTTCTCGCATCGATACGTTCATTGTTGGAAGCGGATCGATTTTGGCTAAAGTTTTGATACTTGCTGACGACATTTTATCTGGGGTTGCTGGAAGGCTAGTTATATCAGATGATACTGAGATTTTCGGTGACATAATTTCGATTTGTAGTTTATTATTATTATTACTCATCGCTGCACATTCTTTTATCATCATTAAATGATCTAATTTATTTACAGTTGCATTTAATTCATTTTCCCAAACATCATGTTCTTGTTGACCATCGCCACCTTCAACTGGACGTACGGCTAATGTTTTGACTTTTTTCCTAAGTTCTTCGAGATCCTCATCTTCATCACTTTCATAGTCTTTTTCGCTGACAGCTAAGCTAGGAGGTAAGGAGGATATATCACTGCTTAACGATGGAAGATCACATTTATCTAATTCGAGTTTAAAGTCTGGTAGCTGTGATAGTTCAGCTCCAACACCTGGTTCTCTAGGGCCTGGTGGTGCTGCTGTTGCCAAATCACCGCGCTTTTTATGAATTTCTTCACTTATTTGTTCTAAATTGTGCAAAGCTTTTGAATATGTTGCCTTCGCTGCTTGTACTTGTGCCTGAAGTTCTTGAATGCGATTTTTCTGTGTTTGTAATTGATCTTGACAGATTTGTTTCTCTTCGAAATAAGGACGAGATTTTTGTATGCTTCGTCGAAAGCGCTCTTCTAATTGTTGCACCTAAAAGAAAAACAAAATAAAATGTATTAAAATCTTAGTAAATATTTGCGCGCGCAGCTTTTTTTTTTTTTTTTTTTGTCAACAACTTACTTTCAGTTCCGCTGTATTGAAAATCTGTGCCTTTCTTTGATGTTCAGCATGGCACTCAGCTTTCTTACTTTCAGCATCCATCACTTTTAATGTGGCATGATTGAGCATCTCTTGCCATGCGTTGTCGAATTGCCATTCATGTGAGTTGCTCATAAATCTCTGTTCGGCTAGAGCAACAGTTTCTTTTGCAGCGGCGTGAATTTCTGTAATGATAAAAATTAAATTCAGTTACAAATTACAAGTAAAAATTTGTATTCTTTTTTACCGTTGGCTCGTTGAAATTTCACTGCAGCTTTCTGACATTCTACTTGTGCATCTCTGGCTTTTTCTAGTGCATCATAGTATGGTCGAGCCTTTTCTATGCAATTTCCTAATTTTTTTGTGAGTAATTTTAAACGTCTCGTGGACTCGTTCATAAGGATGCGAAATGTTGAATTTGCTTCCTGTAAGAGAAATGAGAAAATTGAATTTTGAAAACTCAAGAGTTGAGACATATTTTTTTTTTTGTTTTTAGGTCTACTCCCATGATCTATCTGCACTCAGTGAGACTGGGTACTTGGAAAGATTTGTAGCTTTTTGCAGTTAGCAGTTAGTGATATTCTTAAGTGTACTCTCCTGAACAAGAAGAAATTATTTTCACCTAAATAATTGCCCACTCGGTACGAGTTCGCTAAGGAATTGTTCAGAATAAATTTAGGACAATGCGAATCGTACAACGTGTGCTAATGTCTTTTTTTTTTTGCTAATTCATTTTTTTTTTGCGAATTCATATTTTTTTTTTGTTAATTTTTATTTTAAACAAAGGAAAACCGGATTAGTATTAGTTCTTGTCAAGCCAGCGGTTCTACTGGGATGGGATTGATCTTTAGAGGAAGCTGAAGTAGACGACTAATCTCAATATGGGGGTTGCCATTTTCGGAATCAGATACTTATGAGGTTTAATTTTTGTGTAACATTACATCAAGTCTAAAGAATATTTGTGGTGGCATTATGGTATACGGTTTACTAGGGACTAACCAGCTTGTTTTCTTTGTTGGATGTAATACCAATGCTCACCACAAGGCTGGAATCTGATCATGGACGTATGATTGATTGATTGAACCAGAGGTTTGTCGAGCCTGAGGGATCCCTCATGAGCGATTGATCAAAGGTCCCAACTGGACACTCCTATAAAATTCAGTATTGGCCCCCAGCCCTCCTTGCCGGCGTTGTGTAACTGGTCCAGGAGGTGTGAGTCCATGAATGTGTAACGTATTCCTGAGAGTGCCGGACAATGACAAAGAAAGTGGGTTACTGTTTCCGCCATTCCTGCATGTAGGATCATCAACAAGTCTCTTTCTGTGTAGGTGACCCCTGAGAGAGGAGTGCCCAGTAAGAATGAACACCAGGGTCATGGACGTAGCACTTGCGTCTTATAATCTATTGCATCTTTTCTTTACATATGAACTATGAACCGACCATTCGGTGCGGTACTTGAAGGAATTCCAGTCTTGTGGCAAAATGACAGTTTTTAAAAAGTTTCACAGGTTTTCTTCCAGAGGATTCGATAAGGTCAGCAAGAGTGACGATCTACTACTACGAGACGTACAGAATCTAGATAGCGTTTATTCGGACATCTAACCGTAGGCGGGAAGCTAATAAGAAGACTATTCAGCGCATTGAAGCGAAATGTGGCAACTAAATTGGCTTATTACCAGACATTGACTTTTTGTAAGCATTCTGAATGATTACGGATTACGCGCAACGACTTTTGTAGAAGATGTCGAGAGTGTAAACCGCACTTACTGTTTGAATACCCGGGTCCGAGTGTAAAAAAAGCTAATGCACTAGGCAAATTATTTTTCTGAGATCTATGGTAACATGCTTATTAGAATTATAAACAGCTGTGGCTGGTTCTAGCTTCTATTAATAACATCAGACGAGCATTATTCGTCAATAGACAACTCCCCAAAGTATATCACAACGGGTGCTTGAAGATTCCATTTAAGGTTGAAACAGACTACACACAGCCCTACTTAAGACCTCAGAATGGTTCGTTCTAATGCCGCTGAAGCCTACATAATAATGGTTGCACCATGGGAAATTCAAATAAACTATATGGATTGATCAGTAGTAGTAGATCAGTTGCCAAGAGCGGTGAGTATCGTCCTAGACGTTATGGGTACGAATTCCACCTCGACACGGCTTTGCATTTTTCCTTCAACTTGTATAGATCCTCTCCCTCACTATTACCTATCCTATCCCTCTCTTACAGCAGCATGCAATAACCAAATCTCTAGAGAGCTTTTAAACATTCGACGGTGAATTCTTTCCACCACCTTTTTCGTCGCATCTATCGTCCATACCATTTCTATAGAAAAGTCATTGCACGATGCTCATACTTCTTCTGAATGTTTGTTAAAGAGGCAGTGTCCAATGATGATAGCTGCAACATTGCACTTGTCTGTAACGATTCCTCCTCCTTAGAGCGTTTTAAGCACTATCTATCTCCTACACACGGATTTCAAGATTGTAACGGATTGTATTGCACTTCGTCTAACCCAAGAAAAGATCTGATACTTCGAATTGCACGGTGGTGGTTAAAGATATCAGAGTTTCAATTTGAATTGTTTTTTTTTCGCCCCGGGAAGTAAACTAGATGAGATGGAGATGATCTCAGTCGCTGTCCGATGGAGAATGGAACAGGAAGCCGCAGACACCACGGGAGAAATGCTTATCATCGATGTACCGGAAGAAGACTGGCTTGCAGATCTTCAGAGTCAGGACCCAAGGTTAGCAGAAATCCATAAATACACTTTGGTTTTCAAGTATGAAACCAGTGGTTACCAAATATATTAAGTCCTATATGGATTGCCTATATAATAAACGCGAAGAAGGTGAGGGTAGATATCATATAGATATAACCAGAAATCAAACCAATACTTTTCACAGGCTTCAAGTAGATCACACTTCGGTCTTTATCCATAAAGTAAAAGTGGTAATATGCACATTATGGGAATGATGGACGCATTCACGGAATTCATCATACTAAAAGCTATGAGGAATGCAACAAGTAGATGTGTTATCCGAATGCTTGAGGATACAAAACAATTCCTTGGAACTCAATCAAGAATAATCTCGGACCGAGGAACGGCGTTCACCTCTTTTGCCAAGATAATGCAATAAAACACGTTTTAATCACACTAAAAACTCCAAGAGTAAATTGTCAGGCTGTTTTCTTGAAACAAATATTTTTAGCCAAAGCTGTCTTCAAATAATGCTAGTCTACAAGCCTATAAGTGTCTTCTAACCTCATAACTCTTTCAGGGGCAATGGTATAAAATATATACCACATTTTTCAAAATTTTTCCAGTGAAATTTGGCAACAGTACAAATTCAATAGCATGCGAGGATTCATTCGTTCTCGGAATATATTCTCTGTAAAAAAAACTTATAATATCTTGGTAGGCGTACGTAACTGTACGTAAATTCCATGAAAAACATCAGATATTTTTCCTACTGTCAAAGTGATAACGGTATTTATTGTATCGTGTTCAAGCGAATTAATGTGTTTTGTTCCTAGTTTAGTTTTAAACTAACAGGGGCGATTATTTGAAATCATGTTGGCGTTTACTGTGAATTATTTTTTAAAGAGATTTGACAGGTTAGACTAAGTGTGGTTAGTTTTATATACCACCGCGCAAAAAAAATAATAATAATGTATTTATTTGAGGTTATTGTACACAAGAGTTCACATCTTTTCTTGTACGTTATATAAAGCGGTGCTACAAAAGTAACTACTTAAAATAAGAATTAAAAATTTAAAGGAAGTTCAAGCAAATTCTTATTAATTAAAGAGGAAGTTAAATTCAGTTAAAAAAAAATTGTACTACGAGACTACTAGAAAATAAAGAAAATAATAGTGTTAAATTATGTGTGTATCAATGCATCTCTTAAACGCGCCGACAGTGCCAACACTTTGAACATTCAACGGAAGATTATTCCATAAACGAGCTGCTTGCTTGAACAAGATAAGAACCTTCCATGCAGGACTTATGAAATCGTGGAATCAATATGTTCCTGTTACGTTGTGATGTTGTAAATTGAAATAATTCGCGTAAGTACCCTGGTTTGTTCGAACTAAGAAGAGAATATAAGAAAACCAAAGCTCGCCTCTTCAAATAAGTAGCCAAGGAGCATCAGAGCAAACGCGAAAGGAAAGGCGAAACGTGATCAAATCTTCGCAGCCCAAAAACAAATCGAATACAGTCGTTGAATGCCACTGTGACTTTCCTGGCACAGATGCTATCCAGCTTGGGAAACACATTTCTGCCATAGTCGGTGAAGTGGGGCAAGATTAAAGCTTTAATTAGTTGTAAGCGCATGCTAACAGGCAGCAGGACCGATGAAAGCCATAGACATCGGAGCCCTACATAAACTTTGCTGACCATGGATTTAATGTAATCACAACATTTCATGTGCTGATTCAAGACAATTCCAAGCGTTTTAACTTTATTTACAATAGGCAGCGAAACATTATTTAAAGTCACTGGTGGGATTTCAATTAAACCGTTATTGTAGAATTTAATGCAATGAGACTTTGCAGGTATCAAGCGATTACATTTGGCCCATGTGTTAATTCTTTCCAAATCACAATCTATACGTTCAATACAGTCTTCAAGAAGATCGATCGGTCAGCTTAAGTAGAGTTGTACATCATCGGCATATAAGTGAATCTGTACATCTTGAACTACATCTGGCAGATCATTGACAAATAAGCTGAATAACAAAGGTCCCAGAATTGAACCTTGAGGCACCCCCACAAAGTAAAGGCAGCGCAGAAGATGAATTATTATTAATATGCACTCTTTGGCTGCGGTCTGCCAAGAAATCCTTTACCAGAGCGATGGCAAAACTACTAAAATTAAAAGAAGCATCAAGTTTCTGAAGAAGGATACAATAGTCAACACTGTCGAAAGCTTTCGAGAAGTCCAGAAGTACCAAAATACTGAGCTTGTCCTGATCCAAAAACTTCCTCAAATCAGAGGTCACCTTCAGAACTGCAGTCTCACAGCTGTGCAAGCGTCGGAAACCCGATTGACAACCTGTAAGAAAATTATTGGCCTCGACGAATTCGACTATCTGCTTATATAATAGCTTTTCTAAGACTTTGGATATGAAACACAATAAACTTATTGGGCGGAAGTCAGCTGGTGTTTCAGGAGAAGAATTCTTTGCAATAGGAAGGACTGTTGCCATCTTCCAGGCAGCTGGAAAGCAGGATGATGTAAAGCATGAGTTCACTATATGCAAAACTAATTTACCAATAGGGGGAAATAAAAGCTTAATGAAAATAATTTTGCGAAAACAGGTAAATTTTTTTTAAAAGGTATATAGAAGGATGTTTTGTTAAAACGAATTTACCAATAAGGGGAAATAAAAGCTTAATGAAAATAATTTTGCGAAAACAGGTAAAATTGTTTAAAAGGTATATAGAAGGATGTTTTGTTATTAAACTATAATTGAATACAGTCATGAATCGAAAAATTCTGCGCTCTGAGCATATCGCGGCAATTTTATGCTATGATGAAGATGAATCTGTAGAATTGGCAAGTATTCCTTCCGACTCAGAGAGTCTGAGGATGACGAAAACATTCTGGAAGAAGATGAGGAAAACACTCTGGAAGAAGATAAGGTACTACCATTTTATGAAGAATCCGAAAACGAAGAACCATCTACTTTCGAGGTATCTCAGCCTTATGTAAGCCACTTTTACCAAAATATAGCATATTTAGTTCTACAAGTGTTGAAACATTATAGATGTCAAGGGATGATTTCGAAACTGATACGAAATTATTCTGAGCGATTTAAAAAAAGTTTGGAATGCAAAAGCTTTTAATCCATCGAAATGGAGTAAAAATTTTCGTATAGCTGAACCAGAACAATTCAAGGGAACACACTATGGTCCATCGAAGATCATTGCAAATCTTCCTTCAAACGATCCAAGGGATCTTTTCAGTGTATTAATCACTGATGAAATCGTTGAACATATAGTATTCCAAACTAATTTATTTGCACGGTAATCGGAAAAGTTTTTTCTGCCTACCAATAGCGCAGAAATCAAAGTTTTTATTGGAATAAATTTTCTTATGGGAATAAAACCGCAAGCGAGCTACCGCAATTACTGGTCTAGTAGACCTGAATTGAACGACCCATATATATCCAAACTGATGTCAGTCAAAAGGTTTAATTGGATTTTAGGAAATATTCATTTGAACGATTCGTCATTGATGCCTAGCAGGGATTCTCCAAATTTCAGCAGACTATACAAAGTACAACCCTTACTGGATATGCTTTTGGAAAGATATCAAAAATGTTTTGATCCAGGAGTACTTCTTGCGGTAGACGAATCGATGATAAAAGTTTAAAAGTCGCAGTTCTCTGAAGCAGTACTTGCCTAAAATGCCCATAAAAAGAGGATAATGCTTTGCGATAAGAGTGGTTACATATGTAACTTTGAAATATACACAGGCAAAAAAGGCAATGATATTCAGAAAAACTTAAGCGAAAGCGTCGTTTTGCACATAAGCTGTCCTTTTATTGGTAAAAATCACAAATTATATTTTGATAATTTTTTTACAACATGTAATTTGATGGTTGAGTTGAAGCGGAATGGGATAAGCGCATGTGTCACTGTACAAGCCAATCGTAAATTTTTACCATCAGACTTGAAAGAGGACAGGAAACTCTCCCGCGGTGAATTCGACTGGAAAACAAATGATTACTGGATTACTTTATCTAAAGTGGAAAGACAAAAGATCGGTTACTATGCTTTCAAATTTCCATGATCCTGAAAAAGTAACTAAAGTTACAGGAAGAAATCCTGATGCTATTTCAGACTTCAGAGTTTCAAATATGAATAATGTTGATAAGTTTGACCAGCTCAAAAAATATTACGAGGTTGACCGAAAGGGTGGTCACAAATGGTTGCAAAGGGTTTTCTTTCATTTTTTTGATGTGTGCATCATGAATGCTTATATCTTAGCAAAATTTGTCGACTACAAGCAACCTCTAAAGGAGTTTAAATTCGATATTATCAACTATTTGACAACTATACCGCATTGCCTCAAAAACGAAAATTTAAACGAGAAAAAGTTCAGATAAAAAATAACAAGCCTTATGTTGACCTATCCATTCGAGCGGCAGGCTCATCACATCAGCCAATAAGATGTACATTAGGGTCCTGTGCCAAATGCAGTAAAAAGGGACACCAAAGGCGAACACAGTGGTGTGCTCTACGTGCAACGTTACTTTGTACCTTAGTAAAACAAAAACGTATTTTACAGATTTTCACAAAAAGTGATCGTATATTATGTGCGGTGGTATAAAATTCATATCATGTCCTTACACAGGACTGTGCAATTAAACAATATTAATTAAATTTTTTTTTGTTTTGTTCAATAAATGGAATAAACTCAGTTTGACTAAATTTAGTTTAATTTTTTTAATTTTATCATATCGTGCCCCTGAAAGAGTTAACTGATTCTAAGGACCTATACGTATGGATTTTTCCCCCAAATCTGAATTTATAGCTAACTATAAAACTTTCTTAACAATTTCATGATTGCAGATGGCTTCAATTTTTTTAATTTCGCGCTCTAAAATGGATGTCGTTGTTAATCCAGAATATCTGTTCTACCTTGAAGAAGCGAATGAACTCCTTCAATACATTTATCCGAACTTTATCAAGCAGCTCAACTGAGAAACGTACACGACGAGGCTTCAATAATGAGTCCATTCAACTGTACGCCTTAGATACTGACCCACTTGCAATCTGTGCTTAAATTTTCGATAAAAATCTGATTTAAAATCATTTTAGATAGTTTTGGGTAGGAGCACACTTCCACAGCAGTTCAAATATTTACTTTGGATTATCTTTCGTCATCTTTCATAATGTTTACACATAAATCATCCATCTCTGTACCCAAAGGAATAAACACAGAAAATTCTATGAAGAACCATTAGACTGGAAAATTGTTTGTAAAACAAAAATGATATCCAAAAGTAGCTTTCAATTTGCCATTTGGCTGGCTGTTTCATAAATGCCAAAAAAAAAAAAAAAATAGCAAATCCAATTCCACCACATATAATAAATCCTGGGTAAAAGCCTCTTCACCTAAATAAGTGCAGATAAGAGATAAGACCTAAAAAAAAAAACACGAAAAAAATATGCGTGCTTACCTCCAGCTCAATCTCGAGCTTATTGATTCCATCTGTTGCCGTGTTGAGATTCTCCAACTCTATCTGGAAAATTAAATTGAAAAAAAAATCGATTAATTTCAATAAAATTGAGGAGCGATTATGGTATTTTACTAGGTCAAGGTTCATTCAACATTGAAAATTCGATGGAATATCTACAACACCTTGCACCACCCACTTATCCACCCATCATCCATCAGTGTAGTTAGTAATTAGAGTGCGAGCAAAGCAGACAGGTGATAAGTTTTTTTTCTTTTCGTCCATTCTACCGGAAATTAAAATTCAAGTCCCGTTTTCATAACTACTTTCAATTACGACAGATATAGAAGTTAATGTTGAGTAGGTCGTCGGTTGATCGGTCGTCGGATGCTCTTTTTTTAAGAAAACAGTTCTAAGCAATTTGGGCTAATTGCTGCATCGTTTTTGTATTAAACTTAAAAAAAAAGTGCTTTTTGTAAAATAAAAGCGGTGTGAGGAGGGGGAGAGATGATGGAATTTCTTTGTACATTCAATTCTTAACTATTCATGCGGAAAGCATTCAATTTTGCTAAGAATAATTTCCGTTTGGATTATGATAGAGGGAGGGGGGACGGAGCTTATTCTAGGTAATAAAAAATCACGAAATCAGTTTGTCCTTCCATTGACAAGCCTGTGGTAGGTGGTGGTCAATTACGATCTCTAACTGACTTGGTGACATGATTTTAGAGAGCTCACGTAGAAATCAACCACAGAAATGAGCACAACTATTGAAATTTGGAACTCATTACTGTAACAAGAACTGATCCTCTTGAATAAGGACAATGAACCAATTTTTTTTTTTCGAAGCCGCTAAACTGTCTGCTAGGAACAACGTACTCGTGCTCTCCTTATGAAAAAAAAGCGTACAACATTAAAGTCGTATGTTGTCGTGTACGAGGCATGTTCAGAAAGTAAGTGTACTGTGACCATAACGGGCCGTGGTTTCTAGTTTTTTTAGGGTTTGCAACACTGAGCGGTTGAGGGGGATCCCCTGACTAGAGGAGCGAGCATCGCATAAACACGGTAGTACGTAAACTCACATTGTAGTGTGAAGTTGCGTGAAAGATGTCGGTAAGAAATCCCGCCGGGTCAATAGCGCCCGCGAGTTTCTTGAGCGACTTGAATTGGAAGGTGAGGATTTTCTCAGTTCTATTGTGACTGGAGATGAAACGTGGGTGGCTCATTATACGCCTGAGACAAAAAGACAGTCATCACAGTGGCGTCACACCGATTCCCCATCTACCAAAAAATTCAAAACCACAATTTCGGGCAAAAAAATTATGGCTTCAGTGTTTTGGGACCGAAAAAGCATAATTTTGGTTGACTTTCTGCCTCAAGGGGAGACTATTAATGCACAACGATATTGTAGCTTCTAAAAAAACTCAAAAGGAGCATTCAAAACAAAAGGAGGAGAATGCTGACGAGAGGAGTATGCTTGTTGCACGATAACGCCCGCCCTCACCCAACCTTATCCACCAAGGCGCTCTTGGACTCATTTGGTTGGGATGTTTTAAACCATCCTCCATATTCTCCTGACTTGACGCCTTCAGATTCTCATCTTTTCACTTCCCTGAAAGCACACATGGGTGGAATTAAATTTTCAACCGATGAGCAGGTGCAGAAGGAGGTTCTGAAGTGGGGGAGGCAGCTGACGGGAGAGTTCTTCGAGGAGGGCAAAAAGAAGCTTGTGCCACGGCTCACCACATGCATTGAACGGGATAGCGATTATGTGGAAAAATAGTCAATAAGTGTATCAACAATTTCCTGTAATTTTTTTTCAAATACACTTTTCTAAAAAAATATAAAATCTAGTACACTTACTTTCTGAACATGCCTCGTATCTTCTGATCAGCCAGAAACTATTCCATCGGATCATTGTTATTTGGATTTCTATTTGGGAGTTGAGTGAATCGAGTAGACCGACAATAAATAGAAATCCTAAGGGAAGTGATTGGAAGAAATTCCATATGGAATTATTCGCTAGACTTTCGTCAAAAGCATCACTACTGTTGAAGTACTAATTGTTGTCGAAGCAACAACAGTGTTAAAGAATTTCACCATGCTTCTTTTAGGAGGCCTCGAGCTTAGAATCATCGAGGCAATCCTCGTAAAACAGTAACTTTTTCATTTATGGGGAAAGATAGACTAGCGACTGAATTCTCAAAAAAGAGCAGTAGAGTCATTCATCAAGGTCTATCAAGCAAGAGGTTCCTGGTCTCAAATTTCCCATCAGATTATTTGGACTTTGACAGCTTCTGAATTCACTCACCTTTTGGTCTCTCAAGAAAAAAAAAATATTCACAAGGAGAAATGGAAACCAGTTTTTTTTTACGAATTGGATTGGGGGTAACATTCAAAATCATCATCGTGAAAATTTCTATATTTTGTAAAGTTTCATATTTGTTATCCTGCTATGCTCGAAAATTTTCGGAAATATTCGAATAAAACTTATTCTTTTCGAAAAAATGGAAAGTCGAAATATTTTTGCAACATATTTGGGTACTCTCAACGGTTGTGAAAATAATTCGATATGGCGAAGGTTTCGTAAGCGGAATAAGACTGTCAGGTTTATGTAGAAATGTAAACATTTCTACGCATGTAGACTTGAAAATTTTCGAAAGTATATCGACAAATTTTGGGATTTTCAAGAAAAAAAAACATACATATGTACATATGTTTGGACATATTAAGGTGTTCAGGTAAATCAGAGAATTTTCGATAGATCTTTAACAGTACAAACCAAAAATTAACTCAGGGTGATTCTGATCTTGAATGTCAAAATATACGACTTAAATGAAGTGAACTTATCTACTGATTTTTTCGTGTTTTTATTTAGGTCAGCAGCCCTTGCATGACATAGAATGAACTGAAAATTACACTTCACATTACAAATTCAAAATAATAGGGGTATTCACTCTTTAATGTATGTGTAACCGATGTAAAAATACAACAAGAATTTACAAAAAAGAGTGAACATACCCTTTAACCTTTAGCTTACTTCGAAATGTTACAGGGTGATAAAATGGCCCCGTAGGAGCTCTTCCCGGTCCCGGAAAAAATTGAAAAATCCTCAAGATTCCAAGGAGTCATAGTTATTATAGAAAAAAAGAATTGTGAATTCCGGTTAAAACTATCTGAGATAAAAACAAAAGTATCTCAACAGAACGGCTTAAATTAAGGAAATGCCGGTTTTTCATGGCATTTTCTGACCGTTTTCGTCGTTTTCAAAGGTTTTATTTCTACTAACTATTACTACTTAATTATACACTTTTTCAGTATAATGTTAGCGGATAAAATGAAGCCTGTTTTGTTTGGAACGTTTATTTTAGTTTTCCGCTCGGGCTGATAGTTTAGGAGAAAACTTAATAATAGTAGAACAACATTGTTTTACGAAGGCTTTTTGCCGTGAGATGATGTAAAAATTTACAATTTCTCTTTACGCAATAACGGTGCTTCTGAAGAATTTTTTTGAGAAAGTTTTGTAATCGAACACTTCTGCCTATAATCGAAAAAAAAAATTGAAAAATAACTCATATGTAGCATTGGGGTATATGGGACACCCAGATGAGGAAAAACTTTGAACTTCGGGAGGAAAAGCTCAGTGAGAGAATGTGTCGAATTAAAAATAAAAACATTCTAGTAGATAGAGAATTTTGTTACCTTTAATTTAAATGCAAACATTTTTCTCTAGTGGCATCCGTTATGATGCAGGGTCCGACAAAGTGAAAATGTGGCTTTCAGGTAAAATGTAAGAGGGTGGAAAAAATACACTACGAAGTATACCGGATTGAAAATTTAAAAACGCCATTCGATAGAGCTCGGCGGGGCTTTAATTAGACACTCCACATGCCATATTTGGGGCTTGAGGGGGTGGGGTAACAACCCCCACCACAACTTTTTTTTTATAATATTAGTCCCTTCATCGAAATAGAGACGAATCCAAAGTTGGCTTTTTGATCCGCCCCTCCCTCTCCCCGCAAAAAAGGTTCGAATATTGAAAATAATTAAAGCAAATTTCTGAACTTCAAATACTATTATTAAGTAATTTAGGGGCGAAAAAGTAAATAGATCACACCAATTTGTTTTTGGTGATGTT
The DNA here is from genome assembly GCA_963930735.1 of Dioctria linearis. NCBI lineage: Eukaryota > Metazoa > Arthropoda > Insecta > Diptera > Asilidae > Dioctria > Dioctria linearis. The sequence continues at coordinate 12,346,373 of OZ005740.1, read as the reverse complement.
TTATTAAGTTTTCCAGAAAGTTTCATGCTGTTTGATGCGCCATTACCTATGTTTTGGGTTCACAAATTTGCAATACCTTTATTTGTGGGGGAAACCGCGATGCGAATAGATGTAAATTGAACACATTGCTAAATCAACCCAGTACCACATAGAAAAAATATAAGTGCACCAGTCGATAGTCCTCAAAAGGATCTTTCATTTGGCACACTGGAAATTTTTCCTAGGACACTCCCCTCCCCCGTTGTACACCCTGACATTTGACATTCAATCTGACCTCCTAAGTACAGCTATACAAGTCGGTTTACACTGCCAATTTGTGAATGTAAAAATACAAGACCCACATATCTAATTGCATTTTATATGCATAGGCCTTGTATTACTTTACTGGGTTGTAATCAAATACATATTTTACAACGATACACTCTTTGATACAACATTGCGTGAATATTAAATTATATTTAAATCTAAATCAAATTTGCCTGTGATAACTGAAAAATTACTGAGTAGCGGTATTTTTTCGCACATTTTGAGCTAAATCTTTATAGAAAACTGCACACAAATTTTTTTTTTATTTTTTTTTTTAATTCTTGAAAGTAGCTCCTTCAAACGATACCTCACACAATACAAGAAAAAAAAATTTTTAGGGAGCCCAAACCACCCCCATTAAAAAAACAATATTTTATAATTTTTGGCTGTTGGCGTCGCAAAGACAATATTCCGCCAAATTCCAAATTCCTATGTCACGTCATTTTCGGCAAAAACATCTGTGACAAACAGACAGACGCACGAGTGATTTAATAAGGGTTCCGGTTTTTTCTTTTGTTGTACTGTACGGAATCCTAAAAAAAAAGAGGAAATTTGTCTAAAAAAATCAAAAATCAAATTCTAATTCCAGCCATCAGTTAGATGACATTTAAAGTAAAATTAAATTCTGCATGTGCAGTAAATTATCAACAGCAACTGACAGTGAGCAGAGAGATAGATGGTAACTATCAACTTCCTATAAACATCATCAAGTGCAAGGTTTTTGCCTGCCGATATAATAATTTTAATTCAAAGGTCATTACGGTATCCGCCTTTGCAAAATTGTTTACATTTTTCCGTTATAAGATTTTATTAACTCCTCACAAAAGTGTTATTTCCATAGTTTTACTTAGAAATAAAAAAAAATTATCTCTTGGCAAAGTTTGTGTGTTACATGGAATGGTAATCAAAGCTTGCCACCGAGGTAGGAAAAAAAATGGAAATTAGTATGATGGATGGATGGCATGCATGAAAGATTGCCTGACATTAAAAAATAGAAGAAAAAAAGCGAGTCCCAACCTCGAGTTAGAGTGAAAAATGCAAAATTACTGCGTAAATATTATTCGCAGTGAAAATTTGTAAAAAGACAGACAACACCTTTTGTAAATTTATTCATTTACCCTAAAAAAAAAAAAAAAAATAATCTGCGTGCATTGCTACTTTATTTGCGCAGTTGCTAGTGGCTTAGCGTGATCTGATAGCGCTAGCTCTATACACGTTTACGTAGCTCGCAATCAGTTGTCGCGTCGTCATCATCATCAAAATGATAATCAACCGATAATACATATGACAATAGGTGACTAGGTATAGTGTGGAATTTATGTATAACGACGATGGAATGTGAGTCAGGCTTTAAACGTGCGCGTGCATATCTTATGTGATAGCTGATAGCTGTGCGATATGTACCTACATATATTATAAAGAAAGTCCAAATGTTTGAGGGACGACACTAATTTTTAATTAACAATCTTAGCTTTCTCCATTTTTTTTTTAAGCATAATTTAAGTAAATTTTTTTAGTTTTCTATAAAATTCCAATTTGAGTTTTATGATCTCTCATAAGGTTGGCGTGGGAAACAATTTGATCTTTGACCGTGAATATATAAAAAAAAAAAAAATGGGGAACTCGAAATGTGTGTATGTTTCCAATAAACAGTTTTTTGGTAATTTTATTTTTACGAATGTAACCGTCCTGCCGGTTAATTGTAATACTGGCACCCGTTAATCTAGGAGCCGTTATTGAATTCGGCGAGAAGGAGAAAGAAGGAGAAGAAATTTAGAAGCAGTATGCGAGTCGGTCGAGTATTAGATAATTTTTTTTAGCATTTGCTATATACCGGAAAATCTAAAAAAATTCCTTCTTGAACAAATATAAGTTTACCCCGGTAAAAAGTCCTAAAGATTACTCTCTACTTTTATTCTTTTCCTCCTTGGTGTAATATAGGAGTTTTTACCTCATATAATTCACACCCAGAATTTACTCTGAGTTTATATGAGAGGAGAACAATTTGATCTGTTTTCAAGCGTCTACAGCGGGCAGAAAACCAAGCTTCACCGATGAGTATAACGTTTTCTGCTAACACGAAACGCTTCTTCTTCTTCCTTTTTCTTTTTTCTTTTTTCAGTCCACTGCGGGCGTTACAGGTTCGATTCGTTTCGAATGAATCTGGTTTTTAACTTTTTTTTTAAATTTTTTAATAAATTTTTTTTTTCTATTTTTTTCTCAATCTTTTTCATTTTTTCATTTCTTTTCTTTATTCTATTTTCTCATTTGTTTTTCAAGTCACTCAATTTCGCTATTTGGGACCTGTTAATGATCACATAAAGTCTTGAAACTTGCCACCAAAAATACAGGGTGTCCCACGTAACGCGTTCCCTGGCCATTTTTCTCGAAAATGTGCGGAGATATCAAATAAGTTCTAATAATAAAAGTTAGGCATCTTTAATCAAGGTATCCTGTAGCATAGCCAAAGTCCTTGAAAAAGGACTTGGAAAACGATATATTAAAAAATGTCATTTTCATCCTCATTAAGGATACATTTAGATTACATTTTTGAATTCCCCGACTAATACGAAAGTGTTATATTGAAAATTCCAGTTTAACCCTTTATTATCGAGATATAAGGCCTGAAATTGTACTCTATGCACCGTGTTCCTTTGCCATTTTTCCCGAAAATGCACACAGATATCATCGAAGTGCTAGTACGAAAAGCTACACATCATAAGCCAGGCTATCTTTCGATATGATCAACATTTAAAAACAAAAGCCACACGAAAAAAGGATATCTTCGGTTTGGTCCTTTCATTCCTTTGTGAGGATGCAGCTGATAGCCGTTGTAAGAGCGCACTACTGCCACTTAGCGCGAACTCGAAAACTAGAACCAATCTTCTTGACACACGGATTGAAGATCTGAGTTCAAAATCGTTCTCATCTGCTCGGGTCCAAAAGTTGATCAGAATTTATAAACTTGTGAATTACCCTAACCTCCTCTGAATCAGTTAATATTGCCATAAGTGATCCATTTCTCATCGCGGAAAAAAGGTGGTTCTACTGCTTCTTCATTCTGATGGTGGGTCAATTTATGTGAAACTCACTTTTAAAATTTTTTAATCTTTCCGATTCTCAATTCAAGATCTATTGAGAGAGAGATTAGCTTCCAACAATGGTCAAAGGTGGTTATCATCAACAATAATGGTTGGTTTCCAGCAAGGGTTAGTGTTGGGGTGTTAAATATTCTCTTCAAAAAGTGTATATGGGGTCCGTTCATTACCATCGTCAAAGATACTGTTGCATGTCACATCCAGTTTTAACTCATATAAAGCTCCTACAAAACAAAAACAACCAGTTTTTGATATGCTAAAAGGTTGTCAAAATATATATAAAAACTTCAACTTTTCGACCCAGGGATCACAGAGAAGTCTCATCAGTATAGTTATCTCTGATCTCCTACCATAGCATTTATTGAAATTATTTTCAATAAATTTCAGTCTTATAGACCAGAAATTTCCCTCTTATACAATATACAGGGTGTCCCATACGAACCGCATTTCTTCTTTCGCATTTTTTTGAATTCCTCACTCAATTTCGAGAAATAAATTGTATGGGAGGAGAGCCTAAAAATGCACGGTGTGGACGGTAGGAGTGGTTTTTGGATTTTGGGTTCTTTTTATCCTAATACCATGTAACTTTCTTGTTATACACCCTATGAAGGTGTGTAACATCTCAGGCGATAATAAACCCTCTACGGTTTCCAACAAATGTCCAACCTCTTCTTTACCCCCTTTCCGACGGCAGTTATAGGACGTCAAAGTAAAAAAAATGGAAAATTTTGCAATTTCTTTTTCAATTTTAACGATTTTCCCGCCAAAATTCATGATAACAATACAGTTTTATGACAAGACCTCGAGACCTCCGAATGTTACCTTTCATTTGATCCTGCACATGTACCTACCTAAATGCTGCCGTTTTTGAGATATTCCCGTTTTTATGATGCATAATTTCATGAATTTTGCTAATTTGCATGGAATTGCATAAAATTAGGCGCGATTTCTATTATTATTAGCAAAATTAATAAAATTATGCACCATAAAAACGGGAACATCTCAATAACGGTAGCATTTAGGTAGGTACATGTGCATAGTCAAATTAAAGGTAAAATTCCGGGGTCTTTAAATCTTTTCATAAAACTGTATAGTTATCATGCATTTTGGCGGGAAAATAGTTAAAATTGAAAAATAAATTGCAAAATTTTCCAATTTTTTGACTTTGACGTCTTATAACTGCCGTCGGAAAGTGGGTAGAGAGGTGGTTGGACATTTGTTGGAAACCGTAGAGGGTTTACTATCACCTGAGATGCAAGTCACATATAACAAGAAAGTTACATGGTATTAGGATAAAAAGAACCCAAAATCAAAAAAAAAACCGCTACCGTCCACACCGTGCATTTTCCGGCTCTCCTCCCATACAATTTATTTCTCGAAATTGAGTGAGGAATCCGTGGTATAAAGGAAATGCGGTACGTACGGGAGACCCTGTATATAAAATCGTCAAAGAAATCAGAAAAGCGATAACTTGTAAAAAATAACTTAACCGTAAAACTTGAGTGGCATCCTTTATAGATGATACCATTAACATCAGTCTGTCTATGTATGTAGACAACTAGGTAGATGTGAATGATTTATGCAGACTTCCAATAAAAAATTGTCAAACAAAATGTTGCCAATAACTCATAAGAAAACCACTGTGAGGACAACTTTACAGCATCATATGGGGTAGAGCCTTGTTAGCGTGACAATATAATCAAGGACTACTGGTTTGACTGTGATGATAGAAACAATTGACATTAGTTTTATGAAATGTCAGCCGTAGTAGCAGAGCTATAGGAGAATGTGGAGTGAACTGCAAACTGTCGTGCTACACAGACTACAAAGCTTTATGTGTCCCGCAGCGATAGGTTTAATTAGAGTGAAGTTTTTTTTTTTACAAATCCCAATAGTCTCATAAAAGTTATCGCTTTCAATTTCTATTCAAGCATTTCCTGTGATCGCACAAAACATTACACAAATAACACAGACAATTTATTCAAGAAATTACTTTCCCTTTTTTTTTCGTTTGTTTTTTTTTTCAATGAGCTCTCAAAATGCACTTCCTTAATTCACTTCGGTGATAACACAGTCTCATAGATGAACGAAATACCACGTAAAAATTGTAAACGTTCTCAGAAGTTCCCATATTCCTCCGCAATTGAATAAGTCTGGACATTTCGATTATACCATTATCCAATGGAGTTGATAGCAATTTGACCATATCATCATGAGAAAGAAAAGAATCCACCAGCAGCTGTTGACTGGATGCAGTCGTATCAATTTTTTATTATTCATGCCGAAGTCATTGAGATACAAAAAGAAAGATAAGAGCTTGAAGAATTCAATATGGAAGAAGTCATGGAGGCCAATGCAGGCTTCCCTAAGCCTTCCACTCTTCTGGATGATGCTCAATAACAACTAACTGGTGGTGGTGTGCTGGTGGTAGCTCTACAAATGTGTTTGACATTTTAATGAAAGATAAATTGGTGGACAGGGATTTTCCCAGCATAAGTAGCATCACCGCCAGAGATCAAAGTATAATAAAAAATTATTCCGGTGTCGTCGACGACCGCAGATTATTTCGTTGTAGTATTGGAGCATGAGCTTTTGTGAGGTATAACTCACCTCTCTCAAATGTATACGGGAAGCAATGAGATTTAATTATTTTTTTCTTTCCTTAATTGGTTAATTTCTCGTACATTTGTCGGAATAATTGGTTTTCTCATGAGATTGTTTTTTTTCTGCTGTTTTTCCTTCATTATTATTTTTTTTTTACTTCCTGATTATCTTGGGCTGTTTTGTGTAAGTCGTGAAATTTCTATCTCTGTGTGTTTAATCAGAAGTTTAAATACCCGAGACCAAGTTGGACTTTCGTTTTCAATGGAATTTCTTTTATCGTTTATCAGAGTAGCCTGTGTAGTGTGTATAAGGCTTTGCTATTTATTATCTCTTGTAACTGAAGGCTGAAGCCTTTTTGCGTGAGCAAAGTTTTATATATGTACATATAAAAAAATATACATACAGTTTTGCTGTTGTGTGCGTTTCTTTTTACTTTTTCAGGGTTCGAGGATATATATCAATGGATATACATATAACATATGTATCCGATATATATTAAATGAATTTTTGTGATATATATCAACAAAATACAACTCGCAGCAAATTATACCTCAATTCCTATTTAAATAAGGGACATAATGGCATATCAATGTATATCAATGCATAGAGAATGAACAGACGAATCAGACGATAGTAACTGTTCGTTTTCCGTCGATCGTTGAAGCGATTAAGAGTGACATTTACCGAATTGGCAACGACATTCAAGTTGCCAATAATTCTTTGGATTTGCTAGCAAGACTGGATTCATTCGCAAAAGCTTTAGATCTCTCCCAACGAGATGACACAACGATTTCAGTAGCTGTTGAAATTTGGAACAATCTAGAGAAAGATTTATCAACTCAAATGACTGAAGTGAAATCTGCTTTCAACAAAAGGCGCGATATGGCGTTAGGTGCACCACATTACTTGGAAAATATTCTTGATCAAAGATTGGCAGGCAAAAACTTGACCCCTGATGAATGGAACATAGCATATGCTGAATTGGAAATGGAATTTATGTCAATAAATAATAAATAAATAAATTTTTCCGCAATATTAATTTGGGTCTCAGTTTCAAACAACCCCACCAATGGATTGGTGGAAGCTTTTATACATGAACACCACAGATGTTCAATGCCAGTAATAGCAACACAAAAAGATTCCTGAATGTGTGTGAACAACTCTTGACTGCAGTTGCATCCACAGCGGGTCTTGAAAGGATTTTTGCAAGTTTTGGTCTGGTGCAGTCGAAGCTGGGAAACCGTTTGGGAATTGACAAGGCTAATAAATTGGTGTACTTGCTTAAACGCCTTAACCAAGTCTTCAGGAAAGAAAAGGAACTTGGATTGGCTATCAGATCCAACACACGATGACGATATTCCTCAACCTGCTGATGTAGTCCTGATTCAGAATCGGAAGATGACCCATCTTCATCTTCCTTGAACTCAAAATGACGAACATGGCACTTTTTGATTATTTTATTTTATTTGATAATTAATAGTTTACCAAATGTAGACCATGGCTGATTTGATAACGAAAAGACTTATTTGATTTGTTTACAAATATTGAGAAGTCTTTGTAATGTTTCTTGTTTTATTACCAATAAGTGTAGGTATTTATACTCATGAAAAAACTAATGAACCCACTGAGTGATCAGAATTTATTAGATTTTATCTTTTTGAGTTTATTTTCTTGATGTAAGCATAAGAAGATTTTATGATCTTTAGTTCATTTTTCCTGATTTATAAGAAGATTTTATGATCTTTAGTTCATTTTTCCTGATTTATAAGAAGATTTTATGTTTTTGAGTTGATTTTTAATTATTTTGTTCAATATGTACCTAAATGAAACAATAAAATTATTTTAGTTTTTTTAATAATTTATGATGTTTATAAAACACATACGCAAACAGTATACATAAATAATACAATAAAATAATAATATGGCTGTCGTACAAAATGGATATATATCAAATATTTGATAAATATCGGATATTTTCGAACCCTGCTTTTTCTATTATATATTAAATTATTTCAACCGGTGCGGCAGAATTATGGTAAAATTTTAGTTCTGTGAACATAGAGTAATGGCGATTTTATATTTCATACCCCATATGAAACTATTTTTTTTCCTCTAATTTTTTGTTTGTAAATTTTTATAACAAAAATCAGTTGTTTTCAGAGCAATAGTATAAATGAAATTTTGAAAATGGACTAAATCGGGCAACCCCTTCTTTGTGTTGCCATATAAAAATTTAGGATTCTTACGTATATTATGAAAACGATCAGTCCTAGACGTTTTTATTGTACTGAACCGTTTTTCAAAATATGAAATCCTTTGAAATTGGTTAAAACCATTTTTACGGTTCGATGAACCGTTCTAGAAATATATGCGAAAAACCACTTCAAAAATGAAACTTTCACAGATCGGTAATCAGACGAAATTACATGCGGGCGGGCATTCATCGAGGATATCATAAGAATTGGTCTTAAACCAATTCTAGCTTTTTTACTTATTTAAATTTTTATTTTCATCTAGGGTTTTGACAAATTATAATTTTTTCTCTTGTTTTTATGCAGTTTATGTTAGCTTTTTTGCGTACAGCACCTAAAAATTAGTGAAAAATTAAAGCAGCGGGCGGAAACTTTTTCTTTGTTTGGATCGTTGACAAGTTCTCAAATTCGTAAGAAGTTCAAAGAAAAAAATAAATAAAATAAAACGTGCAACAATATACCGTGCTATAAAATCTTGTAAATTACATCTCTAACATTAGCATCTATAACTTGAAAGCGTCACTATCTTGCTCACTCACATTTCATGCAATGACTCTCCGTCTCACTCAAACTAGAATCTTAAAGTTACGGTCTTACGGCAAGCTTTGGGTACACTAGAATCATTTTTAGTAGGTGAAGAGAAATTTTTCGAAACTGGGTTTCTTGAAGAAACACGAATTTCTGAAATTGTCCCAATGTTTTTCGCAGGAATTCTAATGTTTGTTACTGTAATCCTATGATATGTGAACAGCACTTTTTCTGTTTACATTTGTTTTGCTCAAGTGGGGGAATCTCTTGCTGGATTCTGGGAATTTTATTTGACAGAAATTTTACATCTCCTTTTAGTGCATTGTTCATTGCGAAATTTATCTTTTTCTTGCCAATTGGAGGTAGGGTTACCCAATGTACATTATTATTAATAGTTTGAAATAATTTTGAAGGTATTTATCATTCGGGTAATCCTACGTTTTCTCAATTTTTGTTTTTAACTCGTTGTCGCAGTCGCACTACAATAATGCATAGCCAAGTTCTTTTCCCCCAATCATGCAAAAGACAAAAGTATATGAGATTACCTCTTTCAGTCTAAAAAACACGGAAAATTTCCAATTTTGTTCCCCTGTCTCTACTTATATTTATTTATACTTTGCTTTGGGTACACTAGAATCATTTTTAGTAGGTGAAAAGAAATTTTTCGAAACTGGGTTTCTTGAAGAAATTTTTTTTTTGTAATCTAAGAAATATTGTAGCAAGTGTTATACCATTTTAGAATCCTTATTAAATGCGTCAACTTTTAAAGTTACTTGCCAAACTGGCGTAGTACATTTTTTTCTTCATTACAGTCAGTTAAAGTTCAACGAATTATGAATTTTATATTGTTGGTGCGGCAAAATAAGACATTTTCTTCCAAGCTGGAGCAGTTGGCTTAGAATTTAAGGCACCAGGTTACATAAGCACTATTCGGGATTACATAAGAAAAATAAAATTGAAAAAAAGTAAAGATTTGTAGCAACAGGAGCCAAAAAGCCATCACAGGGTGTACATTTTTTCGAAAACAAAAGAAATGTCTATAATTTGAAAAATACATGACTTAGATTTTTTTTTATATTTTTATGGTAACTGTTATGATTTGATCTATCACCCGATTCCGGCTTGACGTCGACTTACGGGACACCCTGTATATTAATTGAACTCGATAAACTTCATTATATTACTGCCAATGTACAAAGATTCTAAAAAAGTACTTTAAAAAGTACTTCAAAAAGTACTCATTACATTTTATAGACTTAGTACTTAGTTAAAATTACTTCTCATACATGCCGTACTCGTACTTACGCTGAAGTACTGAGGCATTCGGTACTTGTACTTGTACTTAAGTACTTTTTCTTTGGTACTTGCCCAGCTCTGCATGGCACTGATAAATAAACATTGAAAATGAGATAATTAAAAACACACTAACAGCGCAATATGTGTTGAATAAGTTTGCAGAAAAAAAACCCGTAAACTAAAGCGTATACAGGCTTTAACTATTTCTTTATTAGTGCTTAATGAAAACGTAAGTAATTGATCTAAAATGTGTATCTAACTTCAAACCTGTGAACTACTTAAGAAAGGAAAAACTGAAAAAAAAACAAATCAACAGCATAGTCGTTCTACATTTTTGGGTTAACGTTGTCGGTTGAAGATATCACCATTTATTATCAAGGAACTATAAATAATAATAATAATAGTATAATAATAGTATATTTTCTGGACATAGAACATGTTTCAATAAGGATCGCCATACTTCGATTATCAATACAACCAATAGAGTAATGGAGTTTTTTTTTATGTCACGTAGGTATAGTTGTCATATACATACCTGTTCTGTGGTCGATTTAAATATAGCAATGCCTATCCTCTATATACATATTTTCTTGGTCTGAAAATTTTCCTGGTTAGTCGAGTTTTGAAATTCCATCTCAATGTTTTAATGTATAATTAAATACCCAAATTTTGTGGTCTTTATGTCAACGCGTTCTCTCAACCAATAATCAAATAAACGTATGTACATAATCAGAATTTTTATGAAGTATGAAGTAGTTGTCTGATTTCACAAGACCTAAAATATTTCAAGATATTTAGTGAAAAACGAAATTCTTTTTATGACAACCCTAGAAAAAGTTGCCGGATTTTACCTAAGTATATTTTCCAACTTTTATAAAAAGGTCATGTACACAAAATGTCAGATCTCTAAATTAACACGTTCTCAAATTATTGTGCAGATAAAAACAGACGGATGAACATGAAAAGATAAAAATCTTTTTAATATTATGCGTGGGTACCCCACTCAATGCATTTTGCCATACTTTATAAATATAAATATAAACTATGATTTCATTTAGATAGTTTAAAACACACGAAAAAAAAATTAAGAAATTTATTAAAATAATTGTCAACAACTACCTACTCAACTACTCATTCGATTAAAGACCTAATTATCAACTAATTATTGTTTATCTAGTTCAAGGTAAATTTACGAGTGAGTAAGAGAATTGTAGACATCGTAATTATTGATAATTTTGAATAGTGAAAATTCACAGGTACAAAAACTCAATGTAGCCATGTAAAACTTATGACTACATATAGCTAAATTTGAAAATGGCAACTCTAAATAAATCTTATTTCGGGAAATCCCTTAACAGTTGTTCTTTCTTACAATATTCATCGAGAAATTTCAACTTGTTATCAAATGATACGACACTAATTTTAGCTTGATTCTGTAATGATATTTTTGAAAAATGTCTGCGCCGTTTCCAAAAATTTTAAGCTCATATGTTTGCAAGTAATACAAAAAAATGTATAATTCCTAGAAAGCATCAACAGAGATGCGATATTAAAAAACAAAATCAACACACAATACATAATTAAGCCTCCAAATTTAAAGAATGTTGCCAATTCAATTTCCAACGTTGCATAATTTCTTTTAGAAAAAAAATCACGAAATTCAAATCGATTTGAGAACTATTTTGATCAGTCGGCCTGATGCGAGTTTTGGTCCATACCAAAACCAAATACGAATGTTTTTCACACGTTATGGAAATTTTAATCTGAAAATCTCCATTTTAACCGATGATGGGATCTAAGTTGTGCCTAATTCTCATGTGCCACTTGATTGTTTTTATAATAAATAAGCAGCAGCACCACCAACATCACACAACACAATCGACTTATTACAACAGGAATAAAGATTTTTGCATCACCGGAAATACATAATATATGACAGCTGATGACAGCTCCAGACATTGCTGTTGAATGCGCATGCGGCATGCGATGATCTGATGGGATGACAATATACAACAAGATTCTGATCGTTGACTTGAAAGAAATCTCGTTTGAGATATTTTATGCTGAGCACATATATAAATATTGGAGAGTGTTCAAAGTGTGTTCTTTGTAAAAAGTTGTTAGCATTCGTATCTTAACCAGATTGACTGTGTGTATGTGTGTGATACATAAAATCCGGTAATAAAATGTGCTAATTATCATGCGCAGCTTCATATGGAGAAAAATGAATGACCTTTATCATTTCTAGATATTGCGATGTAGTAGTAGTAGGATAGGATCGATAGCATTTTTGCGATTAAATTTTGCAACAAACAAGAGAAGAGGAAAAAAAATTTAAAGAGATAGTAATATATAGTAGTAGTAGTAGTAGTAAGGAAAATGTGTGACTTATTATTTGATAAGTGTCCAGATAATCACGGTTCAAACAAAGCCAGAAGATAGGGAGGACAGCAGTGATTATCCAATTGTTAATGGTTCAAAAGTTATGGGGTTATTAGTAAATTGTGATCATTTTCTTAATGAAATCTACATTATAATATCTTGAAAATTACAGGGTGTGCGGTCTCTTGCTTTTGTGCGCAGTTTTTGCTCCTAAAATTTCTAATAGCTCTTTAATGATTACAGTTAGAAAAGAAGTAAGAAAGCTAGAATTGGTCTGAGATCAATTCTTATGATATCTTAGATGAATGCCTGTATAAAATTTCGTATGTTCACCCATCTGTGCAAGTTTAAATGTTGAAATGGTTTTTCGCATAGAATGGTTCGTCGGACAGAAAAAATGATTATAACCAATTTTATAGGATTTCATATTCTGAACATTAATATCATATAAGACTTATCGATTTCACAATAAACGTAAAAATCCACCAAGAAGGGGTTGCCCGATTTAGTTCATTTTTTTGAAATTATATTAACCATTTGTATTAAAGAACTATGTACAAAATTTCAGCTCTCGACGTTGACGCGTTCTTAGGTAGTGACGAAATATGTAGTTAAAAACGAAATTTTTGTATGGCAACCCTACGAAGTAGTTACCCGATTTGTCCTATTTTCGAACTTAATTTTACTTTTTTTTTTTTTTTTAAAAATACCATATGCAAAATTTAATTTCAGCTCTCTAGGTACACGCGTTCTCGACTTATCGTGAAGACGGACATGCAAAAATCAAAATCAGTTTTAATTTTATGTATCCATTTTGCTCTACCATCATTATTTCTTGGTGTTACAAACGGAATGAAAAACTTAGTGTAGCCTTCAGATTTCATCTAGGGTATAAAAAGTGTTAAATTAAAGAGGAGGAGTGAAAGTTGGAAGTTGAAGTGGGTTTTTATATCCTAGATAAAATCATAGGATATATATACTAAGTTTCTCATTCCGTTTATAACGCAAAGAAATAATGCTAGTAGAGAAAAATGGGTTGGGCACCCACGGCATAATATTAAAAGCTATGGTTGCCATCCAAAAATTTCGTTTTTTACTATATATGTATTTGGACAGTGCCTGAGAATGCGTCGTCGACGTAGAATAGAAATTTTGTACACGGTATTTTTATAGCAATAGTAAATAAAGCTTCGAAAATGGACTAAATCGGACAACCCTTTCTTGGTGTTGCCATATAAAAATTTAGTTTTTTACGTATACTGTGCGAACGATCATTCCTAGACGTTTTTATTATTCTGAAAAGTTCTTCAGAATATGAAATCCTTTGTTATAATTAGGGCTCGGAAGTTGATGAAATTGCATCTTTTTTTTATGCGTCGCTAAGTGATGCTAATTATGATACAAACTTATTTTATAGTATTACTATTCTAAAAACATGTCTTTTATTTTTCATTTTCTGTCATATTGTACAGTTTCTCATATCTGCTAATTTTTCCCAACTTTTAATTCATTTTCCCATTATTTTAGATCATTTTTCTCATTTTTATATTATTTTTTCTAATGTAAGTTTACTGAATATATGAGTATATCACATCCCTAATTTTACAAGTATTTATTTTATACTATTTTAAAATAAAATTTCATAGGCTGGCAACACGAATTTGTATCTATATTTTATTTTAATTTCCTGGAAGGAGGAATTGATTGAAATTGCTGTTTGCATAGTTTTTCTAATTCTATGAAAAATAAGACTGTTGTTGAATTCATTTTGTTCTGAAAATGGTAATATAAATGCAAAGCGGTTTCCCGTCCATTAGTTTAGTAAGGCAAATTGTTGAGAGCGTGAAACAATTCAAAGTGTCATTTCTATATATATAGGTATATTTGTATTATAGTGCGCGAATAATAACACGATAACCTAAGCTAAACTAAACTGCCAAAAATAAATCAGACAAAATTTAGCCATTTGAGAGAGTTTGTATCTGAATTTGATGAAGAAATATTTACTATTGATGGCAGTATATTATTTTGCAAGATTTGTGACATAAAATTTTCCGCAGATAAACGTTTCTGCATTCAACAATACATTGGCCGAGAGAAACAGAAGCGCGGCTTGGAGAATTTAAATGCGAAAACACAAACTTTCACAATGTACCTCAAGCAAAATTTCGACATATTCAAAGAACCTATGGCATTACTGTCAGCTAATATTCCCTTAAATAAAATCAATCATCCAAAGTTTCAAGCCTTTCTGGTAAAATATACAAATAACGCGGTTCCAGACGAGTCCACGCTAAGGAAAACGTTGCATGATGAAATGATAAGTCAGATTAGGAACATTGCAAACGAAAAAAATATTTGGATTTCTATTGGTGAAACAACGGATGTCGATGGCGGCTATGTAGCGAATGTTATCGTAGGGATAGTAGAACGTGACGACTTTCTTTTGACATCAGAAATTTTGGAGAAAGCTAATTGGTCAAACATATGTAAGCTGTTCGACAAATCTCTTTTCCTTCTCTGGCCAGATGGAGTTAAGCACAACAACGTCTTACTCTTTTTGACGGATGCCGTTTCGTATATGGTAAAATCAGCGAATAGTTTAAAAGAATTGTACTCTAAAATGGCACATATTACTTGCTTACCTCATGGTTTCCATCGAGCTGCCGAAGAAGTTTCACAAAATTACCCAGAAGGTGATAGACTCATTGCAAGTGTAAAGAAGGATTTTTTAAAAGCACCTGCTCGTACAGAACAATTAAAGTTGGAGGCTCCAGGTATACATACGCCTTCCACCACATCCCATATAAACGCAATGGGGAACGTGGTTAAATGCTACTAAGTATTTCTCTGAACATTTTGATGTTCTCAAAGATATAATTTCCAATTTTGATGGTGGAAGATTCAGCGGCAATTAAAATTGCAGGAGATATAATTTCATATAATGAAATATAAACTGATCTTGTGCATATAAAATCGAATTTATCATTTTTATCAGAAGCTATTATGTAATAAATTGGAAAGGAAAGGCGGAAAGCTTATTAATTCCATTCGTCTAATACAAAAATCCCAGGACGAATTAAAATCCGGGAGATGTTGCTGCAATTGTATATGAGAAACTTCTCAAAGTTTGAGATAAAAATTCCGATTTTAAAACATTGTCCAAAATATGGCAAGTACTTCTGGAGAGATTACTGTATGGAATTTATAGATAGTGATGCAGAGGATTTACAATTGGCTGAATCTATTTATTTCAAATACGCTCTAATTACTTCTGTGGACGTGGAAAGATCTTTTTCAATGTACAAAAATGTGCTGTCAGATAATCGACGCTCATTTTAATTTGAACATCTTAAAAAAATGGCACTCGTAATTCATTGTAATACCTCTATATAAGTAGCTATATACTCAGCGAAACATTTTAATTATTTCCATATCCTGATCGTTTAAATCTTTACAGATTTACTTCGTTATTATTTTCTAGACGGGAATTCACTGTTTTCCTTTTTTTATTTATGTGTAAAAAATTTATTTTTCGTTTTTTTAATTTAAAAAAAAACTGTATGTATCTACATTACATAATGTCGAAATACAAAAGTATTTTTTAATTATATAAGTTGAATTTTTTTAATTTTTTATTATTGTCACTTTTTTAATGCATTTTTTATGATAATTTTTCTAAATTTTATGGTTATAAACTTCCGAGCCCTAGTCATAATCATTTTTTCTGTCTGACATATCGTTCTAGAAATATAAGCAAAAAACCACTTCAAAAATCAAACTTGCACCAGATAGGTGGGTGACCGAAATTACATACGGAATTCATATAGGGTATCATAAGAATTGGTCTTAGACCGATTCTAGCTTTTTTACTTCTAGTATATAAGAAAAAAGTAAAAAAATATGACTATGGAGCGTCTTAACTCTGGAAAGAGCAGAGCTATGCCGGTTGGTTGAACATTCGTTGTAAAGGCAAAGAGACGTTTTAAATGAGACCAGTATTATGTTTCCATGAGTTTCAGAGGGGAGTTAGAGTTTAGTTATCGTTAAGTATTTCTGGGTGGTTGAGTTAGCTCGATGCTGTTCCATGGACAGCAGAAATACATTTCTTATAAAGTAGCCGAATTTGTATTGGATAAATAACTCATCTATTAGTCTAACAAATACTTACACAAAATCCAACCTAAAGCTCAAATCGATTGGTTTCGTGAAGTTAAAACATGGATTCAACGAAAACTCAACTCAACTCCGTTGAACTTCCCATAGAAACATAGTATAAATACCTGTGAGTTTTTCAAGACGGAAAAAACTAATAACATTTGCTTTTATAATGAAAGCAAATTGTTTGTCAGATGATGCTATAGGAATTTCGGTGTATTCTTCATTACATCCCGATGACCAGCACCATCTGACATGAATAATAATATTAATGTCGGTTCCTTTAAAGCTCCACCCGTCTTCCAAACTAGTTATATGTGCTATTTATAGCATTGACAAATATAAGCAGTCCATATTTATATTCGATTCAGATTTAGTAGATACTAATACTATCCAGGTCTATTTGTGTGTGTGTGTTTTTGTTTTTTCTGATTAAATTCTACGAAGGGATCATCACTGATATTGCTGTAGATATTTGGGAAAATGCTTTATTTTTTTGATAACGGTTTAAGATCCTTCTAGGAATGAGATCAAACATCTCGTTTAGTCGCCAAAATAAATCGTCTTTATGCTTTCTTCTGCTAAACCACATCCAAAAAAAAAGAAGACTTCATAATTTTAGTTTTTGTTACCGGGGCTGACAAAATACTGAATCAGAATAAATAATGAAATAACAATTAAAACAACAATCAATAATTTTTTTTTTAAATTGTATTACGAGTGCGGTAATTTTTTACATAACTATAATCTTCTCATCAAGACCTTTCCGACGATATGCCAGCGTGAAATGGAAGCATAAAAAGAGGCATAAGGCAACAATTTTTTGAGTTTTGGAAGCGTTTATCCTCCTTTTTCTGTTTTCTTCCCGTGTGTTTTTTGGGAAGATTATACTGACAGAGGTTTGTTATTTTTAAATCTTCCGAAGGCAGTTGCATAGAAGCATCTCCGAATTGCGTTCGTCTAATGCTGCGGTCCTTTACTCGTTCAGAATGAATTTTTTCAATTCATGTCGTTCTTTTTTTCGGGCCGAACGATTTAGTTTCAATCTGTCATCGCTTTTTTCGGACTCCGAATCGTTCTGAATGCATCTGAGTTTTTTCCGGATTCAAGCAGAACGATTTTAATTTGTATTC
The DNA here is from genome assembly GCA_963930735.1 of Dioctria linearis. Classification (NCBI taxonomy): domain Eukaryota; kingdom Metazoa; phylum Arthropoda; class Insecta; order Diptera; family Asilidae; genus Dioctria; species Dioctria linearis. The sequence goes on along the minus strand of OZ005740.1, from coordinate 12,328,616 downwards.
GTGAATGTGTTGTTTATAATTTGGACTAAGTGGTATTAGTTTAGTTTAAATTGCCTTTGTTGGAAAATAGCTTTATTTTTCATAAAGAACAATTTTTACGAATTTATGCTTGCTTTTATCAAATGGAAGAAATGTCAAACACTTGAAATGGTTCTGTTTCGTTCTTTTTTTATGAGCACAGAATTAAATTATGACATCGTTCTGTCGATTCATACAGATTCATTCAGAACGAGAAAATGAACGCAGCATAATTGACAGTCAGTAGGTACATGAAAAACTTCCTAAAAGCTTCCAAAGGGAATTGATACGATGCTATTCTAATTTGCTTCCAATGGAAGATGTCTCTGTTTTTCTAGCTGGGACCCACATGCTTGGATCAGAGTAAAAAATTAATACAACAATAACAAAAACAACAATACCCATGCTTCCCATGAGTTGTTAGATTTTTTATATATTTATATATATCCATTGGCATTGCCCAGGCATGTTGGTATTCGTTGGAAAAGTCTTGGTGTGTAAATTATAAATATAATTGAAAAAATACTACGCCCATCTTACAAAATAAGTAATATAGTAAAATAATTCCTAACATAAAATGTAGAAAAAAAATAGGATAAACGTTTTTTTTTTAGTATTACTATTTTGCAGGGATGTAAAGGACTCAAATTTTGACTCATCTCATCGCTCAACTCAAGCAGTGAGTCCGCTCAACAGTTGAGCGGTGGTTCATCGCTCGAAATTTGAGCGGACTCACTGCTTGAGTGGACTTGAGCGGACTCACTGGGGGACTTGATCGGACTTGAGCGAACTCACTGCCTGAGTGGACTTGAGCGGACTCATCATTTGAGTTGAGCGGATTCAAATCATGTTTTAAATAACATAGGGAGAATTTGATTTTATTAAAATTAAAACTAAAACTGAAATTTCAATCAAATAAGAAAAGCTCACAAAAAAGTCATTCATTATTAATATATTTTATTAATTCAGCTTTTGCTAATTTTGTCAGTCAACATTTCTTCTTCCTCTCAATATATAATGTACAAATTCAACAACTTGTAAAACCTGTATGGAAAATACAATACTTGAAAATATTATAATTCAATTCAAGGAAATTGTACTTTCATTTTTCCATAGAATCAGCGTCTTACTTTATATTTTTTCCCTTGATATGTAGCATCACTTGCATTTCAAAATTTTCGTCATTTAGACGACATCTATTATTAAGCCTAGTACTAAGGTCCGCGCTAAACTAAATTTTAGCGGGTCTCCAATATCGGGCCGTTCTTTAGCAGCTAAAATATGACAGCGGAGACTCAGAGAAAAGACATATTAAAAACAAGAAGAAGAAGAATTTTGGAATTTTTTTACGGAAAGCAGGTAGTTAAAATTATTTGGAAATATTAAAAATATGAAAATAATATGCATAATGTATACAATTAAAAAAAAACAACTATATTGAAAATACGGCCATGAAAAGAAATCCAATTCATCAGCACTAACAGCAAAGACGTACAAAACTACGTTAACTACAAAAATCCAATCAATAAATTTATCAAATCTCAGAATTCTGACAAAAAATATTTTTAGCGCGCTAAAGAACGGCCCGGGCGGATAAATTCAAGCTAAATTTTTTGGAGACTTACTGGTGGTGCCATCTGTAATCAAAACCCAAAGACAAATTTAGCGTGTTGACCTTAGTACCGCTCTCGCTAAAATTCAGGATAAATTTTCGCCAATATCTTTTAGCTTGCTAAATTTTCATAGAAAATTTAGCTTAGCGCCAACCTTAGTACTAGGCTTTAGGAGTTAACGTTAGTTTTCCTAGCTAAATAATCTTTCTACCGAAGCACTACTAGGCAGTGCTGTGTTGTATTCGGTAAAAAGACTTTTTATCACCGAAAAACGTTTGTTTTCAAATATGCTCGAGGTTTTTTTTTTGTGGAAAAAATATATTTCAAGAACATTTTCTGACTCTCCATTGAATTTTGGTCATCTTCACAAGCTGAATCCCAAAATGGCGTAGCTTGATTGTTATTTTGAGATTGCGTACTCATATCGAAACATTCCAGGCTTTCATTGATTCTGGAAATAATAAATTTCTCAACCAATTATGAGTGGGTGTTCAATCCATTTGGCTTTACAAGAATTCGTTTTTCTATGTGTCACAAACGGAATGACAGACTTAGTAGATTTTATCTAGGGTATAAAAATCAGACAATGACAATAATAATGGCCATAACAGAACTTTTCAAGTCAGAAGTTAACACCTATTTTCGGCTGTAAAATTTAAATACAATTCACAAAATTGAGTTTTCTCATATGCATATCCTTTTATATTTCACAAATATAATAAATTTCATAAATTAAATCATAACATTTTCAAGTATGGGAAAATACCATACGGTCTTTACACATTATTGAAAAAGTACAGTTGTACATTATATTGAGAGGAAATAGAAATGTTGGCTGACAGAATTAGCAAAAGTTAAATTAATAAAATTTAACGAATGACTTTGATTTGAGCTTTTCTTATTTGAGTTTCAATTTTAATTAAATCAGATTCTCCCTATATTATGTAAAACATGATTTGAGTCCACTCAAGCCGCACAACCAATGAGTCCGCTCAAGTTTCGAGCGATAAGCCACCGCTCAAGTGTTGAGCGGATTCAAATCCTGAGTTGAGCGATGAGTTGATATGATAAATGAGTCCGCTCATTTACAACCCTGCTATTTTGCAGAAAAATTAACCAATTTTAAAAATTCCTGCATTGTGATTTTTCTAGTAGATCTGAAAATAGATCAATAATAATAAAAATTAATTTTCGATGGAATAAAATCATTTATTGAAAATTAATTTGGAAATTTTGTACAACTAAATATCTACACGTATCGAAAAATTGTTATGGTCGTGGCATACTGTATACAGCAGTTTGCTACACTGACAGCTAGCAGCAGCAAGCTACGTGTAAACTGCTACCTATGTGGACGGTGTGAAGAGACTCGACGAAGCGAACGCGACCTAATTAAAAAGAGGGCGCGCGAGGCGTACAAAAATGAAAGAAGCATTGTCAAGGTGGTCAAAAAGAGTGGGTCCAGGACCAACACGTGCAAATCTTAAATCGAGTAAGTACATAAATAGTAAGTTGGAAAAATTACTGATTTGCTTCTCCCTTTTGCAAAAAATAAAAAGGAGGAAAATTCCCCCCAAATATTAAAGTGTGGGAATTCCAATCACCCAGTGCGAACCGGGGATCCTTATACAAGGCGGAAGATTCACAGCAATTAGTACGACTGTACCTGTAATAGAAGTGAAAGAGGAAGGGAGCAATAAGAAGTTAGCAGATAAATCAACAGTTTAGCGCCAGGACGCTGTGTAAGCACCGCTATAGCGACCTGTCGTCCGGAATGCCTATGCCACTGAACTAACTAACTCCCTCTCGAAAATACAACAGAGGGCTCACAAAGAAAAAGGGGGACTCCGCATTCGTGGTGAAACTAACCATAATGGAATTTTATCTAGAAATAATACGATAACTATATCCAGTCATCTCAAGAGATATCCGCGCTGTCCTCATATGAGTGGAAACAGTAGGAAATAGTAGCTGAGACTTACAAATTATATCGTGATAGTAATGATATTGGTGGACAAGAGTGTGACGGGAATCGTAAAGGATTCTTAATCTAGAACGAACAAAATGTTTTATTCAATCTTTTTTGCTTTCTCATCTTTTGCCTGTTAGTGTACGTGTTAAACACATAGCTTTCAAATAGTCATGTCTCAGTTTTGAAATCCATAGATATCCGTTTTGTTGTTGGATAAAAATGTTACAGTAGCAAAACAATTAGCATAGGCTCTGATATTGTATCAAGTTTCAAGTTAAGCTGCTAGGAATAGGTTATTAGGATCATGGTATGCGCTAGTTCACACATTGTAAAGAAAACCGGAGAGGAAGAGGCAATCTTCCAGTCTGCATAAACACATATTCGGACTTGATTAGATCACTTTCAAATTTTATTCGCACAGGAAAATCGCCGAAACCACTGCAGAGGCGCCTCTACGATGGAACAGACACAATAGTGAGTAATTTCAAAAAATTTCTTTAAAAAATATCTTTCTTGTAAATATCATTTCATTTATGAATACGTACATATTTGATTATATTGGAATCAATAGTAAACTTTTGTGAATAAAAAAAAAAAAAAAATAAAAGAAAAAAATATTAAAACCCAATGACAAATAATATAACACATAAAATTTTATTAAGATAACTTTGCAAATACATTAACTCAAATGCCAAGAATTACAATTTCAAAAAAAAAAAAAAAAAAAAAAAAGGGGGGGGGGGTATTTATAAGGCATGCAGGGTAGAAATATCGGTCATATAGTTCCCTATGTGAGAGGACTTCTTATTTCTTTGTTATCTATCGGCGGTCATAGCGTTTCAGGTATTACCTCCAAGGAATAATTTGTATGCACTAATACTCGGAACAAGAATATTTTGTCTCAATTTAGTAAATTTGATGATGCTTAATTTTGTTGTGGATGAGATATTTTACATTTTTTTTTTTGTAGTTCGTAGTAATAATTAAGACCTTTGTTTGTTAAGAATAGTCTCCAGGAAAGGAGAAAAACCCCAAGTAGGGGAATAGAGAGAGGTATATATATTGTTACGAGCGTGGCCTTAGTTCGTTATTTAAAACACAATATTTCAGATATAATTCAAAAGTTCTTTCTTTATTTAACTTTACTGTTTACTCTCACAAATTCACAAATAATTATCAAATCAACTCTTTATTTATCGCTAGTACTGTACTTCTAATTATCGCAATCCAAATAGTTTACTTCGTTCACTTCTCACTTCGCTGTCTGAAATAATACTCCGCCTCCTAGCTGTCAGAGCGCCGTATTTATACTCTACGAATTATCCTAGAACCTTCCTGAATATTCCGTTCTCCGAACCCAAAGTTTACTAAGATGACACTAACCTAAAGTTGCTTCCATTGCTAACAGATGTCGCTTGATTCACTTTGTGGCACGTAACAATATATAGTATAAAATTTGTTTGCCATACGCAAGGGCACCATATGATTATATAATATAAATAGGTAATACGATTTGAGATTAGGATTTTGTGTAGACCCTGAGCAAGGGACAGCCGATAGCACCCTAATTTATAAGGATACCATAGTTAGGAGATAAGCTACAAATTTGATGAACTTCCAGTATTGAATTATGATAGATCTGAGAAAACAACGATGGCAATAAAGATCTTTTTTGTGAATCGGTAAAGAGTCATGAAGCGTTAATTATTTATCCCACTCCCCTGGAGCCCTCTCGATGTAGGAGTTGACCACGTCCGCTACTCCTCTCTTTACAGGTCATATCAGGGACACTGAAAATTATCTGCCCTAAGTGTCGATTGGGTGGTTGGGGCGAGCAGAGAAGGCAGAACATCTCCGCCTTCACCGTGTATGTTGGTAGGTGGTGTAAAAGTCCCTTAAGGACTGAGTGTGTGTTACGGCCTTTTGAGTTGTAGACACGAAAAAAATTGTGTATATGGCTGGTGGCAGGGGCAGGTTTTCGTGGAACATCTCCACACTCTCCGCCAATAGCCGAGGCGAATTAGCGTGCCGCCCTACAGTCAACGCTGTCCACCGAGTGATCTGTCAGCTCATGCTGGCAGTCTGGACTTCACGTCCAAGTAAATCACTCTCAACATAGTTCCATAACAAAATGTATTTTTTTTGTAATGCATACCGAGTTTTAAACCAAATAAGTAATATTAACTAATATTTCAAAAAAAAGTTCAAAGAGGCTATATACAAAATTTTCCACAAATTTTTTCCAGTTGGGAAAAATTTCAAGCCGAATTATTATTAATTATTATTGAAGTTAGACGCTGACTTGGATTTTTTTTTTTTTTTTGTAACTTTGTATGTACTACTACAAAGTTACCTGTCAAGTTGATGCAATTGGTTGTAACCGGTTACTTTCCTTGAGCAATTATACTTATTATTGTTGTTATTAACCGGTTCTCACAAAATTAAAACGATCTACCGCACACACTGCTACACACTTGGATAGGCGGTAAAATTCCCACAAAAGAAACGCTATGCATCATCACTTATTATAGGTAGTAGACCTGTATAGCCGAGCTGCTTATGACTTCACGAATTATTTACATAACATTTAGCAAAGAAAACCCAAAACAAAACGACAACATATGACTCTTCATAAAAGTTATTTATTGTTCCCACGCTTTTTGATTCAACCAGAAAGTGTAACTCTCTATAGCCAGACGTAGTATGGCTTCGATATTGTTGTAAAGAAATTTTCAAGACTTCAACGAGCAAAGGTGGAAGAGAAGAAGAAGAAACAAATGAAGTGGCGAGTTTTTTCTTTTGTACATGTAATCCATAAGTATAAAAACGTCTTACGTATACACTTTTACGATGTTTTTTTTTTTTATGAGAATTGCATTAATCAAAACTTTTCAGGGTTGATGTTAAGTTTTATGTAATTTTTAGACGCGTTTGTTTTGACTTCTCCAATCCAAGGGGGTCTTAGAAGAAACTGTCTGAATTTACTGTCGTCTTTTCAATTGTCGATTAAGATTAACGAGTTGTTGTTTTTGTCTATTGGTAAAATGTTTTGGTTCTTAGAAAAAAAAATAATTGGATCTATGGAGGTGAATTCATGTTATATACCTAGGTATATGCTGCTGGTAACAATAACTATGCGATTTTAAATCTTATTATTACAATTTCTTCTTTAATACAGTTCCAACTTCATATACTTCACCCAGAAATTCTTTAATAGAGGATTAGGGAAGCTCATATAGACAAGGAGTATCTCATGATGATCTTCCTGAGGAAGGCTATTGAACGAAACTACAAGTGCTTATAAAATAATAATAATTATAGGGCTGCACTCACAGCGGACGTTTTAATCATCCTTGAGTATTGATTCAATCAGAACGCAACATAAATTTCTCTCTCTTTGCTTTCACACCGTCAAAACAAAATGATGTAATCAGCAGCTCTAATAAATCATTAAAGAATGATTAAAACGTCCGGTGTGAATGCAGTCCAACACAAAGTTTATATGTGCGATTTACTCTTAAATTGTGTAAAAATATAACTGACATCCAACAATTACTGATTTTTCCGAGCTCTCATTCTAGAGATTAAAAATATTATACTCACATATACCTACCTACCTACCTGGACACACTCTGCTACTCTCTACCCATGTCAAGCACCTTGGAGTCTATCTTGAATCGAAGCTGACGTGGGGATTGCACGCAGAGGAAAAAGATAATGCGGCTATGAGGCTCTTCGCTCAATGTAGGAGATCTTTTGCCTTTACATGGGGCATAAAACCGAGGGTTATCCCCTGGATGTACATCTGGATCGTTAGACCCATGCTTACATATGATTCCTGTGTCTAGTGGTCGAGGACGCTTGTGGGGACTGCGATCCGGGAGCTGACGGGCCTTGGAATTACGGACTCCATGCGATCTACGGCTGCTGCTGCTCTTGAGGCCCTACTTAATCTGCCACCTCTGGGTCTTGTCATTCAGGCAGATGCTAAAAGAGCTGTGTACAGACTGCGCTCATGGGGATGTTGGGAGGACGGCTGAACCGGCTCTTCTTATTGCTTTTTGACGTATGACCAGCATGCCACGGGATGCGATGGTACCAGAGCTTCGTTTTGGACGCCGCGAGAGTTTTCCTATAAGAGAATCGTGGCTTGAGGGAAGTGCCTTATTGAGCCTTCCGCGTTGCGGTCTAAAAATGTTTACCGACAGCTCTCACTAGTGAGATAGCCGCGGCGGACATTTTTTTTCCTGAACCTGACATGGAGTACTCACTTGGAAGACACACCACTGTCTTCCAGGCTGAATTCTTCGCCATCATAATAGCAGCGAATGGTTACCCATTGATATGCAAATCAAGGGTAAAAATATTGCTATCCTTTCATTGCAGGTCGTCTGTGGATAAGCTGTGTATCAACAACACGATGTCACTTCAATGTGTTAAATAGTATTTTCCCCTTCCCCTTGCTTTCAATTTATGGCACAAAATTGCGCAATTTAGGTCAGATTTATTCATTTAATTACACTAGATTTTCAAAAAAAAACGTCATTAACGCCAGTTTTTAATATTGATCGGAAGAAACGCCAAGTCTTCCTCTCCCCTCTTCAGTGTTGATTAAAGAGGAAGATGAAAAGTTATAAAGCGCTGCGGCCACAGAGAAGACCTATTTTGCTTACCTTCCCATCTCCATATGCAGAACAGTTTATTTGAGTAGGTATGAGAACCCGCAGGCGATCTGTCCATTAACTCAATAGAGTCCAGCTATATGGTTTGTTTACCAAAGCTTGTAGTTCTAGATAAGACATGTAAAGCAGTCTCATCATCCTTCATACAAAGTCTGCAGGTAGCATCAGAGTCCAGGTTAATAGTGACAAGGTGCTTCTTCAATTAATCGTGGCCGGTAATTAGACTAGCCAAGAGTCTAAAAAATCCGTCCTACTGTACCTCAGAAGCTTCTCGCTCTTTCTATAGAAGATTACATGATCGCCAATCAACGCTTGGCATAGTTCTATCCCACAAGATAGCACTCCAATACATCACGTGATCCTATGATGAGCATTTGTGAATGGTCCCTTTTGCCGTGTAGGTACTTCTATTTCGGAAATTACATATAATAACAGTTTTGAAATTTCAGGAAGGAGAAGGCATTTTTGAAGAAAAAGAAAAATCATATTGACTTTCTGATTTATGGTAGGTATTTAAAAAAAACAAAAAAAAAAACAGCACGATCCAGATTTGAGTTCCCGAAAAAAGAAGAGTTTTATATGTATGTCAAATGAAAGATACAACCAAACAGGGTTGTTATGATTTAAATCAGTGATTTAAATCACGATAAAAATCAAATGATTTTTTTTTAAATCACATGATTAAAATGATTTTTCTAATTTATCTCCTTTACTTCTTCCCGCGTGTACATACGCCATCTATTACGACGCACTGTAAACGGTAAAACCAAAAATGATATAAAAGATGTCGCATAACCATCGTTCTAACAGAAAATTTCTTCCTGGAATTTGTTAGAGGAACCCGTACGACCCCACCGGTTGTCGGCATCTAATAATGCATAAAAATTCTAAGAAAAATTTTCCAGTAAATTTCTAAGAAAAAGTTTAGGGCTCTGGATCAGGCCTGCCATGGCCACCACATCCCACACCACCCATCAGCATTCAGCCTTCATTCAAGCATTGCATGGTTCTTGCTGCGCCCACACACTCACCTGGATGTTAAAAGATGTGTACGCTACACGCTACGCATTCTGGCGGTAAGGACATACCTAGCTACAGCTCGTATTACACAATGAAAACCAGAGGAAATATCCTAGAGTGATGCGGTAGCATTGCGTTTAATATTGCTTTTTTTACGTAAAACCTGCAAATTTAGCGCTTTTCTATAGACATTTGGCACCCTTATACAAGCGACTGTTGGCAACCTTGAGTTTAGTTGAATTTCATTCGCGCGTGATTTATGTCGCCGGCTCACTTTTTGGCATACATGATAAATCCAATACTGCCACAAGAACAATTATCTGGGAAAGAATCTGAAGAAGCCTTAAAATTTTTACAGGACAACTACTGGAACAAATTTACTAAATAAATTCATTCAATTAAACGCAAGAACTGAGTCCTTCACAGGATTCTAATGAATGAAGATATCATAAGAAAAACCAATACCCTAGACAGGTGGCTAGCATTAGCCAACATGAAGAAATGCATAGCTCAGGATGAGCTAGAAATAATAAAACAACTGCTCACCGCAATCGCGGGGTGGAGCGAGTGTTTTCCACTTTCAATTTAGTGCATAGTAAATTAAGAATCAAACTGGGTACAGAAAAAGCTGTGAAGTTGGTGTTTATGATCAAAAATCTAAATAAATAAAACGTGATTAGATAGAAAAAGCAATAAATAAATAACAAATCTGATTAATTTCGTCTTATTTCATTTAACCCAAAAAAAACTGATTTAAATCAAAAAAATCTGATTTTAATCAACAGAATCGGATTTTTTTGATTTTTTTTTTTAAAAAATCGTGCTTTTTATCCACCCTGCAACCAAATTTAGGTAAAATAATGAAAGCTATGAATGAATTTGGAATTTGTCGTTTTCTCGAGAACGAATACAAATTATGATAACCTGTTTTCAGAATATAGAGTTACACTCAAGATTGTTTTAATGCACTTATTGGATCTATGTAAATGAAATTGCCCAAAACACAGGTTGTATTCAATAAGAGAAAGCGAAAAAATTCAAATTGATATAGTGTATAAATTCCTTTCAATCGGGGCTGACTGGTAGTTTTTATATAAGATTTAAAGAGGAATAGATCAGTGATGAAACTTGACAAAAAATTGAACATAAGATCGCCCTTAAAAACAAAAACTTTATCAGTGATCCACAACGAGCCCAAGACTATCAAAATGAATATGTATACAGGAAAATGTATGAAGTGTATGCAATCAAAAACAAACGTGGTAGGTTATTGATCAACCCTCCGCTGTATAGATCTCATCAAAATCATCATCAAAACACAAACTACAGACTCTAGCTTTTGTTGATTATGAAAAGAAGTTTTTCAACTCAATCGACAGAACAAACAGAATGGAATTCCTAAAACAAAAAAAAGATAACAACTCTTTAGAGTAGCTTGAAAGTGTTGAACTTTTCACAATGGTTGATTGTCCGACATTGCCTTTATTCAAAAGTTCATAGATTTAATTAACGAAACGAGTGCTATTATAATAGCTAAAGAAAGATAGCACTCTCTTTCTTATGCAAATCTTTAGAAGACTCCATACTAAAGTCATCATACCTACAACAGCTCTCAGCACAGCAGCAAGCAATATTCATTGAATTCCCATGAAAACGCAATTACTCAAGTCAGGTAGGTAGAAGCGTCGATGTGGCAGTGTTCAGTCAGACGAAACTCAACATTCTTGGAATTACCATTCATAATGAGTCGGCGTATGATCGTGTCGTCATGATCCAAGATTCCAAGCCAAGCCGAACCAACCAAACGATAATAAACAAACAATGGAGAGTAAGTTATTGACGAACGCGCCAATGAACAACACACATTTCGGCATGGATGGCGCAATTTGCGAATCGTTTATGAACCTCTGAGCTACATTTGTACGAATATCTCTAGCTCTACCTATACATGGCGATTGGTGTTTATATTTGTGCTATAATGAATGAACACTTTGTAGTCACATACAATCGGACAAAGTTCAATTTGCATACCGCACCAAGATCAGACCAGACTGCTCGAGGCTTTATGAAATATGCAATAAAACCGCACCGCGCCTGAAAAATTTGAATCATGTGATTTTGCTGAACTTAGGAATGAATCAAATAAGCGCGCGTTGCTCAACAGACGATGCAGCATGATTGCATGCACAAATCAATCATCACAACAACACGCGGTGAGTAAAAAGCGGCGCAATATTGCAATAATTTTTAACATTGACGATTGGTAGAGGAGGAGGAGGAGGAGGTGGAAAACAAACCAAAAGCTTCCGGGATTATATCAGGTGCAAATTAATTAAGTCACGATAAATTGTTGTTTTGTGATTGTATTTTGCTTGGTGTCACACATTTTAGGTGTGTTATCAGGACTCTTCTTGAACATGATACGGGGGGCTTAGGAAATTGAATGCGATCTCGTTATTTATTTATATTTTTTGTTGGTAATATAATCTGTGACAAACTTTTAGTTATCTCTCTTTCAATAGAAATATTTTAATTGGTCTAAGACAACGAAACGAAAATAGATGATTCATGCAATTTGAATGTAAAACAATCACACAGCTGTGTACGAAAAATTTCAGAAGAAAATGTGACGATATTTCACAGAAATGGTTCAGACAAAAAAACAAAATCAAAAAGTATCTTTAATGAGGCTTGGTATAGATCATGTTAACTTAAGACTAGGTAAAGGACTTCAAATTAGCTGAATTTTAGATTTTTCCAGCTACAGTGCAGAAAAATTTAACATTGAAAACGTTAAGCTACAACAATGCATTAAGGGAAGGTTACGTTCATGATGATGAAAAGTTCGATTTTTTTTTTTAAATAATTTTCATCCTCAAAGTGCTTAGATTTAGAACACGTGGGTAAAAGGATATTTTCATATATCCTAAGGTATTTTAGAATTCACAGCCTGTTGAGAGCGGAAACGTCCGCCGGCCGGCTGGAAAACAGGTAGGTGAGACGTTCGGAGAGCGCTTGCTTGGAAGTGTCTTGTTACCTGGGGCCGGATTCCCTAACTCGGACAGTTTTGGAGTTGAGAGTTCTTTTGCCACTTAACTCTCCACTCGGAATTCTGTAACTCGGCTAATTTGTATTGAGAATTACTAAACTCTCTATTCCCCTCGGCAAAACTCTCGACTTTGTTAGTTGTGGAGAAGTAAGAAAAATAATTCTCAACTGACAGTATTGTCTGCTTTTATTGTCCTTTGTGAAGGTACCAATGTACTTAGGATTTTCAAATTGATTTATGGATTCACTGCATATCCTGGCTATGTTTACAAAAACAAATTATGGAAATCCTTGCAATACTTAGTTACAGAGAAATAAGGATTTTGGTGGATCAAGGTACCCGCTAAAAATTGTAATTCACGCGTAAATGATCAATTTGGTCGTCTTCAGTACAGAAGAGATACTATAAAATAAATAAATATGCACGCTGAAGCTTGTATGTAGGATGAAATCGCATCTACATTTTGTCCCCTAATTTAGATATATAATTAGTTTTTGAGTCCGGTAAATAGTTTTGGAGATAACTGCAAAAGAAGTGAATCAGTCCTTTTTAAGATGAAAAAATGGCCGTTTTTTCGGACAAAAATGGACATATTTTCAATTCATCATTATGAGGAACTGTTAAGTCGTGGAAATTCACCTTCCATGAGAAAAATGTTCATAACAGAGTACTAATGGATGTGAAAGAAAGAACGGAAGAAATATGAAGTTATGTTATGAAGTTAAAATGATCAAAAAAAAAAACTACACCACTCTATTACCCACTTCTCCCTCTTTAATTTGATACCAAGCATGACGTATTTTGGACAACCACCAATGAGTGGTGGTACCACCCCCCATCCCCAAAAGCCCCTACCATAAAACTTTTTCATACATATTTTTGTACTCCAGAACCTAAATCTGAAGAAAAGAACCCCAATGCTCTACGACCCTCCCACACAGAGTTAGCCGTCCTTCAATATTGCGATACTTCTCATGTTTTCCTTAACTCCCCAAGTATTTTAGAGAATCACGAATGGAGAGTTAGGGAGTTTTAACCGGGGAAAACAAAATTTCAATTATCTACGTCAATGCATTCTTAGGGTACGTGTTCATAAAAACGCTGTGGCAACGCGCGATGTGGCGAGACACTTCGAGGTACCTCGCTCAAGAATAAAATTTTTAATTTTTTCGCGAGGTGCAGCGCGTTAATTTTGATATCTTACATATTCTAATAGGTCTTTTCGTTGATATAATTGAAGGGGTTCTTTACTCATTCTCATATACTGGGAGAATCGATTAGGATCAGCATGTAAATCTATACATATACATATGTATGTGAATGATGAAATTCCCCAAATTCTCATCGCTTGTTATTGTGACCCCATACGGCAAGGCAATACACAAGCAAAACTGCAGAAAGGGCTGGACAAACAGACAATGATTCATTTTATAACCTTAGAATGAAAATTTTGGCAGTTTTTTTTTTAGTTTATATTGAAATCTTTTCTTAATATAATCGAAGGTTTCTGTACTCAATCTCATACACTGGAAGAATTTATCAGGATCACTCCGTAAATCTTCATATAGATGATGAAATTCGCCAAAATTCTAGACGTTCCGTATTTATCGGGTGGCAAGTAAAACAGCGGAAAGTACACTTATGTGAAAAATGAAATATAGTTGCATTACTTGACAAACACAAAATTTCTTCTTCAGAATCGATGACATCAATTTTATGATCTAAGTTCGCGTTTTATCAAGAAACTGAACGCATTTATTGTGAACACTACACCTCGAGATGTATCTTCAACTCGCCTCGCTCAACTGCCTAGCCTCGCCTCGCATCGCTTCGTCTAGCCTCGTTGTGCACGTATGATTAGGCAGTGCCCAAATATATAGTGAAAACGAAATTTTTGTACAGTAACCATATAAAGTAGTTGCCCGATTTGCCCCATTTTTGAATTTAAATCTACAATTTTTTTTTAAATGCAAAAATCAAAATAACTTTTAATGTGTCGGTGTCCAATGCATTTTGCACTACCAACATTATTTCTATGCATTGCAAACTTGTGATAGGTACAATACGATTTCATCATCTATCTAGACCTAGAGTATAAAAATAGAGATAATTATACTGGCATTCATTAAGCAGTATCAACGAATTTATATGAGGGAGACAATTTCTTGATCAGGTAGGTAACCTTAAGAAATCGCATGATACTACGGTCTTGAGATGGGCAACAGCCTGCATTTTAATTTTTTCGAGTCGAAGCAAGCAAAAAGTAAAAGTTAAACGGTGAATTAAAATAAGCACTGGTTGTCTTTACTTAGTACGGGTATAGACTTACATGATAACTTCAAGTTATCGAGGTTCGATTTTTGATAGTCGGTGGCCAATGTTTTTTTTTCATCTCCGATTCCTACAAACATCAGGGGCTCAACCGAAATGCAGAGAAGACCTCACACGATGTTAATTTCACAACAATAATTAAAAAATGCTGCAAAAAAGTGTACATGTTAGGGCAGATATTATTTACGAAACAGGTTCGTTATGGGATTGAGTCTTCTACATGAAAAAAAAAAAGACGAAAGCTGCCCCAGTTAGTAAGCAGGTAGGCATAGTCATAATAAAATTAAGGTAAACATAATTGGGTTTATGAATAAGCCTTCTTTATTTACATACATACCATATATAGTTCGTCGACTTTTAGCTAGCACATATGTATGTATATACGACTCCAAAACATTGAATTAACCAGAATAAAGTTGGGAAAATCTATTTGGTTTAAGAAGACGCAGCTCTAAGAAAGCACCAATTTTCTTTGCTCAAATTTAATTATTTTCAGCTCAGCCAGCCAATTATTGGACGGTTTTACCTTTAAAGTTTTGTCAACATCGAATTATTCTTCGATTACCGCGTATTTCCCCCTACTTATTTTCTAATAGGTACACAGAAAATTATATTCAAAATAAATCCGGAATTATTGCCTCATACATTAATAATAAAAACATCTCATTAAAAATTGTGTAAATCAAGTAAGAAAACAAAACAAACCAAAAAAAAAAACTCATCATCCTCACTTTTATCGTAATCTACCTCAAATCCGGCTAGTCTATAGCTCTTAACCTCTCCGGAATTCCCCCAAATTACACAAATTGTACGCGTAATGAATATGTACCCATTACCGGCCGCCCGTCAGGTCGTTTACTTACTTAAATCTCATTAAATTCTGTAAACGCACAAATAATAATCCTCTGCAGACGTGTAATTTAGGAAAATCTCCAAAATGAGGTAAAACGCAGGACCACCACACCACACCACTTTGAACCGGGAGAAATTTAATTACCAGCTACACCTCCTACTGGTGCGAGTTGATCCGATTGAATGAATCCAAGCGAGAAATCTATCCGCACCGCCCACCCCACTAAAAACGCACGGAGAGTTAGGTTAGGTTTCCATGAACGTACACTACAGCAGCCACAGGAATTTACTTTTTTCTTGGTATGGGTATGGAGAGTGGGTGCGTCAATTGTGATCATCATAATATGGCAAAATTTCGTGCAATAAATTATATGAACAGGCTTGCCAACAGGCAGGCGGCGCGGCTGATGACCTCATGTAAAGTGCGACCACATAAATCAGACCATTTTCTTACTATGACCGAGTAGAGTAGTGGGTGGCCTATAAAGGGGAGAGTTCATTCACTGTATAAAAAAGTGTTTCATAGCATTCAAAGAAGAAGGTAGATGTCTGTTGCGTATAGATATCATGGGGTGAAGCGAAGTGCTTCCTCCTAACACAATAGAACACTTGTTGAGTAGAGAACCAAGTACGTGTGCGCCTGACCTGGGTGCCGCTTAATCTGAACGTGGTGTGAGTGTTTGTCATTTCAATTTTTATCTTTTCGAGATGGATTTTAATTTTTTTTTTTTTATTATTAGCCATACTCACCCGGGATGAGTTTAAAACCTGGACAAGAAAAATATAAATAAAAGTGAGGTTACTTATGTCACTTTGTGATTAAAGGCATTATACATAAAAGCACTGAGGAAGTTTTTCCTCCAAGGATACTTATTAATACTGTGGGGAGTGCTTTTCTATGCCAATCCTATCGTTACAATAGCTGCGTTTTTTTTTATCTCCGTGATCTGATCCGGATCAAAGGAGATTATCGATTGACGTCGGTGTCAAAAACGGTTATAAATTTACATGGTTTTCTAAATTCATAAGAAATCATCACATTGCCATGCTTTTGTTGGGTAAAAACTTCAAAATTTGAACCAAATTTTACTCAAGTTTTATTTTGACGTTTCGTGAAGATTGAAATCATGGCAATTTGATAATTTCCTTCATATGTAAAATCATAGCTACCTACAGAAATTTTTTAGAACCAAATCAACTTGAAATTTCCAATGAACCGGATCAATATAAAAAACCGCAGCTAATGTATCTAACGCTCTTGTAACATTGTAACTTAGGACTAGCTACATTAGGGTATTACTCTAGCTAGACAGACTGTGTCAATAGTGACAATTAAATGGAGTCAAATGTACACTGTGTCACAAAAATGAAGTGTATCAAGGACCCTTTCCCAACATTTCGATTCAATTTCAAATGCAGTAAATTTTACTCTTTGTAAAAGGGCCACCTACCGTCATTGAAATGAACTGAATTTATTGGAAAGTGGAAAGATTTTCCAATGAAGTCAGCAGTATTACGCATCAACTTATCATACTTAAAAATTATTTTTGCAGCTTTTCTTCTATTCTTGGTCTCTTGAAAAAAATTAACTTTTCTGTCTAAATGGTTTGCACTCGCAAATTTTCTTGTTTTCTTGATAAAATTTATTGAGCTTGTCATGATTTTTACCCGGGGGTTACACGAGTCAGTTGAACGGACATTGACAAAGTCTGACACTGAAACAGCCTCGTGTAAGCATCTATTGATTAGTCACTTTTACTGAGTAGATTTCTAGCTAGTCAGTATTGACTAGTCAAAAAACTGTCAAACATAAAATTAAAATGGCGCGAACTGAAAATAAAAGTTTAATGCTAATGGAAATTTGTGTTTATATTTCAAATTTTCTCTGCTTTAAGTGGGAAATGACTGAAAAGAGTTTTTAATATATATTGTAATAGCGGATTAAGGTAGAAATCATTAGAAAAACATACAGAATCCAGCTTGACATTTTTATAATAAACTGACTAGTGAGTTGATCGATCACAATGTGTTTTTACACCTTTTCCAAATGTAATTCAGAAAATATCAACTGTAATTAAGAAAGCACCACTTGTAATTGAGATTAGCCAATAGTAATTCAGAAAGCACCAATTGTAATTCATAAAACGTCAATTGTAATTCAGAAAGAAGACACTATTTGTTAAATATTTATTTTTATTTTATTATCTGCAATATAATTATTTTTGAATAAATCATCGACCGACTGGCATGTCGTTCATTGCCAAGGCTGTAGATTGGTGTACTGTACAGTGTTGCACAGCACGAGAACAATCACCTCCGACTATGGTGCTCTTTGCGTTATCTATAATTTCCTCCAAGTAGACCAATTTCTGTTCCATAATGCCAGGCCCTGCAACGTTTGGAACACGAATGTTGCTTTTGGCATCGGCTTTGATCTTAGACCAAATATTCTCAATGGGATTTAGCATTGGAGAGTAGGGTCCTAGCCGGCATTGTTGCATTAATCTTCTTACCCAATCATTTGCTAACTGTGCAGTAAACGAACCTCTTCTGCGTTCCATAGATATAACTCCTGTAGTAGAAATTGCTCCAATCTTGATGCAGGAAGGTGTTGGACTGCTCTATGACCAGCTCTTGCACGGCCTCTTGTTCGACGGCAAAACAAATTAAAATTAGTTTCATCCAACCAAACAATTTGTTTCCCCTGTTGTATGTATAGTGATTCAAAGATTGGACATATTCAGCTCGTTTCCTTTTATTAACTTCGGAATTCATTGTAACAGGTTCAATATGCACATTTTTTGTAGTGAAGAGTCTGCCTTCTAAGTAGTTAGCTACAGTTGACACAAATACCACTTGGCGGAAATTGTTCATAATTTTTTCTTTTAATTGCTTCAATGTGAGGCTACAGTCTTCTTCTACCCATGAAACCATCAAATTAATTTGATCCTCAGTTAGAATTTTTGGTTTTGTTCCTCCTTTTGGCAACATTTTTTCACGTCCAAATTCGATCCAGTGATATGCGGTTTTAAACTGATCTCCAGCGTTGCAGCCAAAGCTATCCAGTCATCACCTCTGTTCGCACAATTTACTAACCTTTCACGATCTTTTTGAGTATTTTTGTTGTACTTTTTTCTTTCAATGGCATCAGTTCAAGTCGTAGGAGCTCTGCAAATAGGACAAGTACTATCTGGAACATCGATTATAGATTGCGCGCACTTTGTATGAAATATATGTAGGCATGGTAGAAGCCGTATAATTGGATTCCTTGTCATCATAACTTGGCAAATTGCGCAATTGTCCTTAAGTTCCATTTTTAGAAATAAGGTATTTTACTTTTTGAACTATGTATTAATTATCTGTGTTAACTTCTTGAAAAATTAATTCGGATGTTTGAAATGTCAAAATGTGTTCATGGGCTACTACAATCATATGAATAATTAAGAATTTTTGAGTACAGTTAACAGTATGTAAGTTTAATAAAATATATATTGGATTTGTATAGCCGCGGTACATGTAAATGAAATTTTCTGAATTACAATTGACTAATCTCAATTACAAGTGGTGCTTTCTAAATTACAATTGACTAATCTGAATTACAATTGTAAAAGGTGTAGTCAGTAAAATTGAGAGACGAATTCAGTACTGACTCGTGTAATATCAGGATTACTCAGAATGAAGAACTGTCAAAAAAATGTCCAATGAACTAATTTTCGTTCGCAGTCTGTCACATCTTCATTTCCTTGAAATGACTCAATTTCAAATTGAGTCATAATGGAGACAGTCATCGCAAGTAAGTACACAGTAAAGGCTAGTTTAGACGGTGTAGTTTTTGCGCACCGCGCACGAAAACGGTGGGAGAGGGAGATGAGTGGGGTGTAGTTTTTGCGAGCTGCGCACGAAAACGGTGGAAAAGCGAGATGAACGGAAGAAAATGGGTCAGGTCGTGCACAAACATGAAGTTTTTATCAATTTCTTTTTCATTTGTTTTTGTATTCGGGTCGGGGGAGTTCAGAAAAATTTGTTAACACTAGGAGATTTATTAAGTTTTGAACCATTATTGGCGGTGAAGAATATTGTGTGTAATTGTTGTGATTTTAATTCGGATTCAGATGCAGATTCAACGGGCCCCTTCATTATTGCATTTTTATGCTGTAAATCCTTTTCAAAACTTGATATAGTAGCATGATGAAAATATCTTCCATTCATGTGCAATTATTTTCGGTAAGCATCTGTGTCCTCTACTCTTAATTCCTGAGTTAAAAATTTAAATGAACCACTGATATTTTACACTTCCCTTTTCTTTTTGTACCTGCAAGTTGTAGAAAGTCCGAGGCAGCGCTTAGTAAGCCCGTAACAATTAAATTATCTTCACTATCGCTGCTTGAGTAAGCATTTAAAGCATAACCTACCTACATTTTCTACGCTCATATTTTGATAATTTGAATTTTGGAAGCAATTATTATATAGCTAATAAGCATATACCTTTCAAAATGCCCAAGATATTTAATAAAAATATTAACAGTCAAAACATTTTCAGTCAATGTGAACGAAACCCAGAGAAGAATGTCATGACGACGAAATAAGCGATTAAAGGGCTGCTCCTGTTTTCATGCTCGCCGTGCAAAAACTATACCGTGTGAATGCACAGCAAGTTTTTCCCTTCTTGCACAAAAGAGAATGGGGGATCACGCATCGCAAACCTACACCATCTAAACTAGCCCTATGTAACATTGGATTAGTACTGAGTTTCAGACTCTTGTTTCCATCAGTGTTAAAATACTTAAACTATATAGTAATAATAATAACAATAACAATATATTTATTTCTGAATATAGTACACAAGATTTGTAATCTTCTAATTGTACAAATTTTTTATCTGGCGCTAGAAATAACTTAAAGTCTATAACAAACCACACTGAACATGTTGGCTAATAAAGCTTAACTAAGGTAAAAATAATGACAAGAAATAAAGAAATATCAATATATATAAGAAAAAAGAAAGTAAAGTAAGATAATGTATAAATTAAGAAGACTGGAAACGTGCTCTTATAAGTCGTCTAAGCGCGGCGTTGACCGTGCCAGCCCCCTGTATACTTAAGGGGAGAGTGTTCCATAAACGAGCAATTTGAACAGGGTAAGAACCTTCCATGACTAATTTTCGGAAGCTAGGAATAATGATGTTTCGATTTCACCAAGATGTTGTCATTTGAAAAAATTCTCTGAGATAGCCTGGCTTATCTGAGTGCAAAAAGTTATAAAGATATAGGTAAGCGACCAAAGAGTAGCCAAGTACCTGCAGTCGGTAAGGGGAGACATGGTCAAATCTGCGTAGTCCATTAACAAATCGTCCACAATCATTAAATGCAACCTCAACCCTACGTGCACAACCCCTATCTAGCCTTGGAAATATCAAACTCCCAAAGGTGAAGAGCGGAATTATGAGTAGCCTCACTAACCTTAAGCGGGTGCCAGTAGGTAGAATGCTAGCTGAAAGCCACAACCTGCGAAGACCACCGTTTACATAGTCACAACATTTCATTTCGCAATTCAAAACTATTTCCAGATTAGTGACTTTGTTTGAAAAGGGTATAGTATAGCCATTTAGAATCACTGGTGGTATATCTGCTCTGTTCAGATTACTACTGTAGTAATAGATACACTGTAATTTCTTGGGATTGAGTGGCAAACCATTGCATGCCGACCAAGAGCTAATCCTTTCAACGTCTTCGTTAATGCGGGCCATACAATCCTCAAGAAGCCCAATTGGTCTGATCAGGTATATTTGGACATCATCCACATATAAGTGCATTTTTACATCTTTAACCCTTTGTGGTAAATCATTAATGAACATGCTAAATAGTAGTGGTCCGAGCACCGATCCCTGTGGAACTCCACGTGAAACACGGAACAAATTGGAGAAGGTACCGTTCACATTTACTCACTGTGTTCGTTCAGCCAGGAAGGATTTTATCAAGCCTAATGCAGTTCTGTCAAAGTTAAAGAATGTGCGGAGTTTATGCAAGAGGAGGCTATGATCGACACTGTCGAAGGCCTGCGAAAAATCAAGTAGTACCATTGCACTAAAATAGTTCTGATCAAGAGCAATTCTTATGTCAGAAGATACTTTTAACACTGCCGATTCACATCCATGAAATTTTCGAAAGCCTGATTGCCAGCACGAGAATAATTCATTTCTCTTCAGGTAGCAAACTAGTTGCTTATACAAGCTTTCTCCAACAATTTGGACAGAAAACATAGAATGCTTATAGGTCTGAAATCAGCAGGAGATTCAGGGGTAGATTGCTTGGCTATCGGTAAGACCATGGCGCTTCTCCACTCTCTGGGAAAGGAGGACGAAATCCAGCATGTATTTACTATGTATATGAAGGATATAACGTGCAGTTAAGGAACACACTATTGGACACAATATCGAATCGATTTTCATCTACTACGCCATGTCCGCTAACTTGACCTGGCGTCACTGATAAACTATTAGATGCTGCGAAAAAGGTATTAAGCTCATCAGGGGAAAAATCACATCCAAGAATATAGTAATAATAATAAAATAATAGTAATAAAATAATTCCCTAAAATCCTATTCTGTACGAGAAATTTTATTTTATTTTATCATCGTAACATAAAATATTTCCTGCTATGGAGGATAACATAAAAGATCCTAAGCAGCACATTTTAAAGGTATTTTGACACATTTTATGAAAATGACATGCGTCAATTAACATTTGTTGTGCGAAAATTGTTTTAAGGGGTTAAGCCACTGTAATAGCCTTAAAAATTGCGTTTTTTAGAAAACTTTTTTTTTATGTAAAGAAAGGTAATAGAATAATAATATTCATGGAAGTTATTAAGCATATATTTAAGTATAAACAAAAAAAAGTATTAGTAAATGGCGACACCAGAGCCATTCTCGCGAGGCTTGTCGAATTTAAAGCGGTCTGCGGCACTTAGTCTACATGCTCATAGCTAGTGAAGTACGTAGGGGATTTTGAAAATATTCATTTTTGCATGATTGGCGGATATTTAAATGAAATCGTTCAATTTTAGATACAAAAACCGGAAATCATTTGTTAATAAATAATGTCTAAATGGGCGTATCATATCGTATTTCGCTTCAAAATGTTATTTTAAAGATATTGTTAAAAATTCAAATTAAGAGAAATAAAATTGTTGGAATTATGCTGCGTGCCGTTTTGAAAAATCGTGTTTCGAGAAAAACACGTTTAAAGTTTTGAAATGAGTTATTGACATGCAAAAATTCGACTGTTTAAACTTTACTTGTACTGACGCTAAGCGAACGTACTTCGCTTGGAAATGCTTTTAACTCAACATAAACACTTCCTAACGACATTTGTTACTGTATTAATGTCAGTAAGGAAAGAAAGCGCCTTCCTAGTAGAGTTTATTTGACGCAGGTAGTCGTTTCGGAGCAGACCGACAGGCTCGGGGAAGAGCCTAAATGTCGATGAAGAAAATTCCTTTCAAGGATAAAACTTTATGCCTCATATTCTAGGCTCCACGCATCTTTTAACCCAATAAAAAAAAATTGATTTTCTGACAAATTTAAAAACTAAAATGTCCACCGCCATACATAAAAATTACAATTTTGTCAGAAATTGCAGAAATTTGCACTGGTAAAATATAAAAAGTTAATTATATTTGCTTAGGTTTTAATTTTATTCAGAAGAGATCTACGATCCATGTGAGTTGCCCAACCTTAGGCTTCAAAAGTTCTTCCGACTAAATAATTAATAAATTCTTTAAAATGTGATTTGTAAACTAATTTATACCCAAATTCTTTCTTTTTAAGAAAAAAAATTCAAATATCTACTTATAGAGTAACTAGGGCCTCATACCGGAGACATCCATTCGGTTTACTTTGAGTTAGGAATCTCAAAGTGAACGGAATGGATGTCTTTTTGCTGCTTTGCATTTCTATGGACATGGTTCGTATCAGCTGAGACAACTTACAACTAGATGTGCAAAACTCCATATAAACCCGAAACACTTTTTGAAAGCTCTTTAACTTTTTATTCAACCAAAGAAACGTATTATTGCAAAGAATTTATGTGGCATAATACAGCAAGAGAGAGAGAGAGAATGTTTAGAACTTTCTATTAAAGGGCCATTAATTAGTTCGTTTTAGTTGGACCGTGTGTTTGTGAGGTTTTTCACATCTAGATGTAAGTTGTTTCAGGTATCAGACTGCTCCAGTCAGAAGTTAAGGCTGAATTACAATGGACGCAACGTAACACAACTGAACGGTGTGAAATGTCAAATTTACGCAGTAAAACGGACGTCAATGTTAGCTGCTTACAATGGACACATGATTAATTGAAAGTGACAGTGACGTTTGACCCAAAATTTATAAACAAATATGGATAAAATCAAAAAACTTTTGTCATTCCATTTCTTCTCTGCTTATTACATACATTACCGCAGCACAGTTTCACTTGACGGAACGAAATTAAAAATCCCAAAGCTAATTTGAGGTTATGTTTATCCGTTCAGTTGCGTTAATTTCAGATTTTATTAAACTTGCTGCGTACGACTGCGTCCATTGTAATTCAGCCTTTATCATATTTTAGCACTTTTACAACCAAGTATCTCAAGAGCTATTAAGAAAACAACTGCTTTCATAAATGATTATTTAGTGGGTGATTTGATCTTAGAATATAAAGCAAACAGGAATGGTGATAAGCCAGATTTTACGTAATGAATTCCTGGTTGTGTTGGTAGTCCATTTTTACATGTATTTACACACGACATCCCTATTCTAAACAACTTGTCAATTTGCAAAAAGTAAACAAAGTTTTTGTGCGGAGCATCTGTCGTAAAAAATGTTCTTTTTCTACTTTATTCTGAAACAATTCACATAATTAATTTATATAAATCTTTGCTACTATTAACAAAAAAGATAATTTAGGTAGTGCAGTTGCCTCAAACAGGATTCCCTAGTTTATAATCCAATTTATATTTGCAAGCACTGACCGAACACTTCATTTCTGTTTTTTTTTAATTGATATGAAGATTGTAACAGGCACTAGTGGCACTATAAAACTTTGCACTAAATAAAGTTCAAAGATAAATAGTTTTGAAAAGAATTAATTCGGTAATTTTGTTAAATTTTAAATTGACCAAATCTGCTCACAAAATAAAAGCACATTTGACAATTAATCTACTACAGCTTTGACAATTTCTCCATCCAGCATCTCACTTACTCCTACGTATAGTCTCCTGCTCTTGACAAATTGCACTCATGTACACGAATTTTACACGATTCAACCATTCCTGTTTTCTATATATTCTAAGAATTTGATAGAGTATCACGCAAATTTCAATTGACCAGCTGTTCAAAAACTAATAGAAAACATAGCGGAATGTACTAAATATTTTATTTTACATATTCATAAAAGAATTCATAAAATAATTTTATGACACTACGACACAATACGAATTTTTAAAATATTTTATTTTCATTTCATGAAGAAGGGATTTTATCGTCACAAAATAACATAAAATATTATTTTATGAAAAATTACATAAAAGGGCCGAATGTTTCAGCTCCAATCTATCTATATTGTAGAAGACCATGCTATTATTGACTATTACCATAGATGACACAAAAACTAGATGTCGCATGGCATACTAGAGCAGAGTATACAGATTGTGAAATCGGGTAGTGAATTCTTTAATGGACGATAACATGTTTTAGAGCGTTCCGAAAGCAAATGTTTTATAATAGCAGTTTTGTATACATTTGATCGATTTCCTCAACACTTCAGATACAAGCAAATATGAATCACTCAACGTATAAATCATTTAAAATGTTGTGGTCCATTCCGGAATGGATCACCCAGCCATATAAATTGTGTATACGTTTTTTTTTTGGTACTGCATGTGACATCTAGTTCTTGTGCCATCTATGCTATTACTCATTCAAACAAAACAAAACAAAAAAAAAATCCCAGCAATCGTGCAAGAAATATATTTCTTAAGATATGTAAAATTTGAGTGGAGTAGATAAGATGCTATCGCGTAATGCCAACTAAACTGGTTTCTTTCTTATGAATTAACGAGTTTGAAGAGATTATTTTGGAATATTGCTCACACCACACATTTTATCCGGATATTTTTACTTCCAGTTGTTATGCAATACACACCTACCTGGAGTACATATACCTACTGCAATAGATAGAGCATGTGCGCATTAATTAAAAATATTTTCGTTTTCCATGCACAAAACACTTCTGGAGAATTTCATATTAAAATTTCCTGTATATATTCAGTTTTTCAATTTCCAACCCATTCGAACCAATGAACGCAATGAAACACGGGTGAGTGAGTATTATTAGATAGATTTACAGAGAGAGAGAGAAAAAAAAAGAATAAATAAAGAAAAACAACAAAGTTCCAGTGAAACTGGGAAAATTTTCTATCGTAAATGTCGAATGTGCATAAATAATCCATTCAAATGAAATAATCCGTTTCCCTTGGTGCTCAGCAAAATACTGGTGAAATCGGATTGCAAGGGGACTTACGGATGTACGTATTTGGGTATTTGGATCGTGTAAGGTATATAAATCCCATCTCATTGGCAGTTTCATGTCATCCTACCTTTGTAAGCTATTTAATTTGATGCGATTAAAATGTGCGACATTATTGCATTGGCTTAGAATTCTATCAATGATGAGATATGTAGATGACAAATTTCACCGTCCTGACTTTTTGGGTTATTGGGAGTTTAAGAACAAATCGTATAATTTGTCAACAATGTTCGAATGGAATAGAAAGTCTGTTAGACTTTATCGGTAAATTCAAAATGGATTAGGTATTTATTCGTATTTCTCAATTTAAAATTTTAGAACCAGGAAGGTGTGTGGGTTAATTTTTCAGTGCACAACAACAATATTCGACGACGACCACATCTCCTCTTTTAATCGAACAAAATTTTCTCTGCAAAGTCTTAAGTATTATGTACTTAAATCTAAACCATACTTACTATTTGATAGTATCTGACGCCTCGCAGGCTTACTTACTTACTACTTCTATAATATCTCTGCCTGATATAGTATGAAAAGGTCAACGCAATGTCAATTGCATGTGAGATCTTCTAATGAGGCTGTGTGGTATAGAATTTCTTAAATTAAGACAAATTAAACAACTATGGAAGCGCACCGCACGTTTCTGTGTTACATAGCTTGTGTTCTATCTTTAGATTAAGAAGAGCTGTGAACACGCAGATCACTATATTCAGACTGGGCGGAGTAGGGGGTTATAATCAATGAAGCTCGTCGCTTTTCACAACTGGAGTGCTACTTTCATATATGCAAATAATGTTTTCGAATTGATTGTGCGTTTTCAAATTGAGAAATATCCACACGCTGCTCTGACTTCTTACGTAATAGTTATTTTTTGTTTTTTGTTTTTTTATTTAAATAATAAACAAGTAGGAAATGATATTGAACCAAAACAAATACAAATATTAACCTAGACCTTAAACTCTGTAAAATATTTTTGATTGTTTTAAGAAGTACATAATAAAGTTTTATTCTATAATTAATTTCGCCTTGATTACATCATTTCTTCTGCCTAATCTACAACATGGTATTCCAGAGAAATTAGTTTGTTTTCTAATGAATTCAATTTCAATTTCATTCCAACGAATCCTTGAGAGTTAATTCTCTTAACTTATCATACTACTATTACAGGCACATCATTATTTAATAATCGCGTCTATGAAATTTTTTGTTTACTTATTTTATTATCGATTTTTTATCATGGACTTTGATGGAAGTTAATAACTGAAATAGATTCTAATGTATTTTTTCCTATTTATCGGTAAGAGAGGTGTATAAAAGAATATCCTTGATGGAGTTTTTAAAACATATCTCTACACAAGTATTCAGGACAAGTTATATCAAAGGATTGATTGTATGATTATGCAATATCATTAATAATGTGTTTAGTGATAAAGAATTTCAAGTAAATGCAGCCAAGCGAAAGAAAACAATTTTTTATTAATAATTTATTAGCGCCACTTTTTTTTTAATTATAGGAGCCGCTACAATTTTTCCGTAGAAATCAGGTAGAAATATTTACATACGGAGGCTGTTTGATAATAGATGTCGCTGATATCGCATAGGGCAAGTGCCACACTAGGTGCCGGAATCTGTAACTAGGAGAGTTTGGGAGATGAAAATTTTCGTTTTCCCCGATTAAAATTCCCTAACTCTCCATTCGCGATTCTCGAGCATACTTGGGGAGTTAGGGAAAACGTGAGAAGTGTCGCAATATTGAAGAACGGCTAATTCTGTGTGGGAGGTCCGTAGAGCATTGGGGGTTTTTCCTTCGAATTTAGGGACCAGAGTACAAAAATATAGATGAACAATTTTTGGGCGAGAGGCTTTTGGAAATGGGGGGGTAGTACCACCCCTCATTGAGGGTTGTCAAAAATACGTCATGTTTGGTGTCAAATTAAAGAGGGAGAAGCATGTAATCGAGTGGTGTAATTTTTTTGATAATTTTAATTTCATAACTGACTTTTCACCGCCGAAAAACGGATTTTTTGCACTTGGGTCATATACATCCTATATTTTGCATATATTTCTTTGGTACAATACAGTTGTGAACATTTTTCTCATGGAAAGTGAACTTGACCGACTTACCAGGTCTTCATAATGATGAGTTGAAAATATGTCATTTTTTCATCTTAAGAAGGACTGATTCACTTCTTTTGCAGTTATCTCCAAAACAAGTTACCGGACTCAAAAATTAATTACATATTTAATTAGGGACAAAATGTAGATGCGATTTAATCCTACAAGCTTTAACGAGCATATTTAAAATTTACTGGAAAACAATCAAATTTGCGAGATTTAAAATTTTTCGTGGGTAAATTGAGACACCAAAATCAATATTTCACTGTAAGTATTGCAAGGATTTCCATAATTTGTTTTTGTAAATATAGCCAGGATATGCCAGGATATGTCCATAATTTAATTTAAAATTCCTAGGTACCATTACAAAGGACAATAAAAACAGAGAATACTGTCAGTTGAGAAATATTCTTCTTTTACTTCTCCACAACTAACACAGCCGAGAGTTTTGTCGAGTGGAATAGAGAATTTAGTAAATCTCAATACAAATTCCCCGAGTTACATAATTCCGAGTGGAGAGTTAATTGTCAAAAGAACACTCATCTCCACAACTCTCCGTGTTAGTGAATCCGGTCCCAGGCCACTGATATGCTGATGTACTGATTATCAGCAGCAGTAATATCTTAAGGGAACATCTCAATGTAACCGACCAAAAAATTGTCAATTTTCGCGATTTTTTTTTTCGGTTGGTTAGGTGGGGTGGGGGGGGGGGGGGTGATTTTTTACGAATAAGACCACTCTTTAGCAATACAAAAATATATTTTTCATTAGTTTTTATTTATTTTTACTTGTTGTTAATAATTATTTTAGAAAGTGAGTTAAAAAAATGGGGGCAATCGGTGTCCCCGGTTGTGGCCGCAGTTTGCATCTAAAAGAAAAAAATCAAATTAATTATTAATTTGTAGGGAAGCCGCTATGTCCCTATTCCCTATGGAGGTTTTTTTTTTTTAATTTGACAAAATGGCGACGGCTCGAGGAAAAAGTATGAAATTTAGCCTTGTTTTTCAACAGTTTTTCGTGTGAAAAAATAGGTAGATTAAAAAAAACTTCCGTAGGGACATAAAGAATGAAGTAAAGAAAATTCCGTAAAAATTTCACGTCGATAGCTTGAAAACTCTCCCTCTGAGAGTTGACACCGTTTGTAAAAAGGACATTTTTTGAAGCAGGGTTTTTTTTACATAAATTGTCTACTTAAAATCCATCCCAGCTCCATACAAAATCCCTTCTGCTTGCTCGAATTGTTCCTGACGAAATTGACCACTCAAGAGCTGGTAAGAATCCTAGGTAGGGATGTGCCGTTAGGAACAGTAGGCCGACCTATCCGCGCGTCGCCTTACGCACCAATCTCTTTTTCTATGAAAGGTTGTAGCGACCGGTATAATGCGAATTTTAATTTCAAAATTTGACAGAACACGCACAACTAATATGTACTACAAGATGAGATCAAAAAAAAAAAACGGTTTTTCAAAAATTTTACTCTGATCTGCTGATAATCAGCAAGTGATTTTTACTGACATCAATCTATATGTTATTTGCAAACTAATTAAGTCGGGTTAGTTTAAAATATTAATAACCGGCCAAGCGCGAGTCCGACTCGCGCACGAATGGTTCCGTACCATCGTAGAAAACTTAACTCTATGTACTTTTTATTTATGAGAGTAGGCGTCATGTGAAAAATAATGCTGTCATTTGAAAAAATAATAATAATGCTGTCATTTAAAAAAAAAATGCCTACTTATGATAATAATAATGAATGAGAAGAAAACGGGGAAAAAACGCCGAAAAAATCACGTTTCTTGTATGGGGGTTCCTTTTAATATTTAATTTAATTTAATTTTTATTATTTGTTGTTATAACGGCAATAGAAATACACACTCTGTCTACCTATTACGATTCATGAGATACAACCTGGTGACGGACGAACAGCGAAATCTTAGTAATAGGGTTCCCGTTGTTACCCTTTGGGTACGGAACCGTAAAAATAAGTGGCGAAATTTAGCTTCAGAATTAGTGCAAAATTTGCTTGGAGAGAAATTTCGTCGCAAATTGGAAAAGATGGTTTTTTTTATTTAAATAAACGCCGTATTGAAGAGTATGAGGGTTTCTGTCAATACGAAATGCTTCCTCCAACCAATTTTTGAAGTTCAAATTTGCTATTTACAATCGGTATTAGCATGGCATCTTTCCTCCATACACGGAATATAACCCTCCTTCCAGGAGACGTTGGGCTTCCTGGATCTTATCAGTTATCATGAATGATAGTTGGACTTCATCGTTTTATCATGAATGATGGCTCAATTTTATTATTGATTATGATTGATAGTAAGTTCTTCTTCAGATGTAAATGCCATTAAAAAAACTCGACTATATTATATTAATATATAACGCACCACACACCCATTTGCGTTTATTTTGCCATTTTCTTCAATTTTTTAATAATTCCATTTTAAATACTTGCGTTTTTGACACAGAAAAGTCAGATGACTTTAATTTTATGTAGCATAACCTACTGATATGGTGTCTTTGCAATATATCAGCTGCTGATTATTTTAAAATATCATCATCACTACATCAGCACATCAGTAGTCTGGCGTGGCAATTGTCTAAGGCTAACTTTATTTTTGACATTAAGGCGTGAAACACAGACAGTGCTGGCTTTTCCAACCTCGCCGGCCTTACCAACTTTGACAGTTCTGTAGAATATATGAGATCAGGTTATCTAGCGCCCAATGGCAAAGTTGGTGAGGCCGACCAGGTTGATGCTGACCTCAGTAAATCTACTTTCTACTCTGTTGAAACTTTGTCAGCTTTGACAGGTAATTTTTGTTATCATTTCATCCAGCATTGTTTACAGGAAAAAGTGTACGGGAAATTTATTGAAAACATAAATTGGGAAACATATTTACCCTCAAAATTTATTTCTACTGAAGTAAATTATTACAAAATAATTTCAATTTTCAAGCCAACAGCCCAATTAACTACAGAAGTTTTCAAAAATTGGATTGTGTGTTGAAAAAGTTTGCCAGGTTCACCAGGTTCAGGTTATTAAAGTTATTCTGAAGTCGAGGTTCGACAAGCTTGCACTGTGTTTCACGTTTTACCAGCTTATTTATGTTGTTTTCGTTTGAACTTTAGGTTGGTGGTACTGGATTCGACCCCATTCAAGGCTGAAACACAGTGCGAGCGTAAGCGCAGCCGGTGTTTGATGATTCCTGTAGAATACATGAGAAGAAGTTGGGCAGGTTGTAATGGTGAAGTCGGCTGCGCCCACTGCGCTGAGCAAACGTTGGAGGTAGATCTAGTTTCTACTCCAGCGCAACTTTTGGAATTTGGTAACATTATTTTCGTTGTTTACAGTCAGCAGCTGATTTGAGTGCAGTGAAATTCAGAGACTGGGAAAATTTTAATGATTTAATAAATAAATAAAATAAATAAAATGTCGCAAGAAAAATTGATTATTTTGGTGCGAGATGCGGAATTAATTTATAACTTAAAATTCCGGGATTATCGAAATCTAGAAAAAATTTATGAATTCTTCCAATTATTTAAATTGACAATCCATAAAAGTCAGAAAATAAAAGTATCAAGTACTACACTGTGTTAAAAGGAAAGCTCACTACGCCGAAGTTATCAAATGTCGGCTGAGTCGAAGTCGTGTACGCTCGCACTGTGTTTCGGCCTTCCAGCAAACGCTTTTAGGGTCGTCATACACCTTGTCGCATACTGCACGCGCGTGTCACTTTTTGGTGATGAGAAACAGTCGGGGGGACGAAAATTTCTTCCCCCCTCCCATCGGCAACAAATGAGGCGTGTACGGCGGCCCTTAGACTTTATTCGATTTGTTTACTTGTGTTTGCGTAGAAATGTTAGAATCAATTGCTAATTTTGAATTACAACACTGGATGACCATGACTACCCATAAAATAAAATTCTATACCAAGTTTAAGATCATTATGAATGCTTGTCCAGATTTATCAGAATATGATATTAAAAATAGTTTTTGTGTTGTGTAAATGAACTATTTGTTTTTGCTTCGGTGTTAACCTTTTGTGTTCGATTTACCAGAGTCATACCACTCGTGACTCGCGAAGCTTGCTTGCTGCTTGGACTAAGCCTAGGCGTACACGCTGCCGTATACTTCACTGTTATGACAAGACAGTCAGGGAGAGGAAAATTGTCACCCCCCCCCCACCCGCTGTGTGTCTCTCAATAGCAACAAATGCAGCGTATACGCCGGCCCTAACCCTAGCTGCTGCTGCTCTTGAATGGAAGCACCAAGGTTCTTGTTTTGAGATGTTAAAGAAAGAAGAAGGACGTCTTTGTTTCCATAAGAAAGGAAAAAGTTTGTGATTTGGTAATTTTGGAATTTGCTGCTTCCTTTGCTCAAAAACACGAACCTGGCACTTCGGAGTTAACAGCTTTTGACAGGGTTCTGACATATGTATCACGGTTCGGCAGCAAAAAAAAACGCTCTAAATCGGAACAGGTGACGTCGCTTTGACAGCACTTATGGCGGATCCACATCTGAACTGAGGATCAAATGAAAACAATATTGGAGATACATCTATCAAGTACAAAATTTTTGGCAGCATTCAAATGGAAACAAATTCGTGCAAATCTCTACTGAATGGTTTTTTTCTACTTACTAGTTAGTACTGACTTGTCGAAAATCTTGTCAGTAAATTGTCAAAAATAAAATTGAAATGGTGGAAATGGATATTAAAAGGTAAGATATTAGTGGAAATTTGTGTTTATAAAACCGAGACGTCTACTATTAATGCATGAAATATCTTGCAATGGAGAGGGACATCTAGGTGAAAATATGTTGAAAATATGAATGAATGCCGCATTTGGATCTATTCAAGTTCAATCAAAGTGAGATTTTACTGCGCTACATATATAGCCATTGATGAAATATGGATCGATCCATTAATTATATTTAACAAATGAAAGAGCAGTCAAAATATTGCATACTTATGTATATCTTAGCTGGCGAATGTGCTTCAGACGTGCTTCGAGAACAACAAAAATACTTCCATCTATCAGAGAAAGATCACTACCATAATTTTGAGGTATTTGCATGGCATAATCTCCATCGACTACCTGTGAACGTAGGAAAAACCATTACAGGACCAGGATAATAGTATTATACATATTTGTTGAAGTTAAATTTAAGAAACTCAAAGCCTTTAGTTTACTTTCCATCCAACATGCCTCCTTTTTCTGTATTTTTGTCACTTTTTCTACAGCTAAATCTAGTTAAAAATGACAATAAATGTCTAAATGTGGGCAATTTTTTTCTTTCTGTGAATGAGTTTTCCAAAAAAAATTTCCCAAAATATGCATCAGAAAAAATGGAAAAAAACAACAAAAAGGATTTTGGGTGGGTGAATGGATTGAAAGGAGGCTGGGTCCCTGGAACGTAGGCCACAACAAGGCCCATTGTTCACCCACCAAACTTATAAGCAATCGCTCATAGGTCCCAACCGGACGCTCTTACAAAACTAAGTATTGGACCCCAGCCATCCTTGCTGGCTTCATGCAGCTCCTCGATCACGAGGTGTGAGCCAAGGAATCTGTAACGCTTTCCTTAGAGAGCCGGAGAATGGCAAAGGAAGTGGGTCACCATTTTGGATTCCTCTCCGCAACCCCAACATATAGGGTCATCGCAGCAAGTCTTATCCTGTCACATGAGGAAAAAGTGCCCAGTGTAGAGTTTTTTTGATCACATCTCAAATTCGATATGGAATACTGGTATAGATGAACACTAAAGTAATTCTCTTAGGAAATGCCAAAAAAGGAAAAAGATTTTGAGGCTTTTGAATATTATTTTGATTAGCTGAGTCATATACTTTGCATGATCTAGAGGTACATTAATCTAGATCGCGTACATGATTGCCTGATTAAGAAATCTTCAAAATTCATGAAATAACACTTCTAGCAATAAATTTTAAATAAACTTTTCTCCAATTAAAAAACAAAAACTTCACAGTAACAAGAACACGTCTCAATAAATAATTGGCGGCAAGAGTTAAAAAGCACTGGAACAAAAACAAAAATGAAAAGTTCAAGGAGATTTCACAGACAATTTATTAAGAGACGACGACGACCGTCAACGTCCTGAACGCGCTTCATCAGAGTACAATTTCTACATGCATACATACATACATAGTACATCACTCTGGGAGACGTGCTCAAGTGTAATTGTACTAATTTCAATTTGCAAGACCTTTTCAGAGTTTAGAGCTATTGCGACACAAGTGCTTCCTCCCATGTAGTACATGCCTAGAGCGGAGCGATTGTCTGATTACAGCAATATTTAATTTAAGCAAAAAAAAAAAAAAAAAAAAAATGTTGCAAAAATCCAATTTCTGTTGAGTTCGGTAGTTTCCGCGTGCACAATTTACA
The DNA here is from genome assembly GCA_963930735.1 of Dioctria linearis. Lineage (NCBI taxonomy): Eukaryota > Metazoa > Arthropoda > Insecta > Diptera > Asilidae > Dioctria > Dioctria linearis. The sequence continues at coordinate 12,293,994 of OZ005740.1, read as the reverse complement.
ATCGGATTGCTTCATTTATATGTAGGTAGGTACATGAGAATTTTTGATTTTAATTCGAAATTGGGAACGGTATGGTAGGTCTACCATAAAAAAACAAAAAGCTACTTTCCGAGGAAAATGTAAAAACCGCATCAATGCGAATATAATTATTGCAAGAAGTGAGAAGTCGATTGAGGTCTGATTGATACCGAATGAAACCACACTGCAAAATGGTGTCATATTTCAGGTTTCATTGATATACCCCCCCTGCTCCAACCACACTCTATACGAACTATAATCAAAGCGCTTATCATTTCATTTAAAAGTATGGTATCGGTCCATAATGAGCGCGAAGATATTCTCTGGTCGCCGCGGATACAAGGTACGATAACTTTTACTTGTTCAAGCGTGATGGCACTAAGCGCCAGGTAGTACCTACTATGTATGTATGTATGTAGGTACATGGAAATAACACTTTCCCCAGCGACAATTTACTTAATCACTCACCATGAATTTTAGATTGGTCAACGAGATGAATTTCTTTGTTCCTTTGGTATGCACATCGCACTATATGGTCACATCCATTGTATAGCCAGAGATACATACATACGCAAAAGATAGTTAGAGCTCACTATGTAAATATAATGCATTCATATATTGCAAACAAAATAGACCTCAGTCGACGGACTACTCTTTGTTCGCCACACTCGGTTGCCCCCTAGGGGTATATCGGTACCAGGTACCAACGATAACGGCATGAATTTCTTGTTAAGTCCAGATCAGGTTTTCGTGGGTCGAAGTCAATGCTCCCTACGTGACTTAAGAAGAGAAAAAGGTTTTGCCCTTTTGCAGCAGCAGTTTCTTCCATTCCAACCTTTAACAGGTTTTTAGTTACCCCTTTGTTGATGCAGGAAGATTCAGAAAATAAAATCATTTTTAAAGTTTGGTTAGTAACCACCAACAATGCAAAGGCTTTTTGGTGGTGTGTAAAGTTTTTTCTGTAAGAATATAGGTAAGAGAGTATAGGTTAATTTTAGAATTATTTAATAAAATAAAATAACGAAAAAACCACAAAAACTGTTTTTTGTTTTTGTTTTGCTAATCCTGAAGATCAGATCTTGCTTAAGAAGCACACGTAAATCTAACAACTTTGCATTCAGAACTTGTTGACTTGATGTTAGATTTCGTGGCGATAAAACTAATCGTGCGATCTCTTTGTATCGTAAGAAAAAAAAAACAAAAAACAACAAAGAAATATCTTAAATTTTGTCGTCTTACGATGGCGAAATTAACCTCACAAAAGAAGAGAGACAAAAAGATCATTTCATGGACAATAGTTTGACAAAATACTTTGACACATTTGTTCATGGAAGCATTTCTTACGAGACTTTTTTTTTAAATATATCTAATAAGATTTTGGACAGTTTTTTCATCTTTCTTTAATCAGTTCAAGTCGAGTATCATCTATTTTTTGTAAAAAAGCATGCATTGAAGTCCTTCAGTTTTTATACACATTGAGCCCTCAATGAGGGCCCACACACACGATTCAATGTTACTTCCACAGAGTGCACAATGATACTTGATGAAAATCAGAATTTTTCTGATTTTTTTTCAAGTCTTCAATGTTACTTGAACTTTAACTGGATCATTGTTCACACGGTCAAGTATAAGAAAAAAATGAGTCATTTCAAGTATCATATGGATCGTGTGTGGGCCCTCATTGAAATGACTAATTCTTTCCTGATGCTTGACCGCGTGAACAACAATTTATGATTTCCAGCATCATGTCAAGTATCAAGGATCATGTGTGGGGCGCTCATCAAATATCAAGAAGGAAAGCCATTTCAAGTATCATGGATCGTGTGTGGGCCCGCATTCAATGTTACTTGTCAAGTTCGAGTAGTCCTTCCATAGAACGCACAATGATACTTGATGAAAATCAGAATTTTTTCTGATTTCTTTCAAGTCTTCAATGTTACTTAAAGTTTAACTGGATCACTGTTCACACGGTCAAGCATAAGGAAAAAATTAGTCATTTCAAATATCATGGATCGTGTAACAATAGATTCCACCATACCATTTGACTTCTAGATAAGGTCCAAACCTGCGTCTGTCCGAATTAATTTTTTTCTTGTCTGCGAATTAGAGAATAGAGACCAGAAATATTATTGGCATGTAAGAATTAAAAACTTAATAATTGATTTGTGAAAAGTAAAAATTTCCCCATTGGTCGGTGACTTTTTTAACATTAATTGATTAAATTCAACTGACACATATATTGGATGGATGAATTGAAATGAGGTTGGGATCCGAAATGCGTTCCTGGAACGTAGGCCACAAAGAGGGCCATTGTTCACCCTCTAAAAAAAAATCAAAACTCCTTTTCAGCTTAATGCAGTTCTTCCAGGAGGAGTAAGCCAAGGAATAAGTAACGTTTTACTGAGAGGGACGCACAGTGACAAAGAAAATGAGTCACCGTTTCGGATTCCTCTCCGCATCTTCTGCATATCGGGCCTTCAACTAGTCCCATCCTATACAAGTGACCCCTGAGAAGGAGGTGTCCAGTGAGAATTGACACTAGAGTTCTCAGGGTAGGTTAGTCCCAGTAGCTTTTTCGTTTCATTTGGGTTGGGTATGCCACATAGCTCCTTTGTAGTTTTACTTGAATGGTGATTCAACCAAAGGCGACTGTATTGGTAGTCGGTCCAAGCCGAGATAGTAAGGTGTTTTGGTACGATCCGAATTGTTGAGGCGGAAGCATCCGAGGTTGCACCAAGACAAGCAAGTTCATTGACCTGGCACCCAAAGCACCAGTACCCTATTGCTCCGAGAAAGAAAATTCAGGGTGGTTTTATGTTCAAATACAAGCTTGGAGGTTGTAAAAGGTTCTGACAAGGCCTTGACAGCTGCTTGGCTGTCCGAGCAAATTGCAATCTCCTTCTTTTCAGTACCTGATTTTAGGAGAAACATTCCCCATTCAAGGATGGCCTTGACTTACGCCTGGAAAGCCGTTACATGGCTTTCAAGGTGTATGACAATTTGCATGTAAGGCTCCTCGCAGAAGATACCTGCTCCAGTGTTCTCTTCCGATTTGGAGCCGTCTGTATATATGATACGGTTAGTCAATGGTTGAAGAACGGAATGTGATTCCCCTTCTGCCCTATCTGGAATTTTCGATTTAAAGATGCTCTTCAGTATGGTCTCGAGAAGGTGATCGCTGTTCCTATCTATTTCAGGTACGCTGGACTGAACGAATTCAAAGATGAATTCATGTGGAACTCTTGCACCAGCTATAATTAAGATGCATTTTCAGCGTAGTTATTAACGCCCCTTTCCTTCTTAACGTGTATATGCACGGAGTGTATGTTGAGGATGATCTCAGGAATCCTCCCGCAGGTTGACCTGAGTGTGCTGCTTACACTAAGAAGACACAATTTTTGAATCTTTTCCAATATCTTGCGATGATTGACGAGCTACATTGCATTTCACCACATCACAGAACCGTAGGTTAGCATGGATCGAATGACACTAGTGTAGATCCGTAGGATTATCTTTTTCCTTATGGATCTCCGGGACATTGCGAAGGCTTTATTCGCTCTTCCTCAAGGTGTGGTTTCCAGCTTAGTTTTCTATCTAAAATGATACCTATGATATTTTACCCTGTCCTTCAGTGGCAAGCGTGTGGAGCCGATAGAATGCAGATTGAATCTGTGGGGGTTTTTTTCTTTCTAAAGTGGCATAGATCTGTTTTCAATGGGTTAATGTAAATTCCAAAATCCGTAGTCCAGTCCATGACTAGTCGGATCGCGTTCTGCACCATTCTGCAGAATTCAGACTCGTAGCACAAATATTAGAGAGCTACAGAACATAATAATAATAAATGACGCAAAGATGATTTTAAATCAATTGGCACAAATAATGAAAAATTCTAGAATCTTAATAAACTACGTTATTTCGAAGAATAACAAGATACAAGCAAGAGTGGAACCAATTCTAAACCTGAATTAACACGAAAGTATTTTAATTGATTGATTGATTGAATTAGTAAATATTAATGATGGCTCTAGCTTAAGTATTTATGTCGATGTTATTTAAAAGTGCGCTACCTACAGTAATAGGAGAATTTGTAGAAAAAATGGATTAGCGAACTAGTGATACCCTGTGGTTTATCACTGATAAGCATGTTTTGAAAGGGAAAAAAATCAGCCAACACAAGGTTCAATCCTAACAAATCTAAATAGTGATTGGAAATCATATAAATTCATTAGAAAATATGAGTGATTACATCAAAAAGAAGATTAATGGATCCGCTAACCGAAAAAAAATGTGGAGAGCATTAAAAGAGTTAGTGCTGAAGAATATCGGATATTAAAGGTATTAAAATAAATGGTACAACTTTGGATTTGCAGAGGCGTTCAACGAATTCTTCGTGCAAAGTATAAAGGACATACACAAATCTATACTTATAATGTCATACGTAAGAACTTCTTTTACTTTTTATACAATAAGACGGAAGGATATTAAGGAAGCATTAAGAGAACTTAAGCAGAGCATACAAAAAAACCCCATTTTTTTTTACAATTATAATCTCTAATCAGTCCGGCTTCAGACAGGGGCATTCTTATGAAGCGGCACTCAATATGATGATGGTAGATTGGAAAGAGGTCAAGAAATAAAATCGCTTGTATGTTACTGGATTTCAAGAGAGCCCTCGACACTGTTCACCACCAAATTTTACTTAAAAAATGTATGAATATGGAATAAGAGGAAAAGAATTGAACTGGTTAACACAATTTCTGACTGAGAGAGCACAGAAAACAAAAGTGGGGTGCCACAGGGTTCAGTACGGGGACACTCATATTTTCGCTGTATATTAATGATATCAATAGAGTGGTATAAGATATTCAAAGGCAGCAATCTTTGCAGACGACACACTAATATATATCGCAGGACACGACATTATCGAGGCAAAGAGATTGTTGCAAAAGGATCTCAGCGAACTTAGTGGATGGCTTAAACCAAATAAATTGAAATTAAATGTAAGAAAAAACTAAGTCATTATTAATTAACGATGAAGGTAATTACAACCTAATGGTGGAGGGAGCAGTACAGCTGTCAAAGAAATAAAGTATCTTGGGATTGTAATCGATAAGGATTTAAAAAGAAGAATTGGAAGTAACCTTTCAACCTATGTGCCGATCAATGTATATAAAACTATTCTGAGACCCCACTTCGAATATTGCTCCACATTCTTTATATGGTGGGCGGCCAGCAAATTTTACAAAAACTACAGACCTTATAGAATAAGGCAATGCGAATTATACTCAGATGTAGCACGTATACAGTAATTTCATTGATGTTATAAGCACTGAAAACATGGATGTGTGTAAGGCAAAGAATATTAGTGAACGTTTTTATATTCATACATATTCAAAATAAGAAACATCATGCTGTCGGAGTATTTAACTGTTTAGAGGATTGGGTATGTTTAATGAGCCGCCGGATAGACTAAAGTATGAAATGAATTTTAGAAGTTTTAAAAAAAATATTATTATCTTACGTAAAAGAGAAAATGTAATTATAATTGTAAAAGTGGCTTTATTAAGTTAATAAAAAAAACTTATTTTATTATTATAATTTGTCCTGATTTTGGTAAAAAAGGAAAAAATTACAATATTCTAAAATTCTACTACAAAAATGTACGTGAACACATAACCTTAATTGACGCCTGTTAAATAAAATGCTTCTAAACAAAATTAAGACAAAACAAAAAAATTATCTTAATACTTAACAAGTCGACAAGAATTTGTTCAGCAATGAAATCTGTTTTAGAGAAATCAAAAGTAAATGATTAACAATCAAATTTCAAACTATCTACGATGACGAAGTACATTACAATTAAAAACTATAAGAGCTCTCAGGGGATGATGGAATAGTCGCTATGGTTTAGAGCAATTGTGTATGTTTCCACTGCAAGCCTTTCCTGCGCTCTTTTCAGCATGGCTTTATGAAGAGTAAATCTACTACGACTAATTTGTTACAGTTTACTAATTTCTCCATATCTGCAATTGAAAGCGGAAAGCAAGTTGATTGCATATTCACAGATTTTAGTAAAGCTTTTGACCGAATCAATCATAAAATCTTGATTAATAAGCTGACTCTTCTTGGTTTTCCTTGTTTTTGTCAATTATTCTAATTTATCGGATCGTACGCAGCGAGTTATATTTCGCGAAGCTCTTTCTGACGTAATAGATAATACTTCTGGTGTTCCTCAAGGCAGCCATCTCAGACCACTCCTTTTTATTATTTTCATTAATGACGTATCTCTGATTTTGAATTATTCAAGAATACTTTGCTATGCTGACGATGCCAAAATCTTCCGCATTGTTTCTAATGAAAACGAGTGTGGAATTCTCAATTTTAACTTAACACCTTTCATAAATGGTGTGCTATTAACTGTCTTCCTCTCAACATCAACAAATATACTACGATGTCCTTTTCTCGTAAAAGGAGGCCATTGAACTTCAGTTATATTTTAGATGGATGCTTATTATCTAGACTTGACAAGACCAAGGACTTGGGTGTCTTCCTTAATAAACGTCTTTTCTTGGAGGATTATATTAATAAAATCGTTGCCAGGGCTAATGCTACTCTGGGGTTTGTAAGAGATGGTCAAAAGAGTTTAATGATCCATTCAAAACGAAGGTCCTTTACTGCACATTCCTTCGAACTATTTTGGAGTATGTCAGTCCGGTCTGGTCTCCTTTTTATGCTGTATACATAAACCGTATTGAGGCTGTGCAGCGGAGACTCGTTCGTTTTGCCCTGCATGAACTTTTTGGGATAACCCTATTATTCTACCTCTATATTTTTATAGGCTTAAGCTCTTTCCATTGGATTCTCTTGAAAGTAGGCGAAAAGCTTCCAGAGTTGCTCTTGCGTTTCAGTGTATACAAGGAGCGATAAATTCCCCTGAACTCTTAAATACTTTCAATATATCTATTCTGTGCGCTCCTTGAGAGACCAGGACATCTTCGTCGTACCTCAATATAGTACGAACTAAGATTTGCACGAGCCGATTTCATCAATGTCTCGTCTCTTTAACAACCAGTTTGATTGCATTGACTTTCATCTTTCAAAAAGTCAATTAAGAGATCAGCTTAGTTAAAGTTACTTTTCATTTCATTATTATTGTTTGTACACTTTTGGTCATTATCATTGTTTACATATGTATAATCTTTTTTTTTTTTTAACTTAGTAATCAGATCTTTGATGAAGTTCTAAATGAATAAATAAAAACAAAAACCTAAAAATCTACCACTAAAATTTAGAACATGTCCAAAGCCTTATTGCAAACCTACTCAAGGCTTAGTAAGTTAAAGTCTTCCAAACCAATTATGTCATCATTGCATCCACACCCATCTGAGGTCCATTGAATTGTAAAACTACAAGAATAGAAAACTAAGAAAGAAGAACACGAAAAACTCGTAAAAAACATTCGAAATGCGCCTTATTGTCCATTTCAAATGTGAAAAATAGAGGTTGCGCGCATCCAACACTAGTAATTCGAATGAGCCGCGTACATGCTGCGTTGGTTAGTTAGATGCAGGAACGTGTTGCTTCTTTTGGTGAAAAATGCTGATGACCCGACACAGTTGCTAGACTGGGCTGAATTAGTTCGGTTCCATTCTCCCATATAAACACTTGGGCAAAAATTGAATCTCTCAACTATTTAAGTAAACATCAATCTTTTGTGTGCTCTAAGAATTTTCTTTTTGAATTTATTTATAATTTCAAGATCTTATTATAAGCGACATCAGTGCACAGTTTGATTTTGATGTAGTGCTTTATCGGCTCGATTGATTCGAAATGTTTTGTTTGGTATTCGGAAACTTGAAACCGAAACGACTTGGTGTCGACAAAGGTCAGCATCGAGTCATGAACCCACTCCAACATATAAATGGTCAAAATGACCTTAGACTGGGAGATATGGAACAAGTCCACGAAGGCTTAAGGAATTACAGTTTTCTAATAGTTTACTGAGTTCAATAAAGAACCAAACTCATGTTAACAGATTTGAAATAGAATTGTTTAAACTTCTTTATTAGAAAATATATGTAGGTAGGCTACAAAATTGAAATTATATTTTGTACCTAGACCTACAGAATGGTTCAATTTTTGTTTTTATGAAAATTTTATGATCTGATTCTTAAGGGTTTTCACAAGATTGTGTGTGTTCAGTGCAATGGAAATAAACACATAAGAAAATAAAGGCCATCAAACTAGAAAACCTTTCTGTACAAAAGCTAACACTCTCAAGCCTTTATCATAATAATAATGAACTCGATTTACACCTATTTAAGAAAATATTTCTCATCTTGACCCAGTTATCAAAATCCTTTGCACGTAAGGACAGTGGAGTGGAAGGAATCATGTCATTCTAGCCAGAAGAGTTTTAACCGATTTTTTCTACGTATGAAAAGCCTTGTTTTCTGAAATAATTTTCAGCCGAAGAATTATGATAACACGAAAATAGAATTATGGGACTCGAAAAAATTGACCCAAAAATGTTTTATTTTTGGCTCTGTTGTACAAAAGTGTTACAAGAACGAACTTCAAATAATTGTATTTCTTCAATTATCTTTTCTCAAAGTTCAAATCAATCAATTTTCTAGAAAATAATTTCCTTAAATTACTATAGTAAAACGAAGAAATTGAATTAGAAAATCGCAAACGTAGCTCACCTGTATCCGTGGATCCAAATCGTTATCTGCTTCCATTTCTTTTCGCATAAAAATTATCTACCTGAGTAGAAAAATTCTAATTTAGCATAAATTTGTTTTACTACACCCACAAACATAAATATATTTCGAAGCTAGCAATTTCCTTGAAAAAAACTATTTTTTTGAAATTTATATATGCAAATTTTATGATAAATCATTTAAAATGAATTTTCCGCACCGCAGCAAGTAGACACACTCTGACTTTACACTTTGGTTTTTCCGATTTAATAAATTGCATGGAATTTTCGACGAAATCTTCCAGCACAAGCACAACACAACAATAATTAGTTAAGCAATAATTTTTAATGTTTTCTTCACTGACATTTCACAGCCTTCCCGAAAAATTCCACTTGCCTGCCAACTCCGATCAAAGTATGAAAATAGAAACTTTTTGTGAGATTCTTTAATTTGGCGCGTCGGAAAGATTTATTGAAATTATTGCAAATATTTCATGATCGTGCGTGTCATCATGATGATCACACTCAGCCGCGATACAGAATTGAAGAGAAGAAATATATAAGCAGAAATATCACGAAAATTTCAGTGCCCGCGGCCGCGAAGCTCCTCACAAAAATAAAACTACTCACTCGTATTGAGCATTCTTTTCTGGAGAAATGGCAGCAGTGCTGTTGTGGTGAATTTGAACTGTCAAATTTTGACATTTTTCTTTAATAACGAATTTCGCGAGATAGCCAACGTTAAAGATTGAAATTATTATTGTAGGGCTGTGTAAATCACGAAATTAAAAATTTACCAAATAAAATTGTTCCTTTTTATTGCTTCACGTTTATTTTCAAACAAAACAGCAAACACGTAAATTAACCTCCACTTCTTTTCATCCAACTATTGTTCATCTAAATAAAATTTTAATTTATTAAATTAGTTGGTTTTTAAGTTTTGTGGCCAGTTTCACAGTCAAGTTTAAACCAACCTCCAAGTTTAAAAAGAAATTAAACAAATTGGAGTTTCAGTTTCACCGTGCATTCTTTTAGTAACGTTGGTAGTACTGATTAAATTGTGAACTAAAGTACTTATCGCCACCATTGTGAATCAATTTTTAAATAAATCAGTCAATCGGAAAATGTAAACAGAAGGTAAAAAATAAAAAATATGTAGATATAATTGACTAATCTTAAATATGCCACCATCCAAAAGAGCTGTAAATTTTAGTAGAAGTGTGGTTGATCTATTGCTTTCCTGGGGCATAAAAAATTAATACATATAGTAGAGTTCAAGAAAACGAGAAAGTATATGTAGATCATTGAATAAATATAACTATTCAATGGTAAAGACTCGAGACAAAGTGACAAATTTCTTTATTTACACGGAATCTAGCGTAAAAATCAACGTTGTCCCACGATAAAATCCTTTTCTTGATAGAAATAAACTGCTACTGTCAAAATAAAATGTCACATTTGAAATACTTTTATCTTAGAATATAGAGACAACTCTCTATATTCTAAGACTTTTATGTTGAGTTTAAACCACTGACATGTATATTTGTCAGTGGTTTAAACCGAGGGATGGCACGTTGTAAACTCTAGCTAAACCGGGCTATAAACCAAATTGTGAAACATTCGTCGTGTTTAAACCACTGACATATATATATATGTCAGTGGTTTAAACTAAATATTTGGTTTAAACTCATGATACAAAGTTAACAAGGTATGGCAGATTCGAGAGGAATTTTTTGTGTTGCAACGTCATGAGGTGACTAATGTTATTTTCAGCGAATTTCTTTTGAGTTTTTCGTATTTTATTGACAAATACGTTTTGAATATATTAAAAAAATTAACAAAACATTAGTTTCTTCGTTTAAATCGAGTCGGGAACACTGACATATATATGTCAGTGGTCGGGAAAGCAAGGCAATTTCCAAATAGAAAATTTGTTTCATTGTGATAAAAACGATTGAAATTGAGACGAATAAATTTCTGACAATTATCGCCAAGGAGGCAAGCAACCAATTGACAGATAATTCGGCCATACTTGTTAATCTTTGCATCATGTGGTTTAAACTCAGGCTGTGAAACTGGGCATTAATGGCAGCCAACATATATATTGAAAAGCCACCTAGCTGTGAGAAGAGTAACTGTGGATCATGTTGTTTCACGTTTATAAAATTGAACCGGAGCAGATCAAACATATAAAAAAACGCAGCTATTTCTTTTTTCTTATATTTTTAAATGGGAAACAGATTTTTTAAAGGCGAGGAATTTAATTTAAAAGAAAATAAGTTAAGAAAATCTTAATAGTAACAGTTTCCGCTTTAAGGCTGTTTTGACGTTTCATGGTGCCACGTTGAAGTGATAGAGTCAGATAGTTCTTTTTAAAGCTTGATGTCTTATTTTCATCGTTAAGTTATTTCATTTGACTAATTTTCCTGTTAATTTTGTCGTTCTAAATACTAATTTGGGTTTCTATGAAAAGTGTCATAAAGTGATCTATACGGTAGCGTGTACGCCTAGGACATGAATGCAATCCTAGTCAATATATGGAACACACCCCAGAAATTTTTAAAAATAAATTCGTTTTATCCAACCCTGTAGTTTTTGATGGCTGTCAACACTGAACAGCTGACCCGAGGTGTTTCATGAAATGTCATAGAGAAGGTTCGAAGAAACGTCGGGACGGAAAAATTAACCCTCGGTTGTTGGAGTAAATTTAAAAAGAAATGGTTTTGTCGCGACTCACTAATTTAATAATAGTTAAAAATTGCTTAAAAAATTCAAGCGAAAATTATTTTAAAATGGTAAGGCGTAATAAAACGCATTTTCGTAGCGGAGCTGTTAAGCCGATGCCGCAAACGATGCCTTTTGGAATTATTGGGGTCGTTTGCGCTGTCATCCCAGGTCTCTTTATTGGGGCTGCTATCAGCAAAACGGTTGCAAATTTCCTCGAAGAGAATGATTTATTTGTTCCTTCCGATGATGATGATGACGACGATTAAGCCAGCAATCTGAATTTCGCAGCATTTATATTCTAATTTTGGACAATGAAAATCTTCGTTGTAGCGTTCCTTCTAATCTCCGCAAACAGGGCAATAGAATAGGTTTGAAGTTTTTTGCTTTATTACTTATTTATTTATTTAATATTTAGTAATGTGGAATTTTTATTAGCACAAAATATTGTAAATCAATTTAATAAATTTGATGTTGAGAAAATTGTATTTTCTTTTAATCGCCTTGATGTTTATAGTGAAACTTATCGCACTCCTGCTTTTTGTGCGCCGATTAGATATTATTTTTAAGATTACGCCACAATTATTCAAATCAGCCGTTTCTGAATATTACTCTCGACGTCACATTGATCCCCATATACTTAATACAAGTTCACGTGTACTCTCGCTTGCTTTTGAAATAAAAGTAATTTCTATTTGTATGTGAAACAATTAATTGATTAGCTATCACGTTAAGGAATTTGTATGTAAAATATCTTTTTCTGGTACAAATCTGAATTTGGTAGCATAGACAAGCCGAGGAACACCTTATAGGATTGAGAGGCAAAGAAGTTTGCGGTTCTAGGGACCAACTTTAACTACAGGCAGGAATCGCTCAGTTTTTCACCAGTGGAATTCAGTTGCGCTCATTTCTCTACGAGTTATTTAAAGACAAACCTAAATAGCTTGGATATGAATCTAATTCATTGAAGAGGTAGTACTGTGCCTTTTGTTATGACCTGTAGTCGAATCTGAAAATTTCTTATCGTATTTAGTATGTATGTACCGCGATTATATGGCGAAGGTACTTTATTCTTACTATAATTCGAAATGTATTATGTAATTCAATCAAAACAAAAGAAAAAACAGTAGTCTAGCTCGGTTTTTTTCAATATGTAGGTACTATTTTCAATTCGAGTTGAACCTTAGTTAGTGCCCATGGAAACAAGAGTTGAGTTGAGTTGAGCTTCGTACATCCATGTTAACTCCGTGGAGCCAGTCAAGTTTAGTTGAGCTTTGTGTAAGTATTTGATAGAATAGTGCGGATGGCGATGTTTTATGCAACACAAATCCGACTATTTTGTACGAAATATATCTGATGTCTAAGCCTTCCTTGGAAATAGTATAGAGTTAAGTTACTGTGTTTACATTGCCGAGATAGAAGCCTTCTAAATTTTTTGAATTTGATTTCCAAATGGAAGCTTTGCATACTGGAATATTGTGTAAATATTATAGGAAGTCCACATGACTTCGTGGCCGTGTCATTAGTGATGGGGAAAAATAACTAAGTATAACAAACTAGTTACTACTAAGAAAAGAAATAACTAGCTACTAAAAACTTCTTTAGTTAGTTATTAGTTACCTTTGAATACTTAATAGTTACTTAAAGTAACATACGTTATTTATTATAGCGAAACAAAACTTCAAAATAATCTTAATCAAGTACCAACGATCCTTATATTCCATTCTCTTTTAATTTTGTAAATTGATAATTCATCAACAAGAAAACTGTTGCTATATCTTCATGTATGTACAGATAGATAAGTACCGTTAAGTGGGATGAATTGGATCACCTATGTTTGCTTAAGTTCTGAAAATAATTGCAAGAAGTACTTACATTCAATATTAGTTTTTTACAACTATTTTCAGAATTTAAGTAAAGATATTAAAAAATATAGGCGATCCGATTCACTCCACACCTCACTTCACCGCGTTTGACTCTACAAAGACTAAGAATAAGAAAAAAACTTTATTTCAGCAATGTACACAAGATTGAAATCTTATAGAGTACAACTTTAGTAGTGGTGCTAGAATCACAATCATCAAAATTCAAAATAATAGGAAAAAACCGAAATTTAGATAAGAATTACAACTCAGAAGAAAGAAAAAGCAGCAAAAAACAAAAATATGAAAATATAAAATTCACTATGTATTGTAAATACTATAAAAACAACTAACTAGCGTTCCTTTGCGGAGGAGAAGAAAATAATGGATATAGAAGAGCTAGATTATGTGCGTGTTAACGAGTTTTTTAAATGCATAAATGGTGCCAGCCGCCTGTATACTGACAGGGAGATCATTCCACATAGTAGTCTGTTACAATGTAAGTAAATTACAAAATAATTGAATTATATTGTAACAGATTACATATTCTCTCATAATCATAAGTAATCTGATTGAAATGTAATCAAATACAATTTAATTAGATTACTTTGCAATTTGAATAAACTGTAATGGAATTATTAATTAAATTACACTGGAATCAGATTACGCCCAACACTGACCGATACCACATTTACTTTAAGGAATTACAATTCTCATATTCGCCTTCTTTATAAACTAGCAAGCAATTTTAATTCTTTCTCATCTGCTGTTAACCTCATTGGGAGCTTTCTTTCGCATAGACAACAACTGTTAACATAATATCGCAATTTTGCTCTACTGTATGTGGTGTTCCTCCAAGACTCCATTCTTGGCCGTTTGTTATTTAGCCTCTTTTTAAATGATTTCACCAATGTTGTCCTGGATGTGTATATTCATCTCTGTGTCGACGATACGCAGATTTAACTCAGCAGACTAATTGGGTTACAACAAGAGGACTGCATTGCTCGTATAAATGAGAATTTGCATCGTATATCTTAGTTGTCAGTTGAAATGGGTTAATCTTAAATGCCAATAAGTCAAGTTGTATGCCTATCTATAGAAATGCTCTTGAGTACATCAGATATGCATCCTGTTCTACTTAATAATGTTATCTTGAAATCTAGCAGTTGAACTGAATGCTAAATTTTCCTGCTGTAGACATATTATTTGCAGAGTGTATGGGTCCTTGCGCCAGTTATGGGCCCATGGGTATCTTCTCTCAACTGAGATGCACATGAAATTAGTAAGAACACTTATTGTACCTTATTTCATGTACGGTACAATATTATTTTCAAAGTTAGACTCTCAGTCTGCTGTAGAAAACTTAGTGTCTTTTAATGACGCTATTCGATTTGTTTATAAACTGCCGCGTAGTTTACATATCTCATTGCATTCAAGTTCTGTTCTCAGTCACTCACCATGAACATCGTGATTTGTTTTTTTTTGCATAAATTATTAATTAATAAGTGCCTCGAACACCTCTACAAGAATTTACGAATTTTGCATTCATCTAGATTTCGCATTATTTTGTTCAAATCCTACGTAAGTGGAATCTACTGCCGTTTGACCTACGGGCAGCGGACTCTAGCAGAGAATTTCTTAAGCGATTTCTATTAGATCTTAATTTTTCCTCTTTCTTATTCGATTGTTTTAAGTTTTACTATAATTATATTTTTCATTTCCTTTATATACTAATATCTCTTTCCTATAATTAGGTTTAATCTGCTTGCTATTTGACCATTATATTTTCATTTTATTATTATGTATATACATCTTTAGTCTTTAATGGTTATTCTGTATATTTATATTCCACCTCTTATCTGTATGTTATCAAGATTATATAATCTTTATACAGTAGTCAACAATAAAAGCATTATCTTATTTTAAAAATTCATTTGTAAATATATAAGGAGCCCTGCTCCTGGCTCATTTTCATAGCAATTTGCCCTTATGATACAGTACAACATCAGTAGGAGAAGATGCTGTACCTTGGTCATTTCATTTTCCACACAGACTGTAGTTACCACCTACATCAACGCACTTTTATCTGATTTTACTAACCAACAGATGACACTTAAGATATTCTGGGAATTAGTTTGTCGGACAAATGTGCACTTATTGAGCTTTAAAATATTTTTCAGAACAAGCTTGTTTATAATTAGCGTTATAAATCGTGCATCATGTGTTGAATTGTGCGTCTTAAAGTATTTCACAGACGGTTTTGTTCTTTTGCAAGAGGTATGTACACTTAAATGTCCAAGAAAAAGTCATAGCCTTTGCATAAATAATAAAATAAATATGTATAACTATTGAATTTTTTTGTTTAGTAACCTGCTTTGCGAATATTGTTATTCTTAGACATCTTTGTTTGAGGAAAAAAGCACTTGCTCCGATTCCACAATTATTTTATTACAAAAAAAAAAAACAGTAACAACCCACGCGTTTCGTCTGCTTAAGACATCAGGGCTTGCACTAGATCTGGGTCAACTACGTTATGCTAATTGCATACATACATACTACGCTAACCGAGCTACATTCGCACGCTAAGAGCTATGTAAGTGCATACAAACCGAGTCAAATAAGCTACAAATTTACAAATACGTTAAGGCTGAATAAATTTGTAAGCATTTTGTTCCCCCTTTTTATTTTCCACAGTTTTTATGATATTGATTTGAAACCTTCGGCAAAATATTAGAAACTCGTAAGTTCAAATGATACTGGGCTTAGATTTTTGAAAAAGATTTTGAGTTTTTTTTAAAAATCAAAAACCTCAAAAAACAGTGTTATTTTCCTCTCCCCCCGAATAACTTTTTCATATACACACCAATTTTTATTATTTTTCGTACATAGGTTTTTCAAACATATTTGTAAATGCTGGTGGAGCTGTTTTTTTCAAATTTGTTAATATTTTTCATGTTATAATTACTTTCATAACATTAAGATTGAGACTCTTGTAACTTGAATAAAATTTGTTGCTACACGATTATTTTAACACGATAATGAAGATTGAGGTGATTTTATTCAGTGGCCCAAAAACTGGATTAATCCCGAAAGTAGTTTATTTTATAAAAATCATTTTGTAAACCTCTATCGTGATAAAATTGGTTTTTATTCATTTTAATTCTCAAAAGCTTTCCGAGATGGCGATAGGCTCCAGTAAATAAAGGCCAACAAATTTATCTTATGTGTCTCTAAAAATGAGTATCTATCGTGCACGCATGTACATAATGTATAATGGCGCGTCATAGCACAAGCACAGCCTATCTGCTGCAAATACTCGGTTTTTTTCGCTCTAGGTGTATTAGGCAAATAATTAACGTTATCAATTGGGTACATTCTATATGGATATATGTATGTGCATCATTTTGAATTGTGATTAAGTGATTTGAGTAAACCGATAAATAGTTATTAAAATGCCAAAGAGTACCCGGAAAAGGGGCCCCTCACGTTTTGGGGGTAAAACGGGGTGTGCAAAAAGACCGCGAAAACACAGGTAAGTTTTATAAAGCTCTGAAAGATCAGTTATGTTGTAATAAACTTTTGTTTTTTATGTTTTTACAAATTTGTATATACTGTTATTGTAATTTACGTACTCAGCTACATGCTGAGCAGAAAAGTTTCGTTTTTGCATTTTTTTTCCCTTTTTTCCAAGGGATTTACCGGTCCTTTCTTCAATTAACCAAATCCATAATGACACGAGTTCCAAGAAATTTGACATGATTGTGGAAAGTGTTGATATTTCACAGAACATTGAAATTAGTTGCATCTATGGACGTCGGATTATAGAGATAGATTTCCTTTTAAAAAACCTCAAGGTTATTACTGAGCATAGTGAAAAATTTGGATGTACGCTCACAAATTTAAATATTATAGGCGAATGTGGAAAAGGCCTTGCATCCAATTTTAAATTGAGATGCTCTATGTGCCTCCAATTTATTCCAACTTGTTTGAACCATTGTGCATATACATTATACATACATAAAAGACAGATAAAAATTGGATCCATGAGCTTGCAGAGAGTTAAGGAAATAAAATATCTTGGTCTTATATTAGATGAGCAATTAAGGTGGAACAGTCATATAAACACCAAAATTAATAAAATTATACCGATGTTGGGCGCTATCAAAAGAATGAATTTGACATTAAATAACAAAACAGCAAATCTAATATATAATGCTCATGTACTATCACACATAAAATATAGCATACCTATATGGTCCCAATGCTCCAACTATATAATTAATAGAACACAGATAACTATGAATAGAGCTCTTAAAACATTATATAATATACCTTGGCTAACGTCTACAAACGAATTACTAAGAAGAACGGAAAAACTTAGTCTAAAGCAAATAATCTTCGTGGAGAAAGCTAAATTTGTCTATAAGTTGAAAAACAAAAAAATTAAAACAAACCTCAAAATCACTACGGCAACAGATCTCCATACGCACAATACAAGACAGAGGAATGATATAAGAGTAGAAGCAGCAAGGACAGAAAGGGTTCGTAAAGGATTATTGGCGACATCCAGTGAGATCTTCAACAGACTTCCTATTCAGATTAAAATCAGTTCGAATATAAACATCTTCACAAAGAAAGTAAGAAACCATATATGTAGTCTTCGTGAAATATGAATTATGAATTAGAACATGCTATTCTTATTAGGCTATATATAAGGAATAAATAGATTGTAGTTAATTAAATGAATTTCAACCTCTTTCTTAAACCAGCTAAGCTGTCTGAAAGGGGGATTTTGAAAAAAAAGGATATTAAGGAATTGTAACTAAGGCTAATAGTAATAATGATGATAATGTTGACATTAGAATAAATAAATAAATAAATATAAAGATTCCAAAGGATGTATGGAAAGCAATAATAAAATTACAACAGCAGTTCAATTAAATTCCGAACAACAACAAAACAATACGTTTCGGTTTGAATATGGCAGACATGTTTCCTAGAGAAAATAAAGAAAAAAAATTTCTGCCATGTCAATACAGCATTGATTATGTACAGCTGCTAGGTCAAGATACTTATATACAGCGAGTACTGCTTCTGCGTGTGGCACTAAATCGAAAGCTTTGAACGAAAGCTCACGCTACAACTACATAGTTAAATGACAGCTCGGAATCGAGAGCTTTATTTTTTGCCATTCAGCCTTAACCGAGCTAAACACGAACATAAGATCATCGATGAGTTATATATATATATATATAAAATTTGTTGACTAATGCTGAAACTTAATTAGGTTAGGATTTAAAAGGGGGCCCCTATTATAAAAATCAATCTGTTCATTCAACAAAGCATAACCGTCATTATCAGCCTTTCTGATTTCGAATATTTCATATCTATCCAGTACTGGTCCTACATCAATATTATGTAAAAGTTCTATATTTTGGATAGTACATTTATGTCCAGTAGATTTTAGATGTTTGGCAAGACCTGAAGTTGGGTTATTTGAATTAGATGAATTTAAGTGTTCTTTGAGTTTTAAAGATCTTCTTGTTTTTCCTATGTAGAACCCCGAGCAATCGCTGCAGCTCACTTTATAGACTCCGCTCCTATCCATTGTGGTTTTCTTTAACCCCAATTTATTATTGGTTATTAAGTTTTTTGTGGTAAATTTATTAAAAAAGGCAGGGTTTATCTGCTTATTAGCTAAAGGTTTTTTTTAATTTTTTAGAAATATTGTGAAAATAAGGAATTTTTCTCCACTTCTTTGGACTAGGTTCATTAGTCATAGTTAAAGGGAAAATAGAATTCAGGATACAACTTTTTTGTTTTTTGCTAAGCATCTTGTAAATTATTTTTGAGTCATATCCGTTTCTTATAGCGATGTCTTTAATAATGTTTAATTCATTGTGAATCAATGATATACTTTCATTTCTACTTAGTAAATTACAACAAGGTACAATACTCCACTGTCCATGGTACAGCAGCATTCTGTACCTTGGACCGAAATCAGAACCTTCATATTTCCTGAAATTTAATCAATAAAATTTAAAATAATTTAATCATATAAAAGAAATTTTATTAATTTAAAACAAAATTCTAAGTTTATGGATTATAAAAAACAAAATTTATTAAAACGAACTCCCAACCACATTTATGCATATAAAAAGGTAAAATAAAAAAAAAAGGAAATATATTTACTTTCTCATATATATATATACTTTATCGATATTACCTACTACCTATGTACATAGGATTTGTTTCTCGAAGGCTCAGATGGTTAGATTTATATTAAATTCAACTTTACCACGTAAGTATATAAACTATCCCTGGGCTCATAAAAAGTTATAATTATTGTGTAAGAAACTATACATGTACATATCTCAGTGATCTTATCATATATGTAATTGTGTATAAAAAAAAAACCGAATGTAATTCTCACTCCTCTCTCTCTTTCTGTTTAATAATCCCCCGCGAAAGAATGCCTAAAAAGTCGAAGAAATTAAATTATTTTATATTCTGTGGGAAGCAACTGAATTTTCTTACAAATCTCATTTTAATATTAACTAATCCAGTTACTAGAAGTGAATCCAATAAAAACAAATTTCCATTCGATTTTTTGAAAGTTTGGTTTTGTCTCAGGCTGGATTGGAATGGATGGAATCCCAGCATCATTTCATCGTAAGATTCAGAAATTTTTTTCTCGTGAGATGAAATGCAGTGATAAGTGAAAATAAAAGAAAAAAACTGGATGGAATTACTAAAAATTTCATACAAATCGAATAACAAAAGTTGATCAGTTTCGCATGGAATGACTAAATATCTAGATACAAGTGAATTTCGAGATCTTAGTTGCTATCTTAAATGATGAGATTTCATTGAGGTTATTATTTATCACTTTCATATGCTTTTTCTTAAATTAAGAATTTAGGGAAAGACTTTCGCACTTTCACCTGCATAATTACTAATAAATAATAATATAAATAATATAGAAACAGACGAATGGTTGATACGTAAGTAATAGTCTGGAAGGTAGCGTTGCATTTTAGGTAGTCTTTTGCGATAGATCTGTACCGAGATTTAGCTAAGTTGCAAAAAATGAGTGAAGTGAGTCAGTCACTTTTCTACAAATTTGATTCTGCTAATAAATTCACTCACCTTCAGTTTTGCGGTGAGTAGAATTGAAATCATCGTGCAGCGAATTTATTTTAGAAATAGTAAGTACATATGTATAGTAATTAATTATCACTAATAAATTGTAACTCGCCATTTGCATACTAGAAAGTTTTAATTGATGGACTAAAATAAAATTATGATTTATTACAATGGAAGCTTGTTAGTGCACAAGCACGGGAGGAAAGTACGGAAAAATTAAATTAAATGCTTGCGATATGTTATATTATATTCTTACTCATTACCTGCATAAAATGTTTAGAGGACAATAATTCGCAGCCGTGTACACTTCATTTCTTTAAAGGAATCATTTTATTTTCAAAAGTGAGTGAAAGAAGTCTGCGGTTTTTTTCAAATAACTCGTTATCTGCAAAAAGCTAGTTTTGAGAAAGCGAGGGAAAAGTCGAAAAAAGTGAGAAAAAGTTTTGGGAAATCATCAATTTGTGGATTTTTTTTCTTCTTTTTCTCACAGGACGTTTTGAAATAAATTTTATTAACAGTACTGATACTATTTTTCAAAAAATGTTAAATATAGCGAAAAAGTTGCACATACAATGTTTTTAGATCTCAATTATAACACTTTTTTCGATATACTGTGTGCGAATTAACGACTCAATTGAAGATGAATATTTATTTGAAATCAGTAATCGCTACAGGAGTTCACTTATGAGGTTTATTGAAAAACAAGAAAATCGCGAAAGCCATGAAATTTTATCAGGCAAAATGACTGGGAATGAAAATGAATGTTGTTAATACTGGTATTGATAAACGCCATCTTTTATTATTGTTGTTAATACATACACAAACAAAAATTGAAGAAAAATCAAACAAAACAATGAAAATTAAAAAAAGTCGGAATTTCATTTTAAAATAACAACTTATCTGCACTTGCATTGATATTTGATCAATTTTTTTAACTTCTCGATAGCATGTCTACTTGTGCTGTTTCTTGAAAAATTAATTTAAGATTTTTGGGTACTTAAGTGGTTATTCTTTTGTTAATAATAGTGTAATTGCTATACCAGAGTACGCAGGATTATAAAATATGAAATTTTATGTCGAATGTTATATTTAGTTTAAAATTGTAAATTTTGCAGATAACGAGTTATTTGAAAAAACCACAGAAGTGAAATACTAACAAATTAACTGAATCTTGGTACTGGTATGACTTATGAGTGAACCAAGCGTTAGCTGATGCACCAACAGTGGGTGTGAAATGAATGACAGGTATAATATGGACTGACTAATCCGTTCATAGAAATTTGCATTGCAAAAAGTGGGCTCACTTCTATATTGCTGCCTCTATCAGTCTAAGCACCAAGTACCAACTGAGAGAGAACTGTAAACAACAAATAAATAAGTGAGTCCGCCGAAATAAATGGTTTTAAATTAATTATTTAGGGTTATTATTGATAAAATTGTTTTACCAAAGGCAATATATTCATAAGATGTGCAGCAGAAATTCGAAACGTTTTATTTTAATCGCTTTTCGAGCTGCGCGCTAATTTTTTCAACTTCCCGCCAATGATTTTTTCAATGTTGGCATCGACATAAGAACTTTTTTCGACATTAACAATTGAGCCCACATGAAATAAAAAGTTAAGCAGTTCATATTATATAATATGTCAGTGGTGTGAAGGGTTGCGAAATGAAATTTCGAAAAAGGACTAAATCGGGCGACATCTTCTTGATGTTGCCATATAAAAAATTAGGTTTTTTACGTATACTGTGAAAATAATCAGTCCTACACGTTTTTATTGTACTGAATAGTTCTCCAGAATATTAAATCCTATGATATTCATTTTTGCTGTCCGACGAATCGTTCTAGTAATTTAAAGGAAAAACCATTTCAAAAATCAGACTTCCACAGATAGGTCACCATACGAAATTGCAGGGTTGTAAGTCTAAAGGGTCTAAGTGCCAATTTTATTATTTAGAGATATAACGGAAAAACATAAGCGAAAGCTCATTGGCACTTAGGCCACGCCAAAACTTTATCTGTGCGTGGATAAAATTTTAAAAGAAATATGCACTTGGATCCATTTGGATATTATTAGGCTTGATACCAAGATTGTATTTTTGTAAAAATCTTGACTTTTGATTTTTTGGCTATTAGACTCTTTAGACTTACAACCCTTCAATTACATCCGAGCATTCATCTCTAAGGTATCATAAGAATTGGTCAGATACGGATATTTTTATCATAATGCTCTGTCATATGAGTGCTCTTCAGAATGATTTAAAAATTACAATGCACATTGGTTCCGAGAGTTCCCAAAGATCGTCAATATTACAATATTATATGAACAAGAAAAAAAGCTTGGTCTTTTAGGGCAATTCTTATGATAACTTAGATGAATGCCCGTATGTAATTCCATATGGTCACCTCTGTGCATATTTGATTATGAAAATGGTTTTTCGCATATATTTCTGGGGCAAGATGTTATAACTTCGAAAGATTCGACGCTCGACAATTTCAACAGGCGATAATTTCGATTCGAAAGAATCGACGTTCGACAATTTCAACAGGCGATAATTTCGATAGAATATCACTGAGTTTTGTTGAGAGTGATAGTACAAGCGAAGATTAAAAAATATATGTAAATTTAAGAAATTTGATTTATGTTTCATTTTTTTTTTAATTTATTCAATATAAATGATTTTAGATATTAATTATATAAATTCTGCAAACTTGAAATTATAAAACTTGTAAGAATATTTCTTGAATTCAAAAATCAATAAGGCAGTACATTTTGATTAGGCATATCCATAACATAATACCGCTGCCTTAAATATTTTCTTTTGTCCCGGTAATTAATTATTTGTTCGTCATTTTCGTTATCCTCCACAAATAAAGCCACTGCGGCTTGAAAAATTCATAAATTCCAATTTTATTATTATAAAAATTTATCAACAACTAGAAAAAGAATCTATAAATGTCATTTTTGCTAGGGGAAAAAATTCGGAAATAGTAAACAAGAAAAATCGCCTGTCGAACGAAAATCTGCCGTGCGTTCAGGTGTCACATATCGATGTGCTTTGAAGCGTTGTGATGCACATGACTTGAAAAAGTAGGGATACAACACACCGCACACCGAATTGTCAACGGCTGGTGTGCACTTCGATCCGAAACGTCACTTTTGAAAGTTGTCAGTGTACTTTAAAGTGAACATTTTGCAAATAAAAAAGGGAAATGAATAACAAAGTTGCATTATTGGGTGCAATTGAAACCTCAAATGAGTTTTTGAACGGATTGCCTCTTTTCAGGTATAGTAATAATTACGAATTCATTCATGTAAATAATAAATTTGTAAAATCACAAAGGCATCTGCTATTCAACTGGACGACGATGATGATAATGATGTTATTATGAGAGCAGAAATTGATTCTTTACAAAGAACTCAACCCAATAGGATAGAGATTGATTTGGATGAAAACAATTTTAAGGAATTTTTACCATCATTCAAAACAGCAACCGTATTTTCCTTTTGTAAAAATGAACTGTTTTCATTTAAAACGAAATTATAATTTTGTTCCATTTTTATTTTGTTTATTATTTTAATTTGAAAACACCGCGCTAAATGTCAAATTATTAAACGCACCGAGACACTACGCTAACAGACCGTAGCGTAAAAATGTGCACATTTTGGGCGGCTGAACGCTGCGATGTGCTTTGATGTGCTGGGGAAATGACAACGCATCCATCGGTCACCTGAACGACATGGTGTGTAAAAATGGGACATTATGTGACATTCTGCGTGTGGCTGAACGCACGGCTTATAACATACCGCCAGATCGAAATCTTCGCTTTGATGATCGCTTTCGATGCGAAGTTATAACATGTCGCCACTGGAATGATTCGTCGGACATTAAAAATGATTATTAGCAATTTCATAGGATTTCATATTCTGACGAACTTTTCAGTACAATAAAAACTTTAGGACTGATTGTTTTCACAGTATGCGTAAAAAACTAAATTTTGATATATGGCATCACCCAGACGGGGCTGCCCGATTTTTTAAATTGTAGGCAGGGTGTGACAATTATCTTAATTTCAAGTTTTATTTTTGCTTTACTATTCATAATATAAGTTCAAAAAATTACAGATGTATTCGAAATTATTTCTCTTCTTAGAAGCTTATCTCATACAACATCAAATATTTCTTAAACTTGACTTTTAAAGAAATAAAATGAAGCAATTCTCCTGCCGGTCCCTAAAAGTAGGTATGGGGGACAGAGAGGATTACAAATATTGTATTGCCATCTATTTTTATTCTATATATTCATTTGGAAAACCACTGAACTTAAACTGGACTATGATTGATTTTGTATAGAACTTATTATTTGTAGTTCAGCGGAATAAAGTAGTTAAACCAAAAAGGGACAACTATAGAAAAGTGATCCCATAATAATGTCAAATAATGTAAGGAATTTCATTCGTATCAGCAGTCCATTTTATATATGTCAGTGGTTCTCAGACTATTACTATTACCTTAGACAAACTTAATATACTAGATGTTCAGTCACTGTGCCACTTAAAATTAAAATCACGCGTTTAAAGTAAAGCTCTTCATGTAAGCGGAGAGAAAACGTGATCGTTTCTCTTTGAATCCCACTTTTCATAAGTAGAGTAGATGTTCATGCTCGTACGAGTAGGTCAGCCCCTGCCCTCAGTCGACTGCCTTTGCATACTTTTAGGACAGAATATTTTCGCGCTTTTGCAAACCAATTAAATGGGAGCATACAAAACATGCTTAATCTCTTAACGAAGGAATCGTTGTTTCTGTTTCATAGGCACACTTTCTGTTATTCGACTATACATCTAGTATATTAAGTTTGCCTAAGCTATTACTTTATTTTAAGTTTTTTTTACAAGTTCATTCGAGTAACTGATGCATAATCACCCCTCCACGATGCAGCTGACGATTTTTTCAACTCATTATGATGTTAACTGTTTATAAAAAAAGTTACAAGCGGCGTACTATTATTAAAAAAAAAGAAACACATTTTTTTACAACTTTCGCAGTCTCTCACATCCACACCCATCGCAACTTGAGGAACTGACGGTCGGTTTACTGATTAGTTGTATCTTGTATGAGATCAATTATCGATATCAAAATCAGCCGGCTTACTATGCTATAGCTCACTAGGCAGTTTTTACGGGTGTGAAGTATTTCGGGGTAAGAAAAATTCCGTGCTAGTTTCGATCGAGAGTACGCGCAGCATACCAATTCTACTGTAAGCAATTTAACTCCCGCCATTTTCAAATTG
Source organism: Dioctria linearis (assembly GCA_963930735.1). Lineage (NCBI taxonomy): Eukaryota > Metazoa > Arthropoda > Insecta > Diptera > Asilidae > Dioctria > Dioctria linearis. The sequence continues at coordinate 12,268,254 of OZ005740.1, read as the reverse complement.
CGAAATTTCTGATCGGACGGCTGTACAGATGTTTACCTGCGATTTGAGGTGATGATATAATAATTTAATAATCATTACGTGTGTCAATTTGTGTCTTATTGAACACGCACACAATTAATTTCGATAATCATATAAGGAACGTGCTGGCACGTCTCAGTACAAGGGGAGGAAATTCCATCCTTCCTTAAAAACTTTTCGTGTGGGAAGGCCCTACGAGTTTTTCAGTTGCAACGCTACCTCCCAGACTGTAAGTGCACTTTCGCTCAGAGGTTTGGAGCACCTGAGAAGTAAACTCAACTAAAAGCCAGCCTCTCTAGTGTGAGAATATACGATTTGAAATTAAAATTTGTTTCATTTTGAAGAAATTCATTTATTACAGTTATTTGTCTGAAAACTAGAAGCCGAAGCTCCAAGTTGTCCTCCATCGCGAACGGATGTTTTTATTGAATCTGTTCGCTTCGGCTATTGGACCAGACAGATTAGTATTTTTTTCCCTGAGACTCCTTTCTAGATATTTTATTGTTCAGTGTTCGTTTATCTTTAATAAAATACAAAGTTTACTACTCTTCAGTTGACTTTATCAACTCGAACAATGAATGGAGCGTGAGGTCGGTTAGCGGTAGTTTCATTATCATGAAATTATACTTTTGTTTTCCGTCAACTTAAACAAAAATTTTATACAAAAAACTACATTATAAATATCAAATTCTGCTTTTCACCCACCCTACATTTCTCTTATATTAATAAAAAAAAGGGGGGGTTGGGCGAAAGCGATTTTTTTTTATTTTACACAAAATTACACAATTTTACTCATGTTCAAGAGAATGTGTACTTCAATTTCTTATAAAACCAGCTGTCAAAAGTATTGCTTTTGAGGTTCAGCTTATTGTTATGTTATCGAATGAATGTAAAAGTGATCACCCCCTACCTAAAGAGTTGTGATGATATACATTTAACAAAATTTAGTCGAGAGTGAATGGGTAATTTTACTTGAGTTATTCTCTCTCCCGCCTAAAAGTTTTTACCTAATTTTTCCTCTAAAGTTATCTACCAGACAGACCTGATTTAAATTATAAAAAAAAAACTTCGCCTTTCAAAATGTCACAATCTACTACCGCACCATGACGAAAATGAATACAAACACAGCGTGCACTCATAAATCTCGCGAGTGCCATCAAGTGCTTCCTGTTTAGTTGTTTATTCATAGTTTTATGCTTGCACTGAGACACCATTCAATTCAGCCACAGAAACAGAATATCATTACGCGTGTTTCCGCATTTATCACCATTCCTTAGCATTCTAATTTACACTAATTATTTTTTGTTGATCAGATAGAAAGAGAAGAGATATAAAATTTTGTTAACACTAAGATTATCCTAATTAATAACACTCAACGGATTTCAATCTTAGTAATTGCAAAAGGAAAGTATTGAGCTGGTGAGTGTAATAAATTGGTACAATAAAAAACTGTGTGTATGTATGTAGGTACTTAGAAAAAAGTTGTTAATGTATAAAAGCTCGCAATAATACATAGAAAAAAATAATAAAAAATTCAACTTACAAACTATAATGAGCCCTCTTCACATCAGTCAAAGGAAGTGCAGTGCATTTTCCATAAAACGTACAAATCATAGCGAAAAGGTACGCGTGTTTTATTTAATAAGAATTATAAAAAAAAAAAAAATATTAATAATTTATATTACATTATAAATGAAAAATTGCGATTTTAAGTTAACATTTGATTAAAAAAAAATAAAAATCATAAACCCACTTCAAACCACATTCGTTACCTACTAAAAATTAATTCTGAAAACCGTACACGCTCCTATCAAAATGTGTGTGTATAAGCATGTATATATACCAAATAAACTCTTATTACTCTCTTCTATTGTATACAGGTATATAATAGGGTGATTATATGTATATTTACATTTTTATAATATAATAGTAACGATATATATTAAAAACTTAATACCTAACGTGCAAACTACAACATCCAAGAGGTAAAAAATAATAAAGAAAATGTGGTGTTATACTCTGCTTAAGAAAATTCTTCAAATTGTGTCCCATTTTGTATTTCTTCCTTCTTTCGTTCCGTATCCCCCTCCTTATCCAAATAAAATGTATATATATATTTTCAAAGAACCATAATCATCATATGGTCTTCCTTTAACTGGTGTCTGTGATATTATTAAAATTGTTAATAATATAAAAAAATTAATCCCTTTCTGGATATGGTGTATTCAATACAGAGCTTGGAGGTTCTGAGAATTTTGTACTGCTGTCATTGTCTGAAAAGATAAAAATAAAAATAAAATAAAAGTTACATAAAAATTGGGGTAAGTATCAAGTAACAACAATAAAAGACACACTTCTTAAAAATATAAAAAGCATGGAAGAAGATTAACTTCAAAGGAATCTAATTAACAACATTGTTGTAAAAAGATAAAATTAGGAAGGAAGTAGAGAATAATAAATCGTCCTGGTTTTCTCATCATCATCATCATCATTACTAGGATCATCTTAGGGGGTGTGTTTTACTCTAGTATGCCGCTCACCAACAACATTTGTGTCTATACAAGGTAAGTAGTGTGATACCCGAAGGCTATGGATAGGTCGACTTAGACGAGACAAAAACTTTATGGGTGGGTGGGTGGGAGGTAGGATCCTAACGATGTCCGAGATAACGGGACTTTAAGTTATTTGGGTATGTTTTTACAGATCATCCTGTAACTTCTGAGCGTTACACACTATGATGATGATTTAAACATAACTACAAAACGGAGAGGAGAAGGAAAAAAAAATATAAACCATTGGGAAGGTCCACCGATTATCTCTACCAAAGTTTAAATCATCGTCATATGGTGTAGTAACCTTCAGAAGTTATAGGGTGATATGTAAAAACCAGGGACCGAAAATAACTGGTATTTTGAAAACATTAAACAAAAATAGGTGGCATAAATCATGATAGTGAAATTTTGTGGAATATACCAAAAGATGTCTCGTGAAAACCGTTTCGATTCCTGCAAAGCTTATGAAAACTTAACGTTTTATTCAAAAAAGCTACAAAAACCAAGCTGGAAAGGCTTTTTATTTTATCTGTCAAATATATAAAGTCAGCTGGGCTTTTTTATCTTTTCTGGCAAAAATAAAAAGCCAGCTTAACTTTTTATTTTTTCGGGCTGGAAGTAACAGGTTTCGAAGCCGGAAGTATAAAAAGCCAAGCTGGTTTCTTATTTTCAGGGTCCGGACCAGTTACGAATTTTTTCTTTTCTTATCCGGTATCCGGTAATAAATGTGTAGTTAAGTATTATCAATAATAATAAGGTATGATTTACGATGTGCTCTGCTTCTGGCTTATTTGAGGATGTCGTCATTAACTTACCGAAAAGCCCGAGTTCTTAAAACTAACAACTGCACGAGCGCGGCTTATCGTTGTCGGCTGCTTCCTATCTTTTTTTTAATTTTATTTTCGCCATTGCCGCGCTGCAGTGCTGACAAATTATTTGAAAAGCGATTAGTGTGACCGCATCCGAATTATTTTTAATGGAAAAGAAATTTATTTTTTCTAGCCAAAAATGATACTCGGCTAGAAAATTAAGAAACCAGCTTGACTTTTTATACTTCCACCATAACCAGCTTCAAAACCTGCCCAGCTGGCTTTTTATTTTTGCCAGATAAAATAAAATGCCTTTCCAGCTTTGTTTTTTAAGCTTCAAATTATTATCGGTCAGGAATAACAGGTAAAGTTGGCTTTTTTCGTAAAAAGTCATAACTGGTTCGGTCCCTAATAAAAACATACCCAAATACATATCTTTAAGTGCCGTTATCTTGGAAACCCCCCCACCCATACATCTTTTTGCTAGTCTAAGTATGACCTATCCATAGCCTTTTAGTATCACACCACTTACGGGACACTCTATATATGCCGAGAAATCCTTTATTGGAATTTGAGTAACTTTTAATATATATGTATATGTATGTGTTTCGCTAACCAAAATTATCTATTTCAAAGGGTAATCCTTACACAATCATTGGAACGTACTAAAAGAATCTTTGTCACTGCTTGCCTGTAGATGCCGTCGTGTCTGTCAGTGTGAATACTTTCAAAAAAACCTTGTCTGCCACGACTAGGATATGTGTCTGTAGATATGAAATAGAGAGCAAAGGAATACATACTAGTTTAACGAAAATACTTTTGTTGTTTATTATTTAAGGAAAAATAGACAGAAAACACAAGTAAGACAATAAAATTGCTACTTAAGTTAATGCGGTTATGCTATTATCTGCAAGATGTCGCTTTTGGGAATTTTGTTTTCTGTTTTTTTTTTAAGTTTTTATATTGGTTGACAGCTTTTACCGTGTAACAAAAAAATCGGCCAAGTGCAAGTCGGACTCACACACGAAGGGTTCCGTACTATCGTATATTGACTAATAAATATAGTCTGAAGTAGGTATATTTTGTTAGTTAGACAAAAACGGGAGACCCCTTTAATTTTTAACTTTATTTTATTTTCATTATTTGTTGTTATAGCCTATTACTGTTCAAGAGATACAACAATTGTTAAGGTCGAGCAAAAAAAAAACACGCTGCTTGATTTTTAATTCTATTATTATTTGTTATAGCGTCAATAGACATATACACTCTGTGCAAATTTCAACTGTCTACCTATTACGGTTCATGAGATACAGCCCGCTGACAGGCAGACGGACGGACAGCGGAGCCTTTTTTTTATTAAAGAGGCAGGGGAGCAGGAGAAACCCATCCCAAACACGGAGGCCATAGCGGCCCATTGTGCTGTCCTGCTAGAAGCCCATTCAACAAAACCTTCCTGTCCTCTTAATGAAGCGCATCAGGTCTTGGTGAGGAAGGTTTTTCAGCTCATCTACAGATAGAAGGGCAGAGCCTAGAATATCCAGTCTGCTCCGGACGAAGGCCGGACACACACAAAAAGTGTTCGGTTGTTTCAGGCTCGCCCTCCAGGCAGGACAGACACTCAGGGCTGTCAACAACTCCCATCCTTGTTAGATAAGCGTGAAGTGAGCTGTGGCCGGTGAGAATGCCAACCACAGTTCTACATTGTTTCCTTCCGAGCCCCATGAGAAAATGGGAGTTATTCCCACTGGGCCCATCAAGAAACAGTTTTGTGCACCTACAAGTACTCAGGTTCTCCCATCTCTGCTGATGCTTCCTATGAACATCCGCTTTGATCAGAGACCCGATACTCGCTGTGGCAACGCCTACGGCGGGCTCCGGTTCGGGCAACGGAGAATCAGAGCCAGCTCTAGCTAAAAGGTCAACCCTTTAATTCCCATGATCCCCATATGACCAGGAATGCACAGGAGGGACCCTTTGTTGTGAATACACAACTGACGACCTGCAATCCCTCAGTAACTTAGACGTTATCCGAGGGCCACTCAGAGCCATCAAGGCTGCCTGACTATCCGAAAGGATAGCAATGTCGTTCCCCTTGATTTGCATATCAAGGCCTAACTTCACTGCCATTGAGATGGCGAATATTTCAGGCTGGAAGACAGTGGTGTGTCTTCCAAGTGAGTACTCCATTCCAAAATCAGGATCAGGAAAGTAGACACCCGCCCCAGCCCTCTCATTAGTGAGAGAGCTGTCGGTGAAAATTTTTAGAGCAGATCGGGGAAGGCTCGATAAGACACCTTTTGGTAATCGAGTCTCACCTGTGCAATTTTCGTTAAAGTTATTTTTGCCAGGAATCAAAAACAGTCCGTTCGAAATTTTTGGATCTGCACCTTTACCAACTTCGACAGCCAAGCCCCGATAAAAGAAATAAAATAAAATGCCTTCACCTAAAAGATAAGTTGGGCTTGTAAGAGTGTTATGGATCTACTGATAAAGGTAAATAAAATAGGTAATTCTTAGGTGGGTACCAGAATATGAGGGGTATAGGTAACGAGATTCATAGAATCCCAGAATTCCAATTTACCGAATCTAAACCTTTCTGCGAGCTTTCAAACAAGCACTAACCAACCCGACTCATTCGAGGCATTAGCCTTAAAAAAAAAGGTCTGACGTAGAGTGGACCTAATAAGCTAGGAGTAGTACATTATGAAAGATCTATCTTTTAGGTCTCAGTGCCCTTTCTTTCCGTACTCTATCCCCAATAAATAATGATTTCCGTGAAACACTGATATCATTCTAGGCGTTTCTAATATCAAAGCATTTGTCATGTCCATGGTCTTTTCGTGTAGGTACATTTTTGTATAGCAATGTTCTTAAATGTAACGATTTGAATGTGTCACTACAAGAAAAGTATTAACTCTGATGCAAGAAAAAAAAAGTAGCAATCGCTATATAAGTCACATGTATCCAAACAATTTTACTCATAAATAGTTTCACAACAGCTTACCACAAGATTTATTCAAGTCTTCAGAGTTATTCATATCCAAAATGTCTGCAAGATCGGCAGAATAATATGGTTGATAGGTTATTAGCTCTGAACCTGTAAAATAAAAGTATGTTTAATAAGTTTTGTAAAAGAGAAAAAAAAAAGTATATAATTTTACCCTTTCTATTGTTATCTTGATTATTATCATTTGATAAAGAAATTCCATAAGGCGACAAGATGTCCGAATCACTAAACAACTGCAAAAACATAAGAAAAATTCGATTTGAAAAGAATAGATAGAAAATTTTGTTTAAATAACATACAACGGATCCTAAGCGATAATGATTTACAATAATTTCAAAATTAACTTTTAATTATAAATATTTTCTGTAAATTGAATGAACAAAACAAAAATAAAAAAAATTAATGTTGTTTTTTTTCTTTCTCAAACATTAAAATATTAAAATCGCTTAGCATTAGTTTCAATAGAAGCAAAAAAATCATCAACGAATTTCTTAACTTTTTCTACTGTGAATAGGTCGATTCTATTTTTTTAATGGCAACTATCATTTCTTAGATCTACGTATATACAAGACATTTTGTGCACGGACTCTTTCTACCCTTAAATCGTAACAAATTGTGCGTTCTAGGAGGAATACAAATTGGTGCAAAGTAATAGCAACTAACAGTTATTGATCTATGTTAGGAATGCAATTAGGTGCGCCTTTATCATGACGATTTTCATCAGGTTGAACATGTAATAAAAAAAGAAAAACAAAAACACCTTGTGCAACCTCCGATCATTTGAAGGGAGTCCACAAGTTTATTCCACGGGGACGAATCATGTTCAAATAGTAATTATATTTCGATAGATAATGTTCATTTGCAAGTATAAGAGCTGCTTTTTACGAAATTTTAATTAGAAACAAAAAATCAGTAAAATCTATTAGTGTCAAATAGAAAAAAATCGCGTTTATTGTCACAATGAAATACTTGATAAAAACAAGGAAAAAACATGAAGTAATCGTTATGTAAAACTAGTGTTTACAAATGACTTTCAAAGCATATAAAATTCCTAGAAGATGACTGACCGTCAGCATGTAAAGAACTTTTTGAAGCTGTGTGGGGCTGAACCAAACGAATTATTACTGGTGATAAAACTTGGCTTCAATTAGATTCTGAGTCAAAATAAAATAGTATGCAAAGAAACAAAGAGAGTGCCCCACTAGAAATAAGTTTAACGTCGCATAAACCAGCTGACAAGATCATTGCTAAAATTTTTTTAAATGTGGAAAATATGTTTTTATAGTTTTCATCAATATCGAACAACCATCACCAGATAAAATTAAGATTAAAGTAGGATTTCTCACCGGGAGCGGTGCGGCGCGGCGTTTTTCTGTTGCCACTGAGCGATTGCTCCAACAAAAATTAAATCTATAAAGCCCTGGTCACACCGGGAGTGGCACGGCGGCACGCGGCAAATCAGAGTGTTTACACCGGGAGCGGCGGATTTTATTCAAATGTATTCTACTTCCGATGAAGAAGTTCTGTTTTTAGCAGCTCTGGTTGAAGAAACCCGAAAAAAGTGATGAGGTTCGATTAAGAATACTTTAGAATGCCAAAAACCTTATTTAACGAATTGCGCTGACTTATTACGAATGAATAAGAAATCTTGCCGACAGTGGCAAAATTGTGTCTTTAAGTAATCTCCAAAATCGCCACGCGGCAACTATTTTTCTGCTCCCGGTGTGACATAGATTTAATTTTGCAAGAGCAATCACGCAGAGGCAACCGCAAAACGCCACGTCGCTACCGGAGTGATACCCACTTAAGCCACATCAGATGCAGAGCGGCAAAATAGTTGCCCGCGGAGATTTTGGAGATCACTCAAAAATACAATTTTGCGCTGCAGCTGGCGAAAAATTTCTTATTCATTCGCAATAAGTCCGTGCAACTCTTCAAATTCTGCTTTTGGCATTAAGCATTCATAGAATCGATCCTCATCATTTTTTTCTACTTTTCTTCAACCACGGTACAAGGTATTCCCATTACGAACCACGTTCCGCAATTTGTGTCCGAATGTATAGGAAAGTACGGTATAGAGAACACAATATTCTCTCTCATCTCTCTGTCTTTTCAATAGAAATGTATATCGTAATAGGACGAAACACGTCACAGTTCTAGTACAAAATTTTAATGAGAATACCTTGTCTTCCATATACCTTGTCTTCAACCAAAGCCAGTGATGCCCCCAATTAGGCTATGGGATGTAGTAGACTCCAGACAAAAAGTGTAGTAGAATCTAACATAACATCACTTCCACATTAAAAGGCTCCAAAGAAACAACAAACTGACTTGCACAATTGCAATGCAAACTTCTCGAATCAAATGAAAAACTATTGCGCGGGCTCGCTATACATGATAATATATGATATGCTTATAAAGTTTCTTATTGGTTGGCTAGCATGGGCTCTAATTCGCGGGCTGGGAAAACGTTAGTTCACCAGGTGCATGAACTGAAAGAAACGTTCGTTTCACCATCAAGTGCATCAATCTCGAAATCGACTGTCGGCTAAGGTAAGATTTTACTGCAACTGCAACCGGATTAACGGAATGAAATATTTAGTAGAATTCTGTTAGTGATAAGCAGATTTTTGTTTTTATGAAAATTGTAGTAGGGAGCAAACTATTATTAACAGAACTTCTTCATCGGAATTACAATACATTTGGAAAAAATCCGCTGCTCCCCGTGTGAACACTCTATTTTGCAGCGTGGCACCGCGCGGCTAATGGTGTGACCATAGCTTTAAACCATCATTAAGAAGAAGAAAAAAATGATGTGGAAATTTGAAGTAAATGTTATCTGGTGATTATCGGCGACGTATAAGACTCTTTAATTAATGGTTGCTTCGTAGAATTATCGCATCCACCTTACTAGCTCCCGATCTTGATGAAAGAAGTGATTTTTCTTTAGTTTCACATTTACTAGGTGTGATCAAAAAATACGGTGAATAAATTTTTATAGCAGCAACTGCTGACGCTCCCGTCTGATAGCCTGATTCTTTGAGAAAGTCAGTGTTAAGTTTGAACAAGTTGACTTGTCAGTCTGCTTCCAGAGTAGGAAGAGTGAGGTCATGTTTACCGCGTCTATCGCACATCATGGATTTCGAACAAGTGTTAATATTTAGTTTTGTTTAAAAGGTGCCAAAGAAGTTTATAAATTGTTAAAATCAGTGTATGGCGATAAAGTGGTGCCGCTGAAGACTGTCTACAAGTGGTATGAGCGATTTTAAAGCGGAAATGAGTCGGTTGAAGATCAACAATGGTCGGGACGTCCTTCGACGTCAAAAACACACAAGAACGTATAAAAAGGATTCGTTCAAGCAGGCAATTGAGTATTCGAGAGTTTAGGGAAGAACTAAACATCTCGCATGGGTCCTCCCAGAAGCCAGAAAAATGGTTCAATGGTATCCTCTTTCTTCATCACGACAACGCCTCGTGCCACGCCTCGCTTTTGATATGCGAGTTTTTTGCCGGAAAAAAATTCCTGCCTTCCGAAAAAAGCCTTACAGAAATGCTTCCAATCACTGAAACAGCTTTGGAATAACTGAACCGCTACCCAAGGAAAGTACAATGAAAGATATAATTCAAATTCGATGTAAACTTATTACTTTGTTTGTAATATAACCGTATTTTTTGATCACACCTCGTATTCTTCTATTCTTCGAAAATATTTACGACGACAAAAATTTTTGGATAGACTGACAATGGAACGATTTTATACTTTTTCTTGTGAATATTTCGCAATTTTTATCGAAATTTAAAAAACAATCATACAAACTTCAATGAATATCATCTCGTTTCCTAAAAAAATAAAGCCTAAGTTCTCTTGAAAATCTCAGATACTATTCAGTCAGGCATGCATCAAATCAATAAAATTAATATAAAATTGAAAATCTGTTAAAAACTCCCACCAAACTGTTTAAAATATAGAAAGGCATTGAATCGACCCATTCACAAAAAATTAGTTTAAAAGAATATTTAAAAACAAACAAACAAACAAAATTTCATACTATTAAGCTACATCAACACAGATTGCAACAAAAATTTTTCTGCATAAATAAAAAGTTACGGATTTACAATCTTGTCCCAAGTTTCGTTCATTCTGATGCGAAAAATATTAAAGTAAAGTTGAGATCAAGAGTGGACACTTTGTTTTTTACAGATATTAACTTTCTTCATAATTTGTTTTTTAAGAACAATATGGTAATTGGTTTGACAGTCTTCCCAAAAGAATATATCAAAAAAATATAAATGCTGGACTCAAGATGATACCATACAAGAAAACAAATTGCTTACGCCTGAGACCAGCTATAAGAAAAACGACAAAGTGTCAGAAAGAAAAAGATACGATACAATATTTAGAACGCTTTCGAGGAGTATACCAATAATTACAATTAGTTAAGGGATCATTCTGGTTTATAATTTTCAAAAAAATCGTTTTTTTTACATTTACGAAAATATATGTATCTAAAAGTATTGCGTAAAAATTTTAGAACGATCGGAACAGTCAAGTTAATTTGACTTTTAGGTTGTTACCTTTACTACCTGAGCATGCGCCTGACCTGCCTTTTGTTTAATTCGCTCTCTGTGGCTTTATTCATTCAAATCAAACAGCTGCTTGCTTTGACAAGCGAGTAGGGACGTTGAAACGTTTGAATAGCTACAGTAACATCAGTTTTAGCTTTTCATTAAAAAAAACTTTAAACCCGTTTTTCTCAAAACAACGTTTTTTCGGCGGCGGTGATTTCTCCGGAACCATTGAGCCGATCCTTATGAAATTTTAACGACGTATTCTGCACATGAATATCTTCAGCACATTCTCTATTATTAAAATTTTAATTTTTACTATTTTTTTTTTCCAAAAACAGTAAAAAAAAAACAGTTTTTAACAAGTTTCTATCAACTTACAGACCGCTGACTCAGAAAGTTTGTGTCTGAGCGCCTGAACGCCTGAGAGTGCCGTTCATGACGAGAGTTTTAGGGTAGTAAACGTGGATAGATTTTTTGTTTTTTTGATTTAGAATGAGTGACATGTTGGGGGGTCTTGTTGTGGGGATGGTAACTACAAACCCTTGAGAGTGCCGTTTGTGAGAAAGAAAGAGTTTTACGGTAGTAAACGTGGATAAATTACATGGGGTTTTTGATTTAGAATGGGTAAAATGCTCTTACGTGTTAGGATGGTAACTGCTACCCTTCGAGAGTGCCGTTCGTGATGGAAGAGTTTTAGGTTAGTAAATGTGGATGGATTTACATGGGTTTTTTTTGATTTAGAATGAGTGTTTGTGGAGCTTTCCGATGGGGTAAAATTTTCTAACATTTTTGGTTTTCGGGTGGGGGTGGTAACTACCACTCTTGGGCTGTCCAATTTGGGCCGTGTGTGATATATGTCGTGAGTCGAGTTTCCACAGTTTAATTTCGAAAGTTGATTTTTGAGAGTCGAGTTTCGGGAGTCAATTTCCCAAAGTCGAGCATCGACAGTTGAGTTTCGACAGGATGACTAAAAACTACAAAATAAAATATATTAACAAAACTTTTGTAAATAAAATGCACTAAAAGGTAAAAAATAACTTTTTTTCTTTCTCAGTGATATAAAAAAGAAAAGTATAATGCAAAGTAAGAAATGCTAAATCTTAAAAGTTTGGGCATCCATAGCTATAGTCACAATTGTCTAACTACAAATCATGCCCAAACTTTTAAGATTTAATCTGAGTTGTAGCATTTATTATTTTACATTAAACTTTTCTTGTTCATATCACTCGAGAAAGAAAAAAATTATTTTTTACTTTTTAGTGCATTTTATTTACAAAAGTTTTTTTAATATATTTTATTTGTTTTTGTTTTTAATCTCTGCCATTTTATTATTTATCAATAAATATTAATATCCACAGAATGCGCGAGAGCCACGGTCATACTAAATCTAGAATAATTTTCATTTTAGATGAGCTGTTATGGAGATATCGACGCCGCCAGCGACATATCTATTTTTTGAGGAGTTACGTTTGGCTGTTATTCATGTTTATAAAACGATTTAAAAAAAATGGTTTTATGTATTTTGAGTGTATTTAAGCTCAAAAAATGGTTTGTCAATTTCTTTAATGGGAAATTTTTAAAAAAATTTACAAAAATAGCCCTTTTTTTGAGCATCTAAACCAGAATGATCCCTTAATTCAGTTCTCGACAAACCTCCATGGATTTTGCGTTAACAAGACATCCGCTTTGTTTCATATTCAAGAATTGTTGACTTCCACAAACTGTTTCTTCTATCTGAATGTAAACAAAACTAGATAGAAGAGAAGAAATCCAAATACATATATGGGAAACATTATTTCAACAAGGACGAAATAAGAACAACAGAAGCATGGCAAAATTTATGACAGCACAAGAGTCATAATGACCGTGTCAATCAGATCAGTACCCTCCATTCTGGAGAAACAATAGAAGAAATTTTTTTGCTCTACAGCCAAAATAATGAATATACTACCATTCAAAATAAAAGTCAAAATTATAGAAGAAACTGGCCTAGGTGTATATGAACGAAAACCAGAAATAATAACCAAACGAACAGGGGCTTTAAATATATTTTCATTTTACAAAAGTACAGGACTTAAAACTGTTCAATTCCTGTATGCAGCCCTTCGTAATGTCATTGAGTAAAATCGTATATAAGATTCCTACAGAAATATCTAAGGATCTTATCTTGAAGATATCTTGCCTCCGAAAGAAGACACAACCTAAATACCAATAACAACCTAAGTAAAAATGGATAGTTCATCTAGTTTAGTTAGAAAACTTACACTACACCACAAGTGATTAGTGAGGACGACAAGGCAGTAGTAAAATAAAGCTATCGTTTCAAGAGTGTATTAATATTTAAAATTGTTACAGACATAATAAATGTGTAATTCTGTATCGCTGAGAAATTTGTCTTCCATTCTGTCTCGCAATATACGGCAAAATGTTACTATTTGTTGCAATTTGTATGAACGTAGCCTTAGAAAAATAAAATGGGATGCATTAATAAATAACGTACGTTTTCCAATGAAGGTAATTAGTAATTAACACCCATAAACACAAAAGTCGTACTCAATAAAAAAAAAAAAAAAAAAAACAAAAAAAGATAAATTCTCTAACCTTTGCCAATATATCACCATCCAGAGGTGAAGACAGAATTATACGATTAGGCGATGTTGCGTTCATCTTAGGATTAGATGAATTTTTACAAGAAATGTTCAGCGAATAACAGGTTTCATGCAATCATATTTAGTTGATAAATTTAATTAATTGTCATCACAATCGGTAGATTCGATTTATTAATGAATTAAAAAACAATTTTTTTTTCATAGGAAATCAAAATTGAGTTCACAATCAATCAGTTCGCGCGTTTATTTGAACGATTTTTAAGTAGAGACCGCCATAGAATTTCAGTTTAAAGATGAATTAGCCAAAAATATAAAGAATAGAAAGAGAAATTATTGTTTTATACATTTTTTCTTTTGAGAAATTATTCAACTAAAAAAAAAAAACAAAAGAAATTGAACAACGTAATGATCAATCACCCCGAATCAGGAAATCCTTTCCCTGATGGCCTGTAACAAGTTTAAAGAAAAATTCATATAATTTTATCCACAAATTATGTACATACTTGACGAGTATTAACACGTGAACTAGAACTCCCCAAAACACGTGTATTTAGAAAAAAATGTAATATAGTTTTATTTGACTACACAGTCTTTTGATTCAGTCAAGTTGCGAGTACTAGTTATCTGTTGATTGGATGAGGATGAGAGTAATGAGTGGTTGTCGAGGTGAGGAGGTTATATTAACGACCACCGTCTCTACCACCACTTATCCTAATCATTTAATAGCCTCCCTATAATACCAACCATATATCTAAAAAAGGTGATGCTATGATACTGCTCTTTTTTGGTCTAACACTGCAGAATTTACCATTTTCCTCATGAAAGGCATACATATGCAGGAAAGCTAGTTGTTTCTCTAATTCCTAACAAAAATCCTATTTTATTTAGAACTTTAACTAAGCTGATCTGTTATTTGACTTTTTGAAAGATAAAAGTGAATGCAATCAAACTGGTTGTTAAAGAGACGAGACATTAATGAAATCGGCTCGTGCAAACCCTAGTTCTTCCTATATTGATGAACGACGAAGAAGTCGTGGTTCCTCAAGGAGCCCACGGAATAGATATATTGAAAGCATTTAAGAGTTCAGGGGAATTTATCGCTCTTTGTATACACTGACACGCAAGAACAACTCTGGAAGCTTTTCGCATATTTTCAAGAGAATCCAATGGAAAGAGTTTAAGCCTATCAAAATATGGAGGTAGAATAATATGGTTATCCCAAAAAGTCCACGCAGGGCAAAACGAACGAATCTCAGCTGCACAGCCTAAATACGATTTATGTATACAGCATAAAAAGGAGATCAGACCATACTGACATACTCTAAAATAGGTCTAACGAATGTACAGTAAAGGACCTTTGTTATGAATGGATCATTAAACTCTTTTGACCATCTCTTACAAACCCCAGAGTAGCATTAGCTCTGGCAACGATTTTATTAATGTGATCCTCGAAGGAAAGACGAGTATTAAAGAAGACACCCAAATCTTTGGTTTTTGTCAAGTCTAGTTAATAAACCTCCATCTGAAGTATAAAAGTTCAATGGCCTCTTTTTACGATAAAAGGATATAGCAGTACATTTGTTGATGTACAGAGGAAGACATTTAATAGCACCCCATTTAGGAAAGGTATCTAGGTCCAAATTTAGAATTCCACACTCTTTTTCATTAGAAACAATGCGGAAGATTTTGTCATCGGCAGCATAGCAAAGTATTCTTGAATTAGTCAAAATCAGCGATACATCATTAATGAAAATAATAAAAAGGAGTGGACCGAGTGGTCCATGCAATGTGTACCTGCAAATTTGTAAGCCAGCTAAGATTAAATCTTTCTTTAGTGCTTATGCAGAGCTTAGCAAGACCCTTGTCTATACCATTTTGTTTTTTGGTTGGGCCTTATTTCACGAAACCGGGGTTTTTGGCTATTAAAAATGTTTAAGATCTGAGAATGAAAAAAAAAAGAGAACATAAGTTCCTTAAAGTAAGATCGAAACTATTGACAATTATTTTATTCTTTTCTTTTTGGAATCATTTCGTCGGAAGTTATTTCATTCAGGTCAAAACTCAAATTAATTTCTGGGTGTTATTTCATAATCCGATTCTGGGTGGGTTAAGACATTACAAATTATTAAATAATAGCTAAAATTTTGGATCTAATTTCATGTAAAATTAACATCGAAATTGTATGGAAATTTCGAACTTTATTTAATTTTCAATTTTTGGGCCTTATTATCCGATACCAGTCATGTTTCGGCTAAATGACCTTTTTGATACGAATAAAGAGCAGAAAAATATTGCCATCAAAGTAGTCTAAAATCGAAAAAAAAAATTTATATCAAACAAAAACAAAAAGTGGTGAAAAATAAAGGCCACCGACGTGGTGGCGGTAGCCGTAGAGACGGTGAGATGTAAAGTATTGAAATGATTTCGAGCGTTCACCCCAAACGCGGTGGGGTCACTGACATATATATAAATGGACTGCTTGATCTCCTGTTTCATGTGGCACCAATTTTGATTTCAGAAAGTATGCTCTCACTGTCAATGCTACCAACTATCGCAAACTGGCGTTATATTTAAATTATTTGAGAATTTACGTATATGCATGTCAGTGGGATTTACCGAATTTACCACAAAAGTATTTGGGACTATTTGTATCCTTAAATTTTAATTATGAGTCGAAGGAAGTGTATTTTACAAGGATTTTTACAAGCAATTTCTCGTTCCTAATCGTTACAGTTCAGTGGGAAAGTATGCTCTCACAGAAAGAGACAGGAATATGAAAGTGGTGCCATTTGCTTTCATGCATTTTTGGCTCAACAAGCAGTCCATTTATATACATGTCAGTGGGTGGGGTGAGTTGCTGTATGTCGCATTTTCACCGCCACCGCGATAGCGAAATTCATTTCAGTTGAAACAGTGCTGTCATCGCAATGAGTGAAGAACTGATTACACTAGTAAAATTAAACAAAATTCTGTATGACTTGTCACATCCAGAATACCGGGATATTAGAAAAAACATGTTTTGTTATGTTCCGTTAACCGCGTCGGTGTGTGCTTACATTCACCGCACCGTTATCATCACCGCTACGACTACCAATACCGCGTCGGTGTGTGTGTGCTTGCCTTAAAAGTTCAAAAAAATATATAAATGAATGATGAATAATCTGTCAACGAGAAACATTATGTTAAAAATCTCCAGATCAGAGCGAAAGCCACAGATTAAATGAGCAAAAAGTGAGAAATAATTACAAAAAGCATTACGCAGCTGACAGTCTTAACAAATTGTTGAAGAAAGAGAGATCAAATATGACTTTAGCATAGTCACAAACCTTCAACATTATTAGAGGGAAACAATAAAATATTTGTGGAAAATGTTACGTAATCCAGAGTTGTATTTTAAGTACCAGTACTCATACTAAAAAAAATATTTAGTATAATGTCAATTTTTTTTTACTTTTATTCGAAAATTTACCATTCCAGTAAAAATATTGGTAATATCAAGTACCAGCAAATTTTCACCCTTTAAGTATTTTCTAGTTTACTATAATTATTAAGACGCATAAATGGTGTACACAAAAAATTTTTATTGAGTCAATGAATGCATTCCATTTCACATAATCATATGTAACCTACATACATAGTCTTTCAAATCCGTCTCATATATCATATTCTTCTTTATTTTCTTCCATATTTGTACTCTAATAATAAATACTCCAATTTTGCTTTATGTTGAAAAAAATTCTCATAATAAGCATCAAGTCTTTATCTTCCACAATTAATTTTCACCGCTCGCTTTAAATGGAGTGTTGTACTGGCGAGTAGTGGAAGATATTGACGAGTGAAAGTACTGGTACTTAAAACATTTTATTAAATTCCAGTATAAGTACTGGTACTGGGACATGTAATGAGTAACAATTTACTTGAATATCATACAACTCTGATGAAACCATATCCTAATAAAATGTATCAAACCTTACAATTAGAGGCAAAATAGAGCTTTAAAAAATAGACATGCTCACGGGTTAAATCAAAATACCAGGGTGCGAAAATGCTTACTTCCAAGTGGCTTAGGATGCGGCTTACGGCTCACAAAATGCTCAAGAGTAAGAGCAATTTTTTTGTAATTGGCTTTCGAGCAAGAGTTTGCTCGTACAAATGAAGGTCCTTGGTCATAAAAATTTTTCTTTTTTTTTTGTTTACACTATTTACCCTTATTCATTCTTGTTCAAGTCAAATCACTCAGTGCATTGGATTATTTTCACTAAAATTTCATTAGGCGCAATGAAAAAACAATCAAAAAAGGTGTATATAATATTAATTATATGATGGTGAGCCAGAGCGGTATATTGGCTCATGCTTGCGAGCCAGAGCGGCATAACGGCTCGGGTTCGCTAGCGGGAGCGATTACATTTTTTTTTTTTCATTAGCATCACAGGCTTGCGTCGTGCGAGAGCAATTTTATAATGAGTTTTTCTAGAGCGCTCTTCCGAAAGCCGCTCATGAGCGAGCATTTTCAAGCGCTCTAAAGTAATCGGCATCAAGCCAGAGTCATCCTGGACATGAACATTTTACTGTATATTTATCATCGTGGACGTGGAAATAATAGGTCGACCTTTATGTATAGAATCATGCATACAGTAGTCGCAAGCATAGTTTTTTAACCTATCTACATATAGATGAAATTTTATAATTAAGGATTTAATTTGTGAAAAATTATGTTATTACATTTAACGACAATTTAAGGTACTTTCCACTCTGCAGCTTAAAAAAAAAATGCGCTAATGTTTATGTGTACATTGTAGCCCAAAACAATTGGAAATAATTCTTAGAAATTCTTGAAATGATTTTTTTGTAAATACGAAAATTGTAACAAATTATTTTTTGATCTCAATGGCGGCGGCTCAAAACAGAACAACATTACAAAATATTCAAATAAAAATAAAAAAACATTGCAGAGCTAAAAATTGGTAAATCATACGTCGCATATTGAAACTTCCTTAGTCTTGCATCCTCTCTACCAGCTCGTTTACACTTTTTCCTTTGTGATTAATACAACACTGAGTCGAAACAAATGATATCACCAATAATCGACATGATACTGCGCATTATTTTGGCTTTATAAAATCATTTTTAAATATGACATACAAATAAATCAAAGATTGTTCTACATGCAGTGAAGTCAGTTCGCTTAAACTTGATGTATGTAAATGGTTAAAATGCACTGAGTCAAAACCCTCGAGAATACTTCCCAAGCCGCGACCCATTGATACTTACGGAAAAAAACAACATTGATTTTATATAAAGTATAGACTATCCATACAGGAATATAGTCTTCCAGTAATTTAAAGCTGGGTTCCTTACCTTCCAAAAGGCTACACTTACTACATACCTTACTTGACAAAATAATAAAATAGCTTTGATTACAAAGTAACGTTACCATTTTACGCTCAATAACTCTCTCAGCTGAGTAATAATTGCATGTGTATGTGCGCAACCGGTGTCCGAGATCTGTAGGAGCTACACTCGATTTCATCAGGAACGGCACAGTAATATATACATACAATGATTACTTAGCTGAGAGTTTTTGTTTGAGGAATCGTAGTCATTTGATTCAGATAACATTTTTTAGGAAAGGTATAAAATTTTTATTTCGATTCGGAAGATAAGAAAGCAAGCTTAAGATTATCAGAACACCATTTTACTGCATTAATAAGTAGTTTACGACGGAGGAGCTTTTCAAATCAAACTTTTGTCAGTGTTACACAAGAACAATGCAAATATTATAGAATGTTAGGACTCAGCTGGGGCTCTCTTGTGGTAGTGAGGGAGTCTGTTTCATCGTTTGTGAAGTATTTTCGAGGGTTGTGACAGAGTGAATTAAGTAAGAACGTGCATACTTTTTGACACAATAAGGCTAAATTGGAGTTGAAAGATAGTACCTAGTTGTAACATGGCTTTTTTATAAATGACATGAATGAATATGCAACATTTGAAATAAATCGATGACCGTGCAAGATTATGAGTGCACAGGATGACCGGTATCGTCTACTAATACAATGGATAGTCTATCTATATGGTATTCAATTCTACGATAAGTTTAGCTGTGTGTGTTTGGCGAATGGTGAATATTTATGTAGCTAAGAGACAAGAGGACTTTTACAGTACACGTTGATCAATAATACAAATAGGCAGCCGATTCACCAATTTTTAACGCTGCAAAAATTTTTTCATAACGAATATTTTATAAATTGTACTTTGTTTCAAATATTTTGGGAGCCGGAAAATTCCGCAATTTTTATTTTTAATTTCTAAGCAGCCAGGATTGGGACCAAGTAATTTTTTTTTTTTTATAAATTTAGTACCCACCATATCCGCTGCTTTCATTGCTAGTTTCGTCTCCTGTTTTGATTGATTGATTGATATTCAAAAAGCCAGTCAATTACCAAGAAGGAAGGAGAATATATTTTTTTAATTTTGATGAAAGTGATAGAAAATAAAACTTGAAGCGCTAGTTTGTTTGTTTTTCTCTCAAATATTATGAGAAAGAAAAATGTATCGAAAAATTATAAAAATTTTTCGAGACATAAGTGACCAATTAGAAAAATTGCAGTATCATAAGTTCATTTTTTTTTTGTAGAAAACATTGATTTTGTTTACCAACGAAGCTCACGAATTGATTATAATCAGCTTAATTCTATATCAATTCGGAATGTAAAAAGTACTGAATTTCTAACATTTGCTTTTAAGGGACATCGTAATATTTCTCCTTGAATATTCCTCGACGGATAAATTGATACTTTTTTCGTTGGTAATCTTTCAATATTATTAATATGTCTTGTCTTCTCCAAGCTATACGTATGGGGGTTCTTTATCTCTCCATATGACAGATTGAGTATTCCATTCAGATTAATTTTTGCTGCATTTCTTTTCAGAATTCAAAGTAACCATAAAAAAAGACGAACGACCCGACCTGCATGTGTGTGAGTTAGAAAAGCTTTCTCTAAATGTAAGTCCTCCTCCTGTCAACTGATTTGAAGGAATTATTATAGTAGCTAAAAAGCAGATAGTGGATGAACAATGTTCTGTCCATTACTCCATCTTCTTCTTCTATAAACCCAGCATCATCTTCGAAATTATTTTCAAAACCACAAATTGTTAGAAATTCAGAACTTTCCAGCTCGAACAAATATCAGAATATCATACATGCGTATTAAAATAACGGACAATAATTTAGTACCTACACATATTTTTCTCTTTAAACAAGATTTAAAATTTAGGAATTAAGAAGAGGGGGGAAAAAGGCACAGAAACTGTGACATAGGAATAAAATAGCGATCGAAAAAAATGTGTGTATAATAACAAAAAAAAAATTAATAATAAGATATATCAAACAACAATAATGTCTTTACAATATATCTTTGCAAATAATAATTTTTCCTTTTTAAGTTTCGCCATTATTTGTGGTAAATAAATCAAATAACATATCCAATGGACATTTTCTATCACTTACACCCATAAGAGTATTCGCATCAAGCGAATAACCATCCCCGCGTAGGATATCTTTCAAATTATCCAAATCTCCTTGAACGTTTTCCAAATGATTGTTGAATTCTGCACTAAATTTTGTAAAAAAAAACAAAAAAAAAAACAGAAATTAATAAAAGAAGAAATTTGCGCAACTGGGATTTCTCTCAGTTACTACTAACGGGGTACTCAACCGCATAATCTCATCATCTGTTGGAATCTTTTGGTTGTTATACTTAGCAAGCCTCAAATTATTCGAATCTATTTTGTTCTGGAGCTCTTCTGTACTTGTGTTTGGTAATGTTTCAGAAGTACCATTACCACCACTACTACTACCACCACGGCTAATAGTCGATGTTTTACCACCAGCTAATGATTTCATATTAATATTTGGATTATATGATCCACTTGCTAAATTTATATCACCAATCATTGCTGAATCCTGCAGCGAGAGGAGGACAAAGAATTAGTAGTATATTACAAAAAGTTTATATAATTAATGCAATGGAGAATCGAGAATTCAGTTTGTTCGTCTTTTTTTTTACGTACAGTGGATGAGAGAACAATAAATTTCTACTATTGATTTTGTTCTTCGTTCAAATGTACACATAAAAAAAAACAAAAAAACAAAAAACTTTCACCAACACTCCCCCAATATCCTTCATAAATCTATCGAATATAAACAAGAAGACATTATGTACATAACCTTATAACCTTAAAACATATCAATCATGACGGAATAAAAAACTGGCCTTATTCGGGACAAGACACAATCGAATTTAAGCGGACCTGAAGCAATACAAATAGTTCGTCAAAAACTCGAAATTTCTTTGAAATCATCGAGTCAAATGGTTTTATTGAAATACTAGGGAAGTATAGATGCCCAAATGGGGGTAGGGGTTGAAAGGGGTGAGGTGGTTAGCGATGCATAATGTCTAAGCTATCACCAGACTCGATTGCGCGATTCAGGATTCTAGGGTTTCACTCTGATTCTGTATGTGTGTGCGGGTATATATGCATTTATACGTTAATATGTGTGAGAGATACGTCGACGCGTTCTCAGGCAGTGCCCATATATAGTAAAGAACAAAAATTTTGTACGGCAACCCTGTCGCCCGATTGGTCCCATTTTCGAACTTAAATTTCCCTTTTTTTTAAAAAAAAAAAAAGGCCCTATACGTCGACGCATCAGGCAGTGTCCAAATATATTGTGAAACACCAAAGTTTTGTATGGCAACCCAAGAAGGGTCTATCGATTCCGATTTTTCTTTCCCTAAAAACCTTATTCAGACTATTACGAGCATAACAATCACCCATTCTTCTTGAAAAGAAGAGATGGCTCCTTTATTGAGAGCTATTTGTGAATTTTATTGTGGACTTTATCTCACTCTACAACACTATAAAGTCTACTGTCATGCAGAACATAATATAATAAAGATAATATCAAAATGTTGTCTCCTGCCGATAATTCCAACACTCTTGCTCAGTCCACCAGTGCGGCACGATATTAAAATGTATACAAAGAATCAAACGAGTAATTAAAATGTTAAACTCATATATATATACAACCAAGCCACTGTTCGGAGGTATTGATGTAATTTTCTGGACTTAGGTGTCCTATATCAAAACTATCTGCAGAAAATTAAGTGATCAATGTATTTGTAAAGGAAGATTTCAGCAAAGATGTGTTTCAAACACACATCGGTACAAAGTCAGAAAGTCTTCTGAATATTAAAAGCCGAAAAAAAAAATACGGGCATTCAATTTGCCAACATTGTATGTAATTGGAATAATTTAAAAACATGTGTAATTTTTGTGAACACTTGAATTTGAACTTTGGAAAAGAGTCTCAAACGCTTACAGCATTTCCTATAAAAACTTCTGTAATAGTTGTTAGAAAAAATAAATCCAAAGCTTCAGTGTTATGTGAATGAAAACCTTAACCTGTCCAAAAAGATGAAAACTGACCGAAAATGCGAGCATATGAATTAACGGACTACAGCTGTTGTTTATTTTTTCTTAGAATATATTGTAACAAACAGGAATGCTTATAAACAAAATTTAGTGAAGCTTCTCCATGTTTGTGTTGAGCTCAAGTTTTCTAGTGTGGGAGGTCAGTGTAGGTATAAACAGCTAGCACAACTCATGAAGGAGCAGTCAAATTATTTTAATAAGAGTGCAAATTTATTGCTATATAAGCGCTGGCATTGTTTTATGGTCGTTAGTCCCACTTGTTAATTGTCATTTTTGGCTAGCACCTCATTTGCTCTGCATTTTTCGTCCTTCCTTCGAGATATTATGAAGGGCAGAAACACGAATTTTACACGATACCCACATTCCTGTTTGATATATGTCCTAGGTATTTTTCCATTCATTCATTCATCCATCATTCATGAGAGCTACATTGAGGACTACAGATAGGGTTCCGCATTGTGAATTACTACATACCACCCAAAATGGCAATCCTGACACACCAACAATTAAACTAAAAACTATTTTTTATGACAATTGCTTGCAAAAGTTTTGCTACAGATGACTGAATTCTCGAATACTCTAAAATATTTTCAATTTTTATTTTATTTTTAAATTTACCTCAAGCAAATCGGTTGGCATTTCCGTACTTATAAAATCTCCTAATGCATACATTTGTCTAACATCTTGCTCTTGAGCTGTACTACTACTGTTATTTGTATTTGGAGACATTAATGTAGGATCTATAGCATTACATTCATCTTGAGATACATCGAGGAACATAAGAGGATCAATTTCAGTTTTAATTTGTGGCGCTGTTAATAGAGTAGTAGTAGTATCAACTTGCTGCTTTACAGGTCTAGTTTTTTTCATAGACTGACCAGAATTATTCTTATTTTTACGTATTAGCCTTTGTAATTCTTGTTTACGAGCCATTTCTTGTTTCACCAAAGGTGTATTCAAGACATTATCTTCGAGAAACTGTGAATCTACAGTAGTATTAGCATGTTCTGGTACTTCACTGATATGATAAACAATTCCATTGCTACCATTCTTTGCATTTATAATTGCAGTTCCCGATAATTTTAAATCTTCATTAGGATTAGATTCATATTGCTGACTAGAAATGTTTTGAGTAGATTTTGGACGTTCAGATCGTGGTATTGTTGTTAGTGGATCAGGATCATCTGCAAATTCGGATGCAATTTGATTTGAAAAATCATCCTCATCAACATAATCATTATCATCATTTCCAGGTGATAGTACATTAGGACTTGAAGATTGTC
This sequence comes from Dioctria linearis, assembly GCA_963930735.1. NCBI lineage: Eukaryota > Metazoa > Arthropoda > Insecta > Diptera > Asilidae > Dioctria > Dioctria linearis. The sequence goes on along the minus strand of OZ005740.1, from coordinate 12,243,912 downwards.
TATATATTTGGAAAAAAAAACAAAAATTAATATTGATTCAATTTGAACAACAACAAAACGTACAACAATTCAGAATCATCAGTATCTGCAACTTCTTCTAAAAGTTCTTCAGTTAATTCATGAATAATAGGTCCTGATTCACTTTCACTACGCTTTCTAACTTTTGGTGATTGTGGAGCATCGTTTATCATCAATTGAAAATGTCTTTTTACACCACTCATATTTCTTGAAGGTTGTACAATTGTTACCAAAAATTGTATAAGCTGAAAGAAAATAGTAAATTGTTGAAATATCTTATGTTTTTTTTTTGTTATATATATATATTTTACCTTATTCACAATTTGTTGCTGTTTCATATGCTTTTGCCTAAGCGATGCAACTTCTCTCCATAGTGCTTCATTTTCCTGTTTCATTACAGAAAACCTTGAATCTAAAGAATCTTGTCGTCCTCTCATTATTTTCACTTCACTCAGAACTTTATTAACAGCTTCAGGTTTCATTCCAGCTCTTTCATCAATACTTGTCTTTTGTGTTGCAATTTTTCGTTTAATATGTTCTAAAAGATATGGGCAACCTCGCTTAAAGCAAGGATGCGAAAATTCCATTTCATCTCTGTCAAATTTCAATCCTCCATTATCAATTGATGTGATTTTATGGAAACCATCTGTATGGATGGATAATGGGTTGGAGTTGATTATATTTTTTATTTTTGTTTATATAACGAATTTTAATGAAGAATACTTACACATATTCAATTGTCGAATAAAGCTTGCCATATTATTGTGTTTGTAATTCAAAGGTAATAGCTCACGTGCAAATTGAGCTTGATTTTGTATTATAAAACTTCGTCCATCCTGTAAATGAGAGACAAAGTAAAATATTAATTTATAGAGTAAAAAAAAATGTTTATTAAATAGATTAAGGCTAGAATTTGCACGTGGCAAATATTAATCAAATTCCAATTGTGGATGATGAGGAAAGGGTAGGAACGTTCATTATAATTGCGAGATACACATTGAGATGAGAAGTAGCATATTATGTCTTCTGGTCGTACGCAAAAACTACAACATTTCATATGCCAATTTGTACAGGAATACAACAATGCGCTGAACATGATACGTTTTAATTGGCGTATCAAGGAGTAAGTCTGATGATGTTGCAATGACGTATGTGGAATAACGCTTTTTTTTACGAAGTGAAATTAACCCTTAATACCTTCAAAATACATTTCGCCACGTAGCTTAGGTTTTCACCCGATATGCCATTTCCTTATTAGTTATTTATTCAATGGTTCGTAATAGTCCGAATAAGGTTTTTAGGGATCGAAAAGAAAAACTGAAATCGGCAACCCCTTCTTGGTATTGCTATACAAAACTTTGGTTTTGGAAACTGCTTAAAACGAGTCGGCGTGGAGAGCACAAATTTTGTACACGGCGTTTTCATAAGAATTGCACATACAGATCGAAAAGTGGTGCGAATCGGGTAACCCTATCTTGGTTTTGCCATAAAAAACTTTATAGCGTCTTTTTTTAAAAAAAAAAAAAGGGAAATTTAATTTCGAAAATAGCACCTATATCGGGCGACTCTTTGGTAGGGTTGCCATATTAAAATTTTGTTTTTTACTATACACTGTTTGAGAACGCGTTGACGTAGAGTGCTACACTCTCCCACACGTATGACCGTATGCACACACTCACACAGACCCTAGAGTACGGAATAGCGCGATCGAATCAGATGATAGCTTAAATATTACCAAAGAACATCGAGCAGAAAGAATACGCATCTCATATATTGAAATGTTTTGTATGGCGGGTCGTTCCATTACGACCCGCTCTCACAAATTGTATGAGAACTCTCTGCTTGTTAACGATCTGCCACTCACCCGTGGTGATATTACAGCCCGCTTTCATAAATTTTACAAACAGTGCTTTGAATGACGGCCCGCCTGCAGTCACCAGTGGTGAGTGGCGGATAGCGGGTCGTCATCTTCAAAGCACCAGCACAGCACCAGAGCCAGAGGACAGAGTCTGCATTCCGCGTCATGCCCATGCATTGCAATGCGTGTTCTCTTTGCTTCTTTTACCTCTTCTCTAAGAAACCGGTTTCCTCAAGAATACTTTGTTTGAGAGAATTTTCAACATTGCATCTGCATGGCAGCAGAACAGGGGGAGAATAGTAACATGAGCGGATGTGATAGGAATTGGTGGGCGACAAGCAGTCTAGTCACAATCAATGTCAGTTGCATTGATTCGTGTGCTTGGGCTAAGCATTTTCATGAATGTAGGTAGCCAAAATATGCTGTCCAAAAGTTCTTAGGAAAAATTTTCGAGTACCTAAATTAATAGAAAAACCGGTGGAGTACAGAGAGGACAGAGCAATATTCTCTCAATCTCAAATCCCTTCTTCTTCCCGTCTGTTACCTCCCGACCGCATTACCAAATAACCATACCACTTTTTAGAGGCCAGATGAAGCTTCTTGTTAAGTTATATGTTCTTTGATATTACTCATCTCTAACCATCTCACACCTTTCAACCATTTAGGCATCTATATTATCGGCGGGCTCCTCCTAGTAGTAAATAAAATCGGGCAACCCTTTCTTGGTATTGCCATACACAGCTTTTGGTTTTCACTTTATTTAAGTTTTATTTTCATCTAGGGTATAATATTATTGGTCTAAGACCAATTAAATTTTTTCAATTTTTGAAAACCGTTCCTGATTTTAGCAACAATTTTAGATTGGTACGAAAAGGTGGGAATATCTCAGATAAAATGCCACTGTGAGAAAATATGGGGTCTACTAAGGCAATTAAAACAAAGGATGCAGCCAGCCTTAAGCATTTACTAATATTTCAACAAGAATTCCAATGTTTTTAAAACTTAAGTGGTTGACGAAAATATCTATAGGTTTTCGCACTGTTCTCAAAGTGGTAGATAGACTACTAGAGTCCGAAGGCTGACTCACTTAATTCTAATTGATTAAATTTTTTTTTATCATACCGTGTATACCTACATATTTAAACCAAATAAATGCAGTTTTATAATCACGATTGACTTTTACGTAACGAAGATAATAATTATTTAATTATTAAAACGTAAGAAAGCAAATTAAACTGTAAATTGCCTATTGGTAGTGAGTTTTTATAGATATATAGATAATAAAAAAAAAGCTTTCAGATTTTCCGTACAAATAAGAAAAACAAAAACAGAAGCAAATCAACCAATGAGAACTTAATTAATAGTCAACAACTCCTGCTGAAGGTTAACGTGAGAATTTGTCACAACCGTGACAGATTATAAACAAACGAATTAAAATACAGCTTTCAGCCCCTCTGAATTTATTTCTTAAATGTATGTATGTGCCTGCATTCAGAGGCATAAAGAATGGGGTAACGCACTCTCTAATATGATACCAAATGTGTTACATCAATAACAAGTGTGTTAGAGAGTTCCATTTATATACAACGACTCAGCGGAGTAGAACTTTACTAAATTTGCAATATGAAGGCACTTAAACAAATGTTTGTTTACATATGTATATCGCTTGATCAATATCGTATTATGAAATAAATGAGCAATCGATATTGAATACACCACCACTGTACGATATCAAAATCGCATTCTGAAACTGATGATAATATATATATAAGTAAAACGTCTGAACTTTGGCACTGTTTACGGTTTTCCATACCACAAACTTCCGCACAAAAAAGCTCATACGGAAACTTGTGTGGTGTTTACAATTTATTAAAACCGTAAAATGCAATAATTGTGTTTGAATTTAGAAGAGTGACCCCCTCTCACCTTCAGCCGCCATGTTGGCTGATAATAAGTGATTCTACTGGAAAACATTTTCGTTGCCGCCGATTTAAGAGAGATTTGAATTTTTCTATTTTTATCACTTTGCAGGTGAGATAATATACTGAGCGAGGAAAACAAAAATGACAGTGGTGTAGGTAATGACTGAACATCGCAGAGCGTTTTATCGTCAAGCGCAATTATAGCAATGGATGGACGTGGTCCAAGCTTGTTTTGTATGCATTACAGCTGTCTTTTAACTATATCACTAGTAGTACTAGATTATACAAATTATACGGGCACATAAAGCTCATGTTGTACTTCTTATTTATTTAATAAGAACTTTCACCATATATTATATTGATTCAAGCAACATTTACAAATTTTGTATAAATATACTACAGAAGACCTTGATTAAAACACAAAAAAAACCTACTCCCACCTAATGACGACGCAACTTTGAGACTATGCATTCATGATAACAAAAAAAAACGTAATAACTAATGTGATAGAAATTTAAAAAATGTGAGTCGAACAGATAAAGGAAACAAATCTTGGAATTAAACAAATATGCGGAAAATAAAATTGAATAAATTTTTCATTTTCAGATTTCTTCTTATATATAGATTCCATATAGACCTGGCTGACTAGAATTTTAGTTGTATTATAACATGTTAAATTTTCTATATTTTGTTATTCGATTTTACCGAGTTGCCGTCTTTTGACACAGAAATTAGATGTGCACATAAAAAGGTAACTGCACAAATTGCCAATTGACTTATAGTACAGTAAGTAGGAGTTTTTGCCCTACAAAAGGTGGGGTAGTTCTGATTTTTATATAAATTATTTAGTTCCGGGGCCCGATGAAAAATCCAAGGTTTCAGCTTCGGGGGTCTGTGCGGTCCGCAATCTTGGATTAGAGGTACCATAAATTGGTTTTTTTTTCAAAATAATTCCTCAACGGTTGATCCTACGACAAAAATTACTGATACAAATTTAAAGAAGACTAAATTATCTACATTTTTTTGTAGTCTAATGTGTAACGAGTTACAGCGGCGGAAACCTTTATATAGGGTGTTTCGTCCATGGTGGTTCATAGTACAGGAGGTGATAGTAGTCATCTAGTCAAACACAATACTGTATGGCAAGGGGAGGGGGGCATCTCAGCTGTTTCGCAGTTACAGGGTGATTAAGAAAACATGCTAGTATTTCACCAAATACCCTCATTGTATGGAGAGCTTCATGGCGTTTTCAACGACTGCTCGACAGCCCCGTACTCCTCTCCCCTCAGGAGTTATGTATTATGTACCTACAGAAATTTTCATACATATATAGGATGTCTCAGAACCCGCACATACTACTTTTTCCCTTAAATTCTGTAACTGTTATATGAAGGTGATTTTCAGTTCAAGTGACAGTAAACCGTCTAACCTTTCCAACAAATTTCGAACCACCACAAGTCGCTAATTATAAGACGTCTTCATAATAATAATAATAAATAAATAAAAAAACACCTCGTCCGGGGTTTGAAACTTGGGAGCTTCCGCTTGTCGGGCGACTGTTCTTACCTAACGAGACAGATGATTTTCCCTCTTGCATTTATTCATTTGTAACTAGCCTACTAAGCCACGTTTGCTTTTGGCCGGATTACATTAACAACGCCAACGCCGGCGTGGTCGTCGTTTTATGACCCATCTCTAATCCTAAATTTAACGCTGGCGCTCCATTGCTGCCAATATGCCAGATCTAAATCTATTATGAAAAACATGACAAAATGAAACGATATTTAAATTTCTGAAAATAAATGATTTTATATTAAAAAAAAATGTGGACTTGAAGGAAAAGAAAATATCTTTTTTATTATTATTTAAAATTTTATTGCAAACCGACAGAGATTACAAGCTGTAAAACTGTAAAATGTAGGGGAAATTAAGTGTTAATGTAACTTGCCCGGCGTTGTTAATGTAATCCAGCCATTTCAGCTGGCATTAACCAGGAGAGAGAAATAAAGTGTAATAAAAAAAAATTATTTAAACTTTTTCCAGTCATCAACTGTTAAATGCCGGTGAAATTGACCCAATAACAATCGTCTTTTTATACCTTAGATGAAATCTATAGGGTATACTAAGTTTGTCATTCCGTTTGTAACACCCAGAAATAATGATGGTAGAGCAAAATGGATTGGACACCCGCGCATAATATTAAAGGTTATTTGGATTTTTGCATATCCATCCGTCTGTGCGCACGATAACTCGAGAACGCGTATACTTATGGTGAATTCTTTTCACCTGAACTGAACCATAACTCGTTCGGTTCCTACACCCAAGTTTTTCTTCACCACACCGACACAGAACTGGTTCCGCACGTATGTTGTTTTCATAGCGATTCTATGTTCGGTTTCTGCACCGGGTTTGAACTTTCTTGTTCCATGAAAATTTGTGGTTACGGTTCGGAGCTAAACGTCAAATCGAAAGTACTTGTAATTAAAGTGGGGGATGTGTGGAGATTTTGTGAAAATACAATTATTTTATTGAAGTGGTTTATTTTTTTATTAAAATTATAAAGGACGAACATTTTTGGATAGTCGTGCAGTGCATTCTTTTCAGCTTGTCCCCTTTCGGGACAAGGCTAAGTTCGGTGTAGATCTGACAGGTTCTGGTTCAGTTCAGTGCCTGTTCGGTTTTGTTGAAAAGAATTCAGCATTAGAGAGCTGAAATTTTGTACACGGACTTGTTCGAAAATGAGACAAATCGGACAACTCTTTCGTGGCGTTGCCATACAAAAATTCCGTATTCTACTATATATTTGGACACTACCTGAGAACGCTTCGACATAGAAAGCTGAAATTTGGTACATTGTGTTTTCATAGTAATAGAAAATAAAATTTCAAAAATGGACTAAATCAGGCAACTCCATCTTTGTGTTGCCATATAAAAATTTAGGTTTTTTAGTTTTTTACGTATAAAGTGAAAACGATCAGTCCAAGACATTCTTATTGTACTAAAAACTTCTTCAGAATACGAAATCCTATAAAATTGGTTATAATCATTTTTACTGTCCGACGAACCGTTCTAGAAATACATATATGCAAAAAACCACTTCAAAAGTCAAACTTGCCCAGAAGGGTGACAATACGAAATTTCATAAGGGCATTCATCTAGGGTATCATAAGAATTGGTCTACACTTTAAATTTGTCGCGTACAATTTTCGCCGTAATGTCATGACGAATATATCCACTACTTGCTCATTTAGATTTCTTATTAAAACACGAGCAGATGTTTTACGTTGTAGCACAGTATTATGGATAATTTTCCTATCCGTTTTCCCCGTAGTTTTCCTAGTTCTACGGCAATTTACCCGCTTATTTACTAGCGGTGAGACCCCTGACGAAAATGTATTGCAACTCTGTCGACTGTGGAAGACGTAATATTTTCTAATCTATCTCTTTGCTATATCCCGGTTGGAAAACATCTTACCAAAATCACTTGCCTTTTTCACAGCTAACGTCTTGGACACGGCCCATGTTAAAAAAAAAAGTTGTTTTTAGATGATGTCGGTTTTCAACACTCAATAAAGTACAAAGTTTTATAAAATTTAATAATTTTTCTTTTTTTAATAAATCACTTGAATAATGTATTTTCGATTTTTAAGGCACCTTAAGGCAAAGGCATTGAGATTACCTTTCGCCAAAGTAAAACAAATACGAAGTAATAATTTCAAGGAAAAAGGTAGAATTTCTTTAAAATTTCAGAATTTTCACATGTGCGTCTAATTCATTGAACAGATATTGTACATGCAACGGTTCTTGAGATGATTCATTAGTTCTTTTGTGACCGCACAACAGGACAGAGCAAAAAATACACAAAAGAACGCCTCATCAATTTTCATAGAAGATTTATAAATGAAGCGAACAGTACAAATATGTAGTTCGCTTCAATCGACAGAACAATTGGTTCTCTCCAGTATATGGGAGTTCTAGAACAATATGCACAAAAGAACACAGCTATTATTTAATTTATTTTGCGTGAATTGCATAAAATTAGGAGCGATTTCAGTTCTCAGTAGCAAAATTACAATATAAATTACTTTAATTAAAATCTGTTTCAAACCCCGACTGTGAATAGGGCCCTATATCTATACCAACGACTAACGTTACAGACTGTTTACAACTGGATAAATGAGTCTGAATGTGGCCATATACATTTGACGCCCTCTTGACGCCCAGTCATTTGAATTTACAATTTTTTGACTTTGCTCCTTTCAAAAAGACGGCTTGAAGATTATGGGCAAGGCTTCTTTCTAGTCTTTCGAATAACATATAAAACTTCCTTATATGTATAGTAGGTATTTTCTTCTATAAAAAATTATCCAAAAACCATTTGGAAGTTGAATCAAAGTATTTTCCTGTATGAATGAAAAAAAGGCACATCAATGAATACTTGAAAATGTATTCATCTCCAGTACAATTTACATGATTGTTGATATAAGTTATCTCGAAGACCAATTTTACTTTTCTGAGTCTTTTCTATGTGATGTAAATACCTACATAACAGCAAAGAAGAACAAAATTCACCTTGGGGCTAAAGTAAATATGAAGAAAATAATCAATTCCACTCAAGTAAACTGCCTCTTTTGTCGAGGTTAAAATCGACGTAGTTTACCACCACCTTGAATTATAGAAAACGGAAGCTATATTTACACTTCGTAGCATACATATAGCAACAAAATATAACTACTAACCCTTACATAAACTTATAAACACACGAAACACATAAAACAATGTATTTAAATTACGCTAAGGAAAATAGAGATGTAATTAGAAAATATTTTCTTCTGAGTATTACCTCACCATTATTGTTGTTACTATTAAGAGACTTGGAAAATTTATCAGATCTTAATATTCAGTTTGTAATAAACCTATATTCTAAGTAAAGAACCATTAAAAAAAATGTCAAAATTAATCAGATTTTATTCACAGCGAGGTCCAATAACGGCAACAGTGTTTTAGTACCTATTTGCATTTTCAATTCAAATATTTTTACCACAGAGCTGGAATATCAATCATCTCAGCTCTATTTAGACAATATTATTCGAATTTTATTGATATTACATAATCCAACGATTCCAATCACATAGGCTCAATAAACAACTGATTTCCATTAGACTGCTTGCCACATTTCAAGTCCGTGCTGGAAAATTAAAATTTGGCTCTTGAATAAATGCATTTTAAGGAATCCTCCTCCTCGGAAAAGTGTCGAAATCAGCATGAACTATTATTCGTTCTCCCCAAAAAAAGCTGCTTGATTTGACGTAGTTAGATTTAGAAGTTATTCAACTATGTATTCTTAACCGTTGAATCTATATCGATGTACATATTATGTAAATAAATGTATGAACTTTGGTCACAAGGATTTTAGATTTTAACAACTCAACGGTGTGATAAAGAGACAAGAATAATTCCAAAAACATTTGGCGCTATTTGTTTGATTAAATACATAAACAATGTAGGCACACATTAATAAACAAACAAAACAAACAGACAACCCAACCCGAATGAATTTCTCCTATGCATATCATTTTTTAAATGTTTTTGGCACAAGTAAACAATTGAAATTGATCAATGTAAATTGAATAAAAAAAACGTACCAATAGCAACAACATATTATGGCGTTCTATCTACAGGAAAATTTCTACTTAATTCTCAGGTGAACTTTAATCAAGGCTATAAGATCCATGATGCCTCTGTTGTTGAACACTTATGATTTTATTTTACCCTTCTTCGAACCCATCCGCTATATGGGATAAAGTTACAAAATCTCAAATGGGTCAGTACCAAAGTAAATGGAGTTGTTGAATTGAACGATATAACGAAAATGGAAATTTATTATATAATATATTCTTGTGACGTAACGGTATGAATAATGGAATTACCAAGTAGTAGACCAGGCATAAATAACCGACTCGCAATCTGTTTCGAAAGAAAATAATAAAATTACATGGACGCTAAAATCTTACATCACAGCAACTGAGAAGTGATAAGGAACTTAAAAATGGAGCGATTAAGGCCCTTATATTCATGATATAAAGATTAGCAAGATCCATAGAAACGACACCAAAGTATCAGTGGCATTTGTTTTATTTGAAATTAGCTCTATTCAGAACGACGCGTCGGGTGAACTGAAAATAATGAAAGTAGAGTATTTACCTGGAAGAGTCTTATGTTTTGTAGTGAACAAGATAAATAAGATATTCCTTCATTTTAATTATAAGAATCTGGATTTCAAATTTACTACCGAAGCGGAATTATAATTTTTCGTAAGAAAATTTGAAACCGCTGCAGAGACTGAATATATCGCGTGTGGTATGACAAAAACAAAAATTTCCAGCTGATTCATCTAAAGAGGTCATGACATAAATGTATGTCACTGAGCCAAATGTCCACCATACGTCGCGGTTCTCCCAATTGACATTACAAGAAGGCCATACCAAAGTTAATGTTAATGACAAGTTAGGACACAGAAGAGTTTTCCGATTGTTTGAGATTAAAAATGAACACGGCAAGAAAAGGAAGAAAGAGAGAGAGAAAAAAATCAAAAAAAAATCAAACTCTCTTTAAAACTTTTATGAATAAAGAAGCGCAAATTGCATGTAACGAAACAGAATGGCAAATGATTCTTTTTCGTAAATAAATGAGAAGGGGTGGAGTTTTCACGTTTTACTCATAAAATGTTCCCGTGCTTTTGTGAATACCGGTTATCATGAAATATTGACAGAGTTTAGTCACATGTTGTTGCTGTAATCCTATGATATTTGAACAACACGTGTTTTTGTTTACATTCGTTTTGCTCTGAAGAGGTTAAGTGGGAGAAAATCATGCTGGATTCTCTGATATTATCGGGAAAAATGAGAATTATTTGAGAGGTAGTCTGACCTGATGTGCATTATTATGAATAGTTTGAAAAGATTTTAAGGTATTCAATAAGATTTGTTCGTTCGGGTAATCCTACGTTCGCTCGATTTTTGTTTTTAACTCGTTGTCTCAGTTGCACTACAATAGTGCATAGCCAAGTTCTTTTGCCCCCCATTCATGCAAAAGGCGAAAGTATAATGAAAATTCTAAAAAACATCAAAAATTTCCAATTTTGCTGTACTGCTTCCTATCTTCATACTAGGTAATCTTTGGCCATACTTTGTAAATCTTTATACATACAATAATCCTGTTTAGATGAGTCAGTATACTTCTTCTGCCGCAGTAGGTAGGATGCTGGAAGGGAGAGTAGGGGAGAAGAGCAACTTAAAATTTCAAGGTCACACAGGCAGCACATCTTTTTATTGACTATTATGAGTCACGTGATCATTTCAGTTTCAAGCATTACAGTGTGTAAGTGCGTTATTTGTTCCGCTGACTGTAAGGCAACGAGTTGACTGATGTAATCATGAAAGGCATTTTGAGGCTCCTGAAAGCGCACCTTATATTCGTCTAAACAGGATCCATGGGCTTATCTATCTCTGGTTAAGATTTCACTTTTTGTTGTGCTTTTTTGTTGACCTTAATCTAGAAAACCCATACATTACTTAAGAAAAAAATGTCGAAGGGATCGGTTCGGGCACGATATACAGAGTAACAAAGAATGATTGTCCGGGCTTACAAGTGCGTGTGACGTCACACGAATCGATATTCTTAAAACGGGAAAAATAAAGTGATAAAATTTATATAAATTTATTCCACTGGATCCATTGAAAATGTTGCAATACATACAATATGAGTTTCTTACCATAAATATACATTGAATTTGTTAATTTAAAGTTTAAACCTTATTTCAGGGAAATCAGTTCGGATCAAAACAAAGTGCCACGAAAGTTTTATCGATAAAAAATGCAAAATAAGACTGAAATATTTTTGTGATTTGCACTCCTAATTGATTATTTAAGATCTTTTAATATTTCTATAGTGAAATTGGGTAGTTAGTGGTAATAGTAATTTTCTCAAATAGAAGCCAAATTTGCAATGCATCATAACGAGGTGTAAAAAGTGGGGTTAGTGGCAAATTAAAATGTGGAATACAATTCTAATAATCTTCCTTCTCTTTCTTTCTGTTTAGAAAGTAAAATGGTGCTTATTTTAAGATTTTAAATGGATCCAGTTGAATAAATTTACATAAATATTAAACTTCATATTTTTTACTTTTTAAGAAACGCGTCATGCGAATCGATTAACAGAAAAAAATAGCGAGTCTATGGTGTCGGATAGTCATACTAATTAGTATGTATACCGTGGATTCGGGTTACATAAAAATCGAAATTAAGTTGGCGGTAATTTCGGTAGGAATTATATATATATGGTAGTATACCCAGCCTTATTTGTTTTGCCCTTTCAATATTTGATCATAGTTTTGTTTTAAAATTCTTCTTCTTCTTTTCGCTTAGTTTTTAATCTACAATGGCAATTTTCCTTTAAAAAATTTACAATAAACGCAGTGCTGACAACTCAAAATGTTTTACGCGCAGTTTAACTAAACCTCAGCTTACAGAGTAGGTACTGGAAAACGGAAAAGGCTTGACTCAATGGCTTAGTTAAGCTCCTACTTAAGCCTGGACTGTGAAACCGGTCTTAACTCAGTCTTGAACTTATCCTCAAATTAACCATGTTTACAAATAGAGTAAAGAGATTGAAACAAGATAGAGTTGAGCTTTCGATTCATGTATCTGAGTACGCAAGAAGAAAGATCGAGTTAAGAACGGGTCCGTTCAAATATAGTTGAAGTGACAGTTGAACATAACATCTTATTTATAGTATTTTTGTGATAAAGTTTTAAATTTGTTTTTACATAAAAAATAAACACACAATAAATATAACCTAACAAAATGAGCAAACATATTTTCATATTTTTCCTAGAAAAAAACGTGTATGAATTAAAATCCTTCCTTTAATTATTCTTATCAAAATTATTTTATGATTTTTATTTTATTTTTGTGTGTTGTCTTGTGATGTAGTAGCCTTATATATGAGCTGCTATTGCGGTTAAACGCCCAGCTTATTCGAAAATACCTTGTTCATTATGTGTTTAGAGAAGCTGGGAGTATGGCTGCGCCTGACCGCTAAAGTCTAGTTTACACAAGCGAAGTTACTGTCCCAAGTAACCTCGTTTTCAGTCCCTCACCTCCTCTTGATATACCCACCAGTTTACTTGCGCCAGTACGAACACGAGTTCCACTCACTTTAACTTTTTAGCGAAGTGGAACCTGAGAAATGGTCAAATTGAGTGTATTTTATGTATGACAGAAATATGTTCGATGGACTTCAGTGCTCCCAGTTCTTCGCTGTCAGAAAAAGTGCAACACTGAAATGGTCCCATCGAAATCGACATTAAAGCCAATTACCCAAATGAATTTTTTTTATTCATTTAACTCCAAAATTTAATAATCGCGACAGTACACTTTAACTATCAGAACAAGCTTAACACAAGCTCGCTGCATGGACACGTTTAATAAATAAACGTCTCAACAATACATGCGTTTCATCACTTAGTCGGTGTTAGTATTAGTATGTTACCCTAAACATAGACCAAATACCAGATGAAATGTCATGCAATACGACATAGAACAAAAAGTTAAAATATTAAATTAAATTTAACAAAAGATTAAATATTATATAGACGTTTTTTTAAGACATGCTTAGAGTCGTCAACAACAAAATACTCAGCCAAATTATTAACATTAATGCACATGCGATTAATAGGTTCACATACATGCCAAAGTTAGACCTTGAGGAGTTGACATGCAACAGAGGTGGCCTTCTCAAATTGTGCCTATTATCACGGAAAGAGATTTTGTCAAGTAATAACGGGGAATCAGCATTCGCGTTTAAGAGTTGGTGAACAAAAATTACATCGGCAACCATGCGACGTTTCTCAAGCGAGTGCTTATTCAAGAGCTGCAAGCGATCCTCATAGGGTGGAAGAATCAATGAGTTATTCCAGGATAGGTCCCTAAGAGCAAAGCGCAGGAAGTTTCGCTGAACAGACTCGATACGGATGATGTGTGTACTGTAAAAAGGAGACCAGACCTGGCTAGCGTATTCAAGAAGAGGTCTCACAAAACAAGTATATAAACGTAATGTTATGGAGGGATTCGAGAACTCTCGGGACCAACGTTTTATAAAGCCCAGCATAGAACTACTCTTAGATACCATGTGGTTTATGTGAGAGTTAAAATTCAATCTATGGTCACATTTGACACCTAAGTCACAGACAGAGCTAACGCGGCGAATTGAGGAAGCCGAGAACCCATAGACATAAGAGATAGGATTCAGATTCCTGTGGAAAGTCATCACCTCACATTTGTCGATATTGAGTACCAAATTATTGCTTTTGCACCAATCATAAAATTTGTGGAGGTCATCCTGTATCAGTTGACAATCATTAAAAGATTTAATCTGAGCGAAAAGTTTAATGTCATCAGCATAAATTAAGACTTTGCAGTGCTTCACTACGGAGACAATGTCGTCAATAGACAGAATAAATAGCAACGGGCCCAAATGACTCCCTTGAGGTACGCCAGACGAAGCTTTCAAGACTCTAGAAATGGAATGGCGGAAATAGATTTGGTATGTTGTTATCTAGATATGACTCCGTCCATTTTAGGAACGTTGTGGGAAACCCATACTTTTCCATTTTGAACAGTATCACGGAGTGAGATAGTTTGTCGAAAGCTTTACTAAAGTCTGTATAAATACAATCTGTCTGGTTGCCTTTTACAAACCCGTGAATGGTATCAGAGACAAATTCCAATAAGTTAGTGGTTGTAGACCGACCCGAAACAAACCCATGTTGGTTTGAAGAGAGCAAATTCTTGCAGATTATTGATAACGGAGAGTAGATGATAGATTCAAATAACTTGGGCATGCAAGATAATTTTGCAATAGGCCTATAGTTAGAGATTTCTTGTTTACTGCCTTTTTTGTAGACAGGTATGATAAAAGAATTTTTCCATAGCTGAGGAAAACAACCACTATCGAGCGATTTTTGGAAAATAATTCTCAGCGGGGTTGCCAGGGAGAGGCAACATGACTTAAAAAAGGCTGGAGGATCCCATCAGGACCCGTTGTAAAGTCATTTGGAAGTCTATTAATATGATCAAGTATATCCTCTTCTGAAATTGGAGGGATAGTGAATGAAACGTTATGAGAGTCGTTCATATGACTGAAGTTGCTACTTTGAGGTTGAAAATTTGACGAGACAAAGGCATTGTCAAAAAAAAGAAGAAAACATATCGCAAATCTCAGACGAATCATCACTAGCAGAATCCTTGTACCTCATGGTATTCGGGTAGTTGTCCGTTTTTTCTTCATGTTAATAAACTTAAAAACAGAGAGCAGATAACAATTCAACGAGAATATGTATTTGTAACAGTAAGTGAAGTCAGTGCAAACCTCATGTTGCACTTCTGTTATAAATATTGTCCCATCGAACATTTTCAGTGTTGCACTGCTGGAAAAAGTGACATAAGTGAATCAAATATCACAGTATTTATTAAAATTACTGTGACAATCACATTCTTAAATATTGTTTATGTGACAATTGGCGTCAACCCTGACCACAGTTTCAAATCATATTTGTCACATAATTTTGTCGCTTATGTCATATCTGGCTACACCATGCAAAAGTTGGTCGACTTTCAACTTTACCGCAATTACGCTGTTGACATTTCACAGCTGATTAATATATTGTTTGTTTTGAAATAATGAGTTTCAAAGAAAATTTAATTATGGTGGTGAAAAATTCAAAAAATAATAATATTGTCGTCCCAATTTAATATTAATACAGTTAACAAAATTCATTGAAATTTCATTTTGGCGCTGTCTCTTGTGGTCACTATGTTGGTGGTTACGATTTTGACACGTCATCACCATAATTGTGCGTGATGGCTGCGATGCATTCTGTTCCAAGCATGAGTCTGTTCAGAGCAACACGCTATAGTCACTATAGTCGCTTTTTCCGTTAGGAGCAGCCAAAAAGTAACTTTTTTCTCCACGCTTTTGACAAAAAAATGTGTTGAACGCGTTCATGAAGTCGGCTGCAGCTACAGCCGCAGCAAGTTTTAGCTATCTCGAAGCCAGGCATGTAATTATACAAAGAACAATTTATTACCTGCTTCGTCTATTAAATCAATAAATGGCTCCCCACGCTCATTCGTAATGCGTTTGTGTTAGTTACCTATGCTGAGTAGCACAAGCACTCTTCAGTCTGTACCGGCTGCAGTCGACTACCAGCCCGGCTATTATGATTTTCCGAACGCTAGGAACTGTCATTTAGCCAAGTCAAAAAACTGGCTATAAGCATTTCCGAACGAAGATACACACATTTACAGCTACCATAGCCGGCTGCAGCCTAATTTATGAACGTGCTCCAGAGCGGACGGTATAGCCACTATATTGTAGTCATTTTTCTTGATAGCACTCGGGATCGGGACGGCTCTCAAAATAGCACTTTCGCGTTTGGATGTGTGAATTGTCAAATAGCATGTAAAATTGAAAAAATAAGTGAATAAAACTAAAATGGATATAAAGAAGAAAATTATTTTATTGCTTTTTATAGTTTTGATTTATTGAGTCCCAATTTACAATTTAAGGAAAAAAAAACTGAGTTTGCTTTCTGACCGTATATACATATATGTACGCATACATATGAATATTTTCTTTCAAAACTCTTTTTTTCGCTATTTCTCGTTCAGAGCAGCGAAGTTGCTTTTTACGCTATCGTCAAATTCACAGCGTCACTTCAAAACACTTTCGAAGTCATTATAGCGTATTGCTCTGAACAGACTCCATATATCTGTTATGTGTCAGATATTTTGATTAGGTACCAAATTTTTCAAATTCTCAAAAAGTTACGCTTGGACAATCAATATGTCATGTCACCGAGTTAATTTAACTAAATTAAATAACAATATTTTAAAAGAAACTTCATATTGTCATTCATAATTCCCGCCTATCAAAATAAAAATTACTGCTTAAATATATGTCTACGTTAAAATCTCTTCAGCCTCTCGTCACATGATTGGAGCCAACTTTTAAACTATTTTTTTCAGAAAAAAAACTAATTCTTAAAACATAAAAATTATGCTTTAGCTGTAAGTTACGGTAAATATAAAATTACGTAGTTATTTACGCACTTGAAATCAAATACCGATGACATTGAAAAGAAACCAAGGTGAAAGTGGTTATACGACCTTATAGAATCCCAGAGAGCCGGCAAATTAGTACAAGCAAAAAGAAACTACCAGGGGACTTGCAGACACGAGGTGGTGCGATATCAAACTTAAGAAAAAGGACCCAAAAATTAATTAGCAAAAATGCGTAATCCTGAAAAATGCAGTTTTATTGGATTGAATTCCTGTTGTGCTGTTCAAGGTTGTTAAACAGCCAGCCCTGACCTATCCCATATATGGGTGACTGAAAATTTAAGCTTTACATACTACCGCTGGATGGAAAAACGGCAAAGGGGGAGTCCGGCCTACGCAGTTCAGTTTGCTTGCCTATTTATCATGAGTTCATGATGACTAGAGCACATGGAATGAGATCGCCTCATATTAAGTCTCTGCTAGTAAATTTGGTGCTTACTGCCCATACTTTAGTAAAGTTTTTTTATTCTGAAATGCAAGAAAGCTTTTGAATATGATTCGGGCACAAAAGCATAATGACTGTGACAAATGTGAATCCAATATAATTGACAGCCAATAGGACTTCATATGGGCTTTTTTATTGAAATTGTCCTGATTCTAATTTCTGATAAACAATTTCACAACTAAAACTTTTACTGAATAGGGAGGGATACACAAAGATGTCAAACTCAGAAACGAATAAGCAAATAAATCCTTTTGTAAACAACTATGCAGTGTCAGTCATGTAGGCAAGCAATTACATAATTTCAGACACTAAACAAATAATAGAGAGCAAAAGATTCTTTGCGGCACAAATTTAATCGCCCAATAATGGAAACTTTTTTAATATTTAACACACACATCAGCGCAGCCATGTTGCCATATTTCCACTTTGATAGATATTGCTTCACCTTCACCCAGCCTTTTCCCTTTTTTTTTAGTTTATTTCCGCATAATTATTACATTTTTACACGATATTATGTTGTTAATACGAACCCTGCTCCAATAAATTAGATGATTTGTCTCTGGATCCTCAACAAGTCGCCACAATTTAGCCAAAAAAGCAGGCACACCGGCCCCAGTATCACTAAATGTATGCATTTCGTGTTGGATTTAAATGAACCAAAAAATAATAATAATAATTAAACACGTAAAAACTCAAAAATTACACTTGTTTAAAACAATTAATCACTTCAATAGCTATTTTACTAGCAAAGCAGTTTATTAAAAAATTATCTTTAGCACTTTATACGCAAATTTTTTTCCGCACATTAAAGTTAACTCGACGTATTTGACTTCTTCGCAATGAAAATTAATTAATACGAGCGAAACGAGACGTTCCTTCGGTCGAATCGAACGAAAAATGAGACGATTTTTTGGTATCGTTAAATATTTGACGAATATTCGTTGAAAATTATTGTCTTGTAAATACCTTGTTTATATGAAGGGTTGGAAAAGAGTTTTTAAAGTTGCAATTACATGGAGCGTTTTTTGGACCAAAAAACCATTTAGAACGTCAAAAAGTGCTGGTGATTTATAAGCATAACATAAACATTTATTTATTTGAGTACCCGTGTTAAAGGCACGCCAAGCGCTGGGCACATCATAGCGAGTTATATAATAGATATATATTATAGCAAAACTAAACATAAACAATTAAGAGTAGTGGAGAGTATAGTATAAGTAGTAAAATTATTTTTTGGCATTGCTAATGTATAAAAATCAATGTACTTGATACCATGGGCATGAATATCTTGCGTAGTTTTTTGGAATAAATATGAATATGACTGTCAGCACACATGTTTTTCCTATATTTTACTGTAGTAATTAGTGGTTCCACCGTCCTTGAATAAGGTTTTGGGGAATATTATTAAAAACCCTGTCATTTATAATTAGTTTTAAATAATGTTCTGATTACTGAACAGATAATTCACTTTGTTTGATGTATATAGTTTAGTTAAGAGTTAAGATTAATTTGAAGTTCAAGCTTAAAGTGTCATTGGTTACCTATACTAAAAGGTAATTCATTTTGTTTTGTGTATATAGCTAAGTTTAATTTTAAGTTCAGGCTTAAGTGTTTATTGGTTACCTCTACTATATATACTGTTTAGTCGCTAAGACCCTCTATTTATTTTTATCTATTTTTTCGACACTATGTTATATCATACTACGAATTTTTATATTTTTACTATTATTTTCATTTTTATGGATTTGCTATTGTATAATTTTTCTTTTTGCTGCTCCAACGTTACTCTATGCTACTATGGGTGCTCTAATACCCTAGACACACAGCACGAACTAATGAATCATTTGTACTAACTATTCATTAAAATGCCGTGTGTCACATAGTATACGTACGTCATTATAGCTCGAAAATCAGATGATAATGAAGTGTTTTCCTCCTTCATTATAGCTATAATAAGGAAAAATGTGCTAGATCTGGCATATAATGTAAATCTGGAGCTCTGCCGTGCATCTGCGGATTGGTTGTCGCAATTCCGTTTGATGTGCCCGAAAACAAATTTTTTATCAATCTGTTGAAGGTCATCACTATATATCATTTCGGGATTGACTGATGGCTTTTAACTTAATACCAAAATCTCTCTTATAGTATCTGAAACAATTAACGAAAGTTTCCTTTTCACATATAGGGACCTTTATATCTATGTTTATTATTAATGTTTCGTGATCACTAATCTTTAAGCTGCTATCCGATTTAACTGTAATACGACTCAAATTTGTCACTACATAGTCTATTAACGTTTTTGATAGCCGCGCTATTCTAGTATATTCAATAAACATAAACATAAACATAAACATTCCTTTATTAGAGCACCCGTGCCAAAGACACGCAAAGCGTTGGGCACATCATAGCCATTTACAAAGTAGATACACATTTTAGAAAAATAAATCATAAGAGAACATAGAGAAAAACATAATAGCATGAATTAGTAATTAAAATACAAAAGTTGCATTATAGCAAAACACAAAAAACAAGAAACAGGAGTACATAGTGTAGTATAGTAATGTAGAGTGTGAAAATTACATTAAGCAAACTAGTAATAGATATAATAGATATAATAGATAGCTTAATAGCTACGAGGCATAAGCAGCCAAGTGAAGTAGACATTAATTAGAATAATAAAAATAACTTAAAATAAGAGAACCTAAGGGAAATATATACACAGAATATATTCTAGAGAGCTATAATAAAAAAAGAAAAAACATTGAGCAAACAATAAAAATAGTAGAGGAGAAAACTTAGTATATATACAGTATATGAAATATTTAATAATAAAAGCAGCATAGATAGCAAACAATGAATTACTGAATCAATAAAGTAAGACAATGAAATAGTACCAATGAAACAATGAAGTATATAAGGGGGATTAACAAATCAATGACGTGAAATAAAAGCAACACAGTATAAAATAAAATAATTCCTATTTAATGAACAATTCTAAACATTAAAACGGAGCATATAGTATGGTGTGATGTGATCATGTGATCATGTGTGACTTGCACTACCATGACCAAGCTGACGAAAATTGAAAGTTGATAAATTTATTATGTACATGCATATAAGTAGAGATATAAGTAGGATAAAGAGATATTCTAGGGGAACAACCACATGATTCCCACTGAATATAATACCATCAGGGGGAAACGATGTTGAATTAATTTGATTTGTTTTGAGTTTTGTATTATTAATATTATTGTGATAGTCAGTATATATTATGTAGTGGAAGACGATCAGGAAACCGCACTCAAGAACTCAATAGCCGCTGACTTAAATGAATTCAGCGATGCACTACGCCTGACATCCTCAGGAAGCTGATTCCAAATAGTCGCACCACGCATGAAAGTGCTTCTCCCTCCGTATTGCGAGTTGACCCTGGGAAGGACAATCCTAAACCGGTTCCGCAAACTCCAGCTGAACCTCCCAGCAACGTAGCCGGGTAATAAGCCATGTCTAGCCTTGAAGATACACATAAGCGTACTCAGAACATACATGTTAGCCAGTGGACAGGGGAGGAGCAATAACAATTTGCTTAAAGCTATTGTCCACTAGTGATAAGGCCGAATAGGAAGATCTACGGTCTGCGATGCAAGTATGTCTGCAATGTACATACGGCATAACAAGGATGTTCTATGATCATATTGTCGTAGTCCATGGGTAAACCGAAGACAATCATAAAAAGCTACACAAATTCTACGTGCACTTACAGCAAAGTATGCATCGTAGCCTATGTGTCAAGTTTAGAATGAATAAAATTTCCAAAGGAGGAGAACGTTCACAAATCTTTTGCGAGTGCTGGGTGGTAGTATAATCACTACATCCGCAGACTACAATAAATTATCTTCAATTGTGCGCTGATATAATCTGTGCACTTTAAATTGATACTGATCATTATTCCAAGACTCTTAGTTTTATCTATATACGGTAGGGTTACAGAGTCGATGCAAACTGATGGAAGCTGAGCAGTGTCAAAGCCTGGCTTGTGTGTTGGGATTGCCGAGCATTTCGCAGGGCTTAACCTTATATCATTAATACGAGCCCATTCAGATAAGTTAGCCAGATTTTCGTTAATGTAGTGCTCCATAAGCCGATAGAACTATTGAGGTAAATCTGCACGTCATCTGCATACAAATGAACCTGAGAGAATTGGATTTTCTGTGGGACTAGGAAATTCTTTTTTGTTCCACAACTTTTCTATTTTTTAAATAAGAATGGACTAAAGGCAGAAGTTCTTTGTGGAGATAAAAACAGAGAAGACAGAGTTTTTACTCGAAATAATACTGAACGCTTAGCGCTTTAACATATTAGAGTTCTTAGGAGAATTACCTTGCCAGACTTCCATTCCAAATTTACAAACAGTAATTCTCAGTGTTGCGCATTCCTCCTTGGTTGTACACATCCTTTTAAAGCCAGTTCCGAAAATTGATAAAAACTCATCGCTCAGCGCTCATTCCATAATGACAAGAGCATGGAGTCAATTGGATCCGGTCTCAGAAAATTCAAAAGTAGAAAAATAAGGCTGCTAAGAATTAGTTGGTAGTTTGATACATGAGTATTATGAAAATCGAATAACGAATCACAAAGAAAAAAAACTAAAAAACTCGAGAGGGACTAACTGGATTTGATTGAAAAATTGAGTATAGGCTCGCAAAAACTGCCGTATAAATTAGCCTTATGACTGATGATCTATGCTGAGTGCAAAAGTTCCTACCACTAATAAAAGCGTGTGGATCAATGTCTCGAAAAGTCGGAATTAGCTGTTCGAAATATGAAACAGGCCTTAGCCAGTTGTTACTTGCTAAATAAATTACAAATAAAGTAAGCAACAAGGGCTAAATAAAATATTTTTAATCAAGGCAGGCGCTCAAATGTTTTCACGATTCTTTCGTATATAGCACATCATTTGTAAACAAAAGAACTAAGTAAATTTTGCTTATCGTTTAAAATTTTAGCGTGAATCATATTACAAAAAAATTATTTAAAGTTTAATTTTTATCCTAAATTCAAAATGTTGGGTCGCTCTAATTGTTGTGCACCTCAAAAGACTTGCTACAATAATACCTACGACGACTATGAGGAATCGAGCGACAAGGGTAGAGGTAGAAATGGATTCAATGCATGTCGTCCAAGCTTTAAAGAGAACTTATGTAATCGCATCAAGCGAGTACAAGAGTCGTCAAAGATCTTGGAGAATGTCCTTGATATTGCATCCACTCTAGTAAAAATTATGTGTGTATGTGGCATTCACGAGTGCAAAGCCAATAAAGCTTTAGATGTGATAATATACGCTTTCATGCACTTTGATGAAGTTGCCGAACATCCTGGTGGCAAGTGCAAAAAGCGGATCCGCAAGGAGGAGTTTTACAATGATTTGATGAGAGATTGTGGAATGACTAAAGCTGAGGCAAAGTTGACTTATTCGATAGTGAAGTGCGCTTTTAAAGCTTTCTATCATAAACAAATTATAAATCGCTATGATGGTGGATTCGTTGATGAATGTGAATGGAAGAATGCCGCAAACCGGACAATTAATGCATTTGCACAATCTGGAGCTTCTAAATCAGAGCTAGAACTTACAGGAAGGCGAATCTTATGCGCTTACGAGAACTATATGTGTCGTTTGCAATCTAAAAAGGCTGGAAAGGCTGAACAGGATGACAATAAATGTGTATGTAAGGGGAATCGGAGAGGCTCTGCTGCTCATAATGGTGGCAAATATCCTCATGGCAGCGGTGGCAATGGATTTGATCCATGCAATCCATGTTCTCCTCCAGAGCCACCTTTATATGGAGAGCTTTGTTGTCAATTGGTGTGTCCTCCAGGCTCGCAATGTCCTCAAATTGTATGCAAGGATTCATGCGGTCGTACTTTCCTTAGGGTAGACGGTAACAAAGTAAACTTTGATCCACACATAATGGAGTGTGAGGCCAAACGTGCTGCAATGTCTATATGTCCCCCATGTGATGCCGACAGAATAAGGGCCATCCAAGAGTGTTTAAATATCTGCCGTCCAAAAGACATTGATAGTTGCGATGAAAAACTTGAAGAAATCTGCAGGAATGTAGACGATGATGATATCTGTGACGACAAAGATATTTGTTCTGACATTTACGAATCGGAAGATGATGAGGGAAGCAATGGTGATGGGACCGAAGATGAGGAGAGCAAAGGTGATAGAAACAAAGGTGACAGGAATAAAGGTGACAGAAATAAAGATGACCGGAATAAGGGTGACCGAAACGGGAAAAATGGTGATAACGCCAATGTTGGGAGCGGTGGTGGTAAAGATCGGAAGAAAAAAATCATCGAGAGTGTCGAAGATATCGTAGATAATGAATCTATACCTGATGACAAGACTACAACAAACAGAGGCAGAGGCAAAGGCAAACCCGAAGGAGGTCATAGAGATTCAGAAGATACTAAAGTAACAGATCGTAACAAAACAAAACCATTATCTCGTACTAAGAATGCGTTTTCCGGTAATGCAATAATATCGATTACTGTTAAATTCGATGAGGAGCGCAGCGGAGGCCGTAGAATGGAGGTTGATATGCAAGGATACTGTCCAGATGATGGGAATGCGCCAGATGATATCCGTACTTTAATAATAAAATCTAATCGCAATTCACCATTAGAATTCTCATGCACACCACTTGATGATAATAATGATGATATAAAATCTGCAAGATCAACTAAAACTTCCTCGAAGAAAAAATCGGTTCCATCACCAAAAGATTCTGAAAATACTATAAAGGGAGGTGGTGCTACAGCTACCAACAAAGCACCGCGACATTCTAAAGATGAAACTAAGCCCGAGGAAAATGAAGCTGGAAACGAAGAAGCTGCCGCCGTTGTAGGTGAAGATGAAGGTTAATGGGAGGAACAGCACACACGCGTTTTTGTTAAGGCCAAATTTGTTGTTAACACTTCTCAAAATTGTAGTTAACTGAATAAATTATATGGGTAGATTTTAATTTGTTTATAGAAGTCTTCTCAGTGGGGATTTTTATTGTGAAAACTGAACAGGGAAGTTTCTAATTAGGATTAATTCGTTGCAAATCGTAAATATCACAAGGATACTAAACGATGACTTTCTAGTTACACATATTAAAACTAAAAAATTTTTCCAGCAAAATTTATTTTTGTTTCTTATTAAATCTTGGACCGCCAAAGCTCTTGCCTTTGTTGAATTTATTCTTTCCAGCTTTGTTAGCCAATTTTACTTGACTAACCTTTTTACGTGCTTGGATTTTGGATAATTTCTGATGTCTATTGGCTTCAGATCTGAAAGATATGATACAAATTAAAACATTATGCAAACAAAGAAAATAAAAAAAATACCTTAATCGCTTTGCTCCTCCTTTTGTAACATCAGTTAAATCGGTTGAGAATTTTGATTTATTCCTCTTGATATTACCACCACCACTGCTGCTGCCCAATCTATTTTTTGGTTTACTATCATCCACAGCATTCAATCTTCCAGGACGTTTTTTCATTTTCAATAATTTCGCCCTTACCAGAGAGACCTTTTCAACTTCTTTTAGAATACGCTCCTGAGCCAGTTGTTCTGGTGTTTTAATTTCTTCCTTTTTCTTCTTTACCTTCTTCTCGACAGGCTTTTGGTCTTCGGTGTCACTACCACCATCGTGACCCATCTTCCTTTTTTTATTTTGACCTTTCTTATTCCGATCTTTTTCTGGAGCAGTAATTGCTAGTCGGTCTTTCTCTTCTGCGCGCTGCATCTTTGATTGAAACCATTGACGTTGATCCTGTTTTCCGCCAAGTAATTTCCGTTCTGTTTTCGTTAATTGTTGCTCTGCCTTAGCCATTTGCCGCTCGGAGTGCTCTTCATCCAGAATATTTACTACAATTTCAAAAAAATAAAAATAAAATAAAATTAAAGAATAGCATTGAAATTGAGAATGTAAACTCACATATTTCTGGTTCTAATGCAATCAACTTTTTTCTATACTTCTCAACAATATCTGGCGGAATGATACGATTCTTTACAGAATTATCAGCATTTTTTATGATATCTTTAACAATTTTTCGTTCTTTTTCTCCAGCTAATGAAACTGAAACTCCTGCCCGACCAGCACGCGCTGTTCTACCAACTCTGTGAATATAATGTTCCGTTGTTATGGGCATAACGAAATTTATAACAGTTTTCACTCCAACAATATCTAATCCACGAGCAGCAACATCTGTTGCAATCAGTATATCGATCTGTTCCTCTTTGAATTTCTTCAAAGAATCTAATCGTTGCTGTTGTGTTAGATTTCCATGTAATTCTCCAGCTCGGATGCCCAAAAGACCAAGTAGAATATGTAATCGATGCGCTTGCTTTTTAGTTTGAACAAATATCATACAGTGATCATGAAACGTTCTACAAATTAATGCTGCCAAAATTGGTTCCCGATCAGCTTCTTTCTCCTCCCGAATTCGAATAAATTCTTGGCGTAAATTGAAGGCGACCGTTTGATTAGTGTTGACGAAAATTTTTACAGGTTTAACAAGTGAAACAGCTGCTAAGTCTTTCACTTGTTCACTCATCGTAGCAGAGAAAAGCATAGTTTGACGCGTTTGTGAGCAACTTTTTACAATTTCCTTCATTTGCTCAGCGAAATATTCGTCTAACATTCGATCAGCCTCGTCTAGAATTAATACCTGAAAATAGAAGGATTTTTTTTTTACTTTTAATTAATTAGTGATAATTTTTCTTTAGGTTGTGTATAAAAGGTTTTCAGAGTAATCCTTCAAAAGAATTGTATTAAAAAGTTTTCCTCAATGCAATCAGAGCGCAAGGATGGTAATCATCATGTTGATTTTCTTACTTTTGGTTGAGATAAATCTAAGCATGTATAACTAATGGGGAAAAATCTAATTTTATAAAATCATCATTAACATATTTTCCTCAACCACAAATAACCTAATAACAGAATACGATCACAAAATATTCTAACAAGTACAATTAAAGAAGAGTTTTCTTATGAATCAATGAAAACTTAAATGAATACTTTACCTCAATCGATTCCAAACTAAAACTTGGAGTATTCTTGATATGATCAATAAGACGTCCAGGTGTGGCTATAACAATATCTGGATTTTGTCTTAGAATATTTTCCTGTGCCTTAATTTCTAGACCACCAATAGATAGTCCAACTTCAATTGTTGTAAATTGGCAAAGCTGTTTCGTAACTTGATAGACTTGAGCACCCAATTCTCTTGTAGGCACCAAAACTAGTACTCTGGTCACAGTTTTATTATGCATTGGTCGATATAAAAGACGTTCTAAAGTAGGTAACATATACGCAGCAGTTTTACCAGTACCTGTTGCAGCACAACCGCAAACATCTCTACCAAGAAGAGCAATTGGAATTGTTGCAGCTTGAATGGGTGTAGGATAAATGTATCCTAGTACTCCTATAGCACGCATTAACGGTCGACTAAGATTCATTTGATAAAATGAAGTTATCTGTTCATCATTTTCAGCTTCTTCAAAGAAATCCTTATCTTGTTCGTCAACCTCGTCCACTTCCTCGTCTTCTTGGCCATGTTTTTTCTTGTTTTTAAGAGCTTTTTTCTCACGAAGTCTTAAGTTATCATGTATTAACTCGTCTTCAGATAAATCAATCTATAAAAAAAATGCAACTAGTCTTTTACAGTTAGTTATAATATAAATTACCTCATCGTTCGATTCTTGACCATTTAATTGTGGATTTTCCTTTCTACTTTGAATAGTAGCTGCAATTTTGTCATCAGTTTTAGTACGAGCTTTTCTCTTAACAAATTTCATCAAGTCATCCCAAGTATCATAATTATATTCTTTTACAGATGAGACAAATTCAAATCCCTTTTCGAATTCTGTAATCTTTTTGTGTCTCAATTTTGTTGGTTGATACTAAAAAATTCAAAATTCAATGAAAATAGCGAGGTTATGTTAATCAAAAACTTACTTCAATTTCTGCATCTGAGTCTTCAGATAAATTTGCTACTTCAGCATCATCTTCAATTGTTGTTATTAAATCTGAATTTATGTTTTTTACCATTTTTACTGTAAATTCCTTTATAAAAATTTTACAAACAAGAAAACACACGTGAAGCGTCTCCTGAATTGTAATTTGTCAAAAACAGCTGAGCAAGCCAACTTCCATGTGTTTACCAGCGCTGCCATATAAACATTTTAAAAATAGTATTGGTGTTTTCTATTTTCCCCTTGGTTTAGTAATAAGATTGGATTTTTTTATAGAGTAGGAGAAAAATGGCGAACACGGGTGTTTTGCCTTTTGTGCGTGGTGTGGATTTTACTAAAAATGATTTCAGTGTAAGTGACTTAGCTTTTCAAAAACACAAGAAAAGTGTAATTAAGTTATGTTTGCACCTGTTGTACTAATTATTATGTGATCAAATTGAGATTTAGTGCCTGAAATCATCTTTATAATTATCTGATGACAATTGAAGGATTAAAAGAGGTCGTTCGGGCAGGGTTTTGGGGGTAGCTATTTCTACAATCTCCTTGACAGCTGCCGGTTAATGCAATACAAATAAAACAGGGTGGTTGAAAAGGACTTTTTTTTGTCAATTTTATGTTATTTATTCCTTTTTAAAATTCCATTTCAACGGGTAGAAATCAATCTTCGTTCTCTTGCGGGAAAAATCCTTCCTTTACTAGCGATCAAATTTTCATGTAAAACTGAAAACAAATTTTGCAAAAAGAGTAATTTTGCTCTTATTAAGTTTAAAGGATGAACATGTGTGGTGTCGGCCTTGCCTTAGCCCGATCGATCGTTCTAACTCATCATAATTTAACAAGTACGGAAGGAGTGAAATTATTATAGGGAAGACTTTATAAAATTCTCAATGCTTTATACACCACACATTAATTCCTGATAATGTTTTACTCTTATTAAAAAAATATATATAATTTTTTAAATTTCTTGCTTGGTTGCTGGCCCTGTGTTGATGACCACAAGAAACAAATTCTTTTTATTCGAAATCAGCTGATTTTTCATTGCATGACATGAAGGTTTTGTTTTTTAATTTGTTGGTATGATCATCTATTATTATCTTTGTGATGTCATACTTGTTCAGTTAAACAAGAACAACGTTTTCCATATAATTACTTCTGGTTGAGTCATTTGTGGTCTGGATCTGATTTAGTCCATTTCAGGTGCCAGTATTGCTGGTTTTCAACTGTAACGTGCTCGGCCCTTGATCATATGGATTTACTGCCATGTAGTCTGGGCCTACATGTTACGTGAACTGATTGTTGAGATTTAGCTCTAAGCTCAGAAACACGTGTCGAAAACTCAACTCAATCTCGACTCAATCGAACTCTGCATGTAAACATTGTAATAGATTTATGAAAATCTGTCACTAGCGACTTATTTGAATTCCATTTGAAGTGCTAGTTGTTAATTTAATCATTATTGACTTTGGGATGGATGGATTGAAACGAGGCTGGCATTCGAAATGGGTCCTAGGAACGTAGGCCACAACAAGGCCCATTGTTCACCCTCCAGACTTATTAGCAATTACTCATAATAAGTCCCAACCGGACGTTGTTAGAAAATTCAAAAATGATGTTGCCTTAGATGAATATACTGTGGCCTTAGTCAATATTTACATAGGTTGCAGCTTACTTTTACATGCTAAATCGTCAAGATTCACTGCAATATTAGCTGACTAAACTAAGCTCCGGCTATATCTTATTATATAGTCTATTTTATATTTACAAACATTGTTATCGCTTAGATTTAATCCCATCTACCCCTTGAGAAGACCTTAGGCAGTAATTCACAATCCCTTAAATTATCATTCACTTAATTGCAAACACTATATCACTCCGTTTGTTAGTCTATAAGTCGACCTCACAGAGGAGGCCTTATGCCCTACATAGACTGTCGCCATAATTACTTAATTAGAAATTCAGTCATTTCAAGCATTTCAAGGAAATGGTAACAGACTGAACGAAAATTATTTCATGTGAACAAAAATCATGACAAAGTTCAATAATTAACTAAATTGTAACAAGAAATTTTTCGAGTATTTGCTGTAGTTGCAAAGCATTTAGCAGAAGACAATTTCCTGTGTTGAGAGAGCCCAAAAAGAGAAGAAAAGCTGCGAAAATATTTGATTTATGATCATCGGATGGCTGCGATTGCTGCTGACTTTCCACATTAAATTCAGCTCTATCTTAATAACGGTAGGTGGCACTTTTACTGCAATTTCATTAAATGTAGTAAAATTTGCTCCATTTGAAAATGATGCGAAATGTTGCAAATGGGTCCTTGATGGATTTCATTTGTTACACTGCACATTTGACTCGCTTTATTTAAAAAGTAAGTCATTATGGATACAACCTACTTAGGGTTGTTAACCTTAACCTTGTATTAACTCTTATTATATATATTTTTACCTTAAGTCACTGTAGTGGTAGTTTAAAAATTGCTTGTTACCCTCTACCTATAGCTACTAATTTCAATCTTCTACTGTTGTATATTATCTTAATTGCTGTAATTGCTACCCAACGTTCATTTACGTGAATTTAATTGCAATCATGCATATTCTTGGAAAGGTATATGGCATCATTCAAGATTTTAATGTCATTGGTCCTACAGCTACTGCGGGCAGCGAGTTGTCTTTTCCGACGGATGATTCTTGTTCGATCGGTAATATTTAGCCTTAAATCTGTGTTTAATTCTGGAAATATAGCAGTATACAGATTTAGAACTGCAGTTTCTTAAATAGATTACGTTGCTTTTATTGGTCGTTACATTGTCGAAAACGTATCTCTTTTTAAACAGCCCCGGACATGAAAATCCAGAGACCTTAGGCGGTTAACAGAGTCAGGGCCCCTTTTTTTTTTTTTAATAATTGAATAAAACGACAATTTTACCGTTATTTTTCAGTTATTTAACTTACGTCGACCTTAGAAAATAAACAAGCAGACTTACAAATATCACAAAAAAATACGAAATTTTATGCAAAGAAAGTTCGTTACGTGTACGCGTGTGACGAATTGTTTTTTTCTGTAAAGAAACGGCTTACATCACTATAGTCCACAGACTGCATTAGTTCAGACTCTATGTACACTACAGAGAGTGAATTGAGTCTGATCTCCTCTGTGGTGGATCTTAGATTGTCCTTCTCTTGTTTTAGCTCTGAAAATGACCGTTCTGCCGAGCAGTTTGACCCTGCTATACACAACAATATCCGAAGCGATATTTCCACATTTGAATAAATGTCCAAAAAAGCCTTTTTCCAGAATGTATTTGTATAACTCCAGGGTCGATAATTGTTTTCCCCGTGTAGTCTCAACGGATGAACAAATGAGATCGCGCGTGCACACTCGTTTTTCAAAGTCCCGTCTAAATCTCATAGAAATAAGGCTTTCAAGGTCCGTGCGCCCTTGCAGATATATTGAGATTCCAAGCAATGTAGCTTCATGAGAAAGTCAAACTTTTTACTCAAGTTCAGGAACAATAAAGTGAATTAATTTTTTTTTTAATTTCTGGCGTCGCATTTCCTCCATGTAGTTTTCCTAGGCAGAAATTCGCCGTTGCTCCTAAAAAATCTTTATGGGGAAGTTTTCAGGACACTCTTTCATCCCACCCATCCTTGTACCTAGTTTTTCTAAAAAGTTTTTGATTCCACTCATTTAAAGGCTCTTTTTAATTGTAAAAAGGCTGCAGCCACGTTCATTTTACTACTTTTAATTGTTTTTCTGTATGGGTTTTCCATCCTTTGACTATACATGATGTGGGTACTGTCGTCGGTTTTAGTCAGAATAAGTTAATACAGTAACTATATATTTGCTTGGAAGTCTAATTTGTAATCTTTTCATAATAATATAAAATATCACTGAATATATAAATTTTCTTACAGGATGATAAATTTCCAAGTTCTATGCGTCTTATGACCCGAGTACAATGGCTAAAATTAGATAAAACACAGTTAAAAGAAATTCCTGAAGAAATGGGTAATCTGCATAAATTGGAACATTTATCGATGAAAAACAACGACTTGGAAAAACTCTATGGTGAACTTACAGAGCTAGGTTGCTTACGTACACTGAATTTACGCCACAATAATATTAAAAGCTCTGGAATTCCACCTGAATTATTCAGATTAGATGAACTAACCAGTCTTGATCTCTCCCATAATAAATTAAAAGAAATTCCAGAGGGTTTGGAACGTGCAAAAAATTTATTAGTTCTAAATCTCAGTCACAATCAGATCGAATCAATTCCAACAGCTCTATTTATTCACTTAACAGATCTTTTATTTTTGGATTTGTCGCACAATAAACTGGAAACCCTTCCACCACAAACTAGACGGCTTGCTAATCTACAGACATTAATATTAGCTGATAATCCATTGGAGCTATTCCAATTGCGTCAATTGCCATCTCTACAAAATCTAGAATGTTTAAATATGAGAAATACACAAAGAACTTTACAAAATTTTCCAACATCTTTGGACAGCTTATCGAATCTAGCTGAGCTAGATTTGTCGCAAAATTCACTTCCAAGAGTTCCGGATTGTTTGTACAATATGATCACGTTGAAACGATTGAATCTTAGCGAAAATGAAATTAATGAACTTTCGTCCGGTGTTGAATTTTGGCAAAAATTGGAAACATTAAATTTATCACGAAATAAGCTTACAGCACTGCCACCTTCTATATGTAAATTAATGAATCTAAGACGCCTTTATCTAAATGACAACGAACTAGATTTTGAGGGTATTCCATCTGGAATTGGAAAATTGTGTAGCTTAGAAGTATTTTCAGCTTCTAATAATCAACTGGAAATGGTTCCGGAAGGATTGTGTCGTTGTGGAGCTTTAAAAAAACTAAATCTTAGCTCAAATCGATTAATTACTCTTCCTGATGCTATTCATCTACTTTCTGATCTTGATCAGCTTGACTTACGTAACAATCCTGATCTTATAATGCCTCCGAAACCGACAGAAGCACAAAAGGGATCTGGAATAGAATTCTATAATATAGATTTCTCACTACAAACTCAACTTCGTCTAGCTGGAGCCAATGTTCCGCCATCAATTCCAACAACAAACACTAGCAAGGATCCAATTGCTAGAAAAATTCGTCTTAGACGTGGACCACGTACCGATTCAGATCAAGATTCTGCAAAAATTCTAAAAGGAATGAAAGATGTCGCAAAAGATCGTGATTCTAGTAGTACTTGGGATGAACAAGAGAAACCAGAAAGCTTAAAGCCCAAGAGATGGGATGAATCTTTGGAGAAGCCACCTCTTGATTATTCGAAATTCTTTGAGAAAGATGATGGACAAATTCCAGGACTTACAATTTGGGAAATCGAAAATTTCCTACCGAATAAAATCGATGAAGTCGCACACGGGAAATTTTACGAAGGTGATTGCTATATTATTCTGAAAACAAGCTTAGATGATTTGGGACAATTAACGTGGGAGATATATTTTTTGATTGGTAATCATGCTACTTTGGACAAGAGAGCATGTGCCGCAATACATGCGGTAAATCTACGTAATTACCTTGGAGCACGTTGTAGAACTATTCGAGAGGAACAAGGTAGATTAATTTAGACAATGCGTTTTTTCTTAGATTTTATTTCATATTTCTCTTTCAATAGGAGATGAATCTGGAGAATTTCTAGCTTTATTCGATACCGAGCTAACATATATTGAAGGCGGAAGAACTGCTACAGGATTTTTCACAATCGAAGATGTTGTGTACACGATTCGTTTATATCGAGTTCACTCTGCTGGATCTTCAATACATTTAGAACCTGTAGCTGCCCATTTCGATTCATTAGATCCGCGTTATGTTTTTGTTTTAGATAATGGAGTGAAAATTTCTATGTGGTATGGAAAGTGTTCCAAGAATACGCTTAAATCGAAAGCACGACTTTTGGCGGAGAAGATCAATAAAAATGAAAGAAAAAATAAAGCGGACATCTGTACTGAATTGCAAGGTAATTTCAATAATTGAGTTGATGGCTTGCCAGTAATTTTCATAAAAGACTATAAAAGGGTTCTATTAAATCGTTTTAGCATTACATTAGATTGTGGCTGTAGGGCAAGCATGAGGTGACAAAACTCTGTTGACAGGCGATCGACCGTGACATTTTTTAATAAAATTTCTCACTTTTGGTTTTGGAACAACAAGCTACATTCAGTAGGACTTGTCGTTAGTTGTATCCTATTTGCGCTTTAATATGCCGCATTCGACACATATAATTGAGTTTGATAGATTTTAAAAATTTTCGTTGCCTTGCTTGAATAGGAATATCGAGTTTTACATGTATGTTTGCATGTACGTAGATTTGTGCCTTTCAATTATTAATGTGAAAGTAATAAGCCTTTATGGATTACTTGAACATCCTCCACGTGAGATAACATGCCAACATTGCTGCTATTATCTGTATCCAATATGAAAAGTTTTGCTTGGTTAGGGTAATGTATTACTGAGGTGAGGATTCTAACAGTTACTTTGCTAATCTCAATTAATATAATCTCATTAAATTTTCCGACCAGTTTAATGGCAACAGCCTGTAGTAGGTAGTTAGGCAAAGAAAAACTTTTTCTTACCTCAAGTACTTTACTTCTTTTTCTTCTAACTACAGCATACTTCTTAAAATTTTGTGTTGTGTACCAATCACATGAGTAACTTTCTGCCACTGAGAGTGCACTTTTCTCTTTATAGGATGGATCTCTACTTGCCAATAAGCTTTCTTTAAATCTAGTGTTGAAGATCATTTCGCTCCAGAAGGAGAAGCGGAAGTAACGTCTATTGTGGTAGTAGACAACCGTCCCTTGAGCGGTGAACTAGTGTATCATGTCAGAGTATTCTGATTATATTGCTACACGTTATCTTTTTAGTGAAATTCGAATAGGTTTGTAATCTCCAGTAACAATAAATTAGTTTTTTTATGATGATGTCAAAGCTCAGGGGATACGATACCCTATGATGCCGAAGCACACCCTTGGCAGCAAATAAGAAGGGGTAAGGAATTGGGGACTGGTTGAGTCAAGGAGGTAACGTGTACATTGAATGTTTGTGGCCCATAGCTAAGGGGGAAAACAGAGCAGAGCAATAGCCATAGAAGTAGCGATAAAAGA
The DNA here is from genome assembly GCA_963930735.1 of Dioctria linearis. Lineage (NCBI taxonomy): Eukaryota > Metazoa > Arthropoda > Insecta > Diptera > Asilidae > Dioctria > Dioctria linearis. The sequence goes on along the minus strand of OZ005740.1, from coordinate 12,209,307 downwards.
GAGATAGACAAACGACATTACGCCGCTGCTCTAGGGAATCAATAGTTGCTATTGATATGTCATCGCCAATAAGGTGGAAGGCCTTCTTTAGGACTTTGAAAATAACATTCTAATCTAGGCTGTGAGACTTGTTTGATGAAATAAAATATTTCTTGCATCTGCAAGAAGCCCAGGCATTGCATTGCGTTTTTTTGCGATTCCAACAAAGATATCATAGGACCAACTAAGAATGTTAGATATTTCAGTGCTTAAGATGTTAAGGGGTGACGAGTTCGAGATATCTTCTCCATCGACGGAAATGGGTTAAGCGGGTGTTGCAGTAAATTTGAGTGATAACAGACAACATTGCGTTTTGAAAGTATTAAACAAGACCCGATTCGCTCTGCCCTTAGTGAGTATTGCTGTAAGGTCATGGTTTAGTGAACTAAACATGTGGCTTCGTTTATCAACTGTAGAATTCCTACGGGAATCAGCTAGCTGGTCATTAATAAAAATAACGAAGAGAGTAGGAGAGAGCACAGAGCCTTGCGGTACACAGGCATGAATTATAAAACGGTCCGAAGTTACTCCGTCCAATATAACTTGCATTAAACGGCGCGAGAGAAAACTTTCAAACCATTTTAAGAAGAAAGGGTCTAGACCTAATACCTGAAGTTTAGCTAAAAGAACAGGATGGCAGACTCTAGCGAAGGCCTTCGAGATATCTAATGGGATGATTTTAGATCACCAAAATTGTGGAGACATTGATTCCAACGCTCGGTAAGGAATGTTAGTAAATCTCCAGTAGAGCGGCCAGCACGAAAGTCGCATTGGCGAAACTTGCGAGCACTTTGAAAACTTCCCTTGTGCGGAAATTCAACGCTGGACGGATCTGTTTTCCCGATGACATCGTCGTTAGTGTTTGCAAAGCTAAATTCCCCATTCAGCTGCTATGCTTTCTTCACTCACTCGAATCTTCTTGTCACTTTTGATGAAACGTACTGTTCGAAGTGACGTATTTTCTTTAAATTAATTTTCTAGCAGAATAGCAGATCCGTAAATGTTTATTCTATACCTGACAAAGGCCGGATAAACGCACAGAATGTGGTCGGTCTTCTAAGACTAGGCTTGAATTTTCAAAGACACCCATTTGAAGAGTTTTGTCTACGTATAAGTATTTAAGTTCGTCCAATATTCGCGCAGTGTCTGGAATATTCTCCAAGGGTTTGATAAATGTTAGCTTTAAGTTGTATATCTCGTTATATATTAGTCTTACGATTCAACTTTAAGTTTATGTTCACAACTTCATACTTTTAAGAACCAATGATTTAAATAAATTATTATTTACCATTTCAGATGAAGAAAGTACAGAATTCTGGGAATCGCTCGGTGCAGATCCACAAGTTGCATCAAAAGAGAAAATTAAACAACATGTTTCCGATGATTTTACTCCAGTCTTACCACGCCTATATCAAGTTCAACTTGGAATGGGCTATCTAGAATTACCACAAGTCGAAATACCTGAACAAAAATTGGTCAATAGCCTCCTTAATAGCAAGAACGTCTACATTCTTGATTGTTTCTCGGATTTATTTGTTTGGTTTGGAAAGAAATCAACACGTCTCGTTCGAGCAGCTGCTGTTAAACTTTCACGGGAACTTTTCAATATGATAAAGCGTCCAGATTATGCCTTAGTTACAAGAGTTCAAGAAGGAACTGAAACGCAAATTTTCAAAAGTAAATTCATTGGTTGGGATGAAATAATGGCAGTTGATTTTACTCGAACAGCTGCATCGGTATCGAAAACAGGTGCCGATCTAACAAAATGGGCAAAACAGCAAGAGACTCGAGCAGATTTGGCTGCATTATTTATGCCGCGACAACAACCCATGACATTGACTGAAGCTGAACAATTGGAAGAAGAATGGAATTATGATTTGGAAGCAATGGAAGCATTTGTTCTTGAGGGGAAAAAATTCGTTCGTCTACCTGAAGAAGAGCTTGATCACTTCTATACAGCGGAATGTTATGTTTTCCTCTGCCGATATTGCATTCCATTTGAGGAAGATGATGAGAATTTACAGCAACATGATGATTCAAGACCTCCACCAGACGATGAAATACAATGTGTTGTGTATTTTTGGCAAGGAAGAGATGCTGGTAATATGGGCTGGTTAACGTTCACATTTACGTTACAAAAGAAATTTAAGGCTATGTTCGGAGAAGAATTGGAAGTGATCAGAATCCATCAGCAGCAGGAAAATCTTAAATTTATGGCACATTTTAAAAGAAAGTTTATCATACACACAGGAAAGAGGAAGGAGAAATTAAGAACTTCCGACAGAAAAGCACCTGTAGAATTCTTTCATCTACGATCAAATGGTGGAGCGCTGTGTACTAGACTTATACAGATTCGTCCTGATGCGACATTACTTAATTCAGCTTTTTGGTAAATTTCTAGTTGAAAAATGTTGTTTGTTTTGTTTTTAATATACGCTGACGTTGCGCGTATTTCTAGCTATATCCTTTATGTGCCGTTTGAAACGGATGATGAGTCTCAATCTGGAATTGTTTACGTTTGGATTGGATCTAAAACAGCTCCCGAAGAGGCTAAATTAATACAAGAAATTGCTGAGGAAATGTTTAATAATCCCTGGGTTAGCTTACAGGTTTGCATCTATTTTTTTTAAAGCATATTTAAAAAATTTTCCTCAAAAATCATTTATCTCGGTTTTTTCTTTTAGATTTTAAATGAAGGTGAAGAACCAGAAAACTTCTTTTGGGTGGCTTTAGGTGGACGTAAACCTTACGATCGGGATGCAGATTTTATGAATTTTACACGACTTTTCCGTTGCTCCAATGAAAAGGGATATTTTACGGTGGCCGAGAAATGCTCCGATTTTTGTCAAGATGATCTTGCAGATGATGATATTATGATTCTAGACAATGGAGAACAAGTTTTTCTTTGGCTAGGATCAAAATGTAGTGAAGTTGAAATTAAATTAGCATACAAATCCGCCCAGGTATGCATGTACACATATTGTGACATAATTTGTCATTTAATTTTATTTTCATTTAGGTCTATATTCAACACATGAGAGTCAAGCAACCAGATAAACCCCGAAAACTATTTTTAACTCTTAAAAACAAGGAATCAAAACGTTTCACGAAATGTTTCCATGGATGGAGTGCACATAAAAAACCTCCTGAGTAGGATATGCATCAAGAAAAAAAAATCAACTGGCACACGTTCATACACTCGTATTTTTTTGTACTGATTTTAGCTTTTACTAACTTTTAAAGTTGTGTTATTTAATTTAATTTAATTTTTGTTATGGATTGGATATTTTATTTTGGATTTATACCATCCAATGGAAGTAGTTAGGGATTAATAAATTAATTTGGTTATAACTGATTGATTGATTTATAAATTAAGAGAAAAAAATGGAAAGTTTAGCCGTCGTAGAGTAGAATTCCATTCATTTCTCACTACCCACACCTTTCCGCGTTTGTCTCAATGATAGTTTTTCACTTATTCTGATCTGACCAGACATTCAAGATAAAATGGTCTAGTCATCAGAAACACTCCTTCTAGGTAATAAGTGCCGGAGATGAACTGCGGGCAATTTCGTCTGTCATGCGGATGAGTGAACATATACGTAATATACGTAGTCCAACCATGACACGCCACTCCCCACGGTCCTCGGTAAACTCGTCAGTGGGAGTCATGGCGACGTAATAGACTTCGGCTTGGTGCAGCCGAAACCTCTACGTGCTATTCCTTCGTCAGGCGAAGGGGTACTCCGTGAAAAGTTTTGGTGCAATGGCCTGCCCTGCATTTGGGCCAGGCCAATTTGCAGGATGTTTCTGTCGTCATTGCCGTCTCGGTTCCATGTAGTACGACAGTTTTTACAGAACTGGTACTTATATGGTGACCGAGACGGCTTTGCCGGCTGAAAACAATTGCTGCATAGCTTCGAGGACAGAGCAATGTGATTGAAGCGCTCGTAACAATTTCTGATTTGGGGTTCTTATGTAAACCCGTATTGGCGAATTTTTGTGGAACCAATACATACTAGAGTTTCACGAGAATTGTTCGTGATAGTGCACTGTACATTCTGTGCAAATATAATGTTTGAAGCGCAAACGCGCAACTTTGCGCTGCCCATACACCTCTTGACGTCTCGAAAACCATTGCAGGCGTTCTTTGGTGTTTGCCACATAATCTAGTTGCATCGGAAAACGATTGCTCGTTACTGCACTTGTAGGAAGCGATTTCGTGTACTTCGCCAGTAAAACTTTGCGTGCATACATAGATGTGTTGTAGTGGAATGTCGAACTCTTCATTTTTATTAGAGTAGCAGGTTCGTATTCATTCGGTGCTCATACACCGCCAGCGATCAGTCGACAGCCAGGATCTAATCCAACAACTTGCTTATAATAGCCGAATTGAAATTTAGCCCGGATATCCCGCATCGTCTTGTCATCCTCTAATTTACAATTAGTTGTTTTCCGGCGTTTTACCGGTGGTAGTGATGGTGCAATTGAGACTTCCTTCTTCATAAAAAAGGTAAGCGCTACGCCATCCAATCGTTTTTTTTACGGCCTACCGATATCGGTAGTTTAAAAGTATTTTGGCCATTCTTCTTGTGGAACGAATGTTTCCCAAGTACCATTAAATAATTTCAGTCCGCATAGACGTTGCCAGAGCGCATATGAATCGAAGCGCACTAGGTGCAGCTCATGCTTTAAGTCAAAATTGTTCACGTTATTTGCCTCGTTGTAACGTTGCAGCTTATAAAATATCTGAAAATAATTGTGTGGTTGTTGCTTAACGTTATAAAACTTAACAGCATCATCAACATAACCAAGATGTTCAGTCATTTGCTGCAAAACTTCCTTATTCGATACAGATATATATTTCTCGTTTATTTCTTGAGAAACGATATCAGAATTTTTTATTCTTACATACGCATGCATTCAAATGTTATTGTTGAAAACCGTCTCGTATTGCTTGGCAGCAAATTTAAAAAGATTGGCTTTATGAGACGAATCGTAGAAACCATCTTTAATGTGAACGCCACATCACCTTTTGTATTCCGGGTCAACGTTATATTTGGTCTTGCTGCCCTTCATCAGAGCGTAAAAATAGTATAAACATTTAATTTTTCCAAAGTTACCGTCTTTCCATGCCTTATTCAATTTGTAATGGATAAGACATTTTCACGGAAAGTGCCGAAATTTCCGTAATGTCAGACTCGCGTACATTTCTTTACGTTCGAATATGTTGTTTCATTTTCTATTTGCGAACGCTTCCGTTTTGGGAGGGGCCCGGGGTTACTCTCGACACCTTCGCAGGTGAAGTCCCGCAATAAGGCCATAATGTGGTCGAAGGTAACCCAGACTACTAGCCAATTATCTCTGTTCTCTATGTTTTATGGAAACTAAAAATTCCATCGAATTCTTCTTGTTATACACGCCTAGGTACATTGGAAAAATAATGTTCAAGCGCTTACTTTTGTTGTATTAACTTTTTTCGCTCCCTTCATTTCCTTTCCTCGAAGGTGGTACACAATCTGAAACTAATTTGTCGAACCCTAAATGGTTACTGTTATAATTTTGATCTCCTGCATGCTGTATATAAATGCAAAAACAACAAGGCAATAAAACCAGTTGATTCAACAAATTCTGAAAGGCATCTTTAATATTAAGTTAAATATTTTCAATAATTTCTTAAGCGTAGTAAATAGAGCAAAAAACGTCACCAATAATTTATGTTATATAAAAATACCGTCGTCCTTAAATGTTCCGTTGCGGAGGGGTGAAATTCTAATAAAAGTAATAAAGTAAATAGATAACAATAACTAACACAAAATATCAGTAATCCAAACGCAGCCCATGGCTCTTTACACGAAAAATGTCATTATTATCGATGCTGGGAGTATGATCTCTGTGAATTGTTCGAAGTGTTGAAAGGCTAGATAAGCGAAGCTCGATGTCAGAGCACATACGACGACAATGGCGAGCGACCAGAATCTTTAAAATTGAGCAGTCTCTTAATCGAATTGATATGATTTCAATAAAAAGGAGATACTTACCTGGAGTACTTTACAGTTAACAACGATATAATCCAAGCTGTGATCAGTTAACTGTGTACAACCGCTAATGTTTAGATATTTAAGGCGCTGCAGGCACTGTGATGTAATCTCAATGCACTTATCATTAATATTATAGCATTCAGAGAGATCTAACACCTCAATAGAAGGACAATTTCGTACCAAAGCTTGTATACCGGTTACTGATATTTGTTGGCAATTAGCCAACATGAGATTCTTCAGTTCTAAGAATTTTATTCCATATTTAAGGGAAACATCGGATATTTTACTGCATCCCTGCATATGTAAAGTTTGCAACCCTTTCAGTTGATTTATCGATAAACCATCCTGTATACGATCATCCACTTTGTTCATTTCATAGATGGCCAACATTGCTTTTTTACGTTGAGCATCCTGAACGATGTCCCTTTCAGCTTTACTACGAAGAGATATTTTATATCGCTTATTGGTTGACATGGCATCATCCATATAAGAATCTTTGCAATCTTCACAGGTTGATTGAACTTCATTTGATAGCTGAGATTTTACATCGATACCGGTTATAGCTGCATCTGTTATCTGGTAAAGAAAAACACAACTTTTCTTTTTCAGATCTCATAACAAAAAAGAGAAGAAAACGAAGAAAATCTCAATACCTACCAAGTTACAACCATCTAAGCTTAGAAATCGAAGCCAAGCAAGATTTTTAATAATTGCTTGAACTGCTCGATCCGTAACACCGTTAACACAATAACTAACATCCAGTGTACGAAGATTAGGAATATTCTCAGCACATTTAATAATACAGGCTTCGCAGAGATCAATTCTAGTTAGGTAGAGTTCCAGAAGATTTTCATTCCTCACTTTTGTAATACCTTCTTCTACACCTTCGCTAGTTATAGAATCGCAATGGGCCAGGTCAAGTATTTTTAGTTTTTTTAATTGTGACAATCCACTTATACTGGTGTTAGAGATCTTATAGCATGAACGAAGTTTAAGGATTTCTAGATTTTGTAGATATTGACAAATAATCTCAACACATTGATCATTCACGCTAACTGATTTCGACAAATCTAATTCAATAAGATTTCTTTGCGATTTAAGTAGTGTATCTAATCCAGAGTAGTTCAATTGTCTGCAGCTGCTAAAATTAATTCTTCTAAGATTTAAATCATTGAGGTTGGCTAATAACGACAAAGCACAACCTCCTACTAGTGTATTACTAAGATCCAAATCTTTTAAGGTCGTAACATGATTCTCTATCACATTCAGAAGAAATTTGAATGTTAGAATCGACTCACTTGGACAATCGGCACGATCTGGCGGATAAAATCTCCTCTGTATAGCTGTATGGTAAGCAATATGACATCCATGTAAATCTAATTTCTCAAGATTTGGTGTGAGTGATGTTAACCGAAGCAGGATTGCATCCGATAGATACTGATTCATATCTAATGATAATTCCTTAACATTCCGTAAAGATTCAGCTACCCCTTCTCTGTCGATGTCAGATTCAAAGAACTGACCCGTCATGAAGAGTGAACAGCAATCAGATATCGTGAGTGATTTCAAATTAATTGTTTCCTTCAGGATTGCACTGAGTTGTTTCTCTGTAAGATCTACAGCTTCGATGGCAATGTGATCAATTCTTTTTCCAATATTACTGAAAAAACATTCTAAGTTGCCTAGGACAATCTCATTCAAATGAATATTCGGAAATGATCGAAAACTATTTACGAAAAGATTTCCCGGCTGTATAGTATCCCCTAAATAGATTTTCGTAAATTTTAGTAGAATTTTTGATTGAAATTCAGCATCTTGTGAAGCTTCAAACCATCGGCTACAGGCCAAGGACGCAGATCGAATATCACCAAAATTTAAATATCGAAAAATTTGTAATATAATCTAGAAACAAAAAAAATAAATCACATGATCTCAGACAAATAATTGCGTATTTACTTCCATAGGAAGGTCAGCAAAGCTTGGTGCAAGTTCATGGAATCCAGATTCCTCCACTTCCATTTCCTGGTGGTCGTTTTTAATACTGTCCATATTATGAAGAATTCAATCGACAAAAAAAAATATGCAGTTAATTCTAACAGCAATTAATTTACTTCCTCATTAGCAGTAATAAAAAAAGGAAGAATTTTGTAGGGTGACTGGAGGAACTGTAAACAAAATAAATTTTAAAAGCTTTAACTAACCCGTTTTCCTCTATAATTTAGTCTAATTGGTTGTATGATGTCAGCTTGACATTTCATTGATCAGCTGATTTTACAGGAATGAACCACTGACTTATAACAATGGACTGAGCGTATTGCCATTTTCCTATAGGAAAAAAAATATTGAAATGAAAATTTAATTCAAAGGAAATGAAAAGCGACCTTTGTTGGTGGTGCAGTTACAATAGATAATTTTGTGATGTTTTTTTTTACAGTTAAGTTCGTTTTCTTCAATGAAGAGAAAAAACTGTTTTTTTAGTTAATCTTATACTTCGATTATCGAGTAGTAAGTTAATAATCAGTATTTAATAATTTTTGAATATCTATTTTCAATTTTGTTGTTTTATTGTTCAATGCGGAGAAATTTAGACTCACTTGAAAGAATTAAAATCAAATATCAAAGAAATTCCTCGGTATTAAGAAAATGAACGCGGAAATTCATATTTCATTTCAAGCCCCCTGTATCTGAGTATTCATAATGACGTGTCAGTATCCCCAATTTATTAATTATGCTACCGTTATTGTTATAAATCGTTAGTTAATCATGTTTTTGGCTGTGTTGCTTTGATTACATTTTGATAATTTATTCTGTTATTTGTTACTATACTGTATATTAAGCTAATATTACCTATATTCTTTTATCTTTTGTTTTGCTATGCGTGCCTTTGCCACAGGTACTCAAATGAATATATGTTTATGGACGACGGTTGCAATTAATTGTCAATTTTATCAAAGCTTTAATAATTTGAGTTGTGAAATTCCTGAAAATCTGGGGCAGGTTAAAAGCTAAGTGTAAAGAAAAAAATGTATTGGATTTCTTGAAGGAATTTTCTAATAAAATAAATCTTTTAGGAAGACGTTAGGCAACACAACAAAGAAAGTGGAAAGCCCAGAAAGTTTAGGTGGTGGCGGAGAAGGGAGCTCCTTTTGGGAGTTAGAGGATATAATGTGTCCATATAATAATAATGAAGATTATATAGCATCAAGCAGCGTTGAGGTAACTAAGTTAAGAAAATAACTATGCGATAGTATGATTTTTAGATAAATCTAAATTATTTTTTTGTATTGTCTTATTAAAAACGCTTTGGTTTAGCTCGGAATAAGGGTCTAAAAAGAATCAGAAATAATGATCTGATGCAAACCAGAGCAGCAAGCATCATCACGAATCAGGCCTGCAATTGACCATTTTAGAATAGAATAGAAAATCATTTATTAAAGTTTATATTGTGTTATTTCGCCCTACTGGGGCATTAAGGTTTTCTTACCGTAAGACTTTATAGAATACAGTACCATGAAAATAGCGCATCGACTGCTCTTATTGTAACAATGATTTCAATTGATGCTGTGCATAGCAGAATGCATTGAAGTCAAGTGCAGAAGCCCCCGTATTGTTTTGACAAAAGGCCTAACTACTATAGCCGTCGTTACGGATTTTAACGTGAATGAGGTTTAATTACGAAAAATTGAAAACATTAAATGTGAAGATAATAACTGATAAAAATTTCAATTTTTCGTAATTAAACCTCAGTTCCGTTGAAATCCGTTCGTTGAGCCAAAAGAGCTTACATTAATTTCAATAAATGCCTTAGATTTGGCAATTTTCTTTTCTGCATGAGCTTTTTGACCCAATTTTGCTAGCCGTTCTGAAGAAAAAGTGAAAATATCATAATAAACAAGCTACAAATATGACACGAACTCTGCGAAGGACTAAATAAATTTAGAAAATCGGAAATGGTAGAATTTGTATAATGTATTTTGTAATCTTTTTAAACCCAACATAAATTTTCCTCGTTTAGTTCTGTGATATAGCACTGAAAGCTGGTGATGTTTTAATTCCTGCTCATAAAATTGTTCAATGTTCCATTACAGTTTAGTCAAATTACCAAGTAATCTAATTAAATTGTATATGATTACATTTCAATCAATGTTTTTGTTTTTTAATCTAATTACATTGTAACAGGTTACTTTGTAGAGTCAAATGAGGTGAAGTGGATCACGTGAATCGGATCGCCTATATTTTTTGATATCTTCATTTTTATGCAAATGTATACGAAGGTGTATAGACTAAATTCATTCCTTTAACTGTTCCTCGATCAAATCAACGTAGTTGTGTTCTTGGTGATTCCTTGCACTCCGTAGGAGGTGTAGTTAATCTAACTACTTTAGATATTGTCGAGCGTCTTGATTTCATAACTGGCCATTATACGAACGCGATTACATGAACATATGAAGATTTAAAAATTTCAAATTATTGATAGCAAGAGATTAATTAGAAAATGAGTTCAAATTTCAAATTATTGATACCAGTGAGATTAGGATGTAATTGCAACTTCGGAAGAGCTTTCATTTAAATGTAGGAGTGGAGAAACCTTGGCGATTGGACGTATCAGAGTTCCATCACATGTCCTCAACGTAATAACTCGAACTCTCCTGTCTGCTCCTGGATGCGTGTTAGTAATTCTGCCGAGTTTTCATTTGGTTGGAGGTAGTCTTTCTTCCCGCACAAGAACAAGATCGCCTATCTTAAGATTGGGCGTCGTAGTATTCCACTTAGTGCGCCGTTGAAGCTGGACCAAATATTCAGAGCTCCATCTTCTCCAGAAGTGCTGTCTTAATTGAGACAATAGCTGCCATCTACTTAGGAGATTCGTATAAACTTTACTTGTGTCGGGCTCTGGCAGTACTTTAAGCGGATAAAGAGGTCTCGAATTGACGCAGTCTTCAATCTCTGTCAAGAGCGTAGAGAATTCCTCGAAGGTCAAAAGATTGTCTCCTAGAGTGCGGCGTAAATGAAATTTTACCCTTTTCACGGTGGCCTCCTAAAAGCCACCCATATGAGGCGAAGCAGGCGGGTTGAAATGCCAAGCAGTTCCATCGTTCGCGATATATTTGCGTATCTGTTCGTCTTTAATCGCCTGAGTTAGTAACGGCTTGAGCTCCTTCTCAGCACCAACAAAATTTGTGCCGTCGTCGCTGTACAATTCTTTGCAATGCCCACGACGTGATACGAACCGTTTGAATACAGCAATGAATGTTGATGAGGACAGATCACTGAAGCTCTAAGTGCATTGCCCTGTTGCCATACATATGAAGATGGAGATGTATCCTTTCACTGCCTCGGAACCTCGTCCCTTGGAAAAGCGATGCCAAATTGATCCTGCCAAATTGACATCACTGCGTAAGAAGGGACGACACGCTTCTACTCGTGGTTTGGGTAGGTCATCCATCAATTGCTGATGACGCGTATGACTATGTCTGCGACACTTGACGCCCGATCTGGAGATTTTACGGAGGATTTTACGTGCATTGATGAGCCAGAAACGACTTTGTAGCATAACCTGCATGATCTGGGGACCTGCGTGCAACGTCATGTGGTGTAGGTATATCTTCACAGATGAGTAGTGTGAGTCTGGTCGATGAAGGCAGGAGAAGAGGATGCTTCCTGTCGAATTGAAGTGATGAGTTGCTCAGTCTTCCGCCCACCCTGAGTAATCGTTTTTGTATCCAGGAACGGATGAAGCCTTATGATTTTGCTTTGACGACTCAGTGGCCTTGTTAGACTTGAGGCGCCCTATGTCGTCTGTAAAGCAGTGCTTTTGCATTAGATTTATCCAAAGGGTTAAAGCTTCGTCTAATTCTTGAAGATGTAATTGTCTGCCGGTACGGTACTCCGCTTGTTCCCCGGCTTTACGAGCGGAGACTGCTAGTCGTGTATTATACAAGAACCTGAGGACGTATGCCGTGACACGCTTCAGTTTACTTAGAGATGCATATTGTTCGATAAGTTCCCAAACTGGTGCCATTTGCGAGACGTTAGTTATGTTGACTGAATCGGGCCGTTGATCGAGAGTAGTGGTGAATTGCTGTTGCGGTGGCCATAATGATTCTAACTGACTAAGCCAAGGTGGTCCATTCCACCAGAGAGGATGCTCGATTAAATATTGTGGGAGTAGACCTCGCGATGCACAGTCAGCGGGGTTTTGTTCAGATTAGATATGAAAGCAATTCTCTGGCGGGATTACTCTCTACAAATGTGCACCACTTACTAGGGTGTTGGCGGATCCAAGCTGGTGTTATAGTTAGAATCTGTCCACCCATATGTATTGCAAGCGAGTGGCTCTAGCGAGGCTTTGATGTATGTTACTAGTTGAGCCAATAAACCAGCAGCACAAAGCTCTAAGCGAGGTAAAGTCGTTGTTTTTAGAGGAGCTACCCTTATTTTTGCGGTTAGTACATGCACGGAGATATGACCATCTGGAGATTTAGCACGTGCGTAGACAACAGCAGCATACGCAGTCTGCGAGGCGTCTGTGAGCCCATGTAAATTTGTGTTAGCATTTGGGTCACCAGTACCTATCCATGTGGGCAATTTGATCGCTGCGAGGCTGGTGAGATTTTGTCGGTAATGAAGCAATTGTTTCTTGAGAGCTGAGAGCTGGCGTTACAGGTTCATCCTAATCAAGTTTCGGTCTCCAGAGACGTTGGAAGAGTATCTTGGGAATGATTGTGCATAAAAACAGCAGCTCTTGGGTCGAAAAGTCTTGCGGCATCTGAAAGCAACAAGCGTTTAGTTAAATTTGTGATATCAATTTCATGAACCTGGATTCTGAATATGAGTTTGTCTGAAGACGGATGCCATTGCAAGCCTAATGCCTAGACGCTATCGCCGTTCGAAAGGTCTAGAGATTGTTTGATTTTACGTTGTTCAACTGGAATGGCGTTGAGGACTAGTGTAGAGTTGGTTGACCATTTTCGCAGATGGAAACCACCTTTAGATGGTGGAAATCTGTTTCTTGGAAAGAGCCAGTGAGCAAATCATCCATATAGAAATCTCGAAGTGCAACCTGAGCAACCGTAACAAAACCCTAAGCACTTTTTCTAAAAAACAATAAACACTTAGGAATTTGATTGGATAAAGCCTGGATAGTGCAGATTCATTCTGAAATAGGATGTCCAAATTTTTCCACTGTTAGTCCACACTTTTTCCAACAAATAAAATGGAAAAAGGTGGTAAAATTAAATGAACGACAAAGTTACCAAGTTACAGTTCGGCTGCTTTTCCAATAAAGAAAATAGTATGGAGATTTCTTTGCAGTAATATCCAAACTTTCTCCATATGTTTTCATATACAGAATTCTTGAGAAAAATGAAGGAGAAAAATCAAAGAACAGATTTAAATATTGTCCGAAATTGTCCACTGCTTTTTCCATTCTTATTTCATAGAATATTCCTATGGAAATTTGATAGATTTTCCTAGAAACGACCAAATAGGTCGGGTAAAATTTCGGATATATTAAAGATATCGTTCTATGTTAAAATTTTGTTGGATAAATATTGGAATTTGGAAAATGTGAGAGCATCGGAACTGACTAGGGATGGAATTTATTGACTTAATAAAAATTTTTTGTAGACACTATTAATGCGTCTTAATTATTATAGTAAACTAGAAAATACTTAAAGGGTTGCTGGTACGTAGTACTTACTTGTAATTACTGGTTTTTTTAATTTAGTACCCATTTATAAAAACCAGTAATTACAAAAAAGTACCAGTAAAGTGCGAGTAAAGTCATACAACTCTGCTTTTAGTATAAAAATCCTTTTTGATTTGAAAAAGGACTCTTACTTTCGCTATTTTAACAAATAATTTTTTATAAGAGTTTCTATAATTAGAAAAAATTCCAATTTATACTTTCTAACTTCGAAACTATATATTAAATAAAACAAAAAAAAACATTTTTCTTATAAGTATACTCTCGATATCTTTTTTTACAATTCAAAATTTTCAAATACATTTCTACATTTAGAATACACAAAATAGTTGTAAAAATATTACGAAATTTTTGTTATGTCTGTTATTTGCCCAGTATTAAATATCTTCTTTACCACCTACCCTCGCCATTAGGAAATGCAATCACTACTGCTTTCCGGATACAAATCTCTAGAAGCCCTCTTTGATTCAGCATTTAAAATGTTCGGATCAAAACGAACCTTATTGCCATCGATCATCATAAAAACTCGTCCTTGACAATCCTTAACAACAAGTGGACAGCGTGGGGATTTATCATGTGATGTTTTTCCAGGGCAACAATATTCTCCAATTAATTGTCCTGACAAAACAGGTTTAGTTGGTGGACAGTTTTTAGAAAAATCTTTACACCTATTGTTACTCTGTGAGAATTTATCATTTTGTCTATTTTCATTACATAAACAGCAATGAATGACATTGTTGTTGTTGTTATTGTTATTAATATCCTGATTACCGTTGCTCCCCATTTTCAAGAACGCGCCTCCATTATTCGTATTATTAGTATGGTTATTATTATTATGGTTCCCACAGCTTAAAGTTCGATTTCCTCCAGATTTGCTTTGAAGTCGTATTAAATAATTCTTGTAAGCACATGAAATTCGATTACCAAGCATTTCAGTTTCAGATTTTGTTGCTCCGGTTTTTGAAAATGCGTCAACAGTCTGTTGAACAGCTTTATACCATTCGCATTGATTAATATTTTTTGCATCATATTTTTTGACAGCTTGTTGTTCGTAGAATGCTCGAAATGCTGATTTCGTAATGGAATATGTCAATTTCGCTTCGGTTTTTGTCATCTCACAATTGTCTACTAAATCTTTGATGAATTCCATTTTTCGAATTCTTTTCTTACACCTTCTTCCTGGGTGCTGTGTTACCTCTTCAAAATGTATAAATGAGTAAATAATTACATCCAATGCTTTATGAGCCTTGGATTGATGAATTCCACAATTGCATAAAACTTCAACTAATGTTGCACCTATGTCCAGAATGTTTTCGATAATTTGCGAAGAAGTTTTTACTCTAGCAAGTCTACTGCAGGGATTTGCAGCGCCAGTAGTTGATAGGCTGCTGCCGCCGACGTTACCTTCGCCCCAACTTTCATTTCTATTTATTTTATGGCATGTTTCACAAGTAGTACTCATGTCACCACCTCTTTGGCGCTTTTTGGACGCGCAGTAATTTAAAAATGCAGACATTCCCAATTGTGCAGAATTTTAATATTACATTTAAAAAAAAGGTTTTTTTTTGTACAAAATTTTGTCGCTTTATGCGTTTTACAATTTAAAGGAAATAAACATTTGAAAGAACATGGCTTGCCAAGTCATACTTAAATTTTTTACTTTTAAATTAGTTTTATTTACATATTAGTGTCCATGCACATGAACGGAGATATCTTATGAACGAAAAAATAGCGGGCCAGTATAAAAACTGGTGAAACTGAAATTACACTAATTCTAAATGAATTATTTACAATGCTGTTCTATTGATCAAATTACCTTTCTATCGTTGCACGATATCCGTTCTCTTCAACACTTTGAAGCTCTAGAAATTATCGGGGGCTCATCAGTTAGTTTTATGAGGTTCTCTCCTACTATAGGGTGCTAGATTGGATTAGATTTGTGAAGGGGTGTATAGGCGTTAGCCTCACAATCACTGCGACCTGAAAGATCTATTGTGAGTGAATTTACTCCATTTATAGGTTTAGACTGTTAATAAAGTCTAGAACCATTCTGGGCTTGAGGTTTCATACGTAACTTGGTGAAGGAAAAGCAAGTTTAAGGTGGAGTAATCTCCGCCTGGCCAATGCTTCGCAGTTGCAGAGCAAGTGCTCCGAGGTTTCGTGAGCATCCTGACAGAAGCGGCAGGATGAAGTCTCAGCCAAACCCAGCTTGTTTAGGTGATACCTCAAGAGGCAATGGCCTGAGAAGAGCTCAGGGATCATTTTGAGCTCTGTTCTTCTAAGGAGTAGGAGTTCTTTTATTTTTCTTCTTGTGAACGGAACGATAACCATTTTGTTGGGGTTTATGCTAAGGCCTTTGTTTAAACACCACGTGCGGACTTTGGAGAGGGCTATTTGCATGAGGTCGGATATTTCTTGATCATGCTTGCCCCGTATTGTAACTACTAGGTCATATGCGTAGCCTTGAACATTAAAACCCGAACTGGTCAACTTCTCTAGCAGATCAACAATCACGATCGACCATAAGAGTGGAGAGAGTGTGGGCAACCTTTTGCCGCGGCGGTGATCGTGACTGAGCAGTTCCCTAGATATGTGGTTATCCTCCTGCTTCTAAGCATGGAGTCTATCCAGTTTACCGTGGAGGGCTCAAAGCCTTTATCCTCGGCAGCTGATTTAATTGCATCGAAGGAAGTATTATCGAAGGCTCCTTCTATGTCCGCAAATGCACATAAAGCCACCTCTTTTGCTTCGAGCGCTTTTTCGAGGTCTTTGACTAATGAGTGAATGGCAGTCTCAGTAGACTTGCCAGCTTGATAAGCAAACTGCTTAGAATGAAGTGGTGATTTAATCAGAATTTCACTTCGAATGTGTAGGTCTAGGATTTTTTCCATGGACTTAAGCAAGAATGAAGAAAGGCCGATGGGTCGGAACGATTTAGCTAGAGAACTAGCTCTCTTTCCTGCTTTAGGCATAAATACCACCCTGACCCTGGGAACGTACCCTAAAGCGTAACTGGCTCGAACAATTTTTTGTAGTGGAAAGAGTATTTCTTCAACACCTTGCTGCAGTAAGGCGGGAAAAATGCCGTCTTCTCCAGCAGATTTAAAGGAATTTAAATGTGCCAATGGCCTATCTAACCTTGTTAGGAGTGAAGATTCTTCCCGCAAGGCTTTTGCTCCCATTAGAGACCCCGTGCTTGTTCACCTCAATCGGGTCTGGAGCTACTATTCCTTGATCGGGAGTGGGAGAGTCGGGAAAGTGAGTTTCTAATAAGAGCCTGACTGTTTCCTCGCAACTCTCGGTGTAGTTCCCATCTTCCTTTTGAAGTATGCCCATACCATTCGTGTGATCCTTCGAAAGTACCTTATTGAGCCTGATAGCTGCGGGCAATTGATCTATGCCATCGCAGAAGGTCCGCAAGGTTCTTATTTTGGATCTCCTGAATTTCGTGTTATATTCCGTTAGAGCCTTTTCATATTCCCCCAGATGCCAGAGAGTTTAGCTCTGTTGAATAATTTCCTGACTTCTTTTCTTTTCAAACTCAGTTCCCTATTCCACCATGGTACCTGCCGATTGCAAGTCTTTTGCTTCAGAGGGCAACTGTGTTCGAATGAAGTCATTACAGCCGTTTGAAGCTGCGTAGTGGCTGAGTCTAGCTCCTCAGTCGTGCTAATGCTACCGCCGGGAGAGTAAACTACAGCCTTAAGGTGTTGTCGATAGAGTTCCCAGTTAGTTAATTTAGGGATTCGGTACTCCTGACATGTGTTGAGTGTGGCATCTATATCGAACCTGATGTGCTAAGTGAGAGGGCCCGCGATCAAGGAACCATGACCTGATTTTTGACCTCTGTGAAAGTCTATAGAGAGTGATACTTACGCCAGTGATACATCCTGACTACCATTGGCTATCATCTGCAGCGCTCTTGCTCAGAAATTTGCTTTTGTTGCATCACAATGGTCTAACCTGGTTCTTTGGCCATATTAATAAAAAAAAAACGAAAATAGCCAACTACTGGTTGGGATTGGAGTACCATACATACCTTATAGTCTGGGTATGCATATATCAGCTACCATAAACGGTGAATCTACAAGAGTCATGACCACTAGAGGCTGCTAATAAGGAGGAGTTTTATCACCACTTCTCTGGTTCTTACTTGTGGATGAGCTATTAAATTTACTTCAAGAGGGCGGCTTTAAAGCTCAAGGATACGCTGATGATATTGTTATTTGTGTCAAAGGAAAACTTGAATCAGCTTTACCCAAGCTTATGAAAACTGCAAACTTTAACATCGTTATCAGATGGTGCCAAAACATGGGACTATCAATAAACCTAGGCAATACAGCGTTAGCTCCCTTTACTAGGAAAAGAAGTCTCCAGATCCCATCTCCTAAGTTAAATGGAATTGCAATAGAATATTCCACAGAAGAAAAATATCCTAGACAGCAAGCTTACATGGAATCCCCACCTTGAAATAATAACTAACAAAGCCATGTGGACATTCAGCTCATATGACAGGCTTTTCTGGAAAAAGTGGGATCTGAACACCAAAATTATCTTATGGATCTTCCAGGGTACAGTCAGGCCCATACTTTCTTCCAGGGCAATCGTCTGGTGGCCTAAAACATTGCAGGCAACCACCAAGAGATAAGGTCTAAACCTAAAGGATGACATATTTAGGCGCCATTGGCGCCTTCACGTTGTGTCGTCAACGAACACATGAAACCATTTTTGGCTTGCAGCCACTGTACCTCTTTATTCAGAGGTAAGTAGCGGCTAGTATGCTTCGAAAGAAAAGTTTAGATGATCGCACTTCCAGCAGTGTGGTTAATCTCAATATCCTCGAGCAGGTCAACATTAACGACCTAAATACTACAACAGATACTATGGCCAAAAGACGTTCCTTTGAAAGATGTTACCAGGTAACCATTAATCACAGAAGCCAGATACTAGACAAAGGGCTTCAGTTCCAGCAACGAGCCCAAGTCTGATAAACTAACGGATCCCGGAAGAATGGCAGGCAAAACAGGCGCACGGGTGATTGGTCCAGAAATAGAACTATCCTTTCCGCTGGGTGCCTCACCTGCTATTTTTCAGGCCGGAAATCTAAGCAGTAGAGGGTGGAACTCGGGAAAGCCTAAAAAAGGGTTGCAAGAACTCCAACATCTACATCTGTTTAGACAGCTAAGCTGCGATCCTAGCTCTTTCCTCTCAAGTTTTTGAGTCGAAACTAATAGTCTGAAGCTGCTACTCGAAACTCCAGCTACTGTCTAGGGACAACCAAGTAACCTTGGCTTGGGCTACTGTACTCTAAGAAAAGGACGGTATAATGAAAAAGCGGACGAACTGTCTAAAACAGGAGTTTACTGTCCATATACTGGTCCCTATCCGACATTTGGCCTACCACAAAGCCATACTTTAAGGGGGAACTGCTTAAGGAAAACACAACTGGATCTCCTGTGGCGTAGCGCACTCGGTATGAGGCAGACGAAGAAATTCTTCAACCCCTATCTTCTCCAGATTCTCAAAGCGATTCGTCTGCAAAGGCTAATCCTTGTCCATCTATAAAAACTCATATAACCGGTGCCATGCGATTGAACTCCCGCTACTTTTTACTAAGAATACTTGTAAAGAAGCTCAAAAAAACAAAAAGATTAATCTTAGTTTAGATCTTCAGTATCTTGCTGTTACCCTAGTCTGCGTTTTGCCAGCACTCTGATGATTTAAGTTTTAGGACATTTTTTGTAGCTATACATTTACCATGATCGAAGATAGTTTCCATTGATATTTGAGATATTTTAAAACAATTTTATGACGGCTGAAAAGAGACTGATTTACCAGTTTTTCAAAAAATTTGTTCGAGTAAAAATTATTTTTATTTACAGAACTTTTGCGTCAAAATATCGCTTAAGACCAAAAGAAATTTTTCTTGCTAAATACACCAACGAAAGTTAAATTTTAGTTGTTGCCTGAGTTTTCTTTACGGCTGCGACGCACTTCGCCATGGTTAGTGATGCTCTCGAGATAATATGTTGGGACGATGCAGATTGTGTCTGTAATGAAAATGATTTAAAAGATTTTCAAAAAAATTTTGAATTTGCTGATTTTACCATAACCAACTCCGGAGCTTGGGCTTCGAAATTGTTCTCGTAAGTTGAAAATGCGTGAGCGAGTTGAAAATGCTCACTACAGATATTTTCAGCGATAAAAGTTGAAAATATCGTAGTTGATAAAGTGTGAAATTCAAAACAGCGCTTTTTAGCTGTATTCCAACTTAATCCCATATAACATGAATTTTCCCGATTTTCCATGTTTTCCACAGACTTTTCCTATTACTATTAAATTTTTTTAAAAATTTACATGAATCTTCCTCGATTTTTCGTGGAATTTTTCACGATTGTTGAAGAGAAATTATTGATGCCAGTAGGACTTTTTTGTCGGAAAATTTTCCGGAAATTTTCGGAAAATTTTACAGAAAAATTGAAAAATTCTACATGTTTCCTGAAACAGATTTATCACTAATCATATCGATGAAAATTTTTCCGATGATTTTCCCGCTTTTCCGGGTTTTCCATGGAGTTTTCCACAAAAGCAACTTTATGCAATTCATTTCGCTCTACAACTTTGTCTTAGGTTGCAAAACGCTCAAACGCTTCCTTGGTCGGAAAAACTCCGGAAAAGCGTCTTACATGAATTTTCCTCGATTTTTTCTGCAAGTTTTCACCATTGTCGGAGAGAAAGTAATGATGCCAGTTGATAGGGAACTTTATCCTGCATAATTTAGAAAACTTTTTTACCGGAAAATTTTCCGGAAAAGTCGGTAAATTCCGGAAATTTTTTTCGGAAAAATCGGGAAACTCTGCATTGTTCCTGAAACGGATTTATCACTAATCAAATTTGTACCAAATTTTCAAATGATTTTTCCCGATTTTCCGGGTTTTCCATGAAAATTTCCGGTTCAAATTTTGATAGATTCAATTGTCACGCGACATGAACCTGTGTGTCAAATTTCAGGTCGCTGTGATGACGAAAAGTGGGTCTACGAGAGTGTCAAAAATAGTAAAAAAGAAATATCTTAAATAAATATACAGACAGACAAATTCGTGTACGAGCTAAAGGGACGTCTTTATGTTCCAGATCGTGACATCGAATTCTTTGAATGTATTAGAGTGGTACGATTTCGTACTTCTCTTAGCATTTGTTCTTATGGAAAATTGCATTACTTTCAAATTCAACCTTCTGCACAATGTAAATAAGCCTCCGTTCTAAAAGTTTTATTCAGGAATTTTGTTATTTAATTCCTTGCGCATTTACCAGCATAAAAATCTAAGTACTTTCTTTAAGAAAATTCTTTATATATTATTAATCAA
This sequence comes from Dioctria linearis, assembly GCA_963930735.1. NCBI lineage: Eukaryota > Metazoa > Arthropoda > Insecta > Diptera > Asilidae > Dioctria > Dioctria linearis. The sequence continues at coordinate 12,188,155 of OZ005740.1, read as the reverse complement.
ACATAACACTAAACATAAAAATGAAAAATGTGTTGAACTCTGTTGCCTTCATACCACAAAACACACTACGAGGCGGTTCAATAAGTACCCGTGTTTGAAGACAGAGGACGTTCCTGAGAGAAGTTGATATTATCATGGTGTGCTGCGATATGTCAAACGACGCCAAAACAAATTTCAGACTGATTGATAGGTTAGCTTGGATTTGGCAGCCATTCGAGTGAGACGTGTTTCGTGATTTTCGATAAGATGGAAAAAGAACAGTATCGTTCGGTAATTCGCTTTTTGTTTTTGGATGGGAAAAAATGCGAGGAGATAAAAGCAAAGTTGGATGCTGTTTATGGGGACACTTCGCCATCTATGACCACAGTTAGGTATTGGTTCAACGAATTTAAACGTGGGCGAACATCCGTTTTTGATGAGCAGCGACCAGGACGACCGCCAGACGTGGTTACCGAGGAAATCATTGAAAAAGTCCACGACATGATTCTCGCTAATCGACGAACGAAAGTGCGCGCAAAAGCAAAGACCGTAGGTGTGTCGGCCTGAACGGCAATTAATATTTTACATGATAAGTTGGCGATGAGAAAATTGTCAGCCCGATGGGTGCCGCGATTGCTCACGGTGGACAACAAGCGGATGCGGCTGTTAACTTCGAAGCAGTGTTTGGAGCAATTTAAGCGAGATCCGAAGGACTTTTTGCGTCGAGTTGTCACCGTTGATGAAACCTGGATTCATCATTACACACCATAAACTAAGCAACAATCAAAACAAAGGATTTCTCCCGGTGGATCTGCTCCAAAGAAGGCGAAAACGGTCCCATCGGCCGGAAAGGTCATGGCGACGATTTTTTTTTATTCGAAGGGCGTCATCCTCATGGATTTTTTACAAAAAGGAAGAACGATCACTGGACAATACTACAGTGAGTTATTGGACCGCTTCGACAAAAAACTAAAGGAGACACGGCCGCATTTGACGAAAAAGAAGGTGTTGTTTCACCACGATAACGCACCAGCACATTCATCCGGAGTTGTCGCCGCCAAACTGCATGAATTGCGTTATGCCGCACCTCCCGTATTCACCCGATCTGGCTCCCTGCGACTTCTTCTTGTTCCCTAACATGAAGAAATGGCTCGTAGGAAAAAAATTTAGCTCAAACGAGGAAGTCATCGCCGAGACAGAGGCGTATTTTGGAGAGTTCGACAAATCCTATTTTTTGGAGGGGTTAAAAAAATGGCAGGAACGTTGGGAGAAGTGTATCTTTCTAAAAGGGAACTATGTTGAAAAATAAAAAAAAAAAATTTTGAAAAAATTGTGTCTTCATTTCTAACACGGGTACTTATTGAACCGCCCTCGTAGAAAGCAATCAGAGCTTTGTGCTTGCCTATTGAGCTATATGAAAAAAATGAGTCTTTCAACGTTTAACACACAGTAACTTCTTAAGTATAAGTAGGACAAAAAAACAATGTTAATAATTTTTTATTATTATCCCATAATGCTTCCATCAATTTAAAAATATTTACCACCTTTGTGGGATCTGGCAACGCCATACCATACAACCTTCGTTCTAAAAGTGTCAGAACAGGGCTGTGTGCTAGCTCACCTAGAAGTAGTGATTAAGTAAGTAAGAAGAAGAATAAGCTTTAAGTTGAAAAGTAATAATAAGAAAGTTGTGAAGAAAAGGTAGAAAAGTTGTCTAGAGATAGAATAAAGCTAAAGTGGTTAAAGAAATATAGTTTAAATAAAAGCTGTGTAATAAAGTTAAAGCTGTTAATAGAGATAAAAGTTGTAAAAAGAGTCATTAAACTCTAATCTCTATAAAGTTATTATAAAGTTGTGCGACGTCAAACAGATTTCCAATATTGATCATATTGGAAATCCATAGAAGAAACCATTAATAAAAGTAAAATAATAATTCACTAATACTCGTGTTGTCTTTGTATCTTGCTGAACTGGGATAATCCTACATTTTGAAGTGCGATAAGCAGATTAATTTGTGGGAACGAAACCCACACCTTCAATACTAAATAGTTCAGTTTTTTTCATTTTAAACATGACTCAATTTTAATCAATGAATCGGCAGAGGTACACATTCGCCTCATATTTTCACAAGCTGCGCTTGCTCACTACGCTGTGAATCGAACGGACGGCAACGGTTTTTTGTGTTTAACTCTTCATAACTTTTAAATTATAATTCGATGGTAATTCAAATATTAGCCTATTTTGTAGGCAAATTTGTTGCCCTCATGGTAGTATAATTTATACTTTAGGTTTTTATACATTTTCAAAAGATAATCAGTTTCAAACAAAAGTAGATCTGATTTCAGAACTATTTGCTCCCACTTTGAAGTCAGCTTTCATTTCTCTGTGAGAAAACACACAGAGAAATGAAATCTGGTATGAAGGCAACAGAATTCAACGCATTTTCTCATTTTTATGTTTAGTGTTATGTTTGAGTAATAAAATATAAAAAAATTTCTTAAAGAACGTACTTAGATTTTTATGCTGGTAAATGCACAAGGAATTAAATAACAAAATTCCTGAATAAAACTTTTAGAACGGAGGCTTATTTACATTGTGCAGAAGGTTGAAGTTGAAAGTAATGCATTTTTCCATAAGAACAAATGCTAAGAGAAGTACGAAATCGTACCACTCTAATACTTTTGCAAGTAGCAAAATCGTTTTTTGTCACGGCCTGGAACATAAAGACGGCAATGGCTGGCCTCAAAAATTAATGCAGAGATGAGAGTACTACTTCTTACGGGTTCTTTGGGTTGTCACAAATAAAAAAAAAATATATAAAATATTGGAGATAGTGGTCGAGTCTTCCAAGTAGTACGTTCTGAATTTTTTTTGTATAGTATGCCATTATTAATAGAGTAAAATCAAGGCAAACACTGCATTTTGGTTTTAGTCATGTCAAATTTATGTTATAAAACTCATTTAAATTGCAATTTTTTTTTCTCTTCAGATATTAAAATTTTACATTGAAATTCATTGAAAAATGTCGGTAAATTTTATTTATTGTCCACATGAGAAAACAGAAAAATCGGAAAATTATGAAAGTTTTGCAAAAAGAAAAATCGACAGACAATTCTTTAACTTTGGCTCTGAAAATTACGTTAACAATCCTTACAGCCATTTCGCCAAAATAGAACCTTGTAAGGGTAATCGGAAAAGAGCTTATGGTATAGCATCGACTATAGTCAATGTTCTGGGCATCTGCGGGATTAATAAAATTCAAGCTAAGAAGGCTTTTGATCCTATACTGTTCTCGTACATTTACTTTTTGAAGTCTTCGAAGGGAAAGTATAAACTTCGAAAGAAAGAGTTAATACAAAACTTGCGTGGAGTATGTGAAATGACAAAATCCGAAGCAAAATTAACTTATTGCATTGCAAAAGCAGGATTCAAACAACTTTTCCAAAGAGAAATTGTGAAGAAATATGACGCTCAAACGGTTGATGAATCTGAATGGGACAAAGCTATTCAGCAGATGATTACATCACATTACAATTCTGGATTCACAAGAACTTGTGAAACTGATAAGATCCTGCAGAATTTATCACAAGTGTACCGAAACTATATACGACGTCTCTGGGATAAAAACACACGCATTAAAACAAGTGAAAGTCTTGAGAGTTTTGAATTTTTGAATTTAAATGAATCAAATGCTGGCCATAGAAGAGGAATAGAAGTGGATATTCCCGAGGATGAGGAAAATGAGGATGAATTTTTAGTTTGTTCTCTACAGAAGTGTGATTGCTGTATTCGAAATCGAAAGAAGGCACCTGAAGAAGAAAGTCTGAAGAACTCTGATTGCTCTTCGGTAGCTGTTCATATCTGCAACCATAAAAGTGGTAAAAATAATTGCAATGAAAAGTTTAAGTTGTTTGATCTAAAATATCGAAGTCGAAAGAGAAGCGATGATCTCAAGGATTCTGTATCGTGTAAACTTCTTGATAAATCGATTGCGTGTTCAAACATTCCGGCCTCCTGCTGTCCTGTAAATCGGCTTTCATGTATGTGCAGCGGAAAAACTGCTACTGTTGATTCAATTTCTTCTGCAACTTCGAATTCGAGTCCATTTATCTCTGTGTGCAATTCTTTCAGCAGTCGAAGTAAACGATGGTGTTAGATTGGTAATTTTCGAACTCGAAATTATTGAAATTCAGTTTTTTTTATTTGTGTTTCTTTGTTTTTTTTTCAAGTAGAAATTATATGCACTGGAAAGTTTTAAGTGGATACAAAAACGATGCATATGTGTGTCAGGATTTGTGTTAATTGTATCTATGTTCATGGAATTATAGAAGCATTGTGACTTTTTAATTGAAAATTCTTTTTTAATGGATCTTATAAAGGTAGGCTGGGGAGGGGGTAGAAGTATTTTGTATTAATTTGCATTTAGTGGTTAATTGTCTGTTATGCTCATAGTTCGAAGGGTTCGAATACCATCAGTGGGGCATATTGCACGTATAAAAAAAATGGCAGCTAATATTAAATTGCGATTTACTTTGATGTGGTGGCAGTTAAGTAGGCTAACCCCCGTATAACACGGGAATTACGTTCCAAAAAATTGCCGTGTGATGCGAATCTGTGCTATACGAATCAAAGAATGATGTACTAAGTACGAAAAGAGGGGTTCCAAAAATTAAAAAAACACTATTATGATTTCATAATTAACGTAAATATCTTCATTCAAATTTTCTTAAAAAGTAATACATAGTACATATTAATATGTATGAATTAAACAAATGTTTTCTTTATCATCACTAAGCACTATTGACCGCGAGCGCTTTCTTTTTGGCAATGTATTCTCATCCTCTGAGCATTTTTCTGCATTATCTTCAGATGCAGGCTCTACCTTTTGCAAAAAATCTTATTTTAGATTGCTTGCTTTTATTTAAAAGATCTTTATAAATTTCCTTATATGGTGCTAAGGACTTATGAAGTTCTCTTTTAAACTTTGTGCTCCTTTCGTTTGAAGGATCTTCATTTACAAAATATGACCCTAATTGTTCGGCTAAGCCTAGGCCTTTCTTTATGCTTTGTAGAGTAAATTTTTATCTTCTGCGTTTTCACCTATGCTATCATCCTCTTCATCAATCTCTTCTTTCACCAGTAATTCTTGGATGTCTTGTGCAATAATATCGTCAAAGCCTTCCCCTCCTAGAACCTTAGCAACTTCTACTGCTGCATCTATTCTGTTTTCTGCTGCTTCGATCAAATTTTCACTTTCAGTTGACACCGGCCATATTTTTTTCCAACAACCATTTAATGTCGTCGGTTTTATTTCTCTGATGGATAAGTTTATCAGATTAATGCAGTCAAAATTGTGAAGAGTTTCCACGCCTCCTTGACGCTCATAGATTCATCATCGATTTTTTCAAAACCTATTGTAATGATCTCCTTATTTAATTGGTTTTAAATGTAGCTATAATTCCCTGATATAACGGTTGAAGTAAAGCAGTTGTATTTGGAGATAAAAAACTTATTTTTATATTTGGGTTATTTAAATCTTGCGGGTGGGTGGGTGCATTATCCAATATAAGTAGAACTTTAAAAATCTAAATTTTTCTGTTTTAAGTACTTTTCCACACTTGGTAGATACAAAACAGTTTAAAACCCATTTCTTAAATAATACAGTAGTCAGTCACCCAAGATTTTTTATATGCTGTCCGAGGATTGACTGATTTATAAACCAGCATAGGTTTTACCACGTGATCACCTGAAGCATTACTGCACATAAGTAATGTTACACGGTATTTTGATACCTTGAAACCTGGCGCATTATTTCTTTTTTAAAAATATATGTCCTCTTGGGCATTTTTTCCACCAATGAGCAGTCTCGTCGGCATTAAAAACCTGGTGTGTTGAATATTCACCATCTTTAATAATTCTTTTCAATTCCATTGGATAAATTTCGGTGGCTTCTTTATCGGCTGATGCACTTTCACCTTCTATTTTTAGGTTGTGTAGTGATAAGCGTTTTCTCATACGATCAAACCACCCTTTACTGGCTACAAAATCTGAATTAGTAGCGGTGTCTCCATTTTCCTTAAAGAAGTCGTAAATTTTCAAGGCTTTTTGTTTAATAATTTTGGTACTCATTGGCATCCGTTTTTTTGAACAGTCTTCAATCCAAAAGCTAAGAGCTTTGCTCAATTATTGCTGCCCTAGGACGAGATGTTATGTTTGAGGAGATAGAATAGCCTGCCGCAATGGAGTCCCTAATTTTCTGTTAATTTTTCCTTATAGTCCGTATTGTTGCTTCATTTAAATCCAACAATTTCGCGACATATGATATCTTTTCATCCTTTTTGAGCCGATCTAAAATTTGTAATTTTGTTTCCAAGAATATGAAATGTCTTTTAAGAGACATTTTTTTTATTTTCGCCAGACATATCTTAGGGCTACAGATTAATTCATAAAATTAAAAACATAATTATTATTTATTTAAAAAAGGTTGAGTGCTACTTACCCGAAAATTTATAATCTACAGAGAGATCCAATTAAAGTCTTAAAGTTTACTTAAGTATTAATAGTTCACGAAAATTCTGAAGGAAAATCTGATAGTACATATGTTACGTATGTACGAGTACATACGAGTTCGAATGAAAAATGTTAAATAGGTATCTTTCGGACTTAAAAGCTTTATAACGTTTATAGAGCTGCGGCACGGGGATTTCCCTAATTTCAAATCAGATAAAGTTTGAATTTAATACTAGTTTCTATTGTTGTACGAGGGTTTTACCCAATTCGCGAACCGTGTTAGAGTGAATCCGTGCTATTAAAGTATCGTGTTATACGGGGGTTCCCTGTAAGAGGTCTATTCCTTACTTAATAGTTTATTTGTTCATTTATTGACTATTCGGTTCACATGGATTTTGACATTTTCATCGTTTCAATGGTATATTTTTCTTATTGTAATTTAGCCCCACTCAGGCAGCTTAGCTGGGAGTGTATTTATTATACACGAAACGAAATTTCGAATGGAAATTTTCGTACATCTGGCACCATTGAACACGAAAAAGTCAATTTTTCGAGCGGAACTTTTCGGATATTTTCTCGTTGACATTTCACTTATCGAGTTATTGAAGTGCGGAATAGTTTATGCAAACAAACAATCATGCAAGTAGTTGTTATTAATTTTATTGAGACTTTTACTTTGAAAAACAATGAGATAATAGCTATGCATTATTTTTAGGGCCAAGATTACGAGTACTAATTAGTACAAAACGTTGGTGATTTTATGGTCAGCCATCCAGATTTGGCATACGTCTTCACTTTCAGGAGGCAACACGATATGGTCGCAATCCACAGCTTTGGATGCGCTGTATTGAAGCGCTCTTCCATTTTGGACATACTTCCAATTCATTAATATCCAAAATTTGTGATAACACGACAAATACAGTAGATTGAGACATTCGAATATTTAGATCTTAGCCCGTCCCACCTTGATAACCATCTTCAGTAAAGAATCTTATTGCCGCAGCAATTTTTAATATCGGTGGTAATGATGTAGAGCGGACGGTAGGTTTAAATTTATCTTGCATCTCGTCTAATAAATAATTAAATGCATCCTTTGAGAGCCGGTTGTATTTCATGAACCTTGAAAGATTAAAATGAATTTGATTTGTCGTACTGTTTCGTAGGTGTCTCAAATATGTTAGACTGGAAGGTGATTCTGATCTTTTGTCGTTCTTTAATGTCAAAATATACGCCTAAACGAAATGAACTTTTCTACTGATTTTTTCGTGTTTTTATTCAGTTCAGCAAGCCCTGCATTACGTAGAATGAACTGAAAATGACACTTCACATTACAAACTCAAAATATTATTTCGAATTTAAGCACTTGTATTGCTCTAATTAGGTGTAGAATATCCATTTACCACAATATAAATTTTTGTCACAACCTCGGAAGCAGTTGACGAATTTGTCGTATTTTTATTCTGACATTAATTCATTGCAAATTCATTTTAGTTTATTTTGTGGTTGATGAAAAGGATAAATTAAAATGAATATGGTGAATATAAAAGTACGACAAATTTTAGGTGAAATGTCAAAATATGTGACTAAAATATACGCCTAAGCTACGACAAAGAGATCAGAATCACCCCCCCCCCCCCCTGATCGTGAATTCGCTTTCGAATAATCCTTAAATTTCCCCCCTCCTCTTCTTGAAAAAATAATGCATTGCTATTGATTTTTAAAATAACTTTTATACTAGATTACTCTTTTTTTATATGGTAATGCTTTACATAGAGTTCGTTCGTATTCAATCATAGCTCGAATATAGTTTTTCGTACACAAATTTCGAGAGGTCCGAAATTTCGTTTCGTGTTCAATAATAGAGCAAGGTTAGTAGACCCTGTCGTCTTCCTTCAGTTCTTGATTGGTTTTGGGCGATGTTGTTCTTGTTTTTTGTCATTTGATTGTGTATATTCGAGTGTAAATTGCCTCGTTTGTTTTTAGACTAGATTTGAGGCCGAGTCCCATAGCAGGTCATATAGAGCTTTTAGAGCGCTATTTATTAAAATTTTAACATCTCTGTTTGGGTAGGGGTAGGGTGGGGGGCACTAATGACTAATGGAGGAAAGAATTGCAGAAATATATGAGAATTGTAGTAGTTGGGGTGTATGTGACCCAAGTGCATGAAAATGGGTCTTCCGGCCGCAAAAACTTCCCAAGAAAGTTTTCTGAATCGGGGAAATATACACCAACCGATAGTACTCGACGAGACCTTTAATTCGATATGCAATATGCGGTATTAGAACTACGCCTCCCCCGCCGGGGGCTCGTACCCCTTACTCTAAAAGAATCCAGAGAAAAAATTTCTTTCACGAATTGTAGCTGGTAATGAGCTGAGGCGAATAGTGAAACTTGTTTTCCGATCGGACATAACCCTAATGAGTTAGAGCCGATCTAAGATGCGAAAAATCTAGTACCTCAGTTCGAATAAAAAAGAGGGAAATACTAAAAAAGTGAGTATTGGGTATAGTATAGGAGTGTGTGTACTCAAATCTCTTTTCAGGACCTAAAGATTTCGGTTCTATACTAGATTTTCCAAAATGTACTAGATCAAACTTTGACACCCATCTCACCCCAGCTTTCACATTGTTAATAAAATGTGTTCAAAGTATCATAATGCATCTCGTTTAAGCCATTCACATGTCTAGAGGAGTCAGGCCTAAAATGAGCATTCTCCTTTCGGTGTGTAGAATACAGTTCTATTAATTTTATAATATTTATCTACTCCCATTTCTCACTAATGATTAATTTATTATTAAAAAATTCCAAAATTCCAAAATGTTTGACAAATGTTTGACAAATCCCAACTTACACATAATGGTAATGGTTACGTTTTCTGTCTGGCAGTAGGCCCATAAATAAATGCATGCTACGAAAGAACGACGCTCCGAAGTTATCTATTGTTGAATTCTTTTCAACGAGCTCTGCACCGGTGCAGTGCAGCTTTACGTGTTTTTGTTGTTGTATTACAAAAACAAGAACACGTAAAGCTGCACTGCACCGGTGCAGAGCTCGTTGAAAAGAATTCGACATATGTTACGGAAATGGGGCAACACAGTGTGGAAATTATGTAGGCATATGTCTAAAGTGTTAATATATAGTAACATTGAGAGTTTTAATGTCTAAATAAAAACGTAAGAGCTTGGCCGTAGTGATGTAAATGTGTCGAAGCTGTGCTGGGCGATGTTCATTGATGTTTTCAAAACATCGATGTTTGGGCTCTTGATGTTCGATATTTTTACATCGATGTCGACGCACTAAAACATCGACCTACATCGATGTTATCCTTTCGATGTTAGGAAATTACATGATTCTTACCGTAAAGGAATAAGTGCATACTGTAAAAAGCAAATAAAATGCAAAAAAAATTATCTAGATTTGAAAAAAAAGTATACGTATATTTCAATCAAATTTTCGTGGTGAAACGGAAAGAGAAATAGTGAAGTGATTGTTCATTTCATTTTCAAGCATCGTTACAATTTTTTAAAATGATTTGGGCTGGGAACAGAAAACATTGTTCGGGGGAACCAATCAGAATTCTTTTAAATAGTTGGGAGGAAACAATCAGAGTGACCTTACATCACACTGCTGTCACTGACTCAATGGAGGCTAACGAAGTTAGGCCACAGGAGAGCGATATAGGTTTGTTTATTATTTCAGCTAAAGCAGCCCATACACTGCGAACATGTCATTCATTTTGGTGTGCCACACACGAAAGCTTTGTCTCCACACTATGTCAAACTTGCTGTCCAACATTAGGATAGGAACACATTTCAGGAGCTGCTAGAACTATTATTTGCTATCAATAGACTTCACTCAAGAATGACGAATGCATGACAAACATCGCCCTACATGGTTCAATATGTTGTCAAACTCGTAGCCCCGCCACTAAAATTAAACTAATTTGATTTTCGTCCAACCGCTTGACATACGTGTCACACCACAAACAAACCCAAACACGGCCAAATCTGCGTGACAACATCGTTGTCCTACTCGAGTTGGCCAACATGCGTAACTGTTTATTGGCCCCTTAAGAAAACGTCTACCTGCAAGTTCTTTCTCAGGCTCAACAAAGTTCAATTTATGTGCTAATCACATCCGCCTGGTGATTGAAAAAACAACAGAAGGAAGTTCGGAATGTAGGCAATCGGAAATAGCCCTTTATTTAAGCGTGAATGATGGCAGCGTCACCAATTTATATATCTTGGCTTATCACGTCCATTGTCCATTGTGGCTACTTCCGTGCCAGCCGAATGTATGTTCTCTAAGACAGGCGAGACTATAACTCAAAAGAGAAACAGCTTACAGGGAAAACGCCTTTGCCAGTTATTGTTTCTTCAGTCTGTAGATAAGAAGTTTTCAGACCTGTAATTTTTCATATTTATTTAATTCATTTATGCGATCTTGTTAGGAAACTTTTAATTTAGAATTGAAGAGGTACTTGTTTCGTTTTGTTTTTGTTATTTTTATTAAGTTATTAATAAATACGAGAACAAAAAAAAATTCTGAACTGAAAAACACAGCATTTTTTCTATGATATACTAGTCAGACATTTGTTCAGAGTGTTTAAAATTCATTAACATCGATGTGGTTTATACATCGATGTTATATGATCGATATTATCGCCACATCGATGCTTGTAGGGCGATGTCAATATCGATGATGCACATCGATGTTCCGCTCCTATGTCCCAGCACTAGTTTGACATATACTTATACAATATGTGAACTTTTACGTTAATATATATGTACGCGATATATTAATTTGAGATAATGATAAATATGGGAATTTGTTTTATTCGTATTTTTGTAAAATTACCCTGGTAGACATATCGTGATGAGCTCATCAATGAGCTCCTCATGAGTAATCAGATGAACGTACTAATGAAATTTATTCGCGTTTGAATCAAAACCGGGAAAAAACTCATTTTTTTACTTAATCACAGATAGTGTGCATGAGAATTGCATCTTTTTCATTTATTTAGAAATGTATGCTGTGCAACTCTTTTGTGCATTTTACAATATTAGATGAGCACTTCGATGAGTACATAGTGAGTGTCACGATGAGCTTATTAATGAGCAAGTCAATGATGGTCCCGTTGAGCTTATTAATGAGCATGTCAATGAGTGTCGCGATGAGTTTATAAATGAGCATAGCAATGACTGTCACGATGAGCTCATTAATGAGCATGTCAATGAGTGACATTATGAGTTCATATAAATGGGAATCTGATTTTATGATTGATTTCATATAGTTTTCCGAATTCAAACTCCGGTTGCAAGACAAACTCTGAGACGCTGAAGCGTAAGGATTTTGGCATAACGACTTGTTTAGCATATGGGCGATAGTCTTTTTGGGGAAAACAAATCAAAAAATTTATTTAAAATAAAAAATTTCAAAACTTAAATAAATAAATCACAAAAATCAATTCAAATTTTCCTAGAAATGTCATCTAGACACGTTGATAACCAGAATAAATATTTATTTATTGCTCTTTTAGTCTATAGGGAGCAGTTTCATAATATCCAATGAGCCCTTCGATGAGATTTAATGATTGCTCATCAGACGGCTCATCGGGACTTAATTTTCTATATGTTTCTTCATGAATTGCAAACACCTTGAAACTTTTCAGTCACATTAGTATTGGTTTACATAATAACTGCCCCTTGCGGGGCAGGAGACAAGGTAAAACTGTGAGCAATTTCTACTAGGATAGAATACGAACTCTTATGTATGCAAATATCTTTGAAATTCTTTTAAAATACATCCCTGGTAGACATATCATAATGAGTTTATCAATGAGCTCCTCATGAGCAATCAGATGAACGTACTAATGAAATTTATTCGAGTTTGAATCAAAACCGGAAAAAAACTCATTTTTTTACTTAATCACAGATGGTGTGCATGAGAATTGCATCTTTTTTATTTATTTAGAAATGTATGCTGTGCTTCTCTTTTGTGCATTTTATTATATTAGATGAGCATTTCGATGAGTACATAATGAGCGCTACGATGAGCTTATTAATGAGTATGTCAATGAGGGTCACGATGAGCTTATTAATGAGCATGTCAATGAGTGTCATGATGAGTTCATAAATGGGAATCTGATTTTATGATTGATTTCATATAGTTTTCCGAATTCAAACTCTAAAACGCTGAGGCGTAAGGATTTGGGCATAACGTCTTGTTCAGCATACCGGCGACAGTCTTTCCGCGGAAAACAAATCAAAAAACTAATTTGAAATAAATAATTTCAAAACTTAAATAAATAAATCACAAAAATCAATTCAAATTTTCCTAGAAATGTCATCTAGACACGTTGATAACCAGAATAAATATTTATTTATTGCTCTTTTAGTCTATAGGGAGCAGTTTCATAATATCCAATGAGCCCTTCGATGAGATTTAATGATTGCTCATCAGACGGCTCATCGGGACTTAATTTTCTATATGTTTCTTCATGAATTGCAAACACCTTGAAACTTTTCAGTCACATTAGTATTGGTTTACATAATAACTGCCCCTTGCGGGGCAGGAGACAAGGTAAAACTGTGAGCAATTTCTACTAGGATAGAATACGAACTCTTATGTATGCAAATATCTTTGAAATTCTTTTAAAATACATCCCTGGTAGACATATCATAATGAGTTTATCAATGAGCTCCTCATGAGCAATCAGATGAACGTACTAATGAAATTTATTCGAGTTTGAATCAAAACCGGAAAAAAACTCATTTTTTTACTTAATCACAGATAGTGTGCATGAGAATTGCATCTTTTTTATTTATTTAGAAATGTATGCTGTGCTTCTCTTTTGTGCATTTTATTATATTAGATGAGCATTTCGATGAGTACATAATGAGCGCTACGATGAGCTTATTAATGAGTATGTCAATGAGGGTCACGATGAGCTTATTAATGAGCATGTCAATGAGTGTCATGATGAGTTCATAAATGGGAATCTGATTTTATGATTGATTTCATATAGTTTTCCGAATTCAAACTCTAAAACGCTGAGGCGTAAGGATTTGGGCATAACGTCTTGTTCAGCATACCGGCGACAGTCTTTCCGCGGAAAACAAATCAAAAAACTAATTTGAAATAAATAATTTAAAAACTTAAATAAATGAATCACAAAAATCAATTCAAATTTTCCTAGTAAAAATGTCATCTGACAAGCTGGTTTACTATATAGGGAGCAGTTTCATGCTATCCAATGAGCCCTTCGATGAGATTTAATGAATGCTCATCAGGAGGCTCATCGGGACTTAATTTTCTATATGTTTCTTTATAAACTGCAAACACCTTGATACTTTTCAGTCAAATTAGTATTGGTTTACATAATAACTGTCCCTTGCGGAGCAGGAGACAAGGAAAAACTGTGAGTAATTTCTACTAGGGATGTAATTGTATCAATAATATATAGTGAAAACTTACAAAGGGAATTAAATTTTCTGTAAAATCCGTTACGAAGCTTCGAAATAACTGAAGCGCCTCCAAAATCTTTAATAATCTAAATATTTTATAAAATTCATTTCAAAATTCAGTGAAGAATTTTTTATTAAAAATTATCAGTTAATTAATTTCAAAATAATGATAGATTCAAGTATGGTAAGTGTTTTTTAAGACATAAAGAGGTTTTTGCATCTAAAAACACTTCAGAACATTTTTCAAAATCTCATATCGCCATTTTGTTTCATTTTATAGATCAAATCTTCCCAAGTCCCAACAATTATAGAATTTGTGCCCATTAAGGCTAACCCATAGTCATTTTTTCCAATTAATACCTTAAAGTTATACCTGCCGCGTAAAGTTTCTATTTGGTGCCTAAATATGTTTCTACAATAGGCACTCTTACAAATTTGTGTCGATGCACATTTGACATGCTCTCATGCAATATTTTTTATAGATTTGTCAAATGAATAAATATTTAAGTTTTCACAATTAGATATTTCGTCATCAGGTAAACTCTAATTATGATCTTCATTAGGGCTTGACGTACCGAAATGGTTCTTCTGCGAATTTATTTCGAAGAAAATTTTTGTGGTATGTTTTGACTTTCATATAAAAAGAAGACGTTGCTTTTTAAATGAACGTTTTTTATTACTAATTAATGTTATTTTAAAAGGAGTCATTATACTTTATAGTTTGCCAATGACAGTACACGATACGCGCACATGTCAAAAATAAATATTGTAACAGAAACATTAAGGCACAAAATGTTAGTTGTCAAACATTGGTCGGAATGTTTGTTATGTGTTTGTCGTTTCTGGTCATCATGAGATAACAAGCAGTGATGCCAGACCGGCATTTTTTGTGCTATTTTAGGACATTTCTCCTACGATTAATACAATTTTAAAAGAAAATTATGTCGGCATTTTTTTCGCATATTTAATTATAAATTTTAGCACATTTCTTTCTCTTGCTGTTTTTGTGTCCATTCCATTAATGCAGAGAACTTCTTATGTAATTACTATTTTCATATTCCAAATTTCGAAGTTTAAAAAAAGCATTTTTTTTTTATCTAATTCCTACGCTTTGTGCCAGTTAGCGATTAAGAATGTTTATAAGATATAGTTTATATGTCAAATTCAATTGTGCTAACGCATCAACTACGCTAACGTTTGTCTACCCTAGGCAGACGGGCAAAATCAATGATCATTCGTTCGTAATTGAATTTTTCAAAATTCGCTTTACCTTTGAGTTTGAATTTTAATTATTCAAAATGTGCTGTCAATTATACATATAAAAATTGACAGGACTTTCGTCTTAATGCAAAAAACTTGATTATTGAAAAAATCAATTACGAATGAATGATCATTGCTTTTGTCAGCCTGAGCGAATTCAATGTTTTTGTATTAAAAATATAAAAAAAATAAATAAAGGAAAATGTGAACAAGAATCTGTGATTGTATGGAAGATACTCGTAATTTGAAAATAATTAATCAATATGTATAAGAATATTTTCTGATTTGATTGGGATGAAAATACTAATTCCAAAATGTTTTGGGTGCACGTTTTTTGTTAAAAAGATGCAGACAGTAATAAGCCTTACAAAAAATTGCCAGAATTTACTATCAAATATTTAATTTTTCCATTTTCAAGTGACAAGGTAGAGCGAATCTTTAGGCAAATGAATGTTGTTGAGACGAAATTAAGAAATAAAATGGATCTTAAACTTTTAAATTCAATTTTGACTATAAAGCATAGTATCGAATTCGGGCAAAGTAAAATTTAACGTGGTCTCCAAATAATTTACATTAAAATCGCTGGTAAAATTTTTACGGATGTTACTTTGGAGAAAACAAAATAATTAAGTTTTATATCTTGATAACGCAAACGAAACCCCTCAATCAATCAAAAAACAATATGCAAATTTTCATAGAAATAGGAATGTCAACAGTTTGCTAGTAATTTAGTGCTTCGTAAATTAAAAAGCCTAGTAAAATGTGTGGAGAATATACAGGGTGTCCCAGACGTACCGCATTTGCTTATACCCCGGATTCCTCACTCAATTTCGAGAAATAAATTGCATGGGAGGAGAGCCAGAAAATGCACGGTGTGGGCGTAGGGGGGTTTACTATTTTTAGTACTGTTTCCACCCTGTAAATTACTTGATATACACCCTATCAAGGCGAAATTTATCTCAGGTGATAGCAATGAATGCTTTGCAATGAATGTCCAACCAGCCCTACAGTTATCTTCAATCTTAAGTTGTAGTACGTCAAGGTCCAAAAATTGGAAAAAAGTCCTATTTTTTTCAAATTTTAACGATTTTTCCGCCAAAATGCAGTTTATTTACATAATTTAGAGACCCCGGAATGTTACCTTTAATTTGACTATGCACATGTACCTACATAAATGCAACCGTTTTTTAGATATTCCTGTTTTTATGATGCAGAATGTCATTAATTTTGCTAATAACAATAAATATCGCGCCTAACTTTATGCAATTCCACGCAAATTCGAAAAATTCATGAAATTATGAATCATAGAAACGGGAATATTGTAAAAACGGTTGCATTTATGTAGGTACATGTGCATAGTCAAATTAAAGGTAACATCCCGGGGTTTCTAAATCATGTAAATAAACTGCATAGTTATCGTACATTTTGGCGGAAAAATCGTTAATATTTGAAAAAAATAGCGCTTTTTTCCAATTTTTGGACTTTGACGTACTACAACTTGAGATTGAAGATGTCACTAGGGCTGGTTGGGCATTCATTCCAAAGCATATACGGTTTTCTATCACCTGAGATAAATTTCGCCTTGATAGGGTGTATATCAAGTAAATTACAGGGTGTAAAGTGGAAACAGTACAAAAATAGTAAACCCCCCTACCGCCCACACCGTGCATTTTCTGGCTCTCCTCCCATGCAATTTATTTCTCGAAATTGAGTGAGGAATCCGGGGTATAAAGGAAGTGCGATACATCTGGCTGGGACACCCTTTATAGTGCCATCTATTTTATAAACACGGAATCTTCAGTTTTACCGGCAAACTCCGTACTGTACCGGTAAAATCATCAGTAAAATTTTTGTTTGCGATTTTACCAGCGCTAAAATTTGTATGGAAATGTTTCATTTTACTAGAACTCGATACTAGGTTTAACTAAAGAAGTTATAAACAATATGAGTTTTTTATGTGTTTACGAATATAATAACACAACTAATGAGGATGACGAATCTGAGTTATCTACTGAAATTTTTCAAGTAATTAATGATTTTTGATTATCTATCAGTACGTTTATATGAATACTTGAGTACTGGACTTGAAATCCACTTGAAACTAAAATAGGGTTTTTGGTTGAATTAATTTCAATAACTTGACTTGAAATTTTAGTGACATTTACCAAAAACTACAACGTGAATTGTCAACAATAATCGTCTTTTTGTTCCTCTTTACAATTTTTATAACTCGCAGACATGAAAAAGGTTCAAGTACGACAGTTGCGTTTACATGAATTTTTTTGAATTTTTTTCAAGTAAATTCAGCAAAGTATACTTGAAGTTTACATGATATTTTGATTACTTGATCTCTACGTGAAGTATACTACAAATATTCATGTAAACGTACTGAATGTATTTTATAGTGTCCCACAATTCAATCTGAACATCCGAACTTGACAAACAAAAATAGTTTTTTAATGTTTGAAGAAAACAATAAAGTAATAAAGCTAAATTTGTTAAATTTATGCTAAAATTAGGCTTTTGAGAATTTTATATTGAATGTATATTTTTTATTTAACTTCATTATATTTTATAATTTTTTCCTCTGTAGAGAAAATGAATTATTTTTAATGTTAGGTAATATAATAACAAAATATAAAATAGTAAGTATTTTTAATTATTATTTACTTATGTTAAAATAACATAAATATCTCGTAAATGTTTATCAGTTATACGGCTAGTTGCCTCAACCCAAAAGACTTTTGCACAATCTTGTCGAGGTCTTGCAATAATCTCTGAAATATTCCCTCATGTAAAATAGGCTTAAAATTGTTTGTTTGTTTAAAATATCTCTGCAAAATTGTTCTTAGATAGTTTGTCCGTTACAATGTTGCAGACTAACATATAACAAACCCCTTCCTACCCGTAGGTAATTCGACGAGTTTTGGTAGACAAAGTGTATTCGAATTTGGTTGAATAAGAGTTTATTGCATTATTCTCTTTTTCCGAACGCATTTGCATGCGATGCTAAAAGTTTTACATAAAAAAGTCAACATTTTAAAGAAAAAAAAAAGGCGGAATTTTTTCAGCACATTATCTCGAAAAAGGCACTTTTTTAGCACAATCAAAATACCAAAATAGTATATTTTCCAAGAGGTTTTCTGGCAACACTGATAAGAAGCGATGAATTGGCCATCGCCTGGTGTCATCTAATTTCGCCCAAAATCTCTCGCAATGTAACCACAAACTTAAGAGGAGTCAGTACCAAGATTTGCAACTTTCATACATTTTTCAATGCGAATTTCTGGCAAACTATTTGTAGTAGAGTAATGATTAATATCTTAAATTAAAGGTAATGAAGAAGTCTGGTAAATAACGTCGGCAGAAATTAAAAAAAGTGTATTGGAATAGAGATATTAGCTCGGAAACTTGTAAAAGATGGTAAAAATTGAAGTCAATTGAAATCAAATTCCTGTGAGTAGGTATTCTCATTTGTATAAATTGTGACTATTTTAGAAAGATAAAGCCTAGATCTAGCAAATAACGTTTTTTTCATTTTTAGTAGCGCTTTTTATAATTATTTGACATCAACCAGAATAATCCATATTCACGTGTAATGCACAAACACCAACCAAGAATTCTCGCGATAATCCATCGTATTACACCGGTGTAATATTTTATCCGAGATTTTCCGGGGGTAAAATTTCTATACGAGGATTATTCCGAATAGGTGACAGATGACCAAAATTTGAATTTAAGTGACAATTACAGTTTACGAGTAAGAAACTAAAGGAGAGACCCATCAACAATAATTTTCGTGCCAATCTAAAAAATGTGTATATAATACACATCCTACTATAAAAAATTCGCATTGCAGGCGGATGGAAAAAAAGTTTATGTAAGGTATTTTGGCGTAGTTTTTGAAAGTATGACGCAAAATTCTATACCAGCAGCAGCATAGTGAGAGCTAGTAATACAAAAGTATGCTAGAAAGTGAGAAAAAGCATCACGTTCGGCACGCAAAAATGGCATATATAACAAAGAATGACACGTATCCGTGGCAACGATATTTCGGTTAGATGCACTGATCTTAAGTCCTTCTCTACTAAAATTTTTTTTTTAATATTATGTAAAAAAGAAAACTGAAAATTAAATTAATTTTGTTCATTATATCGCTTATTCAACATTTCTTATTTTAGAATATAATTATTTCGACATACCGAAAATATCCGAAAGTAATGCCATATAAACAAAAGACTCGTTGTTTTACACGAGTTGGTGTTTACAACCAAAGCAAGCAGGATTATTCTCGGATAGGAATAATCTTTACACAGGAAATTGGATTATCCTCGTTGGTGTTTACGGCCCTAATAGTACTTCTTTTTTCTCCCGATATTTCACCGACGAGAAATTGCAATATTTCGTTGAAAGTTGTTGCAATACAAAGCAAAATATCATATTTGACAATTATGGGCAAAAACAATTTAGGAGTTAATTCCCGTTAAAAATTTTCAATTTATTTGAACTGCAAATATTCTTTTTTCGTCTTAAATTGTATTGTTTTGTCGGATGTTGGGTTCTGTCTTTTGCGGTAAATGTCTCTAATGTGTTCCATGGTCTAGGTCTAGACTAATTTTATATGAATTTTCTCACTTTCAGGACACAAACCTACGAATAGTATATTTTATCACCTGCAGGTTCGCTGGTATCTAAATTGAAACTTTTCCTGAGTACTGACTCCTCTTAAGCGGCCTTCTTTTTGCCTCTTCTTCTTCCTTTTGAATTTTGTCCTTGAATTTAATAATTGTTAAATTAACTTATTCAAATTTTATCCACAGTGCATATAATTTATGCAACATGAATGTTCATGCAAAATGATATTCTGCGTAGAATAAACCCCTCAACGTTCAAAATAAAATTGTGGACGAATTTCTTCTCTTTGTTCATCCCCATCTAACTACTGAGCTACATATGTATGAAAATAAAAATCTTTCCCTAATTAATTTAAAAAAAAAAAGAAAAAAAAATATTCCCACGAACGACTTCACCTCCTGCAGGTTGCAATTAATTTAAAATCCTGAAGAATCACATGGACTACATGATGGACGCGGACGGTACACGTTCTCAAGTTCTTTGGTAAAACGCAGGCAGCAGCAGCAGCAGTAT
Organism: Dioctria linearis; assembly: GCA_963930735.1. Classification (NCBI taxonomy): domain Eukaryota; kingdom Metazoa; phylum Arthropoda; class Insecta; order Diptera; family Asilidae; genus Dioctria; species Dioctria linearis. The sequence continues at coordinate 12,167,792 of OZ005740.1, read as the reverse complement.
CACTCTCCTATTATTTTGCATTGCACAGCTGGAGGAAAAAAAAGCTCAGTGAGATTCCATGAGAGCGAGAGTAAAACAAATTTCCCTTAAAGTCACCCCGTGGTGGTGGCTCCTTTTAACTGTACACAGTCATCATATACCCCAGCAAAACTCAAAACAAAACATGAAACGAGGTGGTGACTGTGGTGAAGGAAAAAGAGTCATCCCATCCCATCCCATCCCATCCCATCCCATCCCATCCCATCCCATCCCATCCCATCCTATCCTCCATAAAGGTGCTCTCAAGGGATGTGAATGGCAAGGGATGCTCGGGATGTTCTATGGTACGTTCGAGTATCAAGGGAATAAGTGAGAGAGTAACAATCCATGCTGTCGGAACAACCCTCTATAATTCTTGCCTGCTGGGTTGGGTGGTTTGGGTCATCATCGCATCATCATGGAATGATGGAAATATACGGGGGGGTTGAAAATGTTCATGTGTATTTGTTGGGTATATTTTCGCTTGCTTTGGGTTTGGAAGCATAAGTTTTGAGTAGAATTGCGGGAAATGCTCTTTTTCATACAAACACATTGACACACAACCAATCCATTCTCTTTCTATGTGAATTTTCCTTTGAAGGAATTTAGTTTGGTGGATGGAATTGGATATGCAAAAGAGAAAGAGAGAGAGAGAGATCTTCGGTATTCTGAGAGAAATTTTCCCTTTCGGTGTCTCTGCTCTATGCATTCTGTCAACGTTGTTCGACGGGTAAACAACGGTCGAATTTTCAAAGCAGAACGGAAATTGTGTACACACGTGTGCAATTGTCCCGCCTACAACGAAGTATTTGTCAAAGCGGTTCCGGTGTTTTTGTTTTTGTTATTTTTTCAAATTTTAAGTGTTAATGTTTTTCAGTGATTTTCTTCAGGGTGGTGTCTAGTTAGATATTTTTAGTGTAAGATGTGTAAATTTTTATACAAGTGAAGGGGTGCTGTTTATTTAAACAATATTCTTGAGCCGGGAACGTGTATATATAGTTATGTCACGTCGTAAACAAGCCAAACCTCGTGCAGTTTTAAAACGTAAGAAGAAATGTTTATTAAATTTGTTCTTTCATAAATCTTAAAGACAACATAGGGGAAAATATGTATAAAAAGCACAACCTATGAGATTTTCATTCCACTTTGTAACAGTCGTTCGACCCGCTAGAGTATAGTATTAACCTGATCAACCTGTATTGCCTCCCTTCCGTTCCTATTCCTATTTTTCCTATATATATATATATATGTATACCTATCTATAATATACTATAACCCACCTTTCGGCTTTCAGTCAGTCAGTCAGTTAGTTCAGTATAGCAAGTCACTCACTAAATTCTAAACGTGTAGTGGATGCTCATCTAAATCTAAACATACACTTGGCTCTACATACATAATCCAATTTTCCAATATATTTCTCTGCTTCATATTATATCAACTCTCCAACACAGAAACCATCGTCTCTATTCCTCGTGGGAATCTATTGTCCCAGGGGAATCCCCCGGAGTATTACTGGCACAACGTCAATTTATACGAAAAATATTTTTTTTCTTTTGACTTTTTTCTATATTTATGTTACTTTTTTTCGTCAGTGGCGGATCGTTTTTTGTTTTTGTGTTTTTGTTTTTTTCTTGTATCTATGCTCGCTTTTTGGATAAAATATAAAAAAAAAAAAACCGAATGAAATTTGCTGTTGAATTGTTTAGAGGAGTGGATGGGTGGGGGATGAATGGGCCGGTTGGGTCAGGGTGGCCGATTAGGAAATGCTTTATATAGTGTAGTGAAGTTTGTTTTTTCCTCTGTCGTTTCGCTTAGGGTATAAGAATAGTTAGTTTATAGGCTGACTATTGCAGATGAATGGACGGACCATAGAATAGTAACAAAAAATTGTATTAGCTGGCTTAGAGATGGATTGTTTTTTTTTTGAAGTTATTTTTTTTTTATGTTAGTATAAAGAGCGAGAGTTTAAATTTAAAGATTATAGTATTCTGTTCATGAGAAATTTATTGTAGTAAATAATAGAATGTCTGTGATAGCAGTATAATCAATAATTGAGTTTCATTTATTGCGTAAATTTGATATATGTATGTAGATATATTATTGTATTATGGGAAAAATTAAAGGTTCAAATTTTATAGAATTGGTCCATTTTAATTATTATCGTTAATCATTCTTTCAACTGCTCATTAGCTTTATGACTTCATTATAACTTAATCTGTGATTTATAAATGCAATTATTTTTGTGTGTTTTTGTTCGTCCATTTATAATGGGTGAAATTTTATAAAAAAAAAGAATTCTAAACAAAGAGAGACATAGTTGATGGAGTACCACAGGGCTCAGTTGTTAGGCCTTCTTTGTTGTGTATTGTTTTTTTAATGACATTTTTGTTGTTTTTTGAAATGCTAACTTTTATATACATATATGTTGATGACGTGCCCTTTTAGAGTCTGTCTATCGAAGCTCATTATTTATTTCTTAACAGAACTTTTTCAACCCAATTTTTTTGAACCTATTTAAATTTATTACTATATTTTTCTAGAGTTGGATGTGAAGTTTCGGAATTAAAAATTCTGAAATCAAAATTGCGGAATACAAAATCTGGTTTTGAAAATACTAGGTATAAAATCGCGAAAACTCAATGTCCTGGGAATATACTTTGATATTCCGCTCTCCGATTCTTCTTGTTCTACAAAAATCTTGTTTAAAAAAAAAAAAAAATACGGATTTTCAAAAGAACGGAATTCTGACAGATAGAATTGAACTGATAGGATTTAAAAAAAAACGTGGTTTTGACGTATATTTCAAAAGAGGAGGGGATATATTTTTCTATCATCTACAGTATTTCTTGCTAATAGTATCTGCTTTCCTAATCGACGATATAGTAAAAAACTTCAATAAATAGTATAACAACAAATGTTTCAAATAAATTGCGTTGTTGCGAAGAATCTACTTAGGAAGCAGAATACATTAATTACAAAAAGGATGATATGAAATTGCTATAACGTTCTTAAAGATTTAGAATCCATTCATTAAAAAAAAGATGATATTAAATTGCTGTAACGTTCTTAAAGATTTCGAAGCTCCAGTCCATCAAATGTATAACAGAATATCTAAGGAAAGCCTTGATGAATTGGCAAAAATTATTTAGTCAGTCAAGAGAGAGTCAGGCTCGTGCACTAGAACTTTATCAACCATCGACTGAATATAAGTACATAATTTAAATCTAATCCAAATTTACCTGTGATTGAAAAATTAAGGAATTGTGCCATATTGTGCTGGAACAGTTGTAAATACGAATAAGGATTATTGTGTTTGCCGCCCTTTAGTTAGTTCTATATTTCACATCTTTTAAACTTTGCTGTTTTGTCAAATTTTAATATTATCTTAAGCTACATTTTTCTTGTTATCTATGACTCAATACCTACTAACCCTGATAATATCAAAATTTTAGTTTTAGAAATCTAGAAGATAAGGGAGAATGGTATTTTTTCACACATTTTGGATTATATCTTTATAACCAATTTACCAACAATTTTGAAATTTGTTTTTTGGAATCCTTGAAAGTAGCCCTTTTATACATATTTTATGCAGATTTTCATTTTGTTGTTCGGAGCACTAAAAGGACACAAACTGTAGGAAAGTAAATTATCTTTTATCAAAATCACTTACATGTGATCAACAAAAATCAACTGATTGGTAGATAATAATGTTGCCGATGCAGACTAAGCACAACAGTCGGTTTGATTTAGTCAGTTTCCAGTCGTCAACTCCTTTCTGATTTTTAAGTTAGTAAAATAGAGCAGTTTGCGGTAGGTACTGAACGCTGTTGCGTGTAACAAATAAAGTCAACTACCTTTTCAGTCACTGACTACAATCGGTGATTGTGCAGTGTGTGACCTGCCTTAGATTTGCTATAAGTTACTTGAAGCGCTCCCAACCTATAGGACTCGTGTAAATAGTATAATATTATCGGCTTTTTTCCTTACTACCGTACGTACTATCAATTAACGAAAGCTTGATTTTGAGTAATGTGATTGGCTAAATTGATTAGCACTTCCAAATTTATAGAAGTATTTACTTACTATTTGCATAACGATACAAGTGTCGATCATGTCCAGGATCAGCATTCCTTTTATTTTGGTCCTTCGAGCCGAACAACAAGAAAGAACAGGTTTTAAAAATTTTGGTGTTAATGACTTGTCATTATAGAATATTATGGATATAAGGTGATTTTTTTTTTTTTGGTCCATAAGGCTTTTTGTAATTCTGACAGCATTATCTCATTGGGTGCATTTTCTGGAGACAAACGAAGTTTGTTTTTATTTTCCCCAAGTATGTGTTCAAGGAAGGTAATATGAGAAATTTTTTTTTTATATTTTTAGTTTTTAATTTGTATTCCAGACCACCCCATATTCAGCTTGTTTTACTTACTTTAGCTTAGACTCAAGAGAACAGGTCAGAGTAGACTCTAGAAAACACATGAGAAAATCTGGACATCTTTTGCACATATCGGAGATAAACATATATTTTAAAAAGCGACATTAGTTCGAAATTAAATATGATACCAAGGTTGATTACAGTATTTACGTATTTAGGACTACATAAAACTATAAGCGGAGACTGATCAACTGTATTAAAAGAATTATTGATGATAACTATTTCTTGGGACTTGATTGATTGATTTAAGAGGTTTGGGACCTTTTTCAGGTCCTCCGAACGAAGGCCAGGTCAAGGCCCATTGTTCACCCTCTAGACCCATGAGCGATCGCTCATAGGTCCCAACCCGACGCTCTTATAAACTTCAGTATTAGCTCCCAGCCCTCCTTGCCGGCATCACGTAACTCTTCCAGGAGGTGTGAACCAAGAATTCTGTAACGTATTCCTGATAGTGCCGGGCAGTGACGTAGAAAGTGGGTCACTGTTTCGGACTCCTCTCCGCAATCCCTGCATATAGGATCATCAACAAGTCTCATCCTGTGAATGTGGCCCCTGAGAATGGACACCAGAGTTCTCAGGGTTGGATTATTGAGTTTTAGGAGCTTATTCGTTTGATTTGAGTTTTGTGTACCCCACAGTTCCTTTGTTGTCCTACCCGTGGGATCTTCTAACCAGCTTGAAATGATTGAGACAAGGTGTTTTGGTGCAATCCTGACTGTAGAGGTAGGTTCCTCTGAGGCTGCTCCAAGACGAGCAAGTTCGTCTGCCCTTTCATTCCCGTTGATGTTGCTGTGCCCCGGCACCCACTGCACTATCACCCTGTTATTCCGGGAAAGGGAATTCAGGGTGGTTTTGAACTCCATTAATAATTTGGAGGTTATAAAGGGTTTAGACAAAGCTTTGACAACTGCTTGGCTGTCCGAGCAGATGGCTTTCTCCTTATTCTCAGTGTCTGAGTATAGGAGGTGTCTTCCCGCTTCAAGAATGGCCTTCACTTCTGCCTAGAAAACCGTGGAGTGGTTTTCAAGGTAGATGGAGAACTCAATTTCAGGCTCCTCACAGAAAAATCCCGCTCCGGTGCCTTCATCGGACTTAGAACCATCAGTATATATTATAATTGGGTTTGTCAATGGTTGACACACGGAATGTGATTCCCATTCTGCCCTGGATGCAATTCTATATTCCGAATTGCTTTCCAGCATGGTCTCGAGTAGGTTGTCGCTTAACTCTTTCAATGCCAGGTGCGATAGACTACACGAACTCATAAATGGATTCATGTGGAACTCTTGTTCCCCCATGAAGCCAGCCAAGGTTAAGATGCAGCCTTAGCGCTGTAGTCGACGCCCTCTGCTTGATATGTATTTGCACCGGGTGTATATTGAGGATAACCTCCAGAGCCAGGCTGCTAGTGGACTTAAAAGCGTCGCTTGCGCTGAGAAGGTACAGCCTTGAATCTTCTTCAGCATCTTGCGATGGTTGGCGAAGTCCATTGGTTTTTCTTGGGACTAACTCATTATATATAGTTCACAATCAGATAGACCTTGAAGTAGATATGTAATATATGTATACAAGGGGAGAAAAGATATAGAGTCCTGCTACGCTTTTTCTACTTTAACATTGATTTCTTCTTCTAGCATTTACAATGCGAGTATTATTATTATTTTTGGAGAAGACTAGTACAGTGCGCATATACTCCTGAGCTTGTTATGTATTAGTCCCGCAGTATTTGTAATTTGTTTTTATCATACAATACACCAAATCTGCTGGTGGCTTCTATAATTTTTCTATGTACAATACTGAATGGCATATTATTGACGCTTGTACGTTTAGGTATAATATCATTTCAGAATCATCAAATGCATTGCCATTTTTGAAATGGCTTTACTTCACAGACAGGAAACCATATTAAATTGCAGTTTCAAGCATTATCTTGAATTCATTTTTTTTTCTCACGAATTTACTGGAGCATATTCCTTCAGAATTTTTATCCATTATTGATAGCATGGCTGACAACGGAGAATTAGATTAGTTCAGGTGTCCGGCAAACTAAAAATTTTGATGAGTTTTGAGAATCATAAATATTTTCTTAGGAATTTATTCAATAATTTTCTTCAGAATTTTTATGCATTATTCATACGTGGATAGACAGCGTTCCAACAGTGACAAGCTTTCATTATATTCTTAGGAATTGTTTTGATCATTTTTGTTCAGAAATTCAATGCAGTTTTTGTGTTCCTCATTGGTTTGCGTCTTTAATTTTTCTTAAGCTCATTCTAAATCGATTAAATATTGCGGCCGGCTATCAGCTGTTAGCACTACTTGTAACCTTGTAACTCATTTTCATATATATACCATGATGGAACACCCCCCCCCCCCCCCCCTTCAGAAGAGGTTCAGTTTTTCGTTAACTCGCACCACTTTCACAGATAATTGCTTACTATTTTTCAAGAAACTAAGAATTTATTATGAGCAAGCGTGACGTTTTCATGATTTTTGACTCCCTAATACCGTTAAGATCTTAAGTTGAAATTTTGATATGTTTTAGTGGATAATTACAGGGACCGAAGATAACTGGTATTTTGAAAATTTTAAACAAAAAAAGCTTGGATAAATTATGATCGTGGAATTTAGTGGAATATTCCAAAAGATGTCTCGTGAAACGCGTTTCGATTCCTGTAAAGCTTTTGAAAACTTAACTTTTTTTTAAAAAAAAGCTAAACAAACTAAGCTGGAAAGGCTTATTATTTTTTCTGGCAAAAATAAAATGTCAGCTTGTTTTTTTTATTTTTTCAAGCTGGAAGTAACAGGTTTTTTTTCGCTAAATATATAAAAAGCGTACCCGCCTTTTAATTTTTTCTAGCCAAGCTGGCTTTTTTTTTGCCAGAAAAAATAATAGGCTTTTCCACAGCTTCAAACTATTATCGGTCAGGAACAACAAGTAAAGTAGCCTTTTTTTTGATAAAAGTCATAACTGATTCGGCCCTGGGATAATATGCAGTAGAAAATAAAAAAAATGAATAAAATTAAAAGTACGTCTTCCAACATATTCAAGGATAACGGATATATAATCCTTATCCTTGATATCCCTTTTCGCATATGTTTTTGAGATGGCATTTTTATACCCTAGCTAGATGAAATCTATAGGGTATACTAAGTTTGTCATTCCGTTTGTAACACCTCGAAATAATGATGGTAGAGCAAAATGGATTGGACACCCCCGCATAAAAGTAGAAGTTATTTTGATTTTTGCATGTCCGTCTGTCCGTCCGTCCGTGCGCACGATAATTCGAGAGCGCGTTCACTTAGAAAGCTGAAATTTTGTGCACGGACATTAAAAAAAAAAGTAAAATTAAGTTCGAAAATGAGACAATTAGGGCAACTCCTTCGTGGGGTTGCCATACAAAAATTTCGTTTTCCACTATATATTTTGACACTACCTCAGAACACGCCGACATAGAAAGCTGAAATTTGGTACATTGTGTTTTCATAGTAATAGCAAATAAAATTTCAAAAATGGACTAAAGCGGGCAACCCCTTCTTGGTGTTGCCATATAAAATTTTTGGTTTTTTACATATACTTCGAAAACGATCAGTCCTAGACATTTTTATTGTACTAAAAACTTCTTCAGAATAAGAAATCCTATAAAATTGGTTATAATAATTTTTTCTGTCCGACGAGCCGTTCTAGAAATATATGCGAGAAACCAATACAAAAAATCAAAATTGCTCAAATGGGTGACCATACGAAATTTCATACGGGCATTCATCTAGGGTATCATAAGAATTGGTCTTAGACCAATTCTAGCTTTGAATCCTAAATTTGAAATGAGCCATATTTCTTTATTTTGAATAGCAAAATATGTGTGAATTTTTAAAGAAGATCAGGTCAGCAGTTGTTTCGAAATTTTAAAATGCTATAACTTGCGAAATAGGCAATGTAAAGGGAAAATTTTTAATTTTTATTTTTATTTTCACAAAACCTCCAGGTTTGTGAAATTTCAACAAAATTGGTGACGATCTTGACACACATATGTCACCTACATATTTGATATGGAATGACCCATATAACTCCGGTGACGTTACGGAACCGCACGTCCATGCGTCCGCTTTTACCGCATGGGTGCCGTAATTCAAATATCTGAGTACCTATACTACTGACACAAGGAATATACGTATATAGAATAATTTCAAATGTATATTTGGATGAATTCGTGTGTATTGAGTTTTCGCGTTCCGCTATGTCACCGTAGCTGCACTTCACGTCCAAAACACTGATGTGTGCATCGAGCCAAAAGTTTCCTTTTAAAATTTTTTTAAAAACGGCACAAATTGCGTGAATTGTAAATAAATAAATAAATGTCTTAAGGCCTTACTTTTCGACCCCTTTTGGACTTGGAACACCTGCTCCTTCCTCCCACCGGGCCAATAAGCCAAACACTGGGTGTGCTACTGTGTGCTTGCTTCATATTTACCGGGGATAACTTTTTTTTATGAAACCCTCTTCAGTAAACAAATTAATATCTTGGGATCCAAATGCTTCCCATAATAGCTTGGAAAAAATAGAATATTGCGTTGTGGACTGATACACTTTTGCTACTTACAGACCTTATTTCCATGTATGACAGCACCAAAGTTTGTTTTAAGACTCCGACCCGATCAGCATAAAAGGATCAAAACTAAGCAATTCATACACTCGCTAAAGTGTCAGATGCCAAAATTGAACTTATTTTATTTACTCAGAAAAGGATTAATATGAATTTACTTACTTGATTCGATCTGATCGGACTGTATTCAGCCCTTTTACCACAACTATACATATCTAAAGCAGTTGCTCCTTGTTTTTATTTTTAAGCTGTTCTGTAGATTTTGCAGAATCTATTAAAGTAGGTATATACCTATACCTGCACCCAATCCAGTTTGTATATCATTTTGAATAATAACACATGCACCAAATCCTGAATCCATATAGAAAAAAGACTTCAAAGATAGTTTTCCCATGCTCATGCAATTCTGCATTTATATATATCCATGCCATCAATCTCTTGTGCTGCTGGTGAAAATTTCAAAAAGGTATTCAAATAAATATTTCGTTTGTTCGTTATCGAAACCATCGCAACGGTCAATTATTCCTAAAGTGCCTCCTTCTTCTCGTTCTCGAAATATACATACGGTAAGGCAACAGCAATAAATCCAGGAGGCACAGTTGAGGGATAATGTATTGGTGTATCACATATTTATGACGTGGTACAAGCTGTTTGCGCCAAACATTCTAACACACAGTCGTCTGCTTGCCAAAATGGGGGGCTATCCTTCCACCCACATACAAACACACACACCCACACACATCCACACACATATACTGTACATTAAGAAGACCTGCTGACTGAGTGCGAAATGCACTCTGGGGGGCTCTAAACAAAAATGAAAATCGCATGCATACATATGGGCGCTTATATTATTACGGAAAAGGAGAGCACGACCAAAAATTTTATTTATCTCCGCACCGACCAACCCCCGACTCCACATCTTTTGTCTTCAGATTCAAGCTAGCTGATGGAAAAGTAGACCCTCTACTGGGGTTGTGATCTCTTAGAATAACAACCGAAAACAACTATTTTGAGCTCCTTTTGGGGTGCCCCGGTGTCGTTGTGTCTTTTCATTCTCAGGAGTTGCTAGCTATACAGGCCGTGTGCGAAATTGCTTTGACTTGGTCACGAATGCCAGAAAGGACGAATGGTCCGGGTCTCAATTTTACTTCTCCTCAACGATAAAATATTCAATTTAATGGCCATTTCAGGAATCCATATCCTGGGGATCTTGCCATGGAACGTGGCCAGTTATTGCGAAAAGGACAACAAATCGAGGAAAAACGATTAAAACTGTCCCCGACTTAAACTGGTTTTAGTTGTTGTTGCTCTTCTTTTATATATATATATATTTATTTTTTTTTTTTTTGGTTTGGGACTTGGACATCATAAATATTATGGTCCTGCTGTTGTCTATTGTAATAAATACTATACCTTAGAAATAATCTCAGGATTGCAATTAGGATGTTGTGGATGGACTTAGGAAAACTAAACTAATTGCCGCCTTGTGTATCCTTTTTCATTATAATTATTGTACCCTCGATTTATTATTAATTATTAGAGAAATTTCCGATAGGGTAGTGTAAAAGGATTAAGGAATTTTCACATGTAGGAATAAGATGTGTAATGTTTTTGGTATTGGATTTGGATTTCTCTATGCAATTTGTGGATGAATTTACAAGTAATATTTTCGAAGGTTTGTAGGTATATATGTAGTGGTGTTGATATACTTATGCACAAATATTGTCAAAAAAAAAGTTTGATGGCATGTTGTAATGTGTAAAATTAGTAGAGGCCACAAAATTGAGCCCTGAGATACTTCTTGAAAGATTTTAGATGATGATTTTATAATTTTGTACATCTTCAGCGCAAGTTGTAAGAAGGTGAGACAATTGAGATTTTTAAATTTCAGATATATTGCTCAAAGTTGCATCTCACTTGTCTCACTAAAAAAGAACTTATATTTTTGAAAAAAATATTGTCAAAAAAAAACAATGGTTTTTTGAGGCCATTCCCTTTAACTCGTACACGAATTTGTCTGTCTGTATATTTCTTTTTTACTATTTTCGACACTTTCGTAGATCCACTTTTCGTCATCACAGCACACAGGTTCATGTCGCGTGACAATTGAATCTGTTAAAATTTGAACCGGAAATTTCCATGGAAAACCCAGAAAATCGGGAAAAATCATTTGAAAATTTGGTACAAATTTGATTACTGATAAATCCGTTTCAGGAAAAATGCAGAGTTTTCCGATTTTTCCGAAAAAAATTCCCGGAATTTTCCGACTTTTCCGGTAAAAACGTCTTCTAAATTATGCAGGATCAAGTTCCCTATCAACTGGCATCATTACTTTCTCTCCGACAATGGTGAAAACTTGCAGAAAAAATCGAGGAAAATTCATGTAAAACACTTTTCCGGAGTTTTTCAGACCAAGGAAGCGTTTGAGCGTCTTGCAACCTAAGACAAAGTTGCAGAGCGAAATGAGTTGCATAAAGTTTCTTTTGTGGAAAACTCCGTGGAAAACCCCGGGAAAGCGGGAAAATCATTGAAAAAATTTCATCGATATGATTAGTGATAAATCTGTTTCAGGAAAAATGCGGAATTTTCCATTTTTTCTGGAAAATTTCAGAAATTTTCCGACTTTTCCGGAAAATTTTCCGACAAAAAAGTTTGTAAGCTATGCAGAATCATTTTTTTTCCGTCCTACTGGCATCAATACTTTCTCTTCAACAATCATGAAAACTTGCATGAAAAATCGAGAAAAATTCATGTAAATTTTTAAAAAAATTTCATAGTATAATAGGAAAAGTCTGTGGAAAACATGAAAAATCGGGAAAATTCATGTTATATGGGATCAAGTTGGAATACAGCTAAAAAGCACTGTTTAAAACATAATTTGAATTTCAGAAAACCGTTGCAGTACTTCAACGATTTGATACTCGAAAAATTTTTGTTTTCGGATCGGCACCAAACATGACTTAAAAAATGTTTTAAAATATCTCCATGCGGCACGTAATAACAATTTAGCTAACGTGAAAAAGGCAGAAAATAAAATAAGTAAAAAACAAGTTTTCAAACAAAACTGAAGCCAAGCCGCATGAAAAAGTAAAAAATAAATTTTTCTTCACACACAGAGGTGGACTCAGATTTTATTCGCTGACAATCACCGATATATTTCAGTACGATTAATCAGAGGTAATACGTGATTTGAATCATGAAGAGAAAGAATATTCAAGAGAAATGTCCCAATAAAAAAATCTGAGTCCACCTCTGTGTGTAAAGAAAAGTTTATTTTCTACTTTTTCATGTGGCTTGGCCTCAGTTTTGTTTGAAAACTCGTTTTTTACTTATTTCATTTTACGTTTAAGTAGTTATAAGTTGGTAGCACAAATCAATTTTTTGGGGTGGTAATTGAACTGACAGTCATAGTTGTTTTCAGTTTGTTCTGATATACCCCAAGGATCCATACTTGGTTCGCTGCTCTTCAGTATATTTATTCATAAATTATTTTCATATTTACATCGCTCTTCTGTACACGGGCATGTACATATATGTATATGCAGGCAGTTGATGTTTGTGCCTTCCCCTGCTGATCTATGGATCGTCCTGACAGATGATGTTTTTGCCTTCCCCTGCTGACGACCTATGGATCTCTTTAAGGAAAGTATGAATTTTTAAGTAATCTTGTTGGAATAGAATTGAGACTAAATAATGCAACTTTAAGTTATGTCAATAAAGTAAACTAGGGAAGAAAGTTATTATTAATCTATTGGTCGCAAATGTTTTCAAAATGTCCGCCAGATACACTTCGATTGGCTTAACGAACGTATGCTTCAAGGTTCAATTCTTGGACCACTTCTTTTTTACTTGAATATTTATGAATTTGGCGTGAAATTTATTCATTTTTCATTATTCATTTTGCATATAATCAACAGAAAACTAATAGCTACATATCAATTGACTTGACAGAATCATCGTGTTCATTTTTCACCGATTTATTTAAATAGTAGTTTGTTTGCCGTACCAAGGGAAGGCTAATTGATTGCTACAATCAAGTGAGTTACTCTCTGCATAAGAGAGTGCAACCGGAAAATTACTGTTGTTTTCAATAAACTGTGTGTGTTTTATTTATAACTTAAGATGTTACGACAATTACATCTTACTATAGCAATTACATTCTGGGTCGCTAATTAAAGTCTTTCTTTAATACGAGAGCATTACTATTTTTGAGTAATCTAATTATGTCAAAGATCCTGCCGTACATTTTTTCATTCATCTCGTAAGTTATGAACTATTATATAACTATTTTGGTTCTTTCCATGCGGTAATTATTGTTGGGCAACGTTCTTATTTTTCTAGTTATTCCTCGATTTTTGAAATTCTCTTCCTGTCAATGATTGGGGCAGTGATCCCACCAAGTGGGACACAAAGAGTAGTAGAATCGAAAAAAAAATAGTAGTAAATTTTAGTAAAAGGGATTAGAATTTCAAATGTTCATATTACGTTATATTATTTTTATTATATACTATTATAAACAATTCAGTTGATGGACTAGCACTACAAAACCACTAGGTGTGTTACTATTTGCAATTTGTACACTTAAAGAGCTTTCTAATACTGGTTAGACCTTTCTTACTAAGAAAGATGGCAACTGCAACAAATTTGAAAAGAATTTTAATGACTGCGTAATCAATAAGAATACCCCCCGAATAGCTCTCAACCGTAAAAAGTGAAGCGTGTGGGCCCTAGCTCTAGCATAGCAATCATCCATGCGTAAGATGAGTTTAGAAATTTCTGTTCGCGTTCATTTAATTACTTGTCATAAAATATATGAATTCAATCGAAAATTAGTTTTTATGCTCATGATTTCATTCTTTTAATCTTATTTATTTGGATATGGGCGGTATATTTGGAATCAGGTAAAAAGGAGTAGAATTCAGATACTCCGGAGTACACGATCCATGGCAAGAAAAAGATAGTAGATCTACTCCAATTGGAGTATGGTGGGATTACTGGCTTGGGGGTGAAGTAGGGATATTATTTTCTCTCTCAGTTTTTAATTAAAAAAAAATATTATTCTTAAGTATGAAGAAAATTTCTCTTTAATTTGATGCAAAAAAATATCAAAATCTTGGACTACAAAATCCTGGAATATACTATGGTTTGATTCTGGCACCCAAGTTCACTTGTTTCGAATTCGCAATCTTTGCATGTACAGGAAATTTGGTTACTATAGGCAGAATATGAATCTATTAAAAATTCGGACTAAAATCTACTGTAAATGAAGTATTGCAGGAACGTATTTATAAACTGCTACCGGGGACCTTTCAGACTACTTATATTGTAGTATTTGTAGAGTGTGAGTTTGTAGGGAATTAACTAAATTAGTAACAGTAGTAACAGTTTATTAAGAAGAATTTAACAAGAGCTCATTTGCCAGCAATGAGGAATGAATCAATTGATCGTTATCAGCGATCACGCACTCATAAAAAGACAAAATGGATGACAAGAACCGGACAATTCGTTCCTTCACAATAATATTACACACTATTAGCTAATAGAGATCATTTACGTGGTATATACCTCGACCTACAAGCTTAATACAACGAAACCGAACAAGAGTGATCGCGCATTTAAACATATAATATGAGTCTGAGTACCATCGATTGATATTAATTTAAAATCTGATCAAAATTGTATCAACTACATGTTGGACATAGGTAGAAGCTTTTTCGGTTGTTTTTTGTAATTAAAACAATTTTCGGCGCATCTGGACAATATCAATATACATCGCTAAAAATCGGTATACGATTGGAAATTTGAGTCAAGCGAACGGTAGTTTTCCGGAAATCTACCTATACAATGCAATATTGATGCTGAGACCCTAGATGAGTTTTTTGCTTCTTCTACCCCTATAGTCCCTAATAGTCATCTAGTGGTGGGTGATAATCGTTTCGAGATTTTTGCGTTTAATTGCATTGATGATACTGATGTTCTCTTTGCCATGTCTACTATAAAATCCACTGCGCTTGGGCATGATCTGTTCCCCCGGGATTCATCAAGATGATTTCCCCCGCTATTTCTGATATTCTAGTACAAATTTATAATTATTGTCCTGCAACTTCTGAATTTCCGTCATTATGAAAAAAAGCCCTCATTGTCCCTGTTCCTAAAAAACCTCGTCTTAATAGAATTAATGATTATAGGCCTATCAGCTTGTTGTGTAACTTCAGTAAAGTCTTTGAAAAAGTCATGTACAATCAGATCACCAAATATCTTGACCAGCATCAGCTTCTATCATCGTTCCACTCAGGCTTTCGATGTGGACACTATTCTTGTCTTATTGGATTTTAGTAAAGCTTTTGACTCAGTAGGTCACAGTTTGCTCCATTTTAAACTCTCGAATTGCTTCAATTTTTCTTCTTCAACTGTCAAGCTGATCAAAGGTTTTCTTACCTGTAGACAACAAGCAGTCAAAGTTCAAGACTCTATGTCGAACTCCCGAACTCATACTATGGAATACCCCAAGGATCAATCCTAGGTCCTCTCTTATTCAGTCTCTACATCAAGGATTTGCCTGAGGTGATTAAGAATGTGAACATTCATCTGTATGCTGATGACGTCCAAATTTACTTGAGCAGACCAATTGGGTTACAAGAAGATTGTGTTGCTCGTGTAAGTGAAGATTTAACGAGAAATTATGACTGGTCGATAGCCAACAAGCTGCAACTGAATCCTCGAAAGTCTGTGTGTATGCCGATCTATAGAAATCACCTCGAGGCATTAGAGCTACCACGACTTATTTTAAATAAATTTACCTTATCATTCTCTAGCTCTGTTAAAAAGCTAGAATTGGTCTAAGACCAATTCTTATGATACCCTAGATGAATGTCCGTATAAAATTTCGTATTGTCACCGATCTATGCAAGTTTGATTTTGAAGTGGTTTTTCGCATATATTTCTAGAACGGTTCGTCGGACAGAAAAAATGATTATAACCAATTTTATAGGATTTCGTATTCTGAAGAAGTTTTTGGTACGATAAAAATGTTTAAGACTGATCGTTTTCACAGTATACGTAAAAAACTTAAATTTTTATATGGCAACACCAAGAAGGAGTTGTCCGATTTAGTCCATTTTTGAAATTTGATTTGGTAGTAGAATGAAAACACTATATACAAAATTTCAACTCTCTATATCGATGCGTTCTCTGGTAGTATCCAAATACATATATATATTCTCGAGTTATCGTGCGCACGGACAGACGGAACGACGAACGGACATGCAAAAATCAAAATAACTTTTAATATTATGCGTGGGTGTCCAATCCATTTTGCTCTACCATCATTATTTCGAGGTGTTACAAACGGAATGACAAACTTAGTATACCCATTAGATTTCATCTAGGATATAAAAATGTTGAAGGAAGGAGAGTTACCATTCCAAGGAAGTTTACTAGGTTTTCTCGAATGCTTTACCAACAGATGGCGTTCTTCAGATATTTTACATCAGCTTCCTAGAGGGCGTCACAGTAAATATTATTTAAATAACACCTTTGTATTGCACTCATAAAGTTGGTGAGGCATTTCTATGATTGAGAGTTTGGTCAAGACATGAGGCTGCGGTAAGATGAAAAGGTGTCTTGTTTCTTTTTGAAATTGAGTTCGGAGTATTCGTACAAGGAAAAATTATCTTTTTTTCGTTATTTTGGAATTGATCCGTTTAATATGTCTTTTCTAGTTTCGCTGCGCCCATTGTTGGAGTCCTGAACATTTCTAAATAAAACGCAATTAATTAGTAAAAAAGTTGGAGCTTGGACGAAAAGGAAAACTGCTTAAACAGCTCTAGCAAAGACTGTAGCAATAGCGTGCCGTAGATATTTTAATTTAGTTTTTCATAAAAAGAAAATGTTCACAGAAAATATCCACACTGTTGAGTGGACTTAAGAACTTTATAGGTGAAAAAAAAAAACAATGCGAGCTGCATAATCAGTGTCATTATGGGTCATAGTGAGTTTTACGCTCATATTTTTAAAATGTTTATCCTATCTGGAAGGAGTACAGAAAATGATTATTATTATTATTATTGGTGGGTGGATGCAGACTGAGTTCCCACCTATCATTTAGTCACGGCGACCTATAGGATCTTTTGCGACAATACCCCTAAATGCCCTAGAGCGCTCATTCGAACTAAAGGTCTTTTATATAGCTCATGACGCTCTTGGGGGCCATCTTTGCGTTATCTTCTGGCAGTGGGAATGTCTTTCCTAGATTTCTTAGCCTTATGTAACACAGAGCTTAACAATTACTAAGGACATGTTCAGTGGTTTCATCGCCTTCCATACAGAAGCGACAGGTCTCATCATCGACCTTACCTATCTTTTTAAGATGATATCTGAGTGGGCAGTGCAGTGCAGTGTAAATATACCCGTTATGAGTCTTAATTCCTTTATGCTGAGTGTGAGGAATACTTTTGTCCTCTGTTGCGAATACTTTACAAATTTCTTCGCATGTCTCAGTTCCGGGATATTTTCCCAGTGTTCCTTTTTAATTTTGTCCTCCCAAAGCCTGATTTGAGCTGAGAGATGACTTTTTGGGTGGTATTCAAAGGCTCAGGGCCAATAAACGGACATCTGTCTCTTTTCTTTGCAAGGCGGTCCGCAATTTCGTTGCTCTTAATGCCTTCATGTCCTGGCACTCAAAAAAGCATCACCTTGTTTGCTTCGGCCAGTTCCTTCAAGACAGTCTCACACCAGCTTAGATTCAAAGGTAAATGAGGTTAACGCTTTAAATGCTGCTTGGCTGTCTGATATTTTATATATTTTAACTCCATGCATATTATTGTGAACTATTTCGCAAGCGCAGAGTTCTATGGCGTGCATTTCTAGAAAATGGTTAGTGAGGCCTCCCCCAGTGCCTTTGCGAAATGGCACTTGGGCCCATATATACCAACGCTTATTCTACCTTCAACTTTGGACCCATCTGTGTAGCATTTAAGACATCCTTTTTCAAAGGATAGGTCCAAAGTGTGCCACTATTGACGGTTACCTAAGATCACTGTAAATAGTGTTTTGAAGTTACGGCGTTTCAGCATTACGTTTGAAATTGGGTTGGTCATTGGGTCTGGTCTAGAAAGGACTTTCAGAAGGCTAACCAAATTGTTTGTGCTCAGGAGATTTGCCCTTTGCAGTCTAATTGCACTGAGAATGGCCTCCTTTCTAACATGCAAAATTCGAAGATGATAGAATACTTGTTTAGCATTTGTTCAACCAAGTACAGTATGCATATTTTTGTATGTGTTCTTTAGCTAGAAGATGAATTAATAAACATCCCCCTCATCAAAATTTATTGCGTTCATCTAGATTGCAGGAAGATTCGTATAAGCAGCATAAACCAGGTTAATACCAACATTGTGCAGCTTTGGCTTTCGTGATTTGAGAGTGTGCTCCCTATGCATTCAAGACAAAAAAGTGACTTAACTCTGAATGAAACTTACAGGAACCGTCATGGCGTAGCCAGGGTTTTGTTGTGGGGGGGGGGGGCTAGTAAGGGCCAGTTTGACACAAAAATTGAAAAACAATATTCTTCAATCAAGTACTGTTTTCAAAAATGTGTAAAAGTTTCTAAGACGTTAATTAGTGTTAACACCAAGTTTCCTCACATCAAACAAACTATTTTTTTGATTACCGTTATTTTTTAGATCGAATACAAAATACATATGATTTTTTTCAAATCTACTAGCATTACGATTTCTACTGGAGTGAGAAAACTTTCATAAAATGAAGAAAACTCCTTTTAACGGCAATAAACCCGTAGATATAATAGAAACCAAATTTAATTAATATGCGTAGAAACACAAGAAAAATTCTTCTCATTATATGAAAATTATCGCTTATACAATGAAACTGACTTCCTTCAACAAAGAACATTTTACATGAAATGGACATAATATATAGCAGGGGTGGCCAACTATAGTAACTTTGGGAGCCACATTTTAGAAATGCATATTTTAAAGAGCCATTTATTTATCTTTGAAAACAATATACATATAAGATTATTATAATTTTAAAAGTAAAGAATTAGAACTACTGGAGCTGCAAGAAGATGAAGGGTTGAAGCAAGTAAAACAGAATAGTTGTTCAACTATTGACTTTTGGAAACAGGTTCCGGAACAAAAATATCCTAAAACCAAAGATTGTGCATCCAGAATAATATCTATTTTCGGCACTTCCTATTCTTAACGACTCGCAAGAATGTATTCCACTCTTAAATTTATTAAAAATAAGTATAGGTCTGTTTTAACTGATAAACATTTAACTGAGCTTGTGCGAACTGCCCTAACTGATCATCAACCAAACTTTCAGCGACTAACTGCTAAAATGGACAATAACCGTAAGGCATCAACAAGCAGATCTAACTTTTAAAGATTTTCTATTTTTTTTTATGTAATATTTTCTAAAATTTTGTTGTAATGAAATAAAATATTTTTTGAGCCACACCACACGACTCCAAGAGCCGCGTTATGGCCACCCCTGATATATAGCTACCTATTAAAAATTAATAAATCTTTTTCTAGAATAACGGAAAGTAGACTACATTTAAACAAATCTATTTTTAGGATATAAAACCGTTTCTCATATTCAGTAATAAGATTTTTTTCTATTATCACAATCGGTGATAATTGAGAAATTATATTTACTACTATGTATTAATATATTTTTTTCTATATTTATTTGAATAAGATGAATCAATTTGTTTTCTTACATCCAGGAAATGTCTGCTAAGCTCAAAATCTCACATAACTGTCCTTGATACACATGGAACAGAGCTTATTCTCAGTGAAAATTTCTCTCAGTGCATTATCGTTTAATTTGAATTCGTCACCATCCATCACTACCTTCTAAATTAATATCGTCATAATCATAACAGAAATCGCCAAAAACCAATTAAATAAGCATTAGTTTACTATTTTTTTCTGCAAATCGGCTCAATTTCAATACCTTTTCAACTGTAATATTTTTTAACAATGGCATACTCTGTGTTGAGTGAGCAGTAACATGCGTGACATGAGAGGGAATCGTTCTTGAAGCATTGTGCCTAAGCAACGTTTTTATCCACCTCATAGCAGAAAAACTTCTCTCACAGCCGGCGGAGTTTACTGGGAGTAATATTGCCGCTTTAGAATGTTTATACTCTTCTTTAAAAATTTTTTCTCAAATTTTCAGCATTTATCTCATAATTTTTAAAATTTAAGCAGCTTCAGCTTCCAAGGCTGTATCAATTTTTAAAATTTTTTTTATAATTATTGATGAATTTAAGAAATTTGTCATCATATTTACAAGAAAATTAAGACATTTTCAAGAAATTACCTTACCTCTGCTAATTTTTTCCAGTTGTTAAAGCTGCTGTGAGGTTACGTTTTCCAATTACAGCAAGGACTGGGGTTGCTTTTATGCAAGAAGCTCATCAGTCTCGATTTAGACCTCTTTCTTGACAATTTGATTTTCTAAACTCAGAACTTAAGTTTTTCTTATTACGTTTTTTATTTTTGACTTATTGTTTAGTTACTTCTTAGTTTTCCCTTTTGTTCTTTATTAAGGGACAAGAAATCTTACCGTGGGTCGGGGTCTTTTGGTTCGTTTTTGATTTAGTTTTAAAAACTACTGCCTAAGTTACAGCGACACACCGGCTTAGGATCATCGATCGATTTTCTTCGATAATTGGTGATCCAACATGATTTAGTAAATTGGCGAATATTTATAAATTAACGTAAGTGTATAATTTTGGGTACGTCTTCCGATTTATGTATTAATTGAATATTGGAAATAGTCTAAATCGCTTATACAAGCGAAATGGAACATTTTCCCCTACGCATAAGAAAATTAAACGTAGGCTATTGCTAACATGGCCAATAACGAAAAAAATCATATAGTGCCAGTATGTGGGTCAAGCATCATACATATTGCGCATAGTATTTTCTATATATGAGCAAAGTGAGCGAAAATAGGAAAGAACGAAAACAATATACAGAGCTAAATTTGTAGGTCAAACAAGTATACACTGGCTGTATGGTAAGTCAGGGACAGCCCAGTGCCACTACATGGCCAGAATCGGTGTGTTGAGGGGTGTGTTTCTACGTAACAGTGTAGCATTATGCTAAAGTCTTGGTTTTCAAGAGAATGAGGCGCATTTGCAATTGCGCTGCCGCATTTTGTTGGAAACCAAGGCTTTAGAATGGAAAAATGTTGAGTTGGCATTAATTCTGATGGATTTATTATCAGTTGGTCGAAATGGAGAAAGTCAAATCATTGTTAAGGTGAGTTTACACTTAAATACAAGTGATCTGGATTTGTATCGGCACTTGTATAGTCACGTTTTTGACTTGTATATAATAATTAGTCACAAAAGTATCCGCCCATATGATCTTCCCGACAAACTGCATGTATGTAAGTTATAAGATTGTTCATATGCTAATGATTTAAAAAATATACATTTATAAACTCCAACATGTGTACTATGTCTTCCCACATTCAAAAATAATATATAATAAATAAATTCCAGGGAAAAACTAACAATGATGAATCAACTCACAAAACAAAGGCACAAAAGTATCCGCCCATGAAGTGATCATGTATACGAAATAGGGTAAATTTCCAAGAAATTTGGATAAATATGTGCATGCAGAGTATCGTCCCGGCATAATAATATTTTTCGTATTTTTTGTTTAAGTAGTTTTCTTTTAAAGATTTAAATTTCCAAAATGCCAAAAAAGCGTGAAACGAGTTTACCAGAGAGAAAATTGGTTATTTATTTTTCTGAAAAAGGGTATTCGCAACGAAAAATTTCAAAGCAGATTGGATACGGAGTGACCAAGGATACTGAATGAAGGAAAAGAAAGAAAAGTTTTGAAGCGAGCGAAAGTGAATCCTCATACTAGTGCTAAAGAGATATGCGCAGAAGCTCGGGAAAGTACTGACAAAAATATAAGTGTTGAAACAGTGAGCCGAACGATAAGAAAAAGCGAATACCGTAGACGGATTGCAATTAAAAACCGATAAATAAAACAAATAAGAAAAGAAGAATCGAGTTCGCTAAAAAAATTGTTCATGAGGCTCAAAGCTTTTGGGATACTGTCATTTTTAGCGATGAGTGTAAATTTGAAATATTTAACTCATTTCGGAAACAAAAAATTTGTCTGTAGAAAGTCCGGAACTGAGTTCAACAAAGAAAACCAGCAACCAACCATTAAACATGGAGGTGGTGCTACATATTATGGTATGGGGTTGCTTGTCGGTGGCTGGGGTTGGAAGTCTTCATTTAATTGATGGAATTATCGATCAATATGCTTATATCAATATTTTTAAGCATAATTTAAAATCCACTGCAGAAAAGTTGGGATTAGGAAATAATTTTGTCTTCCAACAAGACAACGATCCTAAATATTGTGCCAGAAAAACGAAGGAATGGCTACTGTATTATATACGTAAACAGCTGGGAACAACTCCTCAGTCGCCGGACATGAATCCCATAGAACATGTTAAAACAACATCTTCAAGAAGAGTGGAACAAAATAAGTCCCGACTTAACAAAAAAAACTTTTGCAACCAAATACTAAAATTTTATTTATAGTGTTGTACAACTTCGGATATTTTTGTGTGCTATATTTTATGTATATAATTGGAAATGCTTATTTTTTTTTAATTCTTTAATTGTACTTTTTTTTTATACCATATTAAACAGTACAAATAAATCTAATAAATATGAATCTAATAAATATGATTTCTTAAAATCTTTTCTAAGCTGTACATTTTTTATTCTGCCTAAAGTTTCTGGGGGGCACCGGTGTCGTTTCGGGCTCAATGGGGTGGGCCGTACCCACCCATGCCACTAACTAGCTACGCGCATGGGAATCGTTCAAAAATATTGCATAAAACTGGAACTGAAAACAACTTATGTATCAAAACGATCATATACAAAAAATTAGCTAAGAATCTAACTGAAGTTTACTTCCCATCATTTACCACGAAATTAATTTTTAATCAAAAAACATTCCCACAACTTGAATTCATATTTTCCCTATTGAACTCGGAAAAAAAATCCCAAGCCAAATATTATAATATGAAAGAAAGGAATCCTTATGCAGTCTCTTTTTGGTTTAAAAAACTTCCCTGTCGCTGAGTTGTTCATATTCTTCAAAACGTCGAAATTCAATTCCTGCTTTTTAGAAATTTTAAGAAATTATTCCAATTTATCTCCCAGACTCCAACTTGAGTCGTCTGTCGTCTTATTTGATGTATGTGTAATATACGAAAACACTATACAAAACTTAGATACACTTTTAATACGTTGTTAGGTGGATAATAACATAAAATTAACCTTAACAATGAATCTCTTGTGATGAAAAAAGGTTCTCATGCTTTTCAAATCCCCCGCTGATAGTCTTACCCTTTTGGCCTGAGTACCACATGTTGAGTTCTTGACTTGCAAAATTTGACTTTCTCATTCTTGACTAGATCAAGTTGATTCCAATCACAAGAAGGTGCCCTAATAACTCTCGTCCAATTCCCCCAAGCTTATTCGTATATTGGCCCAGACCTGGGACCACATTTCTGATAAGTTCCATTATAACCGTTTTATTCTTTCATCTCGTTGCAGATGGTTCAGAGGAGGAAGTTCAGCAGGACGTCAATTTCGTGGAAACTAAGGAGGAAGCCGTTACTGACGTTGAGAGCGATGAAGAAGAACATCCCTTGGACGGTAAGTTACCATATTCTTTCTTCTCTCTCTGTACCTTAGTAGATTTTTTTTTTATCAACTAAAAAAATAATAATAATAAAAAAAAAGACAAAACTAGAATATAAAAAAAAAAGTTCAGTGAAAGGAAAGAAAAAAAAACCAGAAAACTTTCACACGGGTTCTACAGCACAGCTTGGTCTCAATTTCTCGAAATACGCTCGAAAGTCTTCTTATATCCCCAACGGTGTAGAGGATAATTCCGGTATAGTACAGAATCGAGGCATCCTATGAATTTAGGTTCATGCGTATTCCCTGCCTCAGATGGATATATCTGGGGGGGCTTGGAGTTGTCAGGGATTCTATGTCGTACATCGTCGTCTCGTGTCTGTGTTTGTTCCTGTGATGGCACTTGGGTGTATAGTTCTGTGCCTTCATTGGATCCCTAGGGAAATCCCGTACCGAACATCATCATCAGGGCTCCAGTAAACTATGGGGCCCCTGTATACAGAGGGGGCTCTCATATAAATTTATATTTATGCCCTGCCTTGGGAGCAACAGTGGCGGGTGAAAATTACACAACACGGGACGTGTGTGCCCCATCTTATGGCTTTGAGTGAAGTTATACTTTTTGGGATACTATACTACATGTGTATATATAGTTCATATATGGTAATATGTAGATATATGTATGTTGGCTATGGCGCTATATGTATATAACTGAAGAGTAGAAGTAGGTACTTCATTCACCCACCCCCACATCTTATTCTCAGAGCTATTGCGGTAAGTGTGTGATACACGAAAAGTTCTGGATTTGTCATTTTCAGTTTTCAGTTTTTAGAGAATTCTAAATCCCTTGAGATATGGGGGTGTCAGTTTAATAGAAGTGAAAATGTCAATTGCCAATGTTGAAGGTCGCATCGAACTTGGCAATTTTAACTTTTTTTTTTTCTTCTTTTTATTAGATATGGTTTGAATTGAAACCTGTATACATAGAAAGTTTATTAAGAGTTAAATTTTTGAAAAGTTAGTGTCGATTAGAGAGAGCTCAATTTTGGTTTTCTAAGTGCATTTTGTTTTTATTCATTTAAAAAAAAAAATTAATTTTTTTGGGGTCAGAAAGGTCTCATTTTGCAAGTGATAGGTAATGAGGGGTAGTGGTGATCTTCTCTCATAAACTGTTATTTGTTAATGTTAAGAGTAGGGGCGAGCAGGCCTCCAGGACCCTGCGGACACCGCGACCATAGTTGATCTATTGTGCCTTCCCCTATAGTGATTAGGCAAAATCGAGTCTTTAAAAAAAAATTTTATTTGCTAGATACTAATCGTAAAATTGTTTCCTCGTAATCGGATTGCGAAAACTGTGCAGACTTTGTATTTGTACTTGAACATTCGTTTCGCCAGAAAAATTAATCGGCAAGGTTCATTAAAGCCAGATAGTACCATCTACAGGTGATAAACTTCTATTCAACTCTGGTATGATGTAAAGGTCTGGATTAAACATTTCAGTTAAGACGAAACAGGTGGTTTCGTCATCAAGAAATCAAGAAACATTAAAAATTGTTGGGTTTGTCTAAGCGTGTTTATTCTGTTCTAGTTACATATATCTAAGATAGCGTTTCAGTGATATCTTTTCATGTGGCATCTTGAGTTGGGTAGAGAGTTGGGCGAGAGCTGGACTAAAAATTCAAGTTAAAATTTAAGTGCTTCTTACTAGTTCCATTAAGGGTTTCAATTCTGCCCTTTATGGTAGTATGTATGTTGAATTTGTCGAAGTTAGAAAGAAAAAACATTAGCCACCATCAATCAAAGCTCAAATCTTAATAGTTTGCATTTAAACTTCTGTTTCTGTGCCCCTCCTACCAACTGGGGGGACACTTCCACGCCTAAATTATTTTTTTCATTAATGAAGGTGTTTGTCGATACCTCAGCTCGGTCGTTATGAAATGATATACATAAGTCGCCAAATGATTTTCTTTTACATTTTTTTTAATTGCCTCCATAATATTTTGACGTACGTCTTTCCATATAAACATACTCCAATACAACAAATGTTGATGATTTCATCAAGTGTGCCTTCTGCTAGCGGTATCTGTTGGTCTGAATATTGAAGGTTGTAGTCTTCTTAGAGCTGATGATTAGCAACTTTCTGTCAGAAAAAAATATAGCTATTAATCGAGAAAATTCACTAAAGTTAGCTGCGATGATTTCCATACTGTCAGCGAAAATTAGCGAAAGTTAGCGAAAGTTAACGAAAAGTGATTGAAAGTAATTTATAGTTATAATGAAAGTGAACTTCGAATTTTCAGAGTCATATTTGTGTTTTCTTCAATTCGCTTAACCTGGGACGTTGGGACGTAGATATGCTTGGTAATAATATCCTTAGCGAAATAGTTGAGCACAACTAATAGAACTTATACTAAGCTTCTTGGTTAGGATAACAAGATATACCTACCATTTCATTTAGTTTCCTACCAGTCCAAAATATAAGAATCTTTCCCAATTATCTTTCTCCAAAACGTTCCATCGTGTTTCATTAATTCCATAACCGCGGTATTTTATTTCTGTTGATTACTTTGACGACTTTATAAAATTTCCCATTTAGTATCGTATCCTTGGACGAAAAGCTGTCAAATTCGTCAATATTAAATCAGTCGTCCCAAGGGAGACATAGTTTTAAGCTGTCTTTCAATTTCCACTGAATTCATATTGCGCTCATGTCAGAGTTCTCTTTTTTGATTCGACTATAAAAAATGACAAATATAGTTTTTTTTTTAAATTTTCCATTTTCATCACATGTATAAATTTTTTCTTCAAAACTTTGGTGATTAGCACTTAAAAATTATTTCCCTTAAGTAGGTATATTTAATTTACCACTGAAATTCTTAAATCCACACAATAAAACCTCCCGAAAATTGGAAAATTGTTTACTTTTCGTCTTTAAGGTTTACCCACCATTGCATCTGCACTCCGGCTACGAAGTGTTCCTTATTAAGAATTTACAATCCCTAGACATTTACCTTGAGTATATCAATTTCCCTCGTCGAAGTAAGCCTTTTTGGTCGTGAGCGAAGAAAGCAGGAGAAAAGCGGAAATAATATGTATGTACGGTACGTACAGTCCCCATACACACAGACGAATAAAATCCCTTGGGACCAAGTAAAAGAGGAGAAAAATCCTATAGGAAAATGAGGATTCAAGCTATATATATAATCCAGAGCAGAGCACAGACAGTCGCAGAAGTGTTTCGCCATATCCATACCTAAAATATCAAACCACCCCGCAGAGGAAAAGCTGCTCGTTATTCTCGGGCTAGAGTCTCAAGGGAATATCCATGAAACTCGTCGTCTCCTTGGTTACCGCGTCCCATGGGAGTCTCCTTGAGATTTGTTCCTCTGTATGTCTATATCTGTGTGTATGTATGTAACTATAATATGGACGAGATCATATGCTAGCAGTTAACTTCATATCTCCGAGCGACATAGTTCTATGCTACCTCAGGGATATATCTATTATTCCATGTGTCTGTATCCTTTGAATTCCTGCCAAAAACCTTATTTTAAACACCCAAACCAAACCGGGTGGTGGAAGGATGAAATCTGTCTGAAAACAGTTGTCGAGTCGACTGTATTTCCACGTGGAATTTATATACTATATGGGTCTCACAGGGTCGCGACGAGTTAATATCAAAGTAAAGGTACCCCGCGACATCATAACCACATCAAATTATGTTCCACTTCGTAGAGCCAAAGGGATGGATAGTCATTGGCTCGTTTTCCCTGAACACAGCCTCCATCAACCATCCAGTGCGATGAGAATTCGTGCGCGCCATAGATAGACCCTTGACCAAAATCTCGCTCATTTCCAAATTTCCGCACCGGACACGAGTCCGATTTGCCTCTACCCAAATGAAATTATGATATAATTTGGAGATTACGGTAATTACAAGTTAAATAAAT
Organism: Dioctria linearis; assembly: GCA_963930735.1. Lineage (NCBI taxonomy): Eukaryota > Metazoa > Arthropoda > Insecta > Diptera > Asilidae > Dioctria > Dioctria linearis. Next base: position 12,140,057 of record OZ005740.1, on the reverse strand, counting down.
TGCCGCCGTTTTAGATAAAAAATTTCGACAATTTTTCTCCACAGCTTCTGTGACCGACAGCCAAGCAGCTCTACATAGATATTTCCACTCCTGTTGACTTTTCGCTTGTTCATTGCTTCGGCCTCATCAGAGCATACTTTTAGGAGGAAGGATAGAAGGCGTTGTGTGCTTGATGGTGGGGAGATTGAGTTGCCGGAACTTTTGCTATGAGTACTTTTCTGGGTACGGTACGCTGAATCACTTTCCTTTGGGGGGCTTAACATTTATTGGACCGGGCACAGTATATCTAATCGGGGTGAAAGGTATACTGAGTATTAGTGTGGGAACAAGAAAAAGTCGGAAATGTGTCCCAGGGGTGCAAACAGGTGAATTAACAAAGGGAAACTCCAAAAGTAGATTTTTCTGTTAAAGTTGCTATTTTTGTGCGAAATAATTACTCAAACTGCGGCGGCGGGTGGTGGTGGTGATACTCTTTCCTTTCGAAGTTCTGTGAAGAAAAGAAAAAATCCGTAGAGAAAATTGTTTGCATAACTTTTGACTATATGGAGGAAGGGAGGAAGGGAATTATTTTGAGTGTTTTTCTTGCTGATATGATTAGAAGATTAGACAAGCTCTTCTGCAACGTATATAGGCACTGCTAAAAGTCTATTCAAATTTGGATGCCAAATTTTTATTATATTGTGCTCCTAACAATTAGTAATACAATCAAGCGAATATGCGACTCCAATTAAAGGCAACGATTTTCTAATTATTAGTTTTAAGCGCCAATCAAAGTGTAAGAGTACCTTGAATTCCCACTCTCAGTGTACTCGTTCTTTGAGTGCCTGGTCACAGTGATGTTGGTGGAAATGAAAAAGCAGACGAGCTTGCTTGGTGCAGCCTTAGAGGCACCCTCCTCCATAATTGGGATCGCACCGGGACACCTCATCTCTACAATTTCATCTTGGGCCGATTTCCAAGACAGTTGTATTTGATTAGACGATCCTTTGAGTAAAACAACAAAGAAATTGTGGGGTAAACTTAACCCAAGTTTCACAAAATAGCTGCTAGGACTGAGCTAGCCTACTCTAAGAATTCTGGTGTCTATTCTTACTGGACACTGTTCGCGCAGGGGGGGTCACCTACATAGGATAGGACTTATTGATAATCCTATATGTAAAGGATGGGTGGAAGAATCCGAAACGGTGACTCACTTTCTTTGTCACTATTCGGCTCTCTACGGAAAACGTTATAGATTCCTTGACTCACAACTCCTGGATGAATTGCATGAAGCCGGTAGGGTGGGTTGGGAGCCAATTTTATATTGGATAAGAGCGTCTGGTTGGGACCTATGAGCATTGTTCATGGATCTGGAGGGTGAACAATGGGTCTTGTCAAGGTCTACGTTCTGCCCCCCCCCCTCGCGCATTATGGAAACATTTAGAGCTAAATCTGCGATGAATCTTTTAAGAGCTCAGGGATCGGTGTAATTTTTTTCTTTAAACAACATCTTGTCAAATGGCTGTCTTGAATTAAAGTTGTATAAATTGGAAAAGACAACAGTTGCCCATTCGCCATCCAACAAGTATGCTACAAAATCCTTAACGCATCATTTACAATCGAATCAAAAAGCCGATCAACAAAGATAGTGCGAATGGAACAAACTAGTTTCTGATAGGATCGAAGCTGTATCTATCAGATGCTCTTCTTCATATCGTTTAGGCATAGATATGAAAATATATTGAAAATAATCTTTGTTGAATTCACCGTTACATACAATACTGTTTGGCGGCGACTTAATATAATTTATAAAATTTTGAAGGTTGTACATAGCAAAAAAAATACACAACTTTATTAATACCCAGCTTATAGTAACCGCTCTTTCAAGTCTTATTTGGTTCAGATTCAGACAAATAATGGGCTCTCGCAGAGTTCAGTCTTGGACCCTTCATTGTTTACTTTATATTTATATTTATGATATGCAAGATATCTTATAATAAATCTATCTCTTATTCTATTTGTTTGGGCTCAATCTCCACCGGCAGCGCTTACGTTCTACTGAGAACAATATTCTCTCATAAAAGCCATTATTATGCAGTGATGCTTGATTGACATATTTTTCGGTAAATCGGAGCACACCTAAAACTGTAGGTTCAATTACAGCATTTTTTAAGGAACATATGAATATCTTTATCTACCATGTACCATGAGAGATTTAAAACAGTTAAAATCCTTCCTTTCAACTGAAAAGACTCGAAAAACATTCTCACCCACCATTCGGGGGCGTAAAAGAATAAATAATTGAAGAATAGACTAAGGTTACCTGCATAACTTCTTACGCCTGACAGAGAGTCTTCGGCAAGAAATGGAGTGTTAAATGGTTTTCTGTTTGTACACAACTGCGATAAATCCAATTTGTATCTGGTTCGTCATCTTCTAAGAAAGAGTCTAACTAACTAACTAAGCTGCGAACTATCTGTGTAAGTTGCCATGAGCGTTCTAACTACACTAACAGACACTATAAGTGTGATTCAGAAATCGTGGTCGGTCTTTCAATTGAAATCATGGAGATTCCAAAAATACCAATTAATTTTCATACATAAGAGCAAACAAAATTATTGTTTTAGCAAATTCGAAGTTCGGTGGAATAAATTTTTTAAATTGGAAATTTTTCGAACAGAGACTAGTTTTAAATTAATGAAAAAACTCTCTTTCCCCTTTAGAAATCTGCGAGACTGCTTTATATATAGTTTATCGAATGATATGAGCTTAGTTTAGGGAAAATCTTCGAAACTTTCCCTTTACAAATTTAAGCAACAAGTTAATTCGAAAAATATTAGAAGACGTCTACAGAAATGAAGAATAAACCTATATCTTAGACCAATAATGTATGATGACTGGTCTAATATGATGAATTGGTTCTTCCCTGAATTAATTGTGGAATTTGCTCATGGTACAACTTTTATCACCATCTATGTAATAGTATAATTAGGAGGTGCGATTTAAACCAAATGGTTTACATTATTGCAGTAACCTTGAGAGCTTTAGCAATCTAATACTTACAGACACTCTATGTGATACTGGGTGGAGGGCTGGTTCTTTTTTTTTTATTTATAGCAACCACAACTATGTTTTTATTCCATTTGGATTCGATTCAGACCCCACGTGGGTAGATTATACACCATTTCATGTTACCCTTTAACATTTCGCCTCAAAACGATATCACGATAAACTAATTACAAAATATTTCATAAATTCGAACTTCAAAAATGTTTACCCACATCAAAATAATAGAGCTCGCTATCCTATATGAAAAACCCTTTCGTTCATAACCTTCATACATCCAACTGTTAGGTTGAGGGGTAAGATTTTCTAAAACGCCTTAAGGGTAGCGAAGCGATAGTTTCGAAACAACATTTTGATTACAACAGAAGACCGAAATGAGCACGACCGTAGTCATTTGCCCTATATACCCACCCTAAGGGAACAGTTGTGGGGTAACCCAATTATCTGGCGGAAGGTGATCGAAGCAGCAGCACTCTCAAAGAAAAACTAATGCTACTCTGAGGAAAGGAAAATTTCCCCGAGTATTCCCAAGAGCCCAAGCATAGAGCATCTCAGCAAGGACATTCGATACTTGCTTCTATCAGGCGGCGCCCACCCACGCTTTCTTCTTTGCACAGTGCTGCAGATCCATTTACTTGGATGAATTCTTTGTGGAGGGGGGGGGGGCAGGGAATGATGATGGTGGTTGTGATGGTGGTGGTGGTAGCCAAACCATTTCAGTGTCGTTTAAATTTCACAAGAGCGCATTCAGTTTGGCGGATATACTAGGTAAGAGTTGCTACACCCATATAGGGTGGAAGTTCATCATATATATTTAGTATACATCGGTATCCCACCGTCGAATAATCATTGCGCGGTAATAACCGAACGAACACGTGAATTCCAATTCAAATTCCGTGAAATTCCCTGGAGACAGGACAGCCACGGCGAAAGGGTTTTGTAGCTGCCGATACTTCTCTGATTGTTATCGAAAAGGCGCCTGTGTGTACATACAGTGTACATGCAAGCGTTTGATATGAGAATCAAATTGAAGCAGAGTGGAGCCAGGCAACTGGAGTACTGGTGTATCGCTTTGGGGAAGAGCGCGCTCATGGAATTCCCACAAGTGCCATATCGCAATGGAATGAAATAACCCCCGTCGGTGAGCCCCCTGCGCCCCATTCAACACCGATGGCGTTGAATAAATGGATGACACATCCATGTTGTTGTTGCCTTTGTATTTATGTGGGCCACCAAGGGCCACCCACCTCACAAAGCTTGGAGGGCTTGAGGATTTTCTAGTTTACCCGCACTTTCAGTGCTCTCTATCTCCTATGGCAAATTCATTTCGTACACATTTCATACTCCCTATACACGTGCAAGAGAAATGTGCTCTGGCACTAGCACATGGACATGATCCATATAAACGTACACGGCGATTTGCTCAACTGAAAAGGATTTTCCCTTTTTCCGCCAAGGAGACAAAACCGATACATACAGACAAAACTCTCCGACCATACTTCGTGGTTGATCAGGGTTTCTTTGAGTGAGTCAGTGGATCCCACAGGAGATTTGACTGCTATAGGGAGAGTGGGTGGTATGCGGTGGAAAACTCTTGTGGGTATGAGGTGAGAGTATGATACTCTTGGGATTTAACTAATCAGAAACGGTTTCACCTGGGACCACGGGGCCATTTTTAGTGTGCCAGGAAAACGTTTTCAAGGATTTCTCTTGTTCAAGTGTTGAAATATGAGTAGTGCAGGGGGAAATGGGATAAAGGGAGAAGCGAAACGAGATGTTATGTTATGTAGAGTATATTTGGGCGATACGTACATATGTAGGTAGGTAGGTACTGTGGATAGGTGTTAGAAAAATTTCATAAGAAGTAAATCTGAAGAGAGCGAGATTTTAGCTTTAGAGAAATTGAGACGCGCATACACGTGTTTCATGGGAATTGCAGTTTGGAAAAAGTTTCTCAAATCTGCGTTCGAATTCAACTTTTTTACTATACCAATAATAGTTAGTCGTACATATGCCTGGGAAGACAATTTATAAATTCCCAAAGAAATATTTTGTTAAAATGAAATGAATGACAGTCTTGAGCGCATATTTTACTAATGTGGTAACAATTTAATAGTTTAGACCAATATTTTTAAGTCGACTGGTCTAATGTGGTAAATTAATGTCTGAGTTTATTTAATTTTCTATATATTAGTTAAAATTGTTAATAAAATAGTGCCTACAAGCTATGTACACTACCTGCGCATCTATACGTAAACAGGTGGAGCCTTCTTTTATCTGGGTAGTGTAATTAAAGAAAAGCAATTCCGATATCAATGAATCTTGGAAAAAAAACTCTTTTTCAAACGAAAAAACTTAAAAAAAAAAAAAAATTCTATGCATGAGCAGACGTTTCGTATCAGCAGGAAAATTATACTCATCAGTATGGCTTGATTTGCCTGCCGTATATGCTAAGCTGACCTCATATATGTACTTAAAATAATTTTTAAATGCGAGGTATATACGAGGCGAAATACGTAGGTTTGTTTACTTGAATGCCTAGCAAGATTAGCCCTATGCGGGACTAGAGCAGTGAATCTTCTCGAGCTTTTCTTCGTTATCTCATCCAGTAAGATTTCAGTTAAAGCAAAAATTTAAATCTCATTCGAGTGACTCGAGTCTGCAATGAAGAAGATTGCAGACAGTTAGGAGGTAATGTAATTAGATTGTTCAACTGTTAAGTTCAAATGGATTACAGAAACTTATGTTTACCAACTGAGCTTACTGTTGTCTAATTGGCTGAAAACATTCATTAACAGCGACTTCTATAACTGGTTTGACTTAGTGTATTGACAATTATTGTTTTCAGTTTACCACGGTTGTTGATTGAAGATTCATTATTAAGTTTGTTGCAGTGAAAATTTACTAATGTTAATCATGGGTTTAAATGTTTGGAATTTGGGAGTAGAGGCTATGCTAGGCTAGAGGCATGATGGTCACTTTCTCCAATAGTTAATTCATTACCATTTGATTGGCTTTTGTGATGAATTTTTTGTATTTTGCATGCAATGTTTTTACAATTTTACCGTATTCTTTATCAAGAGTTTTATTTAGTATAATAAAAAGAGTGCCTCAGGAATCAATTCTTGGACCTTTATTATTTATACCCATATCTTCATCAATGATTTTCCATTAAAATTACGAGATTGCAATTAACATTTGTATTCAGATGACATTCAACATATATTTGTGTATATCGAGATATAAATGGGTTAGTGGAAGGTATGATAATTTTGATAAATATACCATCATAACGCTTCTACGTTGCTAGAGGTGGTGTGTATTGAACTGGATACTTCCACATTACCAAAATATTCTATTTACCAATTCGGTCAGAATTTTGTTGATGATTTTGTTACCCTCTGTAAGATGGTTTCCAGTTCAGTTCGGTCGCATCCGCTCCTGATTACAAGTATATGTTATAAGGTATAGCTCCAGACGTCAATTTAAAAAAAAAATATTATAGTAGTTTTTTTTTAATGTATATCTTCTCATTCCCGGTGCAGTGAGAGCTAATTTTCTGTCTAATCCAGTAGGATTTCGAAAACTCTATTCCATTTAATCCAAAGGAGACATATACATATCAGTCGTGATTTTCAAAAGAATTTTTTGAATATTTGATAGCTACTTAGTTTTTGCCTTATTTTTGAGTATATCCTTGTTACATTATTTTAGATTTTAATCATAAACTTTTTATTTATTTTGTGTTTGGATAAGAGCTTATTAATCAATATTTCATACTGACGGCAAAAGACTTATCAGCAGTGCTATCTTTATGTATGGCTCGCTGGGTCCGGGCCCAATGCCCCGCGATACATGGGGCCACCTATCCCCTGGGGGCCTCCTAGCCCCTGCGATAGTAGGCCAACCTGTTACTAATTCTTCAGCCAATAAAACAACTTATTATATGTTAGTTTGGCTGTTATAGTTTGGCTAGTGAAAGCAGACTACGAAGTCATGGCAACAAATTTTTATACAAAATATAGTGAGAGTGTTTGCAACCTCAAAATTTTTGAAATTTCCGACATTTTTTCATGGGATACTTTTAGTAGCCAAACTCAATATACTTGGTAATCAGCGACAATTTTTATACTGTTGGTTTATGTTAGGCCTAACGTCCACTGGAGACTTGTTGTCATGCAACTTTTTGTCACTGTTGCCGTCCAGTTGTCGTGGGGTAGTTTAGTACGCACACAGTGAGTTACTGTCACCCCCAAAAATTCATGTTTTATATCACCATTCATCAATATGAATTTCGAGGAGGCCGCTGTGATATGTGTATTTGTTATAAGGATATAGAAAATATCAATGAAAGGAACGCTATTGTGTGGAGCGAAAGGCTGCTTAAAGAAAAATATCACTTAATGTTTGATGAACTACGATCCTATCCTGAAAACTTCCATTGATATTTCCGTATAAATGTTGAAAGATTTGTTTTTACTACTACAGATTTTTTGACGTGCTATAACTTATCAAAGTAGGTACCAATATGCGATCATCAATTGAACCGGAAGAGAGACTTGCTGTAACTCTAAGGTCTATAAAAAACACTTTCATGGATATTTCTTTCCAAATTTTTATCTTCAAATTGCTATCAGAGTACCAATTTCTACAATGTCTCCCAAAACAATGGCAGTTAAGCAACAACAATATTAATAGTTCGTGCAAATCCATATAAACGTGAAGGAACGGTTGTTGTTTCGGCACCCAAAAGATGCTAGCCGGAGGAACAAATAGTCACCTTGCTGTCACGTCACTGCATGCGAATGGAATTGATGATGGTGATGACCAAACAGTTACGTGAGAAAAAGTTTCCAGTGCGCAATGGGCTTTAACATAGTTTATCTTATTATTCCTGTTGATAACCCAAACCATTTTAGAAAATAATTTCTATTAGGTTGCTGCCATATCCTAAAGTACTCAGGGCTCCCACTTGTCTAAAGACGGCCATGCTTATCAGGGCTTCAATGCATAACGCGAAAAGTGATTGATTACAAAATTTCCAAAAACTAGAAATTCGAAATAAATAAATTAACAACAACAATTCATAGTATACGCTTAAACCGCCGCCCCCCCCCCTGCCCCCACCATACACACCTTGAATGATTGATTGTGAGAACAAAAAACAAGAACTCTCTAGTTTTGAGTACTTTTCTTTAAATTTTTACGTTTTGATTTCTTTTCTTAGTATACTTTTTTTTTAATAAAAGCGTGTTTTAATTGTTTTTTGTTCTTTAATTTTTTCTTATCTTTTTGATAAGTTAATTTAGTTCGATAATTTGATGTGTATTTGTAGCCCCTTATATACTTAACTTAGTATCTAATTTTTTTCTTAACAATTCTGCACTAATAAAAATATAATTTAATTTCTTGTATTTTGTACCTACTCATGTAAGAGAGGGTTTTTGTTGTTGTTTTTTTTTTATAAAGGCACGGGACGAGAGATCCCAAGCATGGAGCCAAGAGCGGCCCATTCTGCTATCCTGCTCGAAGCTCTATCACCAAAACCTTCCTGCCCTCTTAATGAAGCGCATCATGTCTTGGTGAGGAAGGGTTTTCAACTGCTCTACAGTTTGAAGGGTAGAACCTAGAATATCCAGCTTGGCTCTCCTTCCAGTCAGAACAGACACTATCAACAACTCCCATTCTTGTTAGATGAGCGTTTGAGCTGTGGCCGGTGATGATGCCAACCACAGTTCTACATTGTTTTCTTCCGAGCCCTATAAGAAAATCAGGTATATTCCTATTTGGCACATTAAGAAACAGTTTTGTGCACCTGCAGGTACTCAGGTTCGCCCATCTCTGCTGATGCTTCCTATGAACATCCGCTTTGATCAGAGACCTGATACTCGAGGTGGCAACGCCTACGGCTGGTTTCGGTCCGAGGAACGGAGAATCAGAGCCAGCCCTAGCTAGAAGGTCAACTCTTTCATTCCCCATGAGACTCATGTGACCAGGAACCCACTAAAGGGACACCTTATTGTGGATACACAACTTATCCACAGACAACCTGCACTCCCCCAGTAGCTTATATCTTATCCGAGGGCCACTCAAAACCATCAAGGGCTGTCTTCGCTGCCATTTCTATGGCGAAGACTTCAGCCTGGAAGAGAGTGGAGTGTCTTCCAAGTGAGTACCCCATCCCAATGTCAGATTGTGGAAGGTAAATACCCGGCTCGGCTACCTCATTAGTGAGAGCGAACCCCGAAAGACTGAATAAGGCACTTCCTGCAGTCTACGATTCTCTTAGAGGAAAACTCACAAAGAAGCGACGTCTAAAATGAAGCTCTGGTACCATCGCATCAAATGACATGCTGACCAGAGGGTTTTCAGATTCAGCCCAGAGAGAGCCAGTTCAGGCGTCCCCCCAACTTCCCCATGAGCAAAATCTGTACCCAGCCCTTTTGGCAGCTGTCTGAATGACAACTTCCAGTGGCGGCAGATTAATTAGGACCGCAAGGATAGCAGTAGCAGTAGATCGCATGGAGCCCACAATACCCCGGCAGGCCCGCCAGCTTCCGGATCGCAGTCTCCATGAGCGTCCTCGGCCACTATATACAGGACGCATATGTGAGCATAGATCTAACAATCGAGGTGTACATCCAGTGCACAACCCTCGGTATTATGCCCTATGTGTAGCCAAAGGCTCTCCTGAATTGACCGAAGACCCTCATAGCCACATTAACTTTTTCCTCTACGTGCAGTCCTATGTGCAAGAGAGGGTTAGAGCATACTTAGAACTATTTAGTTTCCTCCCCGGGTCTGTCTAATTTTATAATAACAAATACGAGTATAGGCATAGTAAGGGTAAAAGTTGAAAAGAAGAACTGCATGAAGCCGCACCGGAGGGGCTAAACTTTAATTTTAATAGAGCCTCCGGTTGGGGCTTATGAGCGATTATTTGAATTTTCATAGAGCGTCCGGTTGGGTCTTATGAGCGATTGTTCATATCTCGGGAGGATTCCAGGCAACCCCAACTCCAACTACGTTTCAAGGGTAAAAGTTTTAAAGATGTGCATCATTTGAGAAATTTGTTGTTAGTTAGGTATGTGGCGACGCTTCATTCCGAACTGCACATTCAACCGACTGCAAATGCCGCTGTATACGCTGTGAATAAATACGATTTAAAATACCTTGAGATACCTTGCTGACTTCCCAAGGGATCTTTATCTAGGTAGGCTTTTTTAAACAAATAATTGATGTAAAAAACAGACAGTTGTTGTTTTGTTAGTTTTGGATTTTTTACCAAAAGACGAGCACGTCATCTCAACAAAACTTTAACGTTTTTTACTTTAAAACTAATAAAATTATATGAAGGAAAGAAAACAAGCTGGAAGACAATAAAATAAACTAAAAATAAATAAACAGATAAAAGAGGAATATCGTTCTAAATATTGTTCCCCCGGATGACTATGAATTTAATTGCTCCCGAATTCTCTAAATAATACTAATTTTCAGAATAGCTAATCCACAAAAATATACATCAAGAGGAAGATCAGCCAACACTGAAAGTGCCGGTGAGGAGAAGGTGTTGTCAACCTCCATGCAATTGGCACACCTCCGTTACGAACTCAACGGACTTCTAAGTCGTGTCAACGTCGAATGAACAAGATCGCCTCGTTCGCTCTTCGACTACTTTCCAACAGTGCTGCTGGTTCTAAATCAGCTTGCTCTAAGCGGTTCAACTGTAACTCTCTTGTTGCCATTGGGTCAACTAAGGTCCAGTTTATAACACGCTTCTTGCTCAATAACTCGCAATTGCATACTAGCTTTTCTGCATTACGCCAGCTGTCACAGGGATAGGTTGGCTGTTACTTTCAGGTATCATACATCGACGATATAAGATACAACTACGCAAATCAATACAGCAATAAAACTACAATTGCAAGAAACGTAAGCCTTCAAGAACCATCATCATACAGGGTTTCTACGACTACACCTTTGAAGAGAGTCCCATCTGGAGCTATGTCTATTCCACTGTGAGTAGATGAAGAACCATTATACTTACGCTTGAATACTATCGTTCCACCGTGCTGTCGTACTGAAAATTAGGATACATAATCCTAAAGGTATACCTAATGTCCACAATTGAACTGGTTAATTTCCAAAGTTTAGACCAATAATGTATAGTGACTGGTATAAAATGATAAATTTGATTATACATCATAATTTTACTATCGTTATTAGAACAATGAAATGTAATATTACACTGATTATTGAAAAAATAATATTAAGCATTGTATAATACCGTTCTTTACCTATACATATACACATATTCGAGTCGAGTTCCATTCATATAATAATTCTCACATAATTTTTAAAGTTAAATAAGAAAATCAAATCAAAGCAAATGTAATGCATTAAATCCATTTAAACTTCGTTTACCTTCCATTGATTTTTACTATATGTATGTGGAAAAAGGTTTTCTTACCTTATTAAAGTTTAATTATGCATAGCCAGAGTAGTAATTGTCGACCTCACTTAAGTAATTTCGGTTAAAATTGGAACGGACCGAATAGAACTATAGAAACCTCTGGCATTCACTTCACACTAATAAAGCCCCATCGACACTTTCAAGTCTCTCCCAGGGGAATTGGCCAGCTCTTGTTGTTCTCTATTTCCCATTGGGATCATATTCATTCGATGAGGATGAGGAGGGGTTTCCTTCAATTTACAAACACAACACGATGTTATATGTGTATTTCGTTTACACAAATATATATATATATACGCTAATTTGTATGCGTCCGCTAGTGTAGGGTATTATCCATATACGATGTATTTGTACATCACTCGCTCTTATTATCAATACTCTGCCATATATTATGCGAGTTCTAAGGCACGTACGTACGTATGGCTACGTAGCGTAGGAGTTTATTTTCGTAAAAATAACGTTAGTCGCTCTTGATCCAGGATTTCCTTTTTTTTTCTCCTGGTATTGTGTAATAAAATTTTTGAAAAGTGAGTAGCATACTTTTGGGAGTTTCTAGGAATGATGGGGTTTTGGGCGCTAAACAATAACGCCTGAGTTTATTAGCTCCCCTGATTGTGTTCATCGTGAAGAACACCGTTGTGAACTCAAGTTTGTCTTATTTGTTGTCTTCTTTGGAATCTAGCTGCATTTAGTATGGGGAGGTTATTGGCGAGCTTTGGATACCTTAGAATAAGCATAATCTTTCTAAATACGTACGAACTATGAACTAGGTACGTAGTTGGAAATGTTTTTGTTTGTTTTAGAAATTTTGTTGATAATAGGTTCACATTGACACTACTATGACAATGTCCAAATATGTTCAGTAATAAGAAAAATGAGTTTGTGTTCTTGCTTTGTGATACCTAGGTGTAAAATTTAGGATATTTAGACTTTATTGTAAAAACCTCTTTATATTTTGACAGTTCGGATTAGAGTTATAGGTACGGCGCGTATGTCATGCATTACTGTAAGATTGAGGCGACTCAAAAGTTGACCTCCCATGAGATAGGTATATGAATATGTATTCATGACAAAGTCTAATTGAGTTCGATATGATTATGCAGGTGCAAGAGTTGAGTTGGTTGAGGAGTCTAGCAATAAGACGAACCGCAGTAGCGACAACTTTTTAAAGGTTTCTAAGAAACACAAAACCCTCTTACAAGGAAAATGAGAGGTCATTGATTTAACTTGATATATGTCTGTACAGTCGAGGGTGCAATAAATTGTCAAAAGACTTTTACTTAGATAATAACACCGATTTGACAGTGACAATGTGTTTAGCCACACCTGCAAGGAAAAAACGTGTATTCAAATCAGTATGCATCAGGGTGAAAGATAAACACCAACCTGTACCTGGGAAAAGCGCCAGGTCTCACGATCATACATCAAAATCTGTAAATAGGAAAACAGGATATTAATAAATGCACATTAATTGATCAATAATTTAGTTAGCAACACAATTTTTTTTTCTTCTTTAACATAATATGTCAATGTAATCATGTTGCCCTGAGCAGCTCACGGACGAATCGTGAATTTAAATATACCTGTGGATAGCTGCCGTGAAGCAAATGATCACCTGTAGAACAAACACATAAAAGTAATTTACCACTTACTTGAAGTTTACTAAAGGTATCACTGGACTTGTTGAAATACTAATAGTAGCAAAACAGTGGCAAATTTAATACAAAAAAAGGAAACTATGTATTCCTGTGACACATAACCAACAAATTTTAATTTATGATACATTTAACAAGTTGTGGCAATAATTACACAGGAAACACAATAAACACAACACCAAATTCATTTTAGAACCGCACTCACCTGAATTCACACCTGAATTCCCACGAATTCGCGACGTAAACAAACCCGCGGAACGAACTATAAGAAAACCGCGAAACTGATAACCTTCAATGTTTGTCAACATGTGACAGATGAAATTGGGGTAGTTTTTTTCGAGAAATACAGTGGTGGTCATGAAAACGGACGAAAACATCCCTATCGAAGGATATTGGACAAAATATAATTTATCAAATGTCAAATGAGTGGGAAAGAGAAAAAGGGAAGGAAAGAGACTAGTAGCAATCAAATTCCACAGTGGGAAAAGATTATAACTACTACCAGAATCAGTCTGCTCAACTGATAGTAAACAATAGATTTATGCAAATATTAGCATTAAGGAAAAATTAATTTCAAAGCCGCAAATAAAACAGCCGAGATAGCTTCATGCAAATGGCATTCTAGATTTGCGAGGTATAATCCGTAAGACGTTGAATTTAACAAAATCCCACAAAAAGTTACTTGTGGAATGTACATCCAAAATGGCCGATCGGGTTATAAAAGAGTGCTGCTTTGAAGGATCGCTCTCTTTTAGTTTTCGATCGTGGTAGAAGTAACAAGTGCAAGAAGTGAAGTCAGCCATTTTGTTTTAGTTACAAATCATTTAAAAGATCACATTGAATTACTGCATACCTCAAGGAGGGCATTGTAATTCTACATGTGATTGCAGCATAACGCTAACAGATTATTAGAAATCTTTTGCTCCATTTCAACATACGTTCAGTCAGTATTGAATTGCTACATACCTTTCAGGGGAAATTGCAATTCTACATACGACTGCTTCATAAATTTGACGAGATTTTCAACAGTAGCCGTTGTGTACGTTTCCTTCCATTTTTTTATATATATATATAAGGTGCAAGTAAAATTAAAGTAATTCCATTTTTCATTAATTAATCTGTAGTTGTAGTGAAATTTTGTAAAAATTAGTTTGTGGTAGTCGTAGTTAGATACATTTATTTTTGAATTGAAGTGACAAAATAAGAATATTTAAGAATAGTTTTTGTAACAAGTACTTTTTTTGTAGTGCAATAAGTAAAATGAAATTGTTCCCTTTTTTTGATGCTTTTTAACGCAATAAAAAACAAAGGTGAAGTAAACGCTCGCATTTCCAATTAATCCAATTAATCTTATTGAAGTTTGGCGTGCTGTAACACAATGGATATTATGGCTGACGACTATCATCATTGTTATCACTGGCTATAGCCACCCGCATGGGGCTTTGTAGACACCTAAACTATACTACTATCTAGACTTGAAAAGAAATAGCTATCCAATAGCATATCTCTTTTATTCATCAGAGCGGGGCGCTCGCAAAGTAAGTCTTGGACGGATTCGATTTCCTCCGAGTTCATACAGCTTCTACAAAAATCGTTCGTAGCTATACCCAGCCTTCTAGCATGGACTCCTATAGCCCATTGAATAAATAACTAATAAGGAAGCGGGGCACCGTGCGAATATAGCATACGCGTGTAAGCAATTCAATGATAGTCACACCTTAAGATCAAGAAGGGGGGGGGGCGGGGATGACAAGAGGGCTGGGCATTATTCGAAATTTTTGCTGATTTCTGAAATTCAGATTTTATAGTTCAGGTTTGATTTAGCGATTTTCTAATAAATAACTAATTAAAAGTGATTTTTACTTAATACTATTGTATGATATAGTAGTGAAATATTGCTTTGTGAACGGTATTTTCTATAATCGAGACTCCGGAGTCTTGAATTATGGTGTTGGAGTGTATGGTGTGCTGTGCTGCAGAAACAACCAGAGTTTGTGTCGAGGGAAAGGATTTTTTAAACAAGTTTTATAGTTTTACTAATAAATTAAAGTGTTTTAAGCAAAATAAAAGTGAAATATTTATAAAAAATAAACAGCCATGGCAAAAGAATTTCCATTTTCCAATGCCGGTTTGTTTGTATACAATTGAATTGTCACATGGGCATCATAAAATTATCTGAGCCATACAAAGGCAACGCCAGGAAATATTATCTGAAAATGAGGGGGCGCTAAAATTTTGTTTATTTTACATAGCAATTTGGATTATATAAAATGTCCCCCTTCAAAATGTCACGATTTGATTACTCCCATAACGAAACGAATACAAAAATCTTTCGCCGAGTGGCTTAGGTTTTCACCCTATATTCCGTTTCGTTATTATTTATTCAATCCTATGGCACAGTGATCCGTAATGACTCCTACTAGATTCCTGGTATTTATTCTATTGCAATTAACTGTCATATGCAGGCTACAATTGTCTCGCAATACAACAGGTTTCCTTGCTGATTTTGGCTTGGACTTGAAGTCCAGACTGCCAGCATGAGCTGACAGATCACTCGGTGGACAGCGTTGACTACAGGGCGGCACGCTACCTCGCCTCGGCTATTGGCGGAGAGTGTGGGGAGGTTCCGCGAAAACCTGCCGCTGCCACCAGCCATATACAAAATTTATTCGTGCCTGACTAATAAAAGGCCATTGCACCACATTCGGTCCTGAAGGGACCCTTACACCACTTACCTACATCCATTGGGAAGGCGCAGATGTTTGACCTTTTCTGCTCGCCCCAACCACCCAATCGACACTGAGGGCAGATAGTTTTCAGTGTCCCTATATTATACATATATCTATAAGTTTATTCTGTATCAATACTCGACAGCCAACATTTTGGTACTTAATCCAGTTTGTCTAGTGTTATCTATTTCTTCATGGTGAAATCTCACGGTGTTACATGCTCAGATTAATTCCGACTGCATCTATATAACTAAACTAACCTTCATTCAGTTATCCTACATTTCCGAATTCTAGTCTGGTCTCTTTTTGGTTTAATCTCGGCTATTGAAATATTTTTACCTTAATTTGGTTTACCTATTCTCCCTATTCTAAATTTCATCCAAATTTGATATCATTAATTCTGTTCTACCTTCTGTAGATGCGAGCAGGTACTATCTTGTAATTGGTATTACAAAGTTATTGCACGACCATAAACTCCAACTAAACTTAAAAATAATTAATAATTGTATTGTACCTAGATATTTAAGTTAGTACCTAGTACCTTGTAGATGCAGATTACCGTTAGGTTGTTGGGTAATGGTGTTAACAGCTGATGTCTGCGCATGGCGTGAGTAGCAGAGTTCGTGATTCAGCCCTATGAAGACCCTCTCTAGATTCTGGTGGAGTGTAGCACTAGCAAAAATTTCTGTCTTCTCGTTCAAATGCAGAAGGATGGTTTGCAAACCCGCAGACTCCGCAGATCAATTGCCGATCAGCACGCTTCGCCTGGACTCCATGTGGCGTTCTTCGTTCAAATGGAATCAAATGAAATCGCTATTTTTTTCGTTGATGTAAACGAGATTGATTTTAATTGTTCACCCGCAGATTTTATGCGATTTAAACCGATACAAAGAACAAACATTTTAGGTGCATGTCGGAGCTCACGCAAGACTCGTCAGCTTTGCTCCACGTTTTTACTTTTCTTTTCGGAGCTATGCGAATTAAATCAAGTTAAATCGACAAAGCGAAACTACATCGACTGTTTCCCAACCCCACTTATTAATTACTTTGTTTAGAATTTTTTTTAAATTTTATAAAAACAAATTCGAACTTTTTTACTTTATGAGGATAACTTTATAATCGTGACCAACACAATTTTTATCCGTTCAGTCCAATGTCACAATGCGGAAAAAAAATCTTCTTATTTTTTCTGTCCGTCGCCCTCAGTGCGTCTTTCTTCGCCGTTCATGTGGCTATGGGCCGGCCGTATGCGAACAACTCGTCTCAGTGTAGCATACTGCTACGTGCAGTATGCTACGACAATAACAATTTGCCGTGCGGACTCTGCACATGATACCAATATTGCCGCCTGTTAAATCGCTGAGAGCTCTGCCTGAAAGAAGCTACGCATTTGTCCGGCAGTCTATATGACTCGTGTCACTGGCAATCTCTGGAATACACTCGTGCCTCTGTGCCCGCATTCGTCTTGGATCTATCCGTGAAGATAGAAATATCGGATGTATCCACCATGTCCTTCCTATCCCAATCACTCCTGGTGGGCAACATTGCATTAACACCCCTACCAAAAGTTAAGAAAGGTACTTTGTAGTCTGTTTCTTCCTTGCAATCAGTTCAGTCTATCTTTTGGAGTAATACTTGGAATAAGAGAAAATCGTCTATTGAAAATAATTTCAATAAATTTGCAAAATGCATTGAAGTTGAAAAAAAAATATTGAACGTTTCGACCCAACGATCAGAGAGGTCTCATCAGTATGGTTATCTCTGATCGCCTACGACAGAAGATTCAATGAAGGAGGTAATATTGGAATGCCGTCCAAAAACCCTTTCCATCCATCAACCCTTCGCTCTCATCCTGACAGCACTAATTGCCGCTGTACTTCTGCCTGCAGTACTTAGAGACGTTACTTCTACATTGATATAGTGCACATTCAGCAATTTATGATATCAGAAGATCCTTTTCCATGGTATCTATAGTCACCACATGCGAGGTTTTTCCTGTTTCCCGACGACCGTTCTGTCTATAAAAGCCAGTCTGGGGATTCTACAACTGTTCATTCTTGAAACATACAAACAACCCTTAACTTTACGATGGGGTTCCAAATATTCAACGTGTAAGGTTTATTCATATATTCTTGGTTGATTTGGAGTCTTCTAGTAGGAACAGAATAGTCCATTTTTATGGTATCCAATTGGACTTTTACCCAAGATGCATTTAAAAATTACGACAATATCTGGTATTTTTCCAATGTCAAATTTAAATCCTGATTTCCATGTTTTTAAAGTTTTCCTGCTAATATACCTGAAATTAGGTTAGGTGAACCTAAAATTTCTGACAATTTTTCGGTATAATTTCTGACTCTGCCCAACAACAATCCTTTGTTAGTTTCTAGTTATAAAACACTAATGAACCCTTTTTTAAGCTATTTTTATGAAAGAAATATATAAAATTTATCCTCGAATCATTAATAAATCACATTTAATTCAGAAAATCCTACAAATACCCTTAATTTGGGTTTTATCCCAGCTATAAAATTCTTCAAACCATTAAAAATGTAGAAATAATATTAAAGGAAAACAAACAAAACTTTTCACCCTTTTCAGATGAAAACGACACCACTAATCGCCGTGAAATTATAGAAAATCTTCAAGATGAAGGAGAAGAAAAGACAGACGGCGGCGTCGATGGTGATGCCGGTAAACCACCAAACAACAATGATCCGAATGACGAAATTTTAGAATCTCTGCCACCATCATCTGAAGTATTCGAAGTGGCTGACATTACCAATGAAGATGACAACAGCTCTGACACTTTCTACTCAGGTAAGTGGTGTCTACTAATTTTTTATTAATTGACTTAAGGGGTTTTCGGAAAAATTTAAGGTTTAAATCCTTATCAAAATATCGTAGAAAGAGCGCCAAGAAAAACCACAGAACGAACAGAAGTCTGATTGAAAAGTTTCAACCCTTTTCTAAATATTGAATAAAAAGAAAAGTGTCTGAAACTGAAGTAATTATAACCCGAATCGACACGGTTTGTGTTGGTTTAGAGGGTGTTTGTATAAGGGTGGTGCGCGATTTTATAATAGGGTTGAAATAAATAGAGCTATACACTATGCAGTATATACCTACATACCTACATATTTAACTAGAGAGGAGTGTTTTTGCAGTGGAATTTATTTAAAATTCTGTTCTTTAATTTGTGTTGTAGAAGTGCTTGCAAGTTGTAATCGGCTGAACCGGAACCAAATGAAAATGCCATTGCTGCAAGGAGGTAAAACAAGAATTTTTCCATCTACGTCTTTTTCCTTAGTGCGCTCTGTAGATGCTCTTTTGTATAAGATGCTGAAAATTTTATTGGAAGGAAAAAAAGTTTTATTAAAGCGCCTCCCAAATGGGAAGAAATATGTATTGAAAATTTAAGAAAGCTTGTGGCTTACTGTTTAGCTATGGTTGGAGAGAAGGCTTTTAACAGTATTATATAGAGAAGATTAGAATTTCTGTTCTCAGATGCTACTGTAATTTATAATTGAAGTCATTACAGGGAGTATGCTTTTTTTCATGTTGAATCGTATACCGAATATTCTCAGAGTGTACAAAAATTAGATCTTGTACGAAAAGTTCTAAATTGTTATAGCTGGGAAACTTTGTGTGAATCTCGTAGAAAGTAAGTTTCCTTCTAACTTGATTCTAAAGTTCGGTTTATGTTACTTGTGATTTTCGGTTAGCAGATTTGGTGCAAATTTGGCAACACAATCTGTTTTAGGTTCGATTTGTTTGATAAAATGTACTGACATCTTTCATATTACATTATGCGATAAAAACATCATACATTCGTGAGTTTACATCACGGTTAAAAATGTTGGTATTAAATTAATATGTATATAAATCCACTATGAATTCTTATAAATGTAATAAAGTGCTTGCTTATAAAGGTTTATAAAACCGAATATTATTTTTATCTCAATATATATATAAAGTCAGTTTATATATATATATTGGTATAAAATCTATTCCATATACATATTGATTCGATCTATTATTATTATTATTATCATTCCGGGGGATGCAGACAGGATTCCCGCCTCTCATCCTGCCACCGCGACCTAGGAGATCTTTTGTGACATTACCCCTAAACGCCCTAGGGTGCCCATTCGAACTTAAGGTCCTTAATGAAACCTATAACGTCCGTGGGGGCCATCTTAACAACATCCTCAGGCATTGGAAATGCCTTTCCTAGATGTCTTAGCCTTATGCGGCATAGAGCTTCACAATCACACAGGATATGCTCAGCAGTTTCATCGTCTTCCATACAGAATCGACAGGTCTCATCATCGACCTTACCCATCTTCTTGAGATGGTATCTAAGTGGGCAATGGCCAGTAAGTAGGCCCGTTATGAGCCTTAGTTCCTTTCTGCTGAGTGTGAGGAGTTCTTTTGTCCTCTGTTGCGAATACTTTATAAATTTTTTCGCTTGTCTCAGCCCCGGGGTGTTTTCCCAGTATTCCTTTTTAGTTCTGTCCTCCCAAAGCCTGATCTGAGCCAGGAGGTGACTCGTTGGGTGTCCAAAGACAGGCTCCGGGCCAATAAACGGAGATTTGGCTCCTTCCTTTGCAAGGCGGTCCGCAATCTCGTTCCCCTTAATGCCTTCATGTCCTGGTACCCATATTAGTGTCACCCTACTTGTCTCAGCCAGTTGCTTCAAGACAGTAAGACAGTCCCAAACCAGCTTAGACTCAAACGTAAACGAGTTTAACGCTTTAAGTGCTGCTTGGCTATCTGATATTATGTATATTTTTGCTCCAAGCATATTCTTATGGATTATCTCGCGAGCGCAGAGTTCTATTGCGTGTATTTCTGCCTGAAAAATGGTTGGTGAGGCCACCAGTGCCTTTGCGAGATGGCACCTTGGCCCATATATGCCCACGCCTGCTTTACCTTCCATTTTGGACCCATCCGTGTACCATTTAAGAGATCCTTTTTCAAAGGGTAGGTCCCCAGTGTGCCACTGTTGACGGTCCCCCAAGATCACCTTAAATGGCGTTTCAAAGTTATGGCGTTTTTGCATAACATCTGAAATTGGGTTAGTCATCGGGTCCTCTACGAATTCCTGGAGGACTCTCAGGTGGCCAGCCAAATTGTTTGTGATTTGGAGATTTGCCCTTTGCAGTCTTATTGCACTATGTACGGCCTGCCCTCTCACATGCAAATGTAAGGGTAGCAGGTCCAACATAGCCTCTAAGGCTGTGGTTGGGCAGGTATGCATGGCACCTGTTACCCCTAGACATGCAAGCCGTTGTAGTTTTTGCAAACTAGCTTGAGCCGTCTTTTGTTCTGTTTTTGGCCACCAAACGAGTGAAGCGTATGTGACCATGGGTCTTATAATAGATGTATATGACCACAGAGTCATTTTTGGTTTTAGACCCCAAGTTTTGCCAAAAAGCCTGCGGCATGTCCATGTTGCCACTGTAGCTTTATCTAGTATTCTTTTTAAGTGAGAGTTCCAGGTTAGTCTATTATCTAAGGTAATACCCAGATATTTGACCTCCTTTGAGAATTCCACTGTTGTTCCCTCAAGAGATGGTGCTTTCAAACAAAGCTTCCTTTTTCTTGTGAATGGAACAACTATTGTCTTGCCCGGGTTGGCTCGAAGTCCCATTGTTTGGCACCAGTTGCAGACTAGGTTTAGGGCATTCTGCAATAGTTCAGAGATTATCTGATCATATTTTCCCCTAATTGTAATAACCAGGTCATCTGCATATCCCTGATTTTCAAAGCCGGAGTTGGTTAGCTTCTGTAGAAGATCATCTATAACCAGTGACCATAGTAGAGGGGACAGAACCCCACCTTGGGGACATCCCTTAGCAGCCACTACTGTTATAGAGTCCTCCCCCAGGTTAGCTGTGATTCTCCGGCTTTCGACGCTTAACCCGATTATTCTTCAGCTTTATTTGTAGCAAATCGCAGTTCTTGTTGTTTACTAAAAGCTCCTGCAATAGAATCAAAAAATAACAGACGTAATACCCTAGATACACAGCACTCTTAATGAAGAAATAACTAACGACACATTACTCTATAATGATTCATTATAAACTGCGGACACACAGCTATTTCTTTAATTAAGTTGTGCTGTCAAACTGGTTTTGATGAACTTATCACATTAAAGAAGCAATATGAATCGAATTAACGCGATAAATTTTGTTTTCATTTATTTTATTTTCAATTTAATAATTTGCCAATGAGAAAAACATTATATTAAAAAAATATTAATAATATAATTTGTGATTTGCATTTCTTTGCATTTCTTCTTCTTATTTTTCAAATCGGCAGATGCACAGCGGAGCTCTTGATTTACATTATATGTCAAATCTAGCACATTTTTCCTCATTATAGCTATAATGAAGGAGGAAAACACTTCATTAGTGTACTTCATTATCATCTGATTTTCGAGCTATAATGACATATACTATTTGACACACGGCATTTTAATGAATAGTTAGTACAAATGATTCATTAGTTCGTGCTGTGTGTCTAGGGTATAAGCAATTCCAGTTCCTAAATAAAAAAAAATCAAACATTACCGGTTCATTTACATCAGTTGACTTTAGGCATGGAAAAATTTCAACACAAGCCTTGGCGGCTGCTGTCTGTACTTCTTCATGTGTAGGTTTGTCTCCAAATGACTCCTCAATATAGCATGCTATGATCGAAATTATAGTCCTTCTTGCCTTATTGGAGAGTACTTCAGTCGCTTTGTCTCCCGAATTTATATCTGCTCCACCAGCTTTCTTTAAATTGAATGCCTTAAGTCCCTAAAATTTTCAGAAATGACAAACACACACACCTAGTAGATAAAATATAAAAATACTATAATAAAAGCTTACTTCGGAAATTAAGATTAATGATGGTCCAACACAAGCGTATGTTCTCTTAACCGGGTTTGCTATATGCACTCCAGGGGTCGAAATTTCATCTACTTTGCTGACCTCAGACTCACGGATATTTGTAGAAAAATCTACAATTTTTTTTTAACTAAACGAAACTTTTTAAAAAGTAAAAATTGTTTAGTCGCTGTCTAAATCAACATAGGACTTCGTTTTAATGGTGAGATAAAAGTCTGGGTGCATATAATATTGCTTAACATATATTTGATGAATATGTTTTCTGGGACCGGTACACCCTTAAAATTACTGAAACCATCAAATTCGTGGAAGGCGATACCCGAGTCAAGTAAAACTGCAGAGTTTAGTTTGTGGAAATAAAGTTAAGGTTATTTTTTGTTTCGAGAAACTGGTCTTAACATAACTATACACATGTAATAATACGCAAAAATTACAGTATTTTATGACAGCTTTTATTACGTTGAATCAATAGAGTGCAAGTCACTAATACAGTTTTATTCTAGAACAATTTCAAATATCTACATCACACCTGAGTAAACGAAGTCATCGTAATTTAACTCTGAATTTTCACTTGAGTTTGGATATTTAACAACCTCTACAATTGGAGGTGATGATCCGCAGCAAATTGTTATGAGGAAACCTCTTTGCATTTTCGTATACACGCACTTTACTTGCACCTATTTCAATTTTATATTGATTTTAACTTGAAGAGAACCGTACAGCGAAAGATTATAACATAATTTTATTAAATTAATAACTCAAGGAATAAACTTTATACCAGAATTGGATAATTCAAACTATCAAGTGAGCCAGTGAGCGAAAATTCCAAGAAATGACAATGGATCAATTCAGTGGAGCTGGAATTCATTAAAAAGAAAAAAACTGAATAATTCTTACACCAGCTGTATAAATTTGACATATGAAATTTATACTTTTAGTGTATGTACCGCAACTATAATTTTGCGTATTATTTTAATTCAAGGTTTCTTTTTACAAGTTATAAATAATAATAATATGAATTTAAGAAAAAAGTCTTATATTTTGAGATTTTAATAATATTGTTACGAGCGTGGCCTTAGTTCGTTATTTAAAACACAATATTTCAGATATAATTCAAAAGTTCTTTCTTTATTTAACTTTACTGTTTACTCTCACAAATTCACAAATAATTATCAAATCAACTCTTTATTTATCGCTAGTACTGTACTTCTAATTATCGCAATCCAAATAGTTTACTTCGTTCATTTCGCTGTCTGAAATAATACTCCGCCTCCTAGCTGTCAGAGCGCCGTATTTATACTCTACGAATTATCCTAGAACCTTCCTGAATATTCCGTTCTCCGAACCCAAAGTTTACTAATGTCGTTTTCGTTTGAACATCCAGATTCGCTCTGGAAGCAACCCCGTTCAATCGAACGTATTCAGAGTGCACCTGTAAAAGTTCGCTTGTGTATGTATACTAACGTCAAAGTAGCTATGAACTTTTTGCGAAAACTGGCTGGTAATTTGATTGCGAATAATTTTGAGAATAATATAATAATAGTAGTGGTCTTAATAAAAATTGTTGACTTTAAAGTTAATTAAATAATATCAAATCACAACTAGACTTTGTTTGTGTGAGTGAACTCATAGTGTACCCGAGTAAATTTTCAGAGTGAAACTGATGCTTTTTGGGTTGCCACCAGAGGCAACCCGTGACGTCATTTTTGCTTCAAACGAACGCTTTGACAGCACTTAGGTTGCCTCCAGAGCGAAACTGATGTTCAAACGAAAACGACATAAGATGGCACTAACCTAAAGTTGCTTCCATTCCTAACAGATGTCGCTTGATTCACTTTGTGGCACGTAACAATATTTTAGTATGAATGTGGGCTTTTACTGTTATAAAAGCTGCGAATATAGTGGCCCTTTATTACTTTTATAATATATTTCGTTTCTAGACACTTTATAACCTGAAATTTATCGATTTGTTTTTATCTTTTATACCTAAATTTTTAACTGTAGTCTTCTTGTCGATTTTTTCCCAAATTTCAGATGCTGTTGTTGTAGAAAGTGTAGGTATTAGGATAAAGTGAGCATGTAGCCTAAAGTTTTTATATCTTTGTCAAACTAATTTATCAACTTAACTCAACGTGGAATATTTATTTTGCTATACTGCATGTACTAAAGAACTTTATTGAGATAATATTGAGTCGACGTCAGCGTCATCTAGTGTCCGACATTCTTACTTAAATTAATTTTTTGTAAGTAATTTTTGTGCTTTTCACCACAAGGAGATTTTTTGCCAATGCCAATTCGTAGGAAGACTGTGTTCTGAATCATTATAGTTCAAGCCCTCTTTGAATTGTGCAACAATAGAAAAATGTAATCATGTCACTATAGCCAGACTTTTCAATTACTCAAATGAGTAAATAAATCTGACAAGTTTTCCTGATTCTGTTAATTTTTTCATATATCTGGCTTTACTACCATTTATATCGCGAGTTGCTTAGTGTTACGGGACTTTTTTTTTCAGAAATGTCATTCAACGAAATTGAAAAAAGAAAATTAATTGCGAAAAAAACAGTTGGAAAGTTGCCAAAGTTGAAAACAATATTGTAATTCCTATGATGTATACTGTTCAAAATGTTCGAGCGAATTATATGATAGAAATATTCTTAGGTTCGAAAAGTTTGAGTCAGAAAATAATAGCGTACAGAGTCAGGGGTTATCTCAAGTTAATATTCATCGAATTAAGACCTACAAAGTTCAAAAAGTTTCAAACAAGAATGTGGAAAGAGAATGAGCTGATGGTGGTTAAAAATCGGTAGAAAAGTTTGAATTGAAGTTTTTTAATGAAATACCACTCTTGCATAACCAAATTGTTGCTGATATTAACCAAATTATTGAAGACTTCAACCAAATTGTTGTTGATATCAATCAAAATGTTGCTTATTTCAATCAAATTCCCAGAGAAGAGTTTTATGTGGCTATACTGAAAGAGGATCAGTTAATACAAAGTTTAAAGTAAACTTGTTCAAAGTGGTATGCCCACTTTTCATATAACTTTAGGTCCGATATCAACAGACATGAGAGCTGTCTGAAACTATGCATTATAATACTCTGATCATATTTTATTGACAATATTTATTTCAATTAAGCAGGGGAAGAGCTTTTTCGATCGGATGTAGCTTGAACGATTTTCTTGGGTGAAAAATTGGACTTTTCTACCTGATTCCTGATTTTGCGGAACAGTTGAGTCATGAAAAGTGACTTCCTATGAAAAGAAAGGTTCACAATAGAGCACTAATGGCCGTGCAAGAAAGAACTGTAAAATGTGACTCAAGTGCATGAAAATGGATTTTTCTTCTGTATAACTGTCCCGAGAAAGTTTTCTGAATCGGGGAATAAAGTACACCACCCGATAGTACTCGGCAAGACCTTTAATTTGATATGCAACATGCGGTATTGTAGCCACCCACTCCGCCGGGGGTTCCTACCCCCCACCCTAAAGGTATGCAGAGAAAAGTTTTCGTTCACTAATTGTAGCTGGTAAAGAGCTGAGATGAACAATCAGACCCGTTTTTCGATCGGACATAACCCAAACGTAGTTAAAACTGATCTAAGCTACGAAAACTCTAGTAGGTACCTCAGTTCGAATAAAAAAGAGAGAAATACTAAAAAAAGTGAATATATGGATGGCTATTAAAGGTTCCGAGTACATGAGTGTAGGTGCTCAAACTTTTTCTCAGGATCTAAGGAATTTGATTCTGTACTAGATTTTCCAAAATGTACTAGGTCAAACTTTGAACCCCAAACATTCACCCGCTTATTAGTGTTAATAAAATATGTTCACAGTATCATAATGCATCGTTTAAGACATCTCTCATCTTAGGCCCGACGTCAACAGACGGGCCTAAAATGGTGCACTCCCCTTTGCGTAGTCTGTACTAGAACTCAAAAACCTCAGCTCGCAGTTCGATCTAAACTTTTTATATATGACTTAATGGCCCCAAACATTGTGATTAACTCTGTGTTACATGTGGATAATAATAGTAATCAAATTGATTGGCCTGCACAGAGTTTTGACGCCAATCCAAATGAAAATCTTTAGAGTCTTATGAAGTAATGGTGGAAGGGAGAGGGATGTAAAGGAATTTTACATTTAAAAAACACCATGAACCAATGAATCTGCAGAGATATTCCTTTGGAGGTAGATATGAAAAAAATTAGTTTAAGTTGTATTCGGAGATAGGGTGGATGGAAAAGCCACTATTAAAAATTATTGCCCTAAAGTGAGAAATCAAACACAAGAGAGGTTTGCCAAATTTGTGGATTTAAGCCAGCGTCTTAGCGGAAGTGCTAGGAGGTTTTCAGCAATAGAAATTTTACGTTTCATAGTTTCTTTATTTTTTCGTTCCTGTGGCTTTTTACAAATTGGTTGGTATTTTGTGTTTCATCTTTTTATTAATATTCGGGACGTTTGATTTATCTGCAAGTGTCAGAAAATGTGGTAGCATTGGCATAGCCTGGTCACAAGCCCAGTGTGAGCTAAGACATCTCTGTAACCAACACTTTAAAATGGGGAATTTTTGAACTGGTTCTGCTGCTCCCAACATAGAATAAAATAAAGGAACCAAAAAAGATAGTATTTCTTTCTATAGAATATAAGAATTTTTTTTGGAATTTATTTTTTACGATTCTAAACTAAAAATTATTCAATACAAGATAAAAAAAAGCAACCGCCTTGCCCGGGTTTTGAAGCCGAGCCCTTTCGGTTTCCAGGCGACTGCTCTTGCAGTAAGCTAAAAATAAAACAGGTGTTTTTTGCTCTTGTATTTCGCCATTTTGTAGCCTATTAAGCTACAAATGCCCTCCCAAAGACTTCTTTTCCTGAAAAATTACGTTTTTCAGAGGAAGTGTAGTCTCTTAAATTATTATAAGTCCTTTCAAGGATATCGGAGGATCAAACTTGAGCACGTGTTCCAAAGAATATAATTTACGTTGTTTCGGTTTATGAAAATATATCCCGAAAAAGGGGCTCTAATTAGGAAAATTATAGGATGAAAAGCAGTGTTTCCAGGAAGTCTCATTGAATTGTTTTTATTTTTTTTTATATGAGCAATATGGAATTACGATATTTTGCACTCATCCTTTTAGCATTATATGAGACAACGCGCAGGGAAGAAATCGCTCAGACTTTTTACCATAATTTTTCGTATTTCTGATAACTGAAAGATTTTGGCAAGGACGGACTAAAGCATTCAATGCAAAAATGTCCTTTGAGATTGTGTACATAAATTTCAGTTGAAACTTATATTTAATGTGGACGACACTCGATTTTCCATAGTTTTCAGTAAACAAATAAAAAACATATCAATAAAATGAAAGAGATAACTCGATTCTCTAAGAATTGCTGTTTTATGTATGAGCTGTGAACTATGCAGGCTATTTTGATCCGCAACTTTTTGTCTTTTCCACGAAGGAAAGTAAATAGACTGTTAATCAATTTTGCTCAAAAAGTTAAGCGAAAATAGCTCATTCTGGATGGACATATTAGGGGCTTTCGGCAAGCACTGTCTCAGTGAGACAACTGAGACAAAACTTTGAGCAACCGTCTCAGTTTTAACCAATCAGCTGATTTGCCAATTTTGACATTTTAAATAATGTTGACCACAGAAAAGGGATAGTAATAAATTGAAGAAAGTGTTGGTAGTCTTTTCAAATAGCTCACTAAACTCTTTAATTAGCAATTAAAATCACAAAATAACGAAACTGAGTCATCTGAGACAAGAAAATTCAGTTTGACTTATGCTCAGTGGTTGCGTTCGAATTTTTTAGCTCAATATGGAATTAAGACAGTTCACCGAAAGTGCAGTCTCAGTGAGCCAACTGAGAATATCTCACTTGTCTCACTGAGAATGTGCTTGCCGAAAGCGCCTAATACTATGCCTAAAGTTAATAATAAAATGTTTTACTAGATGCAGTCTATTATAATACAATACAATACATTTATTCGGCCTTGTACAGAAGACTACAAAATCTTATCATGTATAATTAGGTGGGAAAAAAACAACATAAGTAACATTAAAATTAAAGCAAAAATTAAATAATAATAAAAATAAATATAATAATAAATAAATAAATAAATGAATAAATAGGGAAAGAAAAAAAAACAAAAAAACAAAAGGATATCCAAAGATGAAAAAGAAAAAGAGAACTTAAAGATAAAGGGCAAAGAAAAGAACAAAGATAAAAAATAAGTAAATAAATAAAAATACAACCAATTAAAAACAAAAGACAAGAAAAAAAATAAATAAAATTAAGAATTAATTAAAACAATTCAACAAGAATTTTAATATCTGAGAATAAATACCAATCCACTATCTAATAACTAGTTAATGTAATCTTTGACTAGCTTAGCAAAGGTCAGGCCGGAACCTGTGCGCTGAATTACATTTGGAAGAGAGTTCCATTTTCGGGCAGCTTGGGCAAAGTAAGAGTGCTCACCGAACCCAGATGTACATCTCGGGACAAGGAGTTGAAGACCTCTATTCGAGTGCAAGAACTGTAGGCTTTCGGATATATATGCAGGGGATTTAGTGTAAATTAGCCTATGAAGGAAGATCAGCCTCTCCGACGAGTCAAATGGGCCTCTACAGAGCTACCGAGTAGGGACGTAGCAAGAGTAGATACACGAGCGCTCCTAGGAAGTTTATAAATATAACGGATGACGTCGTTAAAGGCTACAGTAACTCTTCTTTGACAAATTGAGTTTAGTCTGCTAAAAATGAGGCTCCCATAGTTAAATTGGGGTAGAATAAGAGTCAACGCCAATTTCCTGCGAAAATCCGCAGGCAGGCAACTGGACGAAATAGAAAGTTGACGATGACTGCTATAAATTTTCCCCATCAAAGCGCTGATGTAGTCGCAACAACTAAATTTCGAATTGAGTTGAATGCCCAAATTCTTAACTGACTCAACATACTCAAGCGTGGAATTATTCAACCGAACTGAAGCCAAATTAGATATAGGGAAAACGGTTCTATATACCGGCAGACAATAAGACTTATTTGGGGTTAATGGTAAGCTCATTACCCATTGCCCATTCGTCTACGTGCTGTAGGTCATCATTGATTCGAGCAATACAGTCCTCCACCAGGCCTATGGGTCTGCTAAGGTACAACTGAACGTCATCGCCATACAAATGCACAGAAGCGCTATTCACAAGAGAGGGGAGGTCATTTATATAGAGGGAGAAGAGAATAGAGCCTAGAAACGAACCTTGAGGAATACCAGCGTAAAGGGACAATGGAGCGGAGATAGAATTTTGCACTTTTACAACTTGAGCACGATTCGAAAGGAAAGCAGAAATTAACCCAACGGCCGATCAGGAGAAGCCATATTTTCTGCCAAGTTTGCAGATTAACTTGACATGACTCACCGAATCAAAGGCCTTACTGAAATCGAGTAGGACCAGCACTGCTAAATGATCATTGTCAAGACCCTTATGAATATCAGATGTGACCTTTAAGAGAGTAGATTCACAACTGTAACCTGGGCGAAATCCTGATTGCCAGCCTGACAATATATTCTCTGCCCCCACATACTCCATTATAATGTATAATGTGGCTAGAAAAATTTCTTACATGATGAACATATACCGATTTTAGAATTTAAATTTGTTTGCACAACAACAGAAAGGATAAAATTTTAAATTTCATAAATTTCCAAACCTATTATTATTTCCATATCATTTTTAAATTAAACATTTCCTTAAAAAATTTCCATTATACATAATTGCATGCCTCTTATACGGATAGAATCATTATCAAGAAATACCCTCCATCAAGTTCCGTACACTTCAACACTTTTATCCCACATCACTTGGTCTATTCTCCTTTGAGTATATCAACTGAAATCCTGTTGTAGTTTCCTTTCCATATTGCTACACCCATAACAAACCAGTTCTACCTACAGTTCTAAGTCCCATCCACATACATTATATATACATATACGATGGTCCAGAAGAAGGTGAAATTCACGTATGACAGTTATGTGGATCCGAAAAAAGGATTTAGTTGAAAAGTGAAATTTTAATGTCGCATGATAAATTAAAGTGACGTCCGCCAAGCGGACGAAATTATTTATGATGTTGAT
Source organism: Dioctria linearis (assembly GCA_963930735.1). Taxonomy (NCBI): domain Eukaryota; kingdom Metazoa; phylum Arthropoda; class Insecta; order Diptera; family Asilidae; genus Dioctria; species Dioctria linearis. Next base: position 12,109,117 of record OZ005740.1, on the reverse strand, counting down.
TTTTGGGCAAATTCTATACACACAAATATATTTACATGGTACATAACTACATACAAGGTACATAGATATATAGTCAGATAGCTAGCCTTTGTTCTAAAAAGTTCCACTTAGGAGACGGTTTCATCCTGATAGACGGACTAGGAAGTGTTTTAGTCCTGATGGGGACACTATAGCTACTTGTCAGTTTAAAGAGACGGGCAGAGTTCCGGTGGAAAGAGTTGTTCTGCCGGTATAATGACAATCCTTTGTGTTGTGAGTGGGATAAATAATGACGCTGCTTAGCTTAAAATGCAAATGTCTCTTAATTAGAGATTTATGGGAAAAGAGCTGAGGTTGTTTTCTTGAGCAAATATCCTTTCCGGTATATTTATCGTCTTAAGGTTGTAGCAGCAGTAAGGAATTGTGTGTAGCATGTTAACATTTTCACCGGAAGAATAGAACAGACAGAGGTCATTTCCTATGAATTGTTAAGTTATATATTTCAAGTTGTAGAAGATTTTGTATGCCTACCTATAAAGGTACACTAAGAAAAATTCGGCATGTAACTTTAACAATTTTAGCTAGTTATTTTAATCTTTCTGCAAAATATAAAGAAAATAAATAAATTACAAATTTAAGTTTAAGTTTAGGGTAATGGGGTGACAATATATTTAGATTTTCTGTATGACGAGCGCAATTATGTATTTTCAAAAATAGTTACATAATTTTGCTAATATTGTAGTTTAGGAATTTCAAAAATGACTGTTGATGATCAAAACTTTTTCACCTCAAAAGGTAGAACACATAAATCAGTTTTTTCCAATCTTAATGCGACTCGAAAAATATTCATCTTGAAATCACAAGAATTCTCCATCACCCAAAAGTCAAATACTTTAGTTAACCTACAGAGACATCTGGTGAAATATGGATAAGGTTTGGTGCTCGAAATCAGCTGTTGTCAAGTATTATTTACAAATTTGTTTTGGAGCCTGAAATAAAGGGTGTTAAAGAAAGTTGAATATATATACCTACTATATAGGGGAAACTGAGGCAAAGTCGGCATTATATAGGTTTTGTTGAGTTGAAACACTAGGTTTGTTCGATGAAAACACCGTGTAAAAACACCGTGTAAATCTTCCCCTACAATTTTCCCCAAATTTACCCGGGGTTTTGTGCACTCATCGAACAAGTTTTTAAAACACCGGGTAAATCTAATGAAATGACATTTCTCTGACAGTTCTCCTGAGCATAATTTAACTTGTAATTTCCAGTGATTTGTGAAAATTTATTTATAAAATAGGTGAAATAATTAAAAATTTAAGAATAAATAAATATTAAAATGCACAAAAAATATTTCCCAGTGTTTTTCTTAATTAGGCATATTCTTTTATTAGCTTTTTTACATCGATATTATCGCCTTTTCTGTAACTTTACTTTGAAAAAATGGCAATTGGTTCATCTGTGACCAAATATAGCACCATCATTTCTGCAAGAAACAGTTGTGCTGCACTATTTTCACTTTTATCATCAGATGTTTTGTCACAAGATATAAAATTACTGTTTGGATGATCAAAATCAACAGAAATTATTTTCTCTATCCCAGTGGCTTCTTTTCGAGCCACTATTAAACCCTTTCCTGACATCTCATTTAAGAATTTAGCGAATTTCTTATATGTTGTTTGCTTCAAACCAACTTGCTTGGTAGCTGCAGGGATAACGTGAAGTCTAAAAAAATTACTTGTTAATAACGGCAAAGAAACATTTTTACGATCAAATTTCTTACTAGAAAGGCAGATCTTAAGATTTCATCCATGTTCTTCGACCTTAATCGCCTCCTCAAATATTTTCTTATAATTTTCATTCGAATTTCCTATGTGCCTATTATCGATGGGTATTTTGTCATCTAATTTCATATCCAACTTCCTTATATAATGTGAAATTGGTATGAGCTCCACGATTTTTTCACATTTATAAACAGCACTCAACCGCAATCACCGAACAAATTCCATGTGACAGTTCACAAATGACAAATGTCAAATGTTTACCCCTAGAAATGTTTAGTGCAAGTTCGGGCACGAAATCAGAAACACCGGGCTTTCATCGAACAAGTTTCCGTAACCCCGTGTAAGCCCCGGGTTTTCAAAAAACAAGATAGTACAGCCCGATGTAGCCCGGGGCTTACCCGGTGTTTTCTTCGAACAAACCTACTAAAATAAAGACTTTCAGTCAAATAAGAGTGGTACCGTTGGAAATTGTGATACTTCAAATAAAGGGGGAAAGCTCATTTTAGGCTCGACACCTCCAGACATGAGAAATGTCTCAAACGATATATTCTGATACTCTGAAGATATTTTATTAACAATGTTTATTTCAATTAATCGCGGGAAGAGTTGGGAGGGGGGTGTTAAACTTTGATCTAGTACATTTTGGAATATCTACTACAGAATCGAGTTCCTTAGGCTCCGAGAAGAAGTTTGAGTACCCACACTCTTATACTCGGAGGCTTAAATAACCATCCTCATACTAGTTTTTTTTAGTATTTCAATCTTTTTTATTCGAACTGAGGTACTAGATTTTTTGCACTTAGATCGGATTTAATTCGGTAGGGTTATGTCCGATCGGAAAACGGATTTCACTGTTCGCCTCAGCTCATTACCAGCTACTATAATTCGTAGAAGAAAATTTGTCTTTGCATACTTGGGGGGGGGGGGGTAGGAACCCCATCAGAAGGCAGGGTGGTTCCAATAAGGCATGCTGCATATCAAATTGAAGGTCTCGTCCAGTCCAATCGGGTTGTGTACTTTTTTTGTCGATTCAGAAAACTTTCTCGGGACATTTTTGCAGCCGGAAAACTAACTTTCTCATGCACTTAGGTCATATACACCCGAGTTACTTCATTTCGCATATATTTTTGCAGTTTTTTCTTCCATGGCCATTAGGGCTTTATTGTGAACATTTTTCTCATAGGAAGTTATTTTTAACGACGCACCAATTCCGCACAATAATGAGAAGTAGAAAAGTCCACTTTTCACCCAAGAAAGTGGGCATTCCCCTCTGTCATAGGAACTTCGCCCCGTTTCACCGGTAATAGATCAAAAGTAAAATAAAACTCCAAAAAAGAAAAAAAAATTGCCGGTTGTGGGAGGGTGTGGACGGACGGAGGGGGGGGGCAATTTTCGAGCACGAATTGAAATAAGCGCATATGCATATGTATGTAATTTTCTTGTCTAAGGGTGAAGACACAGTATTTATTAATCTCATTTGTAAATTACATGCGCATTTTTCTGCACGATGTGCATGTAGAACACCCTTCATTGATTGTCCGATTATTGTGGCGCATTAGTATCAGCTGTTGTAATTACTTTTTTAACCTATTTCTTTTCTTTGGAGTAACTCTGGTTGTTTTTTAGTGAAAAAAAAACTGTTTTTACATCGAAAAATTCTTGAAAACGAAATTTCTTTGCAAAAGAGGGGGTTTCGTATTGGCAGGAACCGTATACTCATCAGTACGGCTTGGTTCCTGCATTTCATATACGCCAAAGTGAACAACCAAGCTGACCTCATATATGCACTTAAAAATATTTTTAAGTGTGAATTATATATGAGGCCAAGCGAAATACTACGTATTTATTTGAATGTCTAGAAAGATTAGTCCTAAGAAGGACTAGTATTCATTGATGATTTATGCAAGACTTTGCTAAAATTGTCCAATCAGATGATCCACAGGTGCATATTTTTAGACATTTATTACTTAAATGTGATATCAATCCATTCCGAGACGCTAATCAGGTGGTATTGTTTTTCTGATCGGTTTTACTGTGCAGTTCTGAATGCTCTTACTTCATTTACCTTACCCTACTTTGCTTTTTGTTTCAGCTGTGTTAACGCATGAATGGGTTATTCCCTGATGGGGCTTTGAAAAAAGTGAATGCTGTCAGCCCTCTATACATATTATACATAAATAACTTGCTTGAAGTAAATAATAATATAAATCACAGCGTAGGTACGATATCCAAACGTATCAACCTCGATCTACTACAAAACCACCCATTTAAGGCATATGTAATTGTCCTGTAGTGAAAAAGAATTTTCTTAAAATCCGTAGACCATGAAATGCTTTGCATTGAATTTCGTTACCTTCAGTTAGTTTTAACCAAGCAAGAAGGAAAACAAAATACGTTTTTTTTTTTTTTAAATCACAACAAATGAAAGACCCACGCGCAGTTAATTTTTTGTTTTTTGTTCATCTTTGAAATTCCTCAATTTTATTAAACAATCACCCGCACCAGCACCACATCCTGTGATCCCATATTATGCCATCCCACACCACACAGTATAGATCCTAAATTGCGCTGGGCTATCAGTTTACATCAATCAAGCGAATTTTCCTATGAATTGAACGGTCCTTGTTGTCTTCGCGTAAACCTTAAAAAATATCACTAACATAACAAAACTATATAGAGAAGAACCGGTAATTCATATACCCATTCCAAAACCAGGAGACATAACTCTCTAAAGGCGCAGTTATATTCCCGCCGACATACATAAAAGCGATCTCCTTGTTACCCTGAAATGGGAAGAGAGAGAAAATTGTTGTATGGAAATAAAAAACACAAAAAACAAAAAAAAAAAACCGTGGTGCACAACAGTTATAGGAGTCTTTCTTATATGCAGCAGGAGAGATATGATATTTGATCCTTTATCGAGATAAGGTGAACCTTTTATATGCCATCAGGATAGGATAGCAAGGGCTCCTTCAACGGGATGTTAATTGTTGTTTGTGACCTGCACGCCTGTATCCCAGACCATGAAACAAAAGAGACACAGATTGTGCCGTCAACGAGAAGATTTCGTAAATAAAAATTGTGTAGAATAAGGAGCGCGACCCCATTTCTTGTGCCCCTAAAGACTCCTGAATTGTTTAATTGTTCGACACAACCAACAAACCGCCTTCTTTTCATACCAAGAAAATGGGTCCGCGAGGAGAACAGAAGAATACTGGAGCGAAATTGAAAAGCTTTGTTGAAATCGACGGAAGGTTTTTTAGTTGATTTTTTTTTTTTTTATATTTTCATTGCATAACGAAAAAGGATATATGATCAGATTTACCAGGAGCATGTATATGATATCATTCTTGCGTTTACTATGTTAATTAATGGTCGCTGGGAATTAGAAATTCTAAGTAAAATAGGTTTCGTCAAGGGATAGATAAGGAATGCAATTGTCCCTCCAGCATTACATATAGGTAGGTAGTAAGAGCCTATAATAAAACCTCACCTGTGAATCTCTATCACACAGGAATCCTTAATAAATTAATGATAATTCCACGAAACTCATATTCAGGATAGCTCCTTCGGCTCATACAGCAAGCAGCCTTCTTCATTTCAGAGTGAGTAAGTAAAATCATATCGAAATAATGTGAGGACATAGATCTACAGAGATGAGGGTGGTGGTATACCGGGTTCGAGTTGGTCGCAAGAATACGGAGGTCCTCAGCGAGTACTCAAAATGTACAGTACTCTAATGTAATGTTAGTGTCGGGTCGGGCTCCTGCCACAGCATTCCCCTCCCTGCATGCACATCAACTAGGGCAGGATCTCTGTCTCACACCGAAATAAAACGAGTGTGTGTAGTAATTTCCAATTGGATGTATCCTTTTGGGGCACTTTGAAGCATTATGGTACTCCGAGGAACAATTCAATATATCTCATGGGACCAGAGCAAATATTTCGTTTTCATACACGTTCAAGATGTGAGACAGAGGAGGGGGTGAGATAGAGAGAGAGAGAGAGAGAGAGGGTATCCTTGCTACACCACCTTATGTATAGATATTCACCAGACCCGCATCTCATAGTATCCTGAAAAGTATCCATCCGGCTTTCACATGTACCCACACAGCCCCATAAATACATTCCGGCAAAGGCACTTGGAATGTGCCAAAGTTATCCTCCAGGCGATTCCCTTTCTTCGGAAGCATCCCATCAAGAGCTTCTCGGTCTCGCCCTCCTCATCCTCCTCCTCCTGCTGCCTCCCATCCCCGGCGCCTTCTCCGACGAACTGTTCCTTTTGCCTGTCCGATACTAGGAAAAACCCCTTCAAGTTTGTCTGAGCTTTTAAAATGTGCTTCTCTCTTATTCAGAGATGGAACTTTCATTCTGTCCGGAAAATTAATGGGTGTCAGGACGATATAGACTTCTCGCGTGTGGATTTATATGAATGCGCCATATATACATAGGACTGTGATGCTTGCTGCACGAGGACGAATGGATTCTAGCTGGTATGTGATAAGAAACAGACCGCGAAAATATGTGCAGCTGATGATAGGAGAAAAATACTCTTGAGTGTCGGTTGATGACAGAGGCGCAATTGTTAAGGCATGGCTTATGTTGTCTACTATGAATGGCGGTGGACTTTGTCCACTCATAATTATATCGTCTACCACGGATTTTTGTTATTATTATTTTGTTGTTGTTTGTTTTTGTTTTGTTTTTTATTACGGCGAATGTATAGTTGCTATCCGAAGGAACTCCATAGGGTTTAAACTCTTTATTTGGAAGTTGGGTACCGTAATAAGAATTTTTCTTTGCAAAATTTAAGTTAATAATTGGAGAAAAGGCAGAAATTCTGTCACTTTGGAGAGATTTATTTATTTTTTGTGCGACATCTTTTGGCTCAGAACTGAAGCTTGATGTATGTAGCTTGTGACAAATGATTTTCGACTATGGTGTTGTGGACCTAGACCTAGACCAGATTCATATAGTTAATACATACATACATTATCATCATCTAATTTCTTTGTTGAATTGAGGGATGCAAGATGGAAAGGATCCAGCCAGCTTTGTTCTGGGCAACAGTTTTTAATTAATTCTAGGATCTGACAGTAATTAATGCTTCTACTTGTGTTGCTCTTCTCTCTGTGATTCTTGGTCTTTCGTTGACCAAACAGTATTCTTGAGGATTTCAATTCTGGGATTTCATAATAATTTGTTTTTTCCTTAACGTCCATTCCAATTCCATATTATTCTTTGCAGTTTCGTCATGGATCCTTTCTAAACCCGAATGTCCTTAGTGCTCTTCGTTTGATACTAATTTTTATGAGACGATCTAGTCACCTATGTACAGAAGTCTACAAGCGGCAGGTTATGGATTTGGAGACTTTTTCTACAAAACTGCTTTCGCATTGGAGTTGAACAGCTCATTTCGTACTTCAAGTATTTTCCACTGGTTAATACTGGAATCATCGTTGCAATGTTGCTACTATTCCCAATAATTTCTTTGATTTCTGCTAGAATAAATTTTAAGGCTGTTGGTCTACTTTCCACTTCAAGATTTTAAACGATGTCGTTAAGGTTCTGATGATGACGGGGTAAGCAAGCAGATCTACGCAGCATAATACAGATTTGTAAGACTGACAATTTATACAGCCGGAGTTTTTGTCGAGAGTACCGTCAGGAACTCTGTTTGCCGCAATAAGAGACAGAAATAGCGAAGGTAAATCTCCTTGTCGTATTCATATTTAAGTTATCGATACGCTCTCTGCCTTCAGAAGGGTCGGAAAGATTCCATTTAGCCCCGGGGGCTTGAAAGCCGAGAAAGTTGAAATTGACTATTTCAACGTCTCGACATTAACTATCTTGGCAGCAATCACCACCAATACAGGACGGTAGGTAGGGGTTATTCACTATGTAACTGCAGACTTCTTCAAGCTTAGAGCCTGGTAAATGCGTCGAGAGTAGAAGTGTACAAGCTTCTTCCTTCGACGCCATAAAGGAGCTGACCACCTCCTCAGAACACTCAATCTGGCTGATGGGTTACTCTTCAGATCAGCATAACCATTTCGAGATAGCCATTAAACTCTTTGCAAAAGTCTAGTCATTTATCAGTTCGGATATGAAATATAATGGTATAGTTCGTAGTATCAAAATTTTTCCGAAAGAAAATCGGTTGATCTCTTCTAGACCAGCTACAGGGCGGGTATTTTCAATTAAATATTTCCACAACATTTTCTGTTATGGGGCAAAACTATGAGGTACCTGTCCATCAATATTATAGGCGATTTGTATACTTAGAAATAACCTCGAACACTAGAATACATACAATCTTTTGAGGTTATCTTAATCTTCGTCTTCAATTATTTTACCCAATCTCATTATAAGGACTTCGGGGATATAGATGAGGCATCAATCTCGGTATGTATGAAAATCGTTTTGAAATTCATGCAACCGACCTTCAAATTCATTCTGTAATTCCGTTTTCCGGCTCGAAGGACCAAAATGAAATGTTCGTCAATTCTTTTTTAAAACTAACCAGAATTCTGTACAATGCTTCAAAATTGACTGGTCTTCCATAAAGTATGAAATCGCACTCGTCTACATATATCCCTTCTATAATAGGACTGTAATTCGTAACTTAATAACGTCTTATGCTCCATTTTTCAATCAAAACCTATATACAAAATCTTCTAATCTCATAATCGCATCGCGACACATTCCCTAACAATAAGAACTCACCTTCTTATTGCTCTGCTCCTCAATAACCAGGAGTCGAGAATTGTAAATCACCAAACTGCCACAAGTTCAAAGAAAAGGAAAAGTGAAACCAACCGGATCTCTGTGAACATAAAAGCTCCGCAACCAGAGCACATTGCAATTGTTTTCTTCATTTTCAAGCATATGTGAACACGGATGAAATGTGCTAAGGGAAGGGGAGGCACAATTTTTGCCAAGTACCTGAATGTTAGCGGTGGTGGTGGTGGGTGAAATGGAATGGCTGATTCAAAAAACCAAAAATACTTTGGAGAGAATATGTCTTCCAAACGGAACTCATGGCTATGAGATGGTGAGAAAATGTGAACTTAGCTTTATACACTAGTTATATGTGTGTACGGTGGTAGTGTTGTTTTGGGTTTTTAAAGGGCAGTTAGGCAGTATTGAAATTGCTCCCAAGGTTCAGGTGTAGAGCACCCAAGAGTGTCGTGGCCAACTGAATAAAACACCCCGAACACCAATTGTATTACACTCCATCGTAGCACCAGGACCATCGCTATAGCCCACGGACGATGAGTTCTCCTTGGTCGGTGACTGCGTGGAGGATAAGAATATGGGGAGTGAGTTTGAACCAAACACAACAATAACAACAACAACAACAACAACCAACAACGGTATGTTTTCCAAATTCTGGAATTGAGGTGTTTTTAACTCACGTGTCGTTTGTTTAGCTTAGCTTAGTAGGTACATGACAAAGGCTGTTGTTGGATTATTGTATATCCAGCATAGATGATGATTTTTTTTTGTCTGTTTTCACCTCGTCGTGTCTTTCTTCGAATATCTTTATATCCTGGCCGCGTACCATTAAAATTGTGAAAATTTCCGGGAGACAAGTGGAAAAACGACCAATTGGAATTATCAGGGGAGATATAAAAAAAATTAAAATGAACACATGAATACTATGGAAAATGCGAGAAATTCCAAAGTCAAGAAACAATTTGCGGGCGTTTTGGGAGGAATTTTCCAAGTCATTCAATGAAGATTTTATAAGACGTGATGGATCGTATAGAGATAGATATAGTTGTGGCTGAAGAGGGGTTTGTGGAAATGAACACTGCAACACATATTGAGTTAAAATTTCTTGTAAAAGTGATAAAGGTAAATTGATATGGATGAAAGGGTCAATCATTGGGGATCTATGTATGTATGTACATAAAAAAATAATTTATAAAAAAATAAATCCTTGCAAACATTATTCATTTGTGGTCATATATTAGTATACTACCTTTTCCCTCGACAATTGTAGAAAAAGTCATGTACCTTCAAATCTCACAATTTTTACATTTAAATAAGTCTCTACATGACTGTCAATCGGGTTTTAGGAATGGTCATGGGTGTACTACCGCTCTGCTCAAAGTGAGTGATGATGTTGCTCGTGCTATTGACAAGGGCGACTTAACAGTTCTAGTTTTTCTCGACTTTTCAAAAGCATTTGATTCGGTTAACCACTATCTGCTTTGCTACAAACTTACAAGGCTTTTGGGATTTTCTTCTCAAGCAGTTAAATTGATTTATAATTATCTCAGTAATAGGTCCCAAGCAGTACTAGTAAATAGATGCCAGTCCTCATTTCTTCCTGTCTTAACCGGTGTGCCACAAGGATCGATACTCGGTCCCCTACTATTTTCAATTTTTATCAATGATATTTTTTTTCAAGTTAATCATAGCAAAATGCATCTATACGCTGATGATGCGCAATTATACCTCTCTAGACCCCTTGGATTATTATTAAGGATGCTACTAGCTGTATTAATGAAGATCTTCAATCAATTCACTTGTGGTCCGTATCTAATATGCTAAAGCTGAACCCAGCAAAATCCAAATGTCTGGTCATAAATCGCACAAAACTCGACACAGAAGGATTTCCTCCAATTATGATTAATAACACTGTTATTCAGGAACGTTGGAATAAGTTTCAATTGTTTATTTACGTGGGATGACCACATCAACAATATTGTTAGTAAAATTTATGGTGGTTTACGTGCGCTATGGATATCTAGTGATTTTACACCGGTTTCAATAAGGTTACTGATGGTACGTCTACTTTTAATACCGGTATTAACTTACGGCTGTGAGGTCTTTGGCAAACTCGGTTACGATAATTCCCGTAAACTTGAGATTGCCTTTAACTCTGTGGTTAGGTCTTCGAAGATATGATCATGTCTCTCCGTTCTCGGATTCAAATTTGGGTTGTGGCTTATTTACGTATTTCAAATTTCGTTCGCTGGTAATTTTGGCGAAGATAATAAAAAATCATATTCCGTTATATCTATACGAAAAACTCCAATTTGCAAGATCAAGTAGGACACCGAATCTCATTGTACCAAGATCACAATTTTTAGTAACAAGACGACTGTTCTTCAACCATTCTATTACAAACTTACCTGTTTCTGTTAAAAATTTGATCCATTTCCACTCATTGAGCATAAAATAGTAGCATTTTCAAGGCATTAACGCCTAGTAGTTAAAACATATGTAGTGTACTAATTGTTTACTCCATCTCTATTCTTTCTTAATTATTAATTCTTCTTTTGGTAATATTAGTAAGTTTGTTATGTAATCACTTCTTTATATTTAGTATTACGCATTAATAACTTAATTAAATACTTAAATATGTTATTCCTTTTCTAATTCTCAGTGTAATATTTTTGTAATTTATTCTGGCTTGTGCACATTAATAAGATATTTTATCTTACGTGTACAATTTTTGCAAATAAATTGAATTTGAATTTCAATTTGAATATGTAAAGTAATAAAATTATTTTACGTAATTCTGTTAATAATTCTAGCTAAAAAATTGGCTTCATCATAGATTTCCCTAAAGTTCTGAAAAAGTTAATGCACCCGCACAAGTATAGTATGGTGGAAAACAGAAGTTTTTTTTCCGGTTTGGATTTTAGTTCCTTTCGTCTCAATTCCCAAGAGATGCTAACAGAAGATTTTCTGTGTCGATATAATTTCTGACTATATTTCTGTTAAAAATGGAATGCCTCAGAGATCAGTTCTTTGGACGGTTTTATTCGTCTTAGGTACCTATATATTAATAACTCATTCGATTTTTACACAGCGACTGTAATTTTCAATTTTATGCAGACAATATCGAGCTCTATATCCAAAGTTGCAAGATTAGTAGAAGATGTAATCGTGTGGATAGCTTGAATGCTGATCTGGTTGGAAATAATGCTCTACTTCTAAACGTAGGGCAAAGTCTGATGATATTATTATTTCCAAAAGCGAATGATATAGCCCATTGCTTCTCAACGTTCTGTTTTCGATTGCGTTGTCATTCCATGTAGTAATTCTGTAAAAAATGTTTACAAAATTTTATTAGTTTGGTGTAGTGTACACACTCACACTATAGCAGTTCATAAAACTAAATAATTATTGAAAAAAAAAACACATCTGACTTTTTTTGAGGCCATTCCCTTTAACTCGTACACGAATTTCTATCTATTTATTTATATATTTCTTTTTTACTATTTTCGACACTCTCGTAGACCCACTTTTCGTCATCACAGCGAGCTGAAATTTGGCACACAGATTCATGTCGCATGACAATTAAATCTATCAAAATTTGAACCGAAATTTCTATGCAAAACCCAGAAAATCGAGAAAAACATTTGAAAATTTGGTACAAATTTGATTAATGATAAATCCGTTTCAGGAAAAATGCAGAGTTTTCCGATTTTTCCGAAAAAAATTTCCGGAATTTTCCGACTTTTAAGGAAAATTTTCCGGTAATTTTTTTTTCTAAATTATGCAGGATCAAGTTCCCTATCAACTGGCATCATTACTTTCTCTCCGACAATGGTGAAAACTTGCAGAAAAATTCGAGGAAAATTCATGTAAAACGCTTTTCCGGAGTTTTTCAGACCAAGGAAGCGTTTGAGCGTTTTGCAACCTAAGACAAAGTTGTAGAGCGAAATGAGTTGCATAAAGTTGCTTTTGTGGAAAACTCCGTGGAAAACTCGGAAAAGCGGGAAAATCATCGGACAAATTTTCATCATATGATTAGTGATAAATCTGTTTGAGGAAAAATGCAGAATTTTCGAATTTTTCTGGCAAATTTTCCGAAAATTTCCGGAATTTTCTGACTTTTCCGGAAAATTTTCCGACAAAAAAGTTTTATAAGCTATGCGGAATCATTTCTTTTTTCCGTCCTACTGGCATCAATACTTTCTCTTCAACAATCATGAAAACTTGCATGAAAAATCGAGAAAAATTCATGTAAATTTTTAAAAAAATTTCAGAGTAATAGGGAAAGTCTCTGGAAAGCATGAAAAATCGGGAAAATTCATGTTATATGGGATCAAGTTGGAATACACCTGAAAAGCGCTGTTTAAAACATAATTTGAATTTCAGAAAACCGTTGCAGTACTTTCAACGATTTGATACTCGACAAATTTTTGTTTTCGGATCGGCACCAAACATGACTTAAAAATTGTTTTAAAATATCTCCATGCAGCACGTAATAACAATTTAGTTAACGTGAAAAAGGCAGAAAATAAAATAATTTAAAAAAGTAGTTTTTAAACAAAACTGAGGCCAAGCCGCATGAAAAAGTAGAAAATAAACTTTTCTTCACACACAGAGGTGGACTCAGATTTTATTCGCTGACAATCACCGATATATTTCAGTATGATCAATCAGAAGAGGTAATAAGTGATTTGATTCATGAAGAGAAAGAATATTCAAGAGAAAGGTCCCAATCAAAAAATCTGAGTCCACCTCTGTGTGTGAAGAAAAGTTTATTTTCTACTTTTTCATGCGGCTTGGCCTCAGTTTTGTTTGAAAACTCGTTTTTTACTTATTTTATTCCAATCAAGTTTTACATAATTACAGAAAAGAAAACTATTTTACTATGAAAAAATCATGGGAATGTAAAATTTAACACCATTTCACCAAGCTCTGTATATTTCTCCACAGTTTATTTGCTTTTACTGTATTTATGTAAATTTACACATATTTTCTTACCGTAAGTGTTTGCTCTCTCCTATCTAACTAGTACGATTCACAGTGAAAAGGGGTGTTTAAATCGTTTTAATAGTGGATTTTGAGAAATAAAAGTCTATTAGGGTTTGTCATTTGTGTCAAACAGAGCAGATATAAGTACATTTCCTTGATGATCGAGACTAATAATCAATAAATAAAATAAGACAAGACTAATAAATAAAGAAATAAAAAGAATAAAAAGAGTAAGAATATGAATTTAATGATAAACAGAAATATATGAAATTCCTTAACTCACAAATGCATCTTTATAAGCTTTTGACAGTTCCAGCACTCTAAACGTTTAATGGAAGACTATTCCAAATTCGGGCAGCCTGAATAAGGACCGATTTACTGAATCGCGGAATTATGATATTACGATTACGTTGAGAAAAGTCGATAATATTGGGAAAATTCCCTGAGATATTCAGGTGGATCTCGATTCAATGTCTTAAAAAGAAGAGTTGATCTTTGATTTAGATAAGAGTCCAGAGAGCAACCAAGCAGCTGGACTCTATATGATGAGACATGGTCAAATCTACGGAAACCGAAAATAGAAATATTCATATTTTCTTGGCAAAATACTCGCTGAAAGTCATAACCTACTCAGTCCAGCATACACCTTACTAATCACAATATTAACGGTATCGCAACACTTCATCACTAAAATTATTCGCGGGACATCAATGTTATCCAGGGATGTGACGAAAGACAATGCACTTCGATTTAGTAGGGATTCAGCACTAAACTAACCTATTTAATAAAGACCTGTGTGCTATACAGTCTTCAAGAAATCCTATACGCCTACTAAAATATAATTGCATATCATCCGCGTACAGATGTACTTTAGAATCTTCTACCACTTGTAGTAGGAGGTTATTTATAAACAGGCTAAACAATAAAGGCCCATTACTGATCCTTGAGGAATACCACAGAAAATGGGTAACGAACCAGAGAGTGCGCTTGACCTATCTTAACCCGCTGCTGACGATCAGATAAAAACTCTCTTACTAACGCAATGGCGAAAGAAATGAAACCAAACCTGATGGAGAGGTTTTTCTTCTTCTCGAATTCCTTTGAGAAATGGTGAAGAACTAAAGACGCAAAACATATTCTTGTTCAACGAAGACCTTATATGTATCTGTGGAGACTTTTATTATAGATAGTCTACTAAGAAAAATTAAGAAATAAAAAAAGTGGAATTAGAATTAGTCCTACAAGAAGCACATTTTTCGTATTGTGTCAAAAAAAATTTTAGCTACAGAAACGTTTATATTTGCAATTAAAAATTATCAGGAATAAAACATTTTATCCAGTTTTGAAACTAATTGTAACTATTTGGTAATTTATCAATGCACACAAAAAACGATATTACCTGATTTTAAGAAAAATCTTAACATTATATTTATGAACAATTAAAATAGATTATACAACATTCGTCGCAGTGTATAGTAACCGTTACCACACAAATATCTGAGAAATGTTACCATTTTGTAACTATTTGGTAATTTATCAATGCACACAAAAAACGATATTACCTGATTTTAAGAAAAATCTTAACATTATATTTATGAACAATTAAAATACATTATACAATATTCGTCGCAGTGTATAGTAACCGTTACCACACAAATATCTTAGAAATGTTACCATTTTGTAACTATTTGGTAATTTATCAATGCACACAAAAAACGATATTACCTGATTTTAAGAAAAATCCTAACATTATAATTATGAACAATTAAAATATGTTATACAATATTCGTAGCAGTTTGTAGTAACCGCGCTATCACACAAATATCTAGGAAATGTTACCATTTTGTAACTATTTGGTATAATTTTGAAAAATTCGATAGAAAATTTTGTAAAAACTCAAGTTGTGCATTATAATTTCCAAATTCTTTAAAATCATTCAAAAGATGACTGGTCATGGAAGGAAATTATAGCTTCACTCCTATTTCCTAATAAAAGATATCAAAAATCAGCTATTGATGCGTTTTCATCTATAACGATTTTAATTGAATATGCAATTTCGAAAAGGGCACATGTCGGATATTTTGTCAAATACGTTTTTTTATACCAATGTGACGTAAATGCTTGTTTACACCCATTATGATCGAAAACAGCACATCTCTGGTATTAATTCTACTATAAACGTCATGGCCTGTACAGAAACAATTTCGAAAAGTTCACATCTCTGGGAGATGTGCCCTTTTTGAACTTCTTGATTTAAAATACGACCGCCATGTTTCTCTCTTTTTTTGGTATGATGTAATATAATCAAATATTGCATCAGTCATTGTTTTGACAGCAGTTAGCTAACACGTCACGTTGCGATTTCACAATGAGTTCTTTTGATTCCGACAGTGAAATTCCGAAAAAAAAGGTGTTACAAATACTGAGAAATATAAACATGTTGTCATTAAAACTTCTATAATCAAAGGTTTACCGCATTTAAACCACAAAGCGAAACGAGTACCAGGACGACAAACAGAAGTAAGTTGCCGGTAAGTTCTTTGACTTACATAGATTTATATAAATTTTTAATCGTTTAAAAATGATATTAGATTATTTCTAAGCTGTTTCTCATATATTAAGTAAATTAACTTTTATATTATGTTATGGGCTTGTTTTATTTTTTAGGGTTCCGTACCAAAATGTAAAAAAATGTATCTCATGAACCGTGATAGCTAGACAGTAGAAATTTTCACAGATGTATTTCTGTTGCCTCTATAATAACTAACAATAATATTGGGGTTAAGCAACTTTGGATGGGTGACTAATGATTTTTTTACCTATTTGTACGAAACCTTCTATGTCGCGAATCCAGTTCGCACTTGTGCGGTTTTTTACATCTTTATTTGTCAAATTAAATTTTGTATGATGACCGATATTGTTTTAGGTGCCCCCAAAAATATTTTGAGAAAATGTCTGAATGGATGGCTTGATTGAACGAATCAACTCTTTTCGAACAAAAAACGAACAAGACATATATCTTCAAGGTATGATACAGTTATTTGTACCTAAAGACACCTCAAAACGAACCGAGGATCAGGCTAAGACAAAACCTATAACGATTTCCTGCAAATATTTTGTCGATATTGGTACTGAAAGAAAAAAGGTTTGTAAATCTGCGTTCGTAAGTTTACATGGAATAACCGTTAAGAGATGTCGTGTGTTTGGCAGAACTAAAAAAACAGAATAAAATACCACAAGATCTGAGAGGCAAATCAGAAGGTTCAACAAGTAATGTTATTCCTGGCGAATATTGCATTAAAATTCACAAATTCATAAATTATCTTAATAAGAAGGAAATCCATTATTCTAACGATATTGTAAAGCAATATTTGTCATCCTCGTTAAATATCAAAAAATTACATGACCAGTTTTTGAGCCGGTTCCCTGAAATGACAGACAAAATTAACTATCAGTTTTTTCGACAATATTTTAATCAGAATTTTGACTTATCATTTGGTAGACCACAAATCGACGTTTGCTGTAAGTGTGAAAAACTGAATGTTAAAATAAAGGATCCTCATTTAAATGATGGCGTTAAGAGAACAGCTGCTTCAGAATTAATAGTGCACAAGCGTCGTGCAAGCAAATTTTATAAAAAAGTTAACGAAATACAAGAAAAATGTGCCAGGGATGAAACGGTTTTAGGATTATCTTTCGACTATATGCAAAATTTACCTTTGCCTACTCTGCCTGTACAAGAAATTTTTTATTATCGATAACTTTGGGTATACGAATTCTGTATACATAACATGAAGACTGGCAAAGGAACATTTTATTCTTATCATGAAGGACAAGCTTTGAAAGGTCTAAACGATGTGTCGACTTTCTTGGATGATTATATCAATAAATATGTTCCAGATTCAATAAAAGATCTTCATCTTTTTTGTGACGGCTGCCCAGGACAGAACAAGAATAACACGGTTATAAGATTTTTAATGGCCTTGTCTGCCCAAAAAAAAAATGATTATCCATATATATTTTCCCGTACGAGGCCATTCATTTAATGACTGCGACAGAAATTTTTCTGTTGTCAAAATAAGACACGAAGATCGGTTGTTCACTCATGAACAATATATTGATCTGATTATAAAATCGAGCAATATCGCGAAATTTAACGTGGAAAAAGTCAATACAGAAGACATTAAAGATTTTAAGAAATGGGCTCAAATAAATTTTAAAGCTAAACCTTTATCAGTGAGAAATTACGGAAAAGCTGTACCGAAAAATCAAAAGGTTACTTTTCAAGTGTCGACTTATTATGAATTTGTTTTTGACCCAAGTAAACCTGGTGAAGTAATCGCAAAAAAACTATATAAATAGTGACATTTCCCAAGAAGTTTACATTCTTTCAAAAGTAAAAGGTACTTGTAGTAGCTTACCTAACCAAGCAAATTTAGCTTATAGTGGCAAAGTACCTATAAATCATCTAAAAATTGTTGACATTTCAAAGGTGAAACAATACGTACCGGCAGAATTTATAGAGTTTTATGAAGAAATTCTACAATGGCCAACTACTACCGAAAGAGAGCCTGCAGAAGAAGATTTTTAATAAAAGTTCATTACTCATCATTAATATTAGTAATATGTTTAATTTTAGATGCCAGAAATAAAAATTACATATATTTCAAATGTTTTTTTTTTTTTTTATTTATTGTACTCAAATCAGTAAATTTCGAAAAGGGCACATCTCACAAATATAAAGTATCTAATAACACATTGATATTAATTTTAAAATAAATCAATTTAGCATTTTTCGAAGGCTTATTAACATCAAAATATAACTCAATACTCACTTTTAGAAATTATGCACTAGTTATCGCATATCCTCGACACTCTGAACTTTCTATCTGATCCATAATTAATTATTGTGTAGGTGTGCTGTCTAAATGAATAGTTAATTTAATATTGACTGTACCGATGATATTTCATACTTCTGAAGGGTTGCACTAAATCTGTGTGCAGACACACGACGGACGTGTGCTACACCCCGCACCTACAAATCAGTTAAGAAAAAATTCTTGAATCTTCTAAAAGTCTCATCAACTTTTCTAACTAATTCAACGGTCTCTTGGCTCTCTTTAAAAGACATTAAATGATAATTATCCAATGGGGTAAGTAAGTATACCACTTTGCGGTGATTTAATCAGCACTCAATAGCTCCATTGTTCTAAAAACCTGATGATGGCGTTTTTCCACCCACTATTCTATTTGATGTTAACTTCTTTTCATTCTTGAACTGCAGAGTTTTTACCCCTATACAGCCATCACCTTATTCACAAAATTTTAAGTTTTTTTGGAACAACTCAAGGTGTGTGTGTGTGTACCGGTGTGGTGTATATATACATGTAAGTATACATAGTAAATATATGCTAGAAAAACTCGTAAATAATACGAGAAAACTTTTGTCAGGTGAAAGCTGGCGGAAACTTTCTTCTACACCAAGAGGAGCACTTACCTGGTGATGTCATTGAGATTCTGCTACCAGTTCCCGTGCGGTTGACGCTTTTATTCCTCTGTGAATGGGGGATGGCTACCGTGAAAAGTCAGCCTTGCAGTAACTTTTTATGATTTACCGTTCTGTGCGCTGGGGGAGTTCCTTAAGGATTTATGGACTTGTATACCTATATAAAACGTTGTCGTCAACACCACTTTTTCTATGCTTAGAGCTCTCCATAGTCTTAGAGCTATGAGATGTATTATTCTACTGAAAGAATATCGTGCATTCTATCTATGCATCTCAGGAGGCCTTCAATGGACTTGAAAGGAAAAGTCAAAAAAAAAAAAACAAAAAAAAACTGGGGGTCTTGTAAGTGTGACGGACGTATCAATTTCACAAGTAAACAAAACTTTAACCCCTCTGTTGATGGCCCATCGCAATGATTTTCGGATGCTGAGTGCATTGTGGCGAAACTCGATTTTACGGTTATTTTATATTACTATAGGGGAAGGAAGCATACTCCCTTTTATAATAGACTTGAATAGACTTGACTTAGAGACCGGATCTTTGGACGATTTAATCGTCGTCTTGCAGGGAAGAGACAATAGACAACTCAATTTAAACTGAACTTACCTTTTAGTTAAGTAGTACTAGTTCCTTAGGAAATGACTACTCAAATTATAATGTGGAAGCAACATTCAGATCACGAGGAAATTATATTTGCTCTGCCTAACTTAGGTCATATTTTTTGACAGAATTTCATTTCACAATCTGAACTGCTACCGAAAACCATGAAAACACACATAGAATCCCACTAAGGTAACACGCCATAAAAGTCGCATAAAACTTTGTGTGTTTTTTTTTTTTATAGAGCAGGTGCCACACCACACACCAGGTCGACCTCGCTATGAATGGGTCTGACATAGCACCAGCAGTCAGCGTCAGAATGTTAGGCACGTACCAAAACTATACTTGACAAGCATACTATAAACTATCACGTCAGTATGACTTGTACTATATATGATTACCGCGTTTCAGCTTCATGTTCATGGTCCCCATGGATGAAGACAGAAGGGTCTAGCGCGTATTTATTCATTACACTATAGTAGGTACTCTGTCTCAAGTGTTACATGCGTGTCGTAAAGTCACTTTAAATGCCCGTTATACAACTGGTCTGCTGCTAGTGCCTCCTTCACAACATGAAATCCTGATGATTCAAGTGATAAAGAAAATATGAAACTACTAGTATAAGACAACTCACTGGCAATCCAGATCTGGCCATTTATTGAAGTCTATTCACGTCGCCCTTTTTCGCAATTCCACAGACGTTAAGCGAGCGAGTAAGAAATTCAGGCAGACTTAATATAATTTTTGATTGCCTACTGTACCTCCTCCACCATCACCACCACCACCATTGCCATTCATTCATTCATTGCCTTTCTCGGCCGTGAATTTTTCATTGCACTTTCTGGTCATGTTTATGTCTCTATTCGAGAAAGATCTCCCATTACCGATAACCCAAGGGTCAAGAGACATAATTCAATTTATTTAAAACTGGAATGTGGCATTCCACCTATACTCTGAAAACACGCAGCATCGCAAAACTATCTGCGGGACTTGATGTCACCGTTTGTGATGAAAGGCCATCAATCCTCATCATGTCCTGGAAGGATCATCATTATTCGAAATCGCACCTAATCCTTCTTAATAGTTACCCAAAATTTGTCAACGTCATTCCACGGAGACAGGCTTCCGTTTCGATCTTCTTTTAGCAAAGTTTTCATATCTTAGGTTAATGATGATATCGATGTATGTACCTGGTAGAGTTCCTAGGTGTGTATAATGTCCAAGAATTTAATGGACGCGTTGAATTCGTTCTGCTGTGATTGTTTCGATTTTTTGTTGCATCAATCTCTCATCACAGTTGCTATATACAATTGCTACCGGTGGTGATGATGGTATAGATCAGCAGATCGGTAGCCTGTTGAGCACGTGCTTTGAAATCATTTAGATATGAAAAATCAACGGGTAGTGAGAGTAGATATTCAGGCCACCAATGAAGCTAGTGATCTATTCAAAAAGGAATAAATCGATAAAACTGATAATGTGAGTGTACGAGTAAAAGATAGTTGTACATGATTAAAATAACTTTGATTAAAACAATATAACTTTTATTTTAATTAAATGACTTGGAGGAGTGATTAGTAGAATCGCTGGTTAGATACTAACTGATCGGCATCGATGTTATCAGGCCTGGTTATCACCGTTGGATCTGTTTACTGGAGCTCGTTTGTATTCTGGACTTATTTCTATTATGTAATGCAATAGTAATTCATGTTTACGGTTGTATGTATTTGAGAGGAGATCTCTGCTTTAAATTGTTTTAATTTAAAAAATTTGCAAGCGATTACAGATTTGGCTAAATGTGTATGTGTGACGATTTCTTCCGTAACATCACTCCCCCTACAAGGAAAAAAATTCATATTATTCATATTATATACAAATTATTACTAACAATCGTTTTAAATTATAACTACATATCTAATTTATAAATTTCAAATTTTATCTTATTAATTTCGATGGTGTATATACTATCTGCTAGCTGACTTATGTAGTATAGTGGAAACACATGTTAAAGAAATCTAAAGAGAACTTAAAAGTATTAAATTATATTATTATTATTATTATTGGTATAGAATTAATTAAATTGAATTATTCATTAATTTAAATCCAAGATTTTGTTTAAATTGTACTTGTCTAATGTCAATTTAATTTAAATATTGAATTTTACTTTGCTTTTCGTATCGGATCTATAGTTAATCTCTCGGAAGTAGAAAAATCTGGTTTAAGCAGGAAAGCTGGTTTTAGTCTGTCCCGATCAAAAAAGTGGAATACTTTTTTCTCTTGGCTGCAGTATCCTGGAGAAGAAGCTGAGGGGTTCCCAGTGCTCGGAATTATACTGCTGTAAAACTGCGCGCCGACAGCATCACTTGATGCGTCCACCCAAAGACTTACTTTTGCAGATGGGTTGGGGTGTACCAATAAAACTGCATCTTGCAAAGCCTTTCTGATTATATTGAATGCAGTTTCATGTATTTCAGACCAAAGGAAAAGTGCTTTAGATCGCTTTTTTATAAGGGTACTGACAGGTTAGCGATGTTAGGTATAAAGCGATGGTAAAAGTTTACCATTCCTAGGAAACGTTGCAGTTTTTTTTTAGACTGGAAGGAGTTGGATAATCTTGGATTACTTGAACTCTAGTTGGACAATGTGGTGATGCCTTTAGTAGAGATTTGATGACCTAAGAAGTCTAATTTTTCTGCCCCGAAGATACGCTTAGCTGGATTTACGTTGTTAACACCGTATTTCTGCAATCTTGTGAAAAGAATTTTGAGGTGTTCCTTGTGATCTTTTGAAGATTTGCTGCCTATTAGAATGTCGTCCACGTATGCAAATATGAAATCAAAACCAGATAAAACTTCGTTGATGAAGCGCTGAAAATTTTGGGCCCCATTCCTCACTCCAAACGGCATTCTTAAGAATTCGAATAGCCCAAAAGGAGTTATTACTGCTGTCTTCTGAATGCATTCTGGTGCAACGGGTATTTGATGATAGGCTCTTACGAGGTAAATTTTCGAGAATATCTTACATTCGTGAAGGTTCATTGCTAAGTCGTGAATGTTAGGTAAGGGATACCTGTCAAATACTGTTGCAGCATTAAGTTGTCTATAATCCCCGCATGATCTCCAAGCTGTGGATCCTTTTTTGGCCACCATGTGTAATGATGGCGAAGGTACTGGGGATGACGATGGGCGACATATTCCTATACGGATCATGGATTCAAAATCTTGTTTGGCTATTTTGTGCTTCTCCGGATGGAATCTTCTAGCTTTTGTTGAAAGTAGAAGTGGGCCATTAGTATTAATGTGGTGAACAACATTATGAGTTACTTCGATATTGAAATCTGGAGGAGCTTTGAGCTTAGGAAAGTCATTTAGTATAGCCCCATATTCATCATGTCTATGGGTGACAATTTTGGAGAACAAGATTTAAAGGTGCGAGAGAGACAGTTGACTGAATTTAGTGTGGTTTGATCAACCAACTTTCGTTGTCGAAAGTCCACTAATAAATTAAATTTATATAGGAAATCTGCACCTATAATGGAGTAATCAATGGCGGCGATTATAAATGTTATTATAAATGTGTGATCGAAATGACGTCGTAATCCTAAATCTAAGGATAGTTTCTTTAATCCGCCGTATGTGGAGATAGGAGCTCCATTTGCAGATACTATAGGTTGTAGTCAGATGTGCATGAGAATTTTGAAAATGCCCTTTTTGGAGCAACTGAAATTTCTGATCCAGTGTCTATAAGAAAGTGTAGTTTTGTAAGCTTTCATGAATAAATAGACGGCGTGAAACTATGCTATACTTCGCTGCCGCCTGTGAAGTAGACGCGTTTAGTTTTTTTGTTCGCATTGTTGTGATTAATAGCTACTACATGGTTTGATGCATTTTTTAGCTTTATTCCCAAATTTTTTATGGAACCAACATAACTTTTGGTTAGGTACTGAGCGTGATCTATGTCTAGATGGAAAACGATTCCTAGAAAAATTTCTAACTGTAGGTCTTGATCAGGGCCGCATTTACCATAAGGCGCACTAGGCGCAAGCTGGGGCCTCACTCTCTATGGGGCCACATTTTAAAAGCTCACTTCTCATAAACAACAATATAAAAAAAGAACAAAAAAAAGAAGCAGACCTTTTGACTGTCTTTGGGTAACATCCAAGTATTGCTAATCTTGCTCTGGAGTAACAGTAGCTATAACACACAACAGCGAAAAATTCATAGAATAGCAGGTAGAAATTTAGCCATACTGAAGAGTATTAAGGTTTCTGCCAATACGAAACGCTTATTCCAATCCATTTTAGAAGTTCAAATTTGCAAGTGACAATCGTCATTAGCATAGTTTCTTTCCTGCATAGACGGAATATAATCCACCCTTCAGAAGGCGTTGGGCTTCCTAGATTTTATAACTTATCGTAAATGATGGTTGGATTTTATCGTTCTTCTTGAATGATGGCTCAAGTTTATTATTGTTGACGATTGATAGTTAGATATCATCCTGTATCATTTATCATGAATGATAATTAGGTTTCCTTCAGATGTAAATGTCATAAAAAATCTCGACTATATTAATAAGTGTATGTTAATATATAGCCCAAAAATTATATATGTTAGTGATTGAATCAGATGTAATGGACTCGATTAATTATGATGACATTATAGAGATATTTGCTGAAACAAGATCCAGAAAAAAAACTTTAATACCAATGTAGAGTTATATTTATATTATTAAAATGCGTTATTATGGAAATGTCGACTTTTGTTTTCAATAAACTAAAAAAATGCATATGTAGGTCCTATATATATTTTGTTAACTGAAGCAGACTTTTTTTTCTGGGGCCTCATAATGATTTTGTGCCTAGGGCCTCCAAAAGTATAAATGCCGCCCTGGTCTTGATTGTCTAGTTTCTAGGCGCTTTATACGTTCAGTTAATTCATTTATACTTTCACTAAGATCAGTTTGGTAGCTTTTAATTTGGTGTACAGCCATTATTTTTGAGGCAGGGGTGGAATCATGTATTTTATATGCAATGGTAAAGATATCCTCTTGGCTATGTGTGTTTTCGATAGCTATGATGACTGCCGGAATTGCTGGTGGTAGCTTATTTACCCAGAGTTTTCTAAGTAATGAAGGATTGACCAGACTATTATCACCTGCTAGGGACTCGATGTGTCTAAATAATTCTGACGGCTTGTAGTCCCCAAGGTCTATTTTATGTAAGAAGGAGTCTAGACGACGCTCCTCAGAATCTCTGCTTCGACTTAGAAGAAACGATTTCAAATTCTCGTACTTGTTTTGCTGAGGGGGGTTCAGTAAAGCATCGGACACGATTTCCATGGTCTCTGCAGATAAAGACGATACTAAGTAATCATACTTAGTATTTGTCGCTGTTATCCCTTTCACTCTAAATTGAGTCTCCACCTGGTGGAGAAACCAGAGATCTGGACACGAATTCCAAAATGGTGGAATTTTTAAAACTGCCATATGTTGCATCTTCACTATAAATCTTGTGAGTTTGTTTCTCCTTGATTTAATGGATTATTAGTAGTGTTTGCTTTGGTTATGTCAACATTGGTCTTTTCTGTTATGATTATTTTTGTTAAAAAAAAAAAAAAAAATTACCTTTAGAATACAATTGTTAACAAAAATAGCACGTATGTTATGTGCGATTATTAAGAAAAATATTTTTCACTATTGTGTAGTCAAGGGAAGCCTGAATTTTTACTTTATTTTTATTTTATATTTGTGCTGATAAAATTATTTGATATATACATATATATATATATATGGAGGACGTGTGGTGCTTACATTAGAAAATTTCTTCGTATATAAAAATATATTCATAAAAAAATCTATTGTGATGCAAAATCGTTGAAATATTACATTGAAAAGTTACTCACTGATCTCCTAAATGAAATGTTTGTTGCTTTTTATCAATTGTTTTTTTTTCTTCTTTATGGTGAGATTTCCAGATGTTTCTATTAATAAAATTAAAGCATGTTTGAGAAAAATACAGCTATGAAATCTACAAATGAAGCAATATAAATCGGCTAAACTATTATTTAATTTGACAAAATTTATCTTGTTCTATGAATATAATTGGTTCATGTGTATGTATCATATTGATTTCCCTGGATATAGTTGTTCTTGAAGATGCGTATTCCCTCACGTGGTAAAGTACACCTGGCCGTAATTTACGTATGATCGTTCATCGATTAAAAAATTTCCTTTTAATTGTTGTTTTTAGCTCGTTTTCGTTCGATGTTCATGATATTTTAGAGCTTGTTGCACAAATTAATTATTTGCGTTATGTTTATCTGCAGCCAAAAGACGACGAACAATGTCCATCATTGCCTTTAATGTTGCACGCTTGATTCACTCCGATATATCGAAAGTTATTTCCCTTGATTATATGTTAGTTATATGATTATCTTAAAAGACTTAAACCCGGTTAAATATAATTTTTACTGTCGGGGTCACCATTTATGTACGAGTTTTAATTTATTTATTTTTTTTTTAATATTAGTATGAAGTGGCATTGAGAACTAATATTTAACATTTTTATATGCTAAGCTGTATACTATCATTATTCAATTGCTTAGGTACCAGCTTAGACCAATAATAACTGGTCTAATCTGATGATTTGGTAGTTGAAATGTTGAACAATTCACGTTTTCAAAAATTTATTTAGTTAGGCATCAATTTATAATGTTAGACCAATAATGTAAGGTGACTGGTCTAATACAATGAATTATGTTTCCACATAAGTTAAATAATATTAAACTGGTAATTTGGTACAAATCTAAAAGATTAGACTTGTTATTTTATATAAAAGAAGAGTAGGTTCATGCCAAGGACATGGATTATGGTTATGCTTAGCTGCTGAAGGATCACAGCCAACTTGGGCAGGAATCAGCTGATAGTAGTATTATAGTCGCTAGGGGATGCTCTTTTGTAGAACTTGCAGTATGTTTACATGAATACTTGAAGTATATTTCAAGTAGAGATCAAGTAATCAAAATATCATTTAAACGCGCATTGACTTCAAGTCAGGCGTGTATACAGAATCGTGGGGGGGGGGGGGGGGGGTCATGCCCCCTCCCCCAAGCGCGCCACCTAACATTTTGTTTTTATAATAGTGTCGAAAAGTCATCTATCATACCTATCACAGGATAGTAAGTAATTTTGGAACGCTTTTATATTTTTGTTGAGCCCATTGCTCATATATATGAAAAAGAACATAATTACGAGTTTAAAAAGTGTTATTGTTTCTAAGAAATTGGTAAGCGATCATAAATTTTTTTTAACCTATCTAATTTTCCTACGATAGATGGCAGCGGGAAATTCTGTGTCAAAACAGGTAGTCGAAAAGCGGCGATTGTGAAAAAAGAAGATACTGAGATTTCATTTGTTATTAGTTTTGAGCGTTTTGAAACAGATTTTTATCGAGAATATTTTATATTATTTTGAAAGAATTGCAATGGTCCAAAGTGTGGAAAGGAAAAATTTAAAATACAGAAATTAACTAAATTCAAATCAAACTATAAATGCTAAAAATATCACAACTTTACCATTTTAATTTAGCGACTCGAAATATCTACCCAAACTATGTTTTTTTTTGTCAACTCGTCTATACTGGTTGTCTTGTATATCATAAATTATTTTATGATATCGCACTTCCTCAATCAATTTTTCATCAAAATTCATTGTTTTGAAATTGGCAAATCTTGACAAAAATGCCACAACAATTTCGTTCGTTTGATTTTGTTAGCGACGACGGCAAAATTAGAAATTGATCAATACCGACGGCAACTTTGTCGAAATTTGGGCATTCGCATAAGACGCTGTGCTTTTAGAAGTTTAACAGCGGCACTTTTTCATCGTTTGCCGTTGATCGTCGTAATTGTATTTAAGCCTTGACTTACAAATTTTGTTTTACGGTTCTTCCATCTTCCAATAGAACCAGTTCCATGCAATCAACGTCTAGCCACCCGTTGATTTTCCATAGCAACACTGATTCAAGAGTCGTTCAAAATTTTTACGTTCGTAGGGAAGGATTAAATTTTTCTTAGAAATACACTTGCAAATTGTTCTTAAGAATTTGAATGAATATCTATCTATTCACCGACAACGGTGTAAACGAATTCAATTGGTATACATTGATTCTGGTGGCTCACTCTTTCGGACAAAGGCACAAGCATTCAGTTTTCTTAGAAAGATCTGAAAATTTTTCTTTAGATTTTTTTTGAGATTTTTCTTTAGATTTTTCATGCACTATTGGTGGCAGACAATGATTCCAAAGAGTTATGTAGATTCAGGTGCCTTGGCTGATCTGGGTCGCTAAATATATTTATGAGCGTTGGCAAGTATACACTTTGTTCTTAGAAATTTACTTAAACTTAAACTATAAAAATAAAAACCATTCGCTTTCCTCTACGGTAGTTGCCGTTGCTTTGCTTGTACTTTCGTATTAATTAAAGTAGTGTTGTTTAATTTAACTTATTGTTTACTTTTAATTTGTAGGAGAAGGATAAACTTGCTACACTAGTTAGCGATGGAGGTAGAAATAGTAGCGAAAATGGAAAGCAGAGGACTGATAATACCATTGACAACTTTTTTCAGAAGAAAGCAAGATCAGTTAAGCTCCCATCAAAAGATATAGTCATGACATATCATGCATTTCTACTCCTATTCCTTTGAATGTGACTCAAATTGCAAGCTCTCACTCTCAGTCAATTACTTCACCCGTGACAGAATCGGTTGCGTCACATCTATTTCTACAATCTCTGCACAAGAAAGAGAATCTGGATATGAGTCGTTAATGTCTGTCCACTCTCGACATTGATATGGATAATATTATCGACAGGCTTTCTAAATCAAGCCGAAAATTGGGTTTTGTGCTATCTAACTAAAATATGATAAAAAAAAATTAATAGCGACTATTTCCGACTTTTTTCCCCCACGATCATTTTCGTTGTGACCCCCCCCCCCAGGTTGGATGTCTGGATACGCGCCTGTCAAGTATACTTGTGTCAAGTAAATCACAAAATTTTGTTCGATTTACTTGAAAACTTCATGTAAATGCAACTTCAGTACTTGACAATTTTTCATTTGTGCGATATATGAAATTGGCAAAGAGGAACAAGAAGAAGATTATTGTTGGTAATTCAGGCTGTGATTTTTAGCACCTTTCTCAAGATATTTATCTAATGCTAAGTTAGCAAAGGTAAAGTGTCACTTCAAGTAAATTTCAAGTAAATTTCAACTCAAGTAATTGGAATTAATTCAACCAAAAACCCTACTTGAGTTTCAAGTGGATTTCAAGTCAAGTACTGAAGTATTCATGTAAACGTACTGTTGGTTACTCAAACCTAGAATTTTCTTGTGGTTATAGTTGTCGATCAATGGTCACATATGCTGCTATTCAGTACATACATAATGATGGCAAATAGCCAAACAAAAAACAGTAAAAGATCTAGCTTAATAAATTTACCACAACCACTACCTGCTCGACCACGTTACTAAAGGTTATCCTGTGAAGGTACTAATTCATCAGATTAGACCAATAATGAATGTTCATATGTAAAAGACTGAATACCTATTTAAAAAAAAACTCGGTTCAAATGATACAGTTGTTAAAAACATGAGCATTTTTAAGGAGCCTATGTGAATATGATAAGTTTTTAAATAAATTTTACAAATGTGGGATTTGGCAACGCCATACCATACAACCTTCATTCTAAAAGTGTCAGAACAGGGATGTGTGCTAGCTCACCTAGAAGTAGTGATTAAGTAAGTAAGAAGAAGAATAAGCTTTAAGTTGAAAAGTAATAATAAGAAAGTTGTGAAGAGAAGGTAGAAAAGTTGTCTAGAGATAGAATAAACCTAAAGTGGTTAAAGAAATATAGTTTAAATAAAAGCTGTGTAATAAAGTTAAAGCTGTTAATAGAGATAAAAGTTGTAAAAAGAGTCATTAAACTCTAATCTCTATAAAGTTGTGCGACGTCAAACAGATTTCCAATATTGATCATATTGGAAATCCATAGAAGAAACCATTAATAAAAGTAAAATAAGAATTCACTAATACTCGTGTTGTCTTTGTATCTTGCTGAACTGGGATAATCCTACATTTTGAAGTGCGATAAGCAGATTAATTTGTGGGAACGAAACCCACACAAATGAAAAATATCTATCAAAACAACAGATGAGGGTTTGTAAAATCCACAAAATGTACTTTATCATTGCGAAAATAATATTATTTGTCCATTGACATTTGGTTATTGAAAAATACTAAAATCTAAAAAAAACTATTCCCAGGTTGAAGAATAATTTTCAAAATGAAAATGTTTTTGTATATGTTTGTCCTTTTATACCCTATACAGACTGTGTCCATAATGACTTAATTTGAAATGCAGTCATTTCAAGGAAATGAAGAGGCGGCAGACTATGGACGACAATGGAATGTGTCATTGGCAGTTCCTCAACGTGTGAGTAAAAATCATGGCAGAGTTCAATAATTTAATTCAATGCCATCAAGAAAATTTGCGAGTATACATATTTACTGTATACGGTAACCCTCGATTAACGCGATAGATTGGTTCTTAAAAACCAGCGCGTAAAACGAGACCGTGTTAATCGAGACAAGAAATCCATACAAAATTGGGTCTTTGGTTAAAAAACATTTTTTTTTTTTTTAATAAGCATTTGTTATATAAATTCAACAAAATAATAAAAATAAAAAAATCATATTATAAAATAAAAAGAAATATCCATTGCATAGGTATCCAAAAATAAAAAGAAAAAATACAAGAATAGAAACATTAATGAAAAAAGATTAATCAAAACTTTCAACTGCTTCATCAATTTTTCTGCCCCGTGCAAAATTAGGAGTTGTCGTTTTGGAGGGAGAACTAAGCTTTCATAGCTGGAATTGTTTGTTGACCTATCATCTAAAACTCGCTTCAGGGTTATAAAATCGGTGATACACATTTGCTTCTTGGATTTATCTAGTTTCTTACGAATCTCAATATACGGGGATAACACTTCTTTAAGTTTAAGCTCCTAGACATCTGTCTGGATCATGTTCAATAAAAAAAAAAAGTCTCAAATTTATGTGCTAGACCTAACCCTTCGCTCAAATTCTGTGATGTGAAGTTTTGAACTGGCTCTTCTTCTACTTCGCTTTCAGATGTGTTTGAATTGTTTTCGTCTATCATAAGGACTAAATCTTCTTCAGTTAAGTCTGTATCCTCAGTAATTAACTGTTGAATTATCAGCCGATTCTAACTCATCAAAACCTTCACGTGCATGTCCAAGTTCAACAATCCTATTTATTTCAGTGTGTGTACCTTGGGTTAAAATATGATTGGAACTTTGGAAGCCACAACATCAGGCCACAACTTCTTCCAACACCCATTTAGAGTTGATGGTTTCAACTCTTTAATAGAATGCGCAATGAATGAAATGCAATTAATCATTGTGTAACTCTTCCATGCATCGCTAACCGTTAATTCGAATTTGCATCTAATTTGTTGAGAATGAATTCGAATGTTTTTCTTATGAAAATTGCTTTAAATGTAGCAATGACGCCCTGATCTTGTGGCTGTAATAAGGATGTTGTGTTTGGTGGTAAGAACATAATTTTTATATTTTGATGACTAAATTCTAATGAATGGCTTAGAGCATTCTCAATTAATAGTAGAACCTTGAAGTCTAAGTTTTTTTTTTCATGTAAGCCTCAACTTCTGGTGCAAATAAATTATAAAACCAATCTTTGAACAAGACAGCCGTCATCCAAGCTTTTTTATTAGCTCTCCAATAAACGGGTAATTTTGTCTTATCTATACCATTAAAAGCCCGAGGATTTAAAGCAGCGCGGTGATTTACTAGTGGCTTTGTCATTGCTTTGCATTGTTGCATAGAAGGAGTGAAACACGGTCTTTTGCAGCTTTAAATCCTTTTGCCGTTTTTTCATCCTTTGATAAGTATGTACGAGCAGGCATTTTTTTTTCCAAAAAATTCCTGTCTCGTCAGCATTGAAAACCTGATCACCAATATATCCTTCATCATCAATTATCTTTTTAAGCGCTTCTGGAAAAACTTTAGCTGCTTTTTCATCAGCCGAAGCTGATTCTTCCTGCAGTTTAACGTTATGTAAAGAAAAACGACTTTTAAATTTTACAAAGCAGCATTTTGCTGGCGCAAAATTCAATTTGTTTAGCACTCCAAGTTGCTTGATTGGCTTTAAGATGCTGTAAAATACGTCCAGCTTTTTGTCGGATAGCACTGCCGTCTAAAGGCATATTTCTTTGGCTTTTCTCTTCAACCCATATATTTAAATATTTCTCCATTTTTTCCATATCAGGATCTCGTGCATGTGAAGTTTTTTTAAAACTGACAGAGGATCCTGCTGCTACAGCTGCTCTTATTTTGTCTTCGTTCTTACAGTTGATTCTGCCAAATTAAATTCTCGACCAACTGCTGCGAAACTTGCGCTGCATCGTAGGCGATCCAAAACTTTTATTTTAGTCTCCAACGAAATAACTTTTCTTAACTCCGTAACTTTCGGCATCTGTGGGTTATTTTTTAAAAAATTTTCTTAGTTTCTTTAATTTTCAAATTCATTTACCTTTATCCAGCTTTTTTAAAAATGTTTTTATCACTCTTCTTCTTATGTAATAAGGCTTACTTAAATTAACTTTACTGTCTTTACTAAATTTATGTAATAAATTTTTATTTAATGCTTTTTAAAAACCTTTAATTAATTTTCAACATACAAAAATGATGTACATTTCGACTTTCTTATGTACACTTTCGGGGAATACCCCTTTTATATTTTTTTCGAAACCGTATAAAAAAAAATTTTCCGCGTAGAAACGAATTTTTTACCCGCGTTATTTAAAATAAGTTGCAAATATATTTCCGCGTAAAACCGAAACCGCGCAATTGAAGTGCCGCATTAATCGAGGGTTACTAATACTTGCAAAGCATTTAGTAGAAGACAATATTTGTTGTTGAAAGAGACCAAAAAGACAAGAAAGTGGCAAAGAAATTTCTCTCATGATCAGCTGATGGCAGTCGATGCTAACTTTATTGGAAAAATTCAATTCATTTTAATAACGGTAGGTCACATTTAAGCCCTTTAAATCTGCTGGAGAAGACGGCATTTTTCCCGCCTTACTACAACAAGGTGTTGAAGAAATACTCTTTCCACTACAAAAAATTGTTCGAGCCAGTTACGCTTTAGGGTACGTTCCCCAATGTTGAAGTGACGTCAGGGTGGTATTTATACCTAAAGCAGGAAAAAGAGCTAGTTCTCTAGCTAAATCGTTCCGACACATCAGCCTCTCTTCATTCTTGCTTAAGTCCATGGAAAAAATCGTAGACCTACACATTCGAAGTGAAATTCTGATTAAATCACCACTTCATTCTAAGCAGTTTGCTTATCAAGCTGGCAAGTCTACTGAGACTGCCATTCACTCATTAGTCAAAGACCTCGAAAAAGCGCTCGAAGCAAAAGATGTGGCTTTATGTGCATTTGCGGACATAGAAGGAGCCTTCGATAATACTTCCTTCGATGCAATTAAATCAGCTGCCGAGGATAAAGGCTTTGAGCCCTCCACGGTAAACTGGATAGACTCCATGCTTAGAAGCAGGAGGATAACCACATCTCTAGGGAACTGCTCATTCACGATCACCGCGGCAAAAGGTTGCCCACACTCTCTCCACTCTTATGGTCGATCGTGATTGTTGATCTGCTAGAGAAGTTGTCCAGTTCGGGTTTTAATGTTCAAGGCTACGCATATGACCTAGTAGTTACAATACGGGGCAAGCATGATCAAGAAATATCCGACCTCATGCAAATAGCCCTCTCCAAAGTCCGCACGTGGTATTTAAACAAAGGCCTTAGCATAAACCCCAACAAAACGGTTATCGTTCCGTTCACAAGAAAAAAAATAAAAGAACTCCTACTCCTTAGAAGAACAGAGCTCAAAATGATCACTGAGCTCTTCTCACGCCATTGGCCCTTGAGGTATCACCAAACAAGCTGGGTTTGGCTGAGACTTCATCCTGCCGCTTCTGTCAGGATGCTCACGAAGCCTCGGAGCACTTGCTCTGCAACTGCGAAGCATTGGCCACGCGGAGATTACTCCAGTTTGAATATGCTTTTCCTCCACCAAGTTACGTATGGAATCTCAAGCCCAGAATGGTTCTAGACTTTATTAACAATCTAAACCTATAAATGGAGCAAATTCAACGGGGACGCACAATAGATCTTTTAGGTCGCAGTGATTGCGAGGCTAACGCTTATACACCCCTTCACAAATCTAAATCTAAATCTCTAATGACTGTAGGTGGCAGTTTTAATGTATTTCAATAAATGGAGCGAAATTTGGTCCATTTGTAAATGAAGCTAAATGTTGCAAATAGGGTCCTTGATGGACTTCATTTGTGTGACACACTCCATATTTGACTCCATTTAATAAAAATTAAGTCATTATGGAGACAATCTGGGTATAGGGTATTAAGTTTGAATTCTTATCCCTTCTTTTGCTATTTGATTACATTTTTATCTTTAGTTAGGTATAACTTTTTGCGTTATTTTTTCTAATTTTTATTTGATAAATTCATAATTTTCAGTAATCTATCAAAAGAAATTCAATTCATTCTTTGAAAAGGGGTTTAATTTAATCTTCTAAGTACTCGCACACATCATTGAGTCCCTTAGAAAAATCAAAAATCTGATAACGCATTTACGAACATAAGTATAAATAAAAACAATTCAAATTCGGAGGGCGTTGAGCACCTCTATCATGATTATTGAAGCACCTTTAGCCAATAGACCTATTCACTTATATAACGTTATAATGGAGGTTAAAAAAAACAAAAAAAAAACAAAAAAAAAAACAAAGAAATCATCGAACCTTTTAAAAAGGGGACTAACTAAACTGAAAATCAAGATAGAATCATCCACGCAAATCTCAGTCACAAATGGCCACTCAAGCAACAATGGCCACGACCGGAAGTTTCTTTTCGTAAAGCTGAAAAGGTTTTGTGTTGGTCCATTTTAACTCTTGGGGTCACTGAATCTATACACTATTGCTATGTACCCTAGATATATTTATATATATATATATCAATGGTCAGTAACCACCACTCAGCATTTAGGAGAGTTAAGTCTCATGCAAAAAACAAAAAATTCCGTTGTTTGGCGTGACTGTAACCAATTACACACCAACTATAATGCCTGAGGTGGAGGCGTAGCAGGGTCACGCATTTAACGCTTCTCTGTACACTCCATTAAATTTCTATATAAAATAAATTTGCGAAAAAATATCCAAAGCTTTCATGCATCTTGAACATAAATGTTGTGCTCTGATTGATGGACTTCTACTACTATACTAACTAAAGAGTTCCTATTCGCTGAGCTAATTTTCATTCACGCTCATCTGCTCTAAAATATATTCAACTAATTATGATGACATCACGTCTCCGGATGGTTTCTTAGAAGATATCTTCTGGGGCTGAGATGTGTCTCCAAATTTAATGGGCTATTTTGTCCGAAAAATAATGAAAATGCTAAGTCACCTGGTGTGTGGTTGCTCTGTGGATTTAGCTCTAGTAGTAGGTACACATAGATATATACAACAACGATCATCAAAGAACCCGATGATGCAGGAATTTTTACTTAGGCGCTTCTTTTGAGTTCATATGATTTTTTTGTTTTATTTCTTACTCTTTCACTATATGTTGACATCTGATAAGAAAGTTTCAAGTTAAAATTTACTTAAGCTCAAAGCTCAGTTATTGACCTCTCTCGTCACCACAAAACAGAAGGAGGCGAAAGGTATATACCACGAGAATTTATGCAATGTTGTATTTGCTGTGGTCATCTGCTGCAGCAACTGCCCTTGCACTATACTATTTAAATTTTGACAAAGAATTTGCAAATTTTCTTTTAAGTACGCCCTAGTCCCATTATTCGTTTTTATAGCATTTCACCTTATTCTTTAGCCGGTTATTCAAGAAATCTGACATGTTTCATGACTTGTATAATAACTACATATATATGTACATATACATAGTAACAGTGCAACATATTTAAAGGGTCAGGTAAATTTTCACCTTTGGCTCTCTCGGTGGGCACGCGTTTCTTGTTCTTAGTATTTAAACGTTTTGTTGAAAATTTCAAGTTATTGTGCTCACAAAATCAAAGCGATTATTCTGAAATGAATGTTTCTGGGAGTTATTTTGTATGCTTTTTAAGGATTTTTATGTTCTCATTGATTTCTATCAATATTCAACTAACTAATGTCTCAGTCCCACAGAATCTTGATTATAAATTTCATATGAACTGCCAAATCTTCGTACAGAGATCAATTTATGTGATCATTGTTCCAAATACTTAGATATACCTAAAAATTTAGTAAAAATCAGCTGTTACAAATCAATTTCTTATAAATTAAGAAAAGTGATGGGGGGATGTAGTTTTTTTTTTAGTAGAGATTTTTTTAGCATAACTACTTCAATTCGGATCAACTTACCGAAGGACAGAAAATTGTAAACTAAAGTTAACGAAATCATAAAATTCACGGACATGAACTTGTTCAGATTCATTCGTTCATGCTCTATAGAAACACCTTCATTTTGATAGTATCTCTTACGTATAGATGTCGCTTGCTGACAAAGTTTCACGTTCGAATTATACGTAATTGCCGTTTGAATAAAATAATAATAATAATATATTTTCTGGACAGAGTACAACAAGATAATACAATCTTTCCAATACGTAGGTACTTAAGTAAAAAGATAAAAAAATCAGGTTAAATGAGTATAATCAAAAACAAAGAAAAAACAAACAACTTGGCATAATGGGGCATGCAAATACTTGTAAAACTGACAACTGGATTCTTGGCAGCATCATCGGGTTTATGGACAGCCCGTTCTTTATAGCTGTCTGTTATGGTCGTAGCGTAGTGCATATAGCAATATGCTACATACAATACTGAAGCGTGTAAGCCGGCCGCGACGAGCAGAAAATTAAAACGCACCCCGACCTAGAGAAGTGCGTTTCCTCGAGCCCGGAGTGACATTCTGACGGTGGTGACAAAGAAGAAGAAGACAATCAATCGATCTGTCTTACTTCTTGAGTAAAG
Organism: Dioctria linearis; assembly: GCA_963930735.1. Taxonomy (NCBI): domain Eukaryota; kingdom Metazoa; phylum Arthropoda; class Insecta; order Diptera; family Asilidae; genus Dioctria; species Dioctria linearis. Next base: position 12,072,365 of record OZ005740.1, on the reverse strand, counting down.
TGACGCGCATGGAAGGTAGTTCCAAAAGAAATTGTGCATCAAGAATTCTCCCCGACATCGTGCCCGATAGGTAATATTTTCGCATAAATCTCTTTAGTGTCGAAATATATTAATAATATACTTTAGGAATTTCCGACAGGGAAGCAAGGATTGGAAAGTTTTTGGGGTGATACGCTTTTTAATTTGTGACAACTTTGGAATAGTTGCTTCAGTTAACGAGTATTGTAACACAAAAGGAAAATTCCTATTAACCAGCTGTCGGAGAAAAAGTGAAAATTAAATCTTATTCTGTTTTCCTGTAAAGCAAATTTCTATTGAAAGGAAAACACCACTATCCGAACAGGCAACGGAGTCAGTAGCTGGCAGAAAAATCTAGTCTCATGTTTTTTCTCATCGTAGTACGGCTCGGTCTGATATACATACAAAAGATACAACGACAAAAACTTACAGTGTTAATTTTTAGAAAAAAAAACACATTTTCGAAATGGTCGCCTTTAAGAATGTCTGCAGCAGAGATTCGCCAGAATCATCAAGCAGGCAGCAGGAAGAATAGGGCACTGCCCAGAAGCCAGAAAAACCTTCGATCGATAAAATTCAAGAAGACCTTTTGAGGTTACGTCATGAAACGGAATCGCCGCGCCAACAGTGGTGACCACTGCCATATTATTGCGCTTGACTAGGTCCTGCAAACTGTAAGGTTTTTTTTATTTATTCGCATACATATATACATATAGAGACTCGATCACCAACTCAAGCCATAGGGATTTTAATTTTGTAATAGTGTTCAAGTCAGACATCGAAACTAGGCAATTTTTAGAATAGTTTTCCCGAAAGAAAAGGGAAATCAAAATGGTTGTAATCCACTTGGTTCCTCCCTTGCCAAGGTTCGTTTGTGCAACGCAAAGAAGTCATTTTCATGCACCCCGGCTAGATTGATTATGAATAATTCTCACGTTACTACTCTAACGAAACGAATTTTTGTTGGGAAAAATTATTTTCGATGTACGTTAAAAGTAATATTATACTAACAATAAGAATGCTTACTATCAGTGCTATCGTAGGAAGAAAAATCAGATTTGCAGCGTTCACCCTATAATTACTCATATGCATGTTTCCTATCGTAACTGTTCTAGTTGTATAAGCGTCCACTACATTTTCATATTAATTCTTAGGAACGATACTCTGTCATAATTAGATATGTGCATTTTAACGTGGTTAAGAGCGGAAGTATAATTTCAGTTCCCCACGACATAGTGAAAGAATTGACTCAATGAAAATATCCAGGTTGCATAACACTCTAGGCAGACAGGCACAACCGTATATTTTTCGTCCGTAATAGGGATTCTCAAAGCGCTTTGAATCGGGTTCAAATTATTGACACAAATGTTCGGTCAGTCACGTATAAAAATCGGCACGAACCTCAGGTACTGCGGGGCAGCCTGCAATCTGAGTTCGCAACTCCTTAAATGATTTGGATTATTTAGTTGGCTTCGTTTTTTTCCTCAACTACGAGCTCAATTAGGTTACGATCAATCGGAACGTCTGAAGAACCAGATAACCGATTTCGAGTTTCTAATATGTGGGACCGGACAAACTGCTATTGTGTTTTTGCCGCAACTTGTGTCAAATAATTATTGTGTCACGGGAATTTGATTGAAAAAAACTTGATATCATTTGCTAATTTTATTTCGCAATATTTTGAATTATATGCACATACTTATTACTAGTTAAGTTAATCATTTTAGGACTAGTATTTCGTAGTGAGCCTGTCAACCTTCATAGGGCCGCAGTTTCTATCTAGTTTTACGTCTAGTGATAATGAATTATCTTCTAAGTGGTTGAATTATAATGTAGACATGAATCGTTGAAAGCTTTTATTTCTCCTCCCACATCCTGGAGCCCTTTCACATAAAATGAAGGTCGTCTAGGTTCGCTGGTGTCTTCTCTTTACAGGTCAATTAGGGACTCTGAATAATTATGCCCCTCAGAGTCAGATGGGAGCATGGGGCAGGCAAAGAAGGCAGAACATCTACGCCTTTGACGAGGTATATTGTTAAGTGACGTAAGGGTCCCTTCAGGACCGAATGTGTGCCGGCTTTTGTTGGATAGGCACGAGTTTTTTTTTGATTATGGCTGACGGCAGTGGTAGGTTTTTCGTGGAACCTTCCCACACTCTCCGCCAATGAGCCGAGGCAAGCTAGCGTGCCGCCCTGCAGTCAACGCTGTCGGTCGAGTGATCTGTCAGCTCATGCTGGCAGTCTGGACTTAACGTCTGAAAGTAATCACTCTTCATAGTACCATAATATGTCAAATAGGTGTAATATTTACTTTATATTGCAATTATTATTTCAAAAATTAAATATAATGAAGAAAATATGGAGTAATTTAAAAAAAAGCTCCGCTTCCATGATGTAAAATAAATAAATAACATCAAAATATAAATTTGTAGATAACGTTGGGAAAAACGTAAATTGTCTCGGAAGTCATGTTATTATACCTGCTCCTAGGTGCAAGCAATTCCTAGATGTACCATACAGGCCCATTATATGTATATTTGAATAAGAGCTAATTATTATTATTATGTAAATCAATTTTATTTGAACTGGAACATTCACCATTATGGGTATTGTTTTGCTTCTTGAGTACAGCTCTTCAAGGAAAATGAGTCTTAAATATAATGCCTCATTTTCATCATTAAGTTAATTCATTTGACTAATTGAAAAATATCTCCATCTTTTTCTAATTCTTGCAACAGTTCCTATAATCTTTTCTCTCTCGCACATCTCAAATTTTTTTCACTTAAACCACAAGAATACCGGTCTTAAGAAGCCAAATATTTGACACAGCCAAACTTTGTTTTTAAATAAATTTTTCAAATGAAAAAATAACTATCAAAAAATATATTAAAAGCCTAAACGTACAGCTCACCGAATTTTACAAAAACATGAGCTCCAGAATTACGGAAGCAGTTGAATCTGTCAACAACGGAAGATTTGCCCATCTGACAACCCGATCTTTTTAAAAAGATGTCTAATTTGTATTGCAGCTGAAGGAAGGCAGTTTGAATAACTTTTGTAAATAATAAATTAGCATCCAAATAATTGGTGTTTAATTTTAAACTTAAGGAAAATTTGTCCTAAATTTTACAAAAAGTTACCATCTCTAACTTGAAAGCGTCACTATCTGTTTCACTCACACTTCATGTAATGACTCTCTCACTCAAACTAGAATCTTGAAGTTACGGTCGTACGGCAAGCTTTGGGTACACTAGAATCATTTTTAGTCGGTAAAAAGAAATTTTTCGAAACAAGGATTCATGAAGAAATTTTTTTTTTCCATAATGTAAGAAATAATGTACCAAGTGTTTTGCCATTGTAGAACCATTATTAAATGCGTCAGCTTTTAAAGATACTTGCCAAACTGGAGTAGTACATTTTTTTTCAGTAGGTACAGTCAGTTAAATTTGGACGAAGTATTAATTTTCTATTCTTGGTTCGGCAAAATGTGACACTTTCTTCCAAGCTGGAGCAGTTGGCTGAGAATTTAAAGCAGCAGGTTACATAAGCACTATTCGGGATTACATAAGAAAAATGAAATTGAAAAAAAGTAAAGATTTGTATCAACAGGAGCTAAAAAACCATCACAGGGTGTACATCTTCTCGAAAACAAAAGAAATGTCTATACTTTAAAAAATACATGACTTTTTAAATTTTTCTGGTAACTATTATGATTTGGTCTATCACCCGGTTCCGGCTTGACGGCGATTTACGGGACACCCTGTATATATATTTGAACCTATTATCTCTCCGTCTACCTTTGTAATTTTCATTAGTGATCTGCTTTTCCTTACTTTCAATTCCTATTCATAGCTTCCCTGATGACAGTACCCTTGATTTCACTTACTCCTTACGGACTTCAGAGTGAATCGCGTTGAATTCAAGGCATCTAAGACTGTAAGATATCTGGTTTCTTTAAAAGAAGATCATAATTTGACGACAACCGTTTCAGATCCTTCGAGCTCATTGGTGATGTGGCAATAACTTGTTATGTCAACTCGCACGAGCACCGCCGTAAAGTCGAATACCTTCACTCGAATACCTTTCACTCTTAGGTAGTATCTAGTCTGATCACTTGTAAATTAATTCCTGCACGAAATATTTGCGCTGCAAGCCACGCTCATCATTTCACCCTTCAAAATACTTTCGGCTATACAGTAAAATTAGGTGATGATTTTACAATTTGCTAGCGCGCAAGAGTGACAAATATTAATATATCAGCACTTCCACCACTCTACTTACGTCCCCTAATCCCTTGCCTATATCCTTCCTGCCATACTGCGAGCTCCTGAGCTTGGCTATAAATAATAAAAAAAAAAACAAAATATGGAAACACTACTTTAGTGTACTTTAAAAATATATATCGTCAAAACGAGGCCGAACACTATCTTAATTTTTTGGACAGGGATAGAAGAGGCTTCTGGCTCCAAAAGAGAAATACAAAAAAAGTGTTTTACAAATCCCCAATTACAATAGTAAATATTTCTATTATTTAACACAAAAGTACTCTTACTAACAACAAAAGTTTCGTTTGCTGTTGCCGTATTTTCTTATGAAAAATATAAAACATTTGAATCAGAAAAATTGAGAAATATAATTTTTTGAAAATGCTGTTCCACCGTAAAATCACGAAATATCTAACCCCCCCCCCCCCCCCCTGGCCCTGCCGTCGTACGGGAAAACAACAAATATGACTGAGTTATTCTTTTATTTCATACAAATTCTGCAAATTGTATCCAAATCGCAAATGGTCTGGTACAAAATTAGTGCAATCGTTTTCGTGTGGAATGGCTGTGTATGCATGGCCACTTTAAAAATTGATATCTTCAAAACGAAGCCAAACGTCATTACAATTTTTTGCACATATATCGATAAGGTATAGAGCTTCATAATAAAAATACAAAAAAAAAATGTGCCAGAGCTCCATAGTAGGAAAAAAAACATGCCCCTCAATTCAGTGCTCGCTCAGCGTTAAAATGAGTTTAAAAATTCATATCACCAAAACCGAGCCAAACAGCATTACAATTTGCTCGACATAGATAGACAAGATTTCTAGTTTCAAAATAAAAATACAGAAAAAACTGCTGGAAGTCTTCAATATTTAATAATTCTACTATTTTTACAAAAAATACTATTATTAACAAAAACCTTTTTTCGTTTGGTGCTCATAAATTTTTTTATGAAAAATGTAAAGTATTAGGCTTCATTTGGCGTTTGAATCAGAAAAATCGATTGCACTCTTCTCGATATTTAATTTTTGGTAAATGTCGTTATACCGTAAAATCACATACTTAAAATAAAGTTTGGGTAAATAAATAATTTTGAATTATAAATGAAGCAAAGGTGATCATAAAAAATTTACAAGAAATCCGAATTGCATTTATTATAAAATTCTACTGCTGCTAAAATCTAATGGAGTGGATGAAAAATTGGCGCTTATTCGGGTGAAAAATAAATCGTGGCATAATTAACGAACATGTTCTATTAGATTTGGGAAATATGAGTTTACACAGTACAATTACTATGGCTCCTCAGTTATCATAAGGTTCCTTAAAAACATTATTGTTAACGCAAACTACAGAATTGAATGCGCAACATTGAGCTTACGTGAAGAAACGGAGTCTAATTTACAAAATACTTCACACATCCGTGCAATAACAAGAAATATTAAGTGTTTTTAAAAACATGATGCTATAGTTTCACTTTACCAATAAAAAAATATTAACATGATTAGATCAATTCCAATTCTTACTAAATAGCAAACCGAGGTTTTTTTATAGCAGTTTAAAAAGGTATGATGATATGATCAAGCATATCACGCTTGAGAACGAAGACGTATTTAATTCGGTTTAAGAGGAGGCCATTATCATTCATTATTAATATTAACTAATTATTATTATTTCTAAAAACTATGTCTAAAGGTTAATAGATTACATGTCTAGACCTTCTTTCCTTAAAATGTATTGAAAGTTTTCTCTGTTCCGCTGCGCTTTTCACTTGAGGCTATATTGGACGGAGTTATAATCCATGCCGGTGTACCGCAAGGTTCTGTGCTCTGTCCTACTCTCTTCCTCATTTTTATTAATGATCTGCTAGCTCTTACTTTCAATCCTATTCATGGTTTTACATACGATAGCACCCTTTTGTGGACTCGTTCGACTATATAGGTAATTCCCGAGGAATGCTATAGTTGACAAACGAAACCACATTTATTGAGTTCACTAAACAATGACCTTATAGTCTACTTCGGCTAGTTTTTTGATATGTCTTTCCTTACGGTATCTCAGTAGTCATACGGCCCATCTGGCTGGTGAGAGGGGTTGTATTTACCTGTGCGCATTCCGTTCCACAGGTAAAAATGCAGTTTTCAAAATAATTTTAGGTCAAGTTTTTTTTAATCTGTTTTCATAAACATCGAACAATATAAATTCACTATTCCCAGATAATATCCTCGTTGCTATCAACGTGCCAGACATTTTTAATAAAAAATAAAAAAGATTTTATTACGGCTGTAATTTTTATACGAGCTAGTTTAATTATCGAACCACATGAAATTGATTTGCCAGGCGATAATTCGATCTCTCATTAGGACCAGACCGATTTGAGCATGGTAAAAAAGTGTTTTTTTTTCTCACGAGGATATTTTGAGAATATCTCATGAACCCAGCGAGATAGCACAATTTTGTCCTATTTTTTTTTTTTTCTTTTTTTTTGTAGAAAATTTCAGGATCTACAAAAAATCTTTGGGCAAAATTGAGTTATCTGGCTCAGATGTGGGGATATTCTTGATAAAATACTGGAAGAAAAAATTCACTATTATACATCTTCGCTATTGAATTGAAACTTGGATAGAATTCCATGGGAAAATTAATAAAACCAATTATTTGAAATATAAAAAATGACAAGTTTTATTTTGCATACAGTGACTTCTGTAGACTAATTTTAATCAATTTCCATTATTGTTTCTCATAAATGTGATGATCTTTCAAGCTCTTAGTCATCGTCTCATCATTATCATCATCGAGATCATTGTCCTCTGAAGGAAGACAATGTTTTTCGGGTCTTGTTTAATGCTTCCAAAACACAATGTTACGTACTCTACCACCCGCTCAACTCATTTCCGTCGATGGAGAAAATATCTCAAACTCGTCATCTCTTAACATCTTAGGCATTGAAGTATTCAACAATTTTAGTTGGTCCAATCATATTTTGGGTATTGTCAAGGACGCGATGAAATGCCTGGGCTTCTTGCAAAGATGCAGGACTTGGCGCAAATCTACAAGTCTCATATCAGGCCTAGATGACCTTCCGGCTTATTCCCGATGACATATCACCGGCGTAATGCAGGTTGTCTCTCGTTTATCGCTACGCTAATTCTATGGCTATTGCTCTGACGAAATCGCTGGGCTGATTCCTTGTAGAATTCTTCCTATGCGCATCACACGGGTTGTAACCCAAGCTCACCCTCACACCCTTGAAGTAAAATTTGGCCTTACCGTGAAATTTCGCGAATCTTTCATAAGTAGGACAGTACGAACGTGGAACAGTTTGCCATCATCTATTTTTCCCCTTAGCATTGGACCGCAAACATTCAAGCGTAATGTACACCGTCACCTACTTATCTCAACCCAATAATCCTCAATTCCTTACCACTTCTTCCTTTTCTGCCAAGGCTATGCTATGGCATCATAGGTTATCTCCTGAGTTTTGGCATTGGCATCAGCGTAAAAAAACAAAAATTGTGATTCGCTGCCGTTGCCCTAATTGAAAAGGAAAGAAAAGAAATAAAAATTTTAAGTAATTTTTTTTTTTTTTTTTATGAATATTTTTCAAAAAAAAACCATCATCAGTATCAGTTTTTCATATTAAGAAACCCAAAACGTCGCTTTAAGATTACTTATTGTAGCCTGAACTTGCAATGCAATCCTTTCCGTTTTTTTTTGTCACTATTTTAATCATATCAAGCACCGACTTTCTTCAGCCACAATCTTCGAAATGAAGGAGACCCAAAGTTTCAGCTGATAGTCGTTATTAACACAAGAACAAGGCAAAAAAACATTTATTTTACTACGATCACATTGTAACATTTTCCAATGTTTATCGAAGTGCATTTTTCATTATGTGTAATATTACATCTTCCTTGTGTAAATTTTTGTAACTTTTACTGATACAAGCTGGAAACATTAACTTTCATAAAATATAACAATTTATAAAAAAAACGAATTTGATACGAAAAGAATACGCTTATTTTAGGTATAATTACTACGGTATCATTTTTACTAAAAAAAATGTAATTTTACTCAAAATGCGTTAAGGTTAAGCTATACGGCGAGAAACTTAGCCCTCTGGAGACCCAGAGACTCCCTTATATACACTTCGGAGACGCAAAAACTCTCTAAAGAGACCTAGTTCTGAGCCTTTTTTTGTCTCCGGTCGTGTATTTTGAAACAAAAAAACAGAATTCTGGTTATTTTGAAAAAAGAAAAATATAACTCACAAAATTGTGCACGAAAGATATATTTTTTTATAAACTTTTTCACTTTTCGCATAACATAAAAATATTAATAACGTTTGAGATAATTCTTTCTAACAATCTCTTGATTGACAGTTAACAAAGATCTCTGGAGATTTGCAGAGACCAAACATAAATTTAGTGTATATGTTACAGTCAAAACACGAAATCCGTCAAAACCCGATTTTACTAGGAAATTCTAGTTCTAACAAACATCAAGGTTTAATGGCGAGAGAATTCAATTGTAACGCAAATTTACAAATAGCAACTAGTCAGCTCTAAATTTAACTAAGAGCTACGCGAGAATTCAGCCACAACCACAATTAACTAAATATTCCTTAGTTAATACTAGTTCTAACAAAGCGTTCTCGTTATTTCTAGTTTTAACTGTGTTATATTAGTTAAAACTAGAATTACCGAGAGCGCTTTGTTAGAACTAGAATTTCCTAGTAATCTCGGGTTTTGACGGATTTCGTGTTTTGACTGTAACATATACACTTCAGAGACATATGTCTCTTGTCGTGTAATCATTTTAGAGATTTTAGTCTCTGTAAACCGGAGACTGAAGACCAAAAGTCTCTCACCGTATATCTTTAATAGCTGATTTTTACTGCTGCGTTTTTTTTTTAGACGCAATTCGTCAGCTCTGGTTATCAGCTGTCAAAATAAGTCTCCTTCTTCATTTTAAATTTGGTAGCTTAATATTTCCCAAGCTTGATAGCTCATGCTCTCACAGGCTCAACGTCGCTTTTAATGACTGTATCCGTTTTATTTTCGGGCTTTGACGCTTTACTCACGTCCAACACTTGAGATCCCATCTGTTGGGATGCTCTCTAGATGGCCATCGTCCGATGAGAATGCTGGTCCTTTTATATATTCTGGCTCACTCTAGGACCCTCCCCCCCCTCACGTTACGTATACGATCAATTGCAGTTTTTAAATATTACTCGAAACCACAATCTACTCATTCTCAGTTTTCATAGTTCCATTCTAGAGCGCTTTTATTTTATTCAGGCTGCTCGTTCATGGTGACTTAAACTTATCGAGAGAGCCGGCATCTTGAATGGCTACATGTAACTCAGATTGTAGCCCTTCAAGATGCCGGTTCCCTCTATAAATCACTTTTAAAATACCTCCTTTTCTCTGGTGAATATAAAATAAAATAAAATAATTAAATGTCATTCAGTTTCAGCTACGTTCATCACGACATCTTTGACTCGGTAATAAACTGGGCATTTTGTTCTTTTAATTTGCAATTTTTGTTACACCCCCCCCCCCCCCTCCCCTCTAGAGTTCTAATAAATCAAAATTTATACCCTAATCAAATGAAAAAAAAATATTAAAAAAATATTTTTAAAAAAGACTTAATTTTGCCTTTAATTAAATTTTTAAATTAGTATTACATTTGTGTATAAATTTTAAAGTTTTCAAGGTACACAAAGAAAGCAAAATCTGGACATTTGAAATTTTAATGCTACAATGAATAACAATTTCCAAAATTGAACTTTTGTAAAATGGAGGAAAACTCTAGATAACTTTTGTGTGTTGTTTAGGTGGGTACCTACTCATTAAGTGAAATGAGAAATTATTTTCTATTTTTAGTGCAGATTTTGAAGCAAAGTGTTTTTAAAAAGTTATTTTTTATATTGATTAGTTTTGCTCTTTTAATCTTAAATTATTCTCAAAAAATTTAAAATTATATTATTAAGGAATTTTCAGTACAAGACAAATTTTTGCACTTTTTTGTGATCGAAAGCTAACAAAAGCCGGATATATTGATGAAAAGCACCATGTCGGGATAATTAATATCAGATTCAGATTTCTTGCAAATATACCTGCTAGAGAGGCCTTCAATTGTAGGGAATAAAGATATCTTGCGTCAGAAATATGTTTGAAGGAGTATATGCAATTTTATAATATTTTGTCTCACCATCGAAAACTGAGCGTTTGCCAGTGTCACCAACAAAACACTCAATTTTTTATTCTACTGAAAAAGGCATTCAAAATTTCCCCGAACCAATTGTATATTTCTAAACTTTCTTCACCCTCGAAAATTATTTTTGATACTATTATATCTGTGGAACAGTCAATTTGCTCCTTTTAATAGTTGGATTAAATATGGTAAAATAACAAAAAAATTCGAAATTTAGTGACATCGGTTATAGATGACATGAATAGAAGCTATCACTGTGCTTCCATAGTTTTCCTAACTACCCTCCATATTTTAACAGAAATTAATTTTTAATAATTATTGTATCAATCATTACAAATGTTTTAAATATAATGAATGCAGTATTTACTGGGTGAAAAATTCTATTTAAATTTACATAAATAACGAAAATTTAGATTCTATGGCTGCGTTCTAAATTCCTGTTCCGTTAAGCTACTTTTGTAGCCGGAAGCTTATTTTTTTGCAGTCAAAATAACCTAATATCTGCACAAAATAATCTTGAACGATCAAGCTATAGCTTGTGCAATACTTTAACAAAGTGCGTAAATAATAAATTTAATTATAATAAAAAGGTACAGCGGAAACTTATTTAAAGTAATAAATTCCAATGCAGGACAATGGGTGGGCTGCATTCCAATTTTCCATCTTTTACACAAATTTTCCTATAGCTACTTTTTATCTCCAGTGCCTTAAATTAGATAAATTATGCTCTCGAAGACTGTCAAAAACTAGCTCTGACTTTGCAGAAAATAGCTTATTTGAGAAATCTTGAACAAAACAACAGAGAGCTTAAATAAGCTCAGAGAATATTTAACTTGACTTATAATATAAGCAATTGATTTCTTTCTTGTTTTCAATCCTAATTAAAATTTTTTTTTATTTTATCGCCCCCCCCCCCTAAAGCAAATGTCTAGATCCGCCTTTGCAATCAATAAATGCTAATTCTAATACTTCGAATACAAAAACAAAAGACTTCCTCCTATCTACCTACCTATAGATTAAACCTTACAGAAAACTTATAATTTTGAAAATAAAAAAATAAACTTAATTATAAAAATAAAAGAAAATCTCTCTACTCTAAAATCTTTTTCTAGCATTTAATTGTGAATTTACCTATCGTGGGAACCTTAAATATAAAAGTCCCAAACCTCGTTAAGTTAATCCAAATCGAGCACCTCAATCAGAATCCAGTAGGTACAACAGTTGACCACGTTCTCCATATTATAGTAGTTTCCCAGCAAAAGCATTTTGAAAGCGAATACCTTTAAAGAACGACAAAATAAACATAGCTCCCGAATGTAAAGCATCAGTGATCCGTATAATCTAAGTAAGCCACAAAAAAAATAGAAAAAAAAACTAGACACACTTTAATCGCCCCATAACATAATGCACCTGCTTAAGTAGGAAGCTCTCTCTCTCCAGGTGAACCGCGAAACCCTTTCAATTCGTATTAGACCGTGCCCAGATTTGTAATACGTGCGCGTCAAGTTGTCTCAATCGAAAGGTGTTCACCGGCTGATAAAACTCAATTATGAGGCCGCCAATACATTCATCCGCCAGGTATTCTCTCTGATTAAGACCTCTTTCGCTGCGCGCAATTGTGGACCCCACAAAATCAATTTAACGCTCGGTGATTTCATGGATTACGCGCTGTAGATTTTTACACCTTGCCCAATATGAGAAATTTTTTGTTTTTTTTTTTTTTTCTTATATTATTGATGTAATCATGAATGCTGACTCCAAATTTAATGTCAGCGGAAGAGTCCGTCAACGATAACAGCAGAGGGTTAGCGCGCACGTAAAGCACTTAAAATACTTAAATAAGCTGATCTCTGACTAATCAAGGGAGATGGATTCTAATTTCCTGCCATTTACGTGAGTATTTAATGCAGCCCCCCCCCCTTTCCTTCTCCCTCAGGAACGTCAGGTGAATTTATAGGAGGAATCGATTTTTGTTTTTATCCCTGATATAAAAAATTAAGAAATGGGTTTGACAATTGATAATAATCCATAATTAGAGATAACTGTAATTCTATCGGATACCATTATCATTGACGCCCAATGTCCTTCAAATAATGACAAAATATTGTTTTTTTTTTTTTACTATTCGCTCGTATATAGATTGAATGAAAATTAGAAATGACTGACAGGTTAAATTTCACCCTTTGCTGCTATATCTATTCCCTTCTCCTCTTGGCTAGGTTGATTATATTGTCCATGGGGAAATCGAGGGTACAGGAATACCTAATCTGCAAAGTAAGTACATAGTGGAGGGTAATTTTTTGGAATATTTAATTATTTACACCATACCCGACCGGATAAACAAATTCCATCCATCCTACATTAGTATACTTTCAATTATTCATATCAATGACAAGATTCTTTGGCGACCTCCTCGAATGGCTGGCTATTTATATCAGGCAGGCGCCTCGTCAGGCCATCAACGGACCGAAATCACAACCTGGATGACAACTGAGTCCGAAATAAGCGAAGCTTTCACAAAATGCCAATCAAAAAGTCTAAATGGGGTGTTGATGTACGCTGATGGACGTGCATATATGGTGGGCATATATAGGGGTGAAAAATATCACAGATCTATTTTGCCAAAGGGGGGTCAAAGGTAAGTAACTTGACACACAGTGTAGACCCCATATCTTTCTAGGACTGGTTTAAATTTTTTTTCAATTTTCTGATTTTATGGATTTTCAATTTAAGTTTAATCTAAAAAAAACAGCAAAAGTTAAATTTACACTCTACTCTAATTAATCCCTTGTCCCACGAGGGTAGGGTGAAAATATTGACTATTCGTGAAATTTTGTTTTTGAATATATCTGCTTAAATTTGCTTACGGTTCTTTCAAATTAAGACATTTATATATTTATTGTTTTTTTTTTTTTGTTAACATCATTGTCGATCTTGGTATGTTTTGGGATTTAACTCCCTTCCTAGTTCTTAATTTGGGGAACGCAGTGAACTCTTTCCAAACAAGATTTAAGAACTGTTTACTTTCACGTTTTACGATTGTATGCAGCAGGATTAAGTTGGGAAGATAATCGTGAATTTTCTCTTCAATAATTCAAATAAGTCAAAATGCCAACGGAATACTTTCGAAGTTCGAAAATAGCCTTAAGGGGGGTTACCACTGAAATCTTAAAAAACACGAAAAGTTAACACAACTTTGCGTCAAATTTGTGCGTATTATCTTGATCAAAATTGCACATAGTTTGAGAAAAGGAATAAACTTAGGTAATGACGTATCAAAAATTAAGTTTTATATGTATGTAATTAGCTTTAGAAAGCTCTCGAAACCATAAAATTGGCAAAGTTTAGTACATAAAAATGTAATAATGGTACATCAAGTAGATAACTTTGTACTTGAAGATGGAAGATCTTCAAGTGAAAGAGGAAGTGACGGAGAGAAAACTAGTAAAAAAGTGATATATATTCGCTTGAAAGTTACTATTTTCAGAGAGGAATAACTACCAAAATTATGATATTATTGCAAAGAAAGTTCAATTTGTGACAGATATCGATCCATTTTCGGTTCATTTAAAAAAAAACTCAAATTGTGTAGTGCATTGATAAAAGAAATAAAGTCAATAATGTTAACCATGGTAGCGACAAAAATTTCTTGTTTTTATATATTTTGCATACAATTTGGCGTTTTTAATTCATTTCATCACCGTCAGATGGAATGATGTGCTTTCGGAAAGCATTCATTTATTTTGAAAGCTCTGCGGGCTGTAGTCTGCATGCTCGTAAAGTGTATGTCGCCATTTTCTGCATTAGGTATACTTGTGTAGATTTTGCGGAATATTTTAAATCTTATTATTGCTATTTTCTTATTTTTGCTTGAGAGACGAGACTTTTTTTTGCAGTTCTATTTATAATATATTTGTTTATAATTGTGAGCAACTATTATTTAATCATGGGACTTGTTAGTAAAATTCGGTCCAATAATATTATGTACTAAAGAGGAGAAAGCTGAATTTGCTAAGTATCCAAATTTGTGTATATGAAAAGGAAATAATCCTATAAAGCCGTTACACAGAAAATCGATCAATTTTGTGTAAATTTGTGAATGGATTATATTTCATTTTAATGGAATCTTACAGGAAGTTTGGCAATATTTAAAAATAGTAATATTTTGTTGCTATCCATTCATGACCAAGATACGGTCTGTTGAAATTCAAAAAATGTGGCAAATTTTGCTTAGTAGATGTAACTTTATAAATTCATATCATATGAAATAAACGTTATTTATTTTGGGAAGCTTTGAGGTTTGCGAGAAAAATTAATCAAGATAATTTTTCTGAAAATTTGGATATTTCGTTTATCCTTGAATATATCAAAATGTGCAATACCAATACTATTCCAATTCCATATAAGACTTATAAATGAAGCTAACAGTACAAATAGTTCACTTCAATCGACAGAACAATTTGTTCTCTCCAATATATTGGAGTTCTAAAAGCAAGTACACAAAAGAACACAGCTATTAACTCCGACTATGCTAATCTTATTGAATTATGTTCCTTGAAAATGAAAATTTGTATGCGAACAAAATTGAGGAATAAGATAGAGATAAAATTTTATATAGTCTTACACTAGAATAGAGTTGGAAATTCTACCAGATATAGCTCAACCTGGAATTTTTGTTGCTCAATTCAAATTTATCTCTCGAATGTACATAGTTCGTTGGTTATCTAGTTAGTAAAATGGTAAAACTGACAAAGTCTGAACATTGCCAATATTATATGGTATATTACAAGTCAGAATTCTCGGAAAAGTTTTATTTCATGACCGGCTTCAGTAAAATAAAATTTGCCCAAGCAATAAATGGTGCCAGACAAATTACAAGGAAAAGTGTCTGGCCAACAGGACAGAGCGCATACATTTTGTTCGCCATATTTAAAAATAAATATTTTATAAGTTCCAAAAAAATTCGATGAAAACTTTTACAGACAAATCTAAAATCTCGCCATGCCTAGACGAATACTACAGCATCATATAGCTTTGCATGTATGTACATATAGTGATTTGTTTCAATTTTCAAATTGCATACTTCTTATGCGTTTATGTCGGACTGTGCTTTTGAGAACAGAAATCGTGAGCTTTTTTTTTAGTGGTAACCCCCCTTAACAAAATTCCGACTTTTCAGGACTTCTATGTATTATTTTTTTCCAGTACTTTTGTTTTAAATTGCATGAACTTGGTTGCGACGGAGTATTTTTTAAAAGCCCTCGATTTGAACTAAATTTCATTCTGCTGAAACTTTCTGAAATTTTCTTTTCGAAAACGGAAGTAGCGAGTTATTGTTTAAAATTATTGATATGAAATTTCCCTATATATCCCGCATTTTTTATTTCAACTGTGTGAAATTTCTGTTTTAAATGAAAAAAACGAGTTTCGATTCATTTGCAATAGATGCCGCCCGTAGACTAATTTCACAACCTACATTTTCTGACTTTGATTTTTACCCCCATAGGTATTTAGGTATTTTGTCTGTGATGCCACCTTATCGGGACCGTACATAGAGATGATTGGTTAATTTAGGGGGCGGGGGTTATGGAGGTTAACACCATCCACAAAAGTTAATGAACCGGCCTATAGACAGTGGCGGATCCAGCTCCCTGAAGACCACAAAAAAACTGCAGTAGATCTTCTGAATTCTTCTACTTGTCTTTTTGCAAAAGACATAAAAATTTCTGGAAACATTCAATTTGAAGCAGAACTTATTCGGCGATTGGAGATTTGTTTTAATTGAAAACACAACGGCAAACAAATCATTGTATATTGATGTAGTGAGTTATTACATTTAAAGCAAGACATTTATTTTGGAAAAACAGTTTTATTATTTCGTAAAATGCAATATGTAGTAGAATATTTAGCTAAAACCTTAAACAAAAGAAAATTAAATGTGATTGGGAAATTCTAAATCAGAACCGTAGAGAAGTCTTAAGATGTGTGAATACATTCCGTATTCTTACAGCAGATCTCAACAACAGTAAAATCGCTCTTGGTTTAACGATAAGTTCAACCAAGTAATGTAAGTAAAGCGAAAGAGTCTGCTTTACGCGCGTATCAATTGCATTATTCATGTCTAGAATTGAAACAAGTCGTCACGACTGCACAGAACACCTAGAAGTCCATTATCCGGAGAGAAAATTTTTCTCTTGATCAGAATGTTGGCAAGCCTTTGGTTCCCGGTCAATACCATCGAGAACAACTTTAGCAATTCCTCTATACCTTCACTACTTAATATCGGTAAAATGTTTGTTGACTCCCTTGATCAGGCTAGTATAGTCACTGGTAGATTCGGTTAAAATTCTCTATAAAACAGCTAATACACATCCGTAAGAGGGATGTGTTCAAGATCCTTAAGGTCCAAAGCCGTAGGTTCTGATGATTTCTCACCTTGTTAATTAAAAGCTGTGCCTCATCGTTGGCTAAGCCTTTGCGCAAACTATTCTACTTGTCCAAATGGTTGGAAATAGCTCACGTTCAGCCTATTCCCAAGAAAAGTGAGGGTAGCGACGCCTCAAATTATCGACCAATTGCAATCACTTCGATTCTGTCAAAGCTTTTTGAATCTATCATTAACTCCAAATTAATGAAGTATCTAGAAATCAAACAACTCATCAATGATCGGCATTATGGCTTCCGAACTGGACCCTCATCTGGAGACTTGCTGACTTTTCTTACGGAACATTCGAATGGTCTCTGATAGAGTCTGGCATCCAGCCGTTTTAGTTAAACTTGAGGCACTTGGTGTCTCCTCTCATCTTCTATTATAGATTTAAAATGTTTTACCTGATTGCATAGTACCGGTTGTACTAGATGGGGTTTCACCAGAACCTCACCCTATAAATGCCGAGACATCCCAGGGCTCTGTTATCCCTCTTCTTAATTTTCATTAATGATCACTTTCCCGTACTTTTAATCCATTCCATAGTTTTGCCTATGACAGTAGCCTTGATTTCGCTTTCTATTTTGACATTCTTGGGGACTCCAGAGAGAATGCCATATCTGTCAAACGAGATGGCTTGATTAGATCATTCAATAACGACCTTGATAATATGAAATTTTGCCGTTGACAGTACCCTTGATACTCTTATGGATTCCGGAGGGAATGTCACATCTGTCAAACGAGATTGGGTGATTAGATTAATGAATAACGACATTGATCATGTTCTCGCTTGGAGTAAAGCGATTCGCGTCAAATTCAAGGCATCTAAGTGCCAAGGCTGTCTCATCTCTTTGAAGCAAAATCATAGAATTTCACTCCCATTTCTTTTGATGGAGCACTAATTTGTGATACACCGTCTATTTACATTCTTGACTTTAATATTTCCTGTAAGCTAAGCTGGACAGATCACTTCTTTTGTTTTGCCAAAGAACCAGCGAAATGTGTAGGATTTCTGAAAAGGTGTAGAAATATTTCAACGCATCGAATCTAGAGCTCCTCTACAAATCCTACACCAGACCTAGAATATAATACAATTTCCATATCTGGGCCCGAAGCTGGTCGCACAGTCTTACCTTCATTGGATATTGCCCAAAAGAGAGCCTTCAAACTCACTGGCGATGTAGCAATAACTTGTAATAACGACTCACTCGAACAACGCCGCAATGATGGATGCCCTTCACTCCCTTATCGCTATATGCGTGGTCATTGTTCTAATGAAATATCTCGCCTGATCCCTTGCAGAATAATTCCTGCACGCAAAACTCGCGCAGCAAACCGCCCATC
The DNA here is from genome assembly GCA_963930735.1 of Dioctria linearis. Classification (NCBI taxonomy): domain Eukaryota; kingdom Metazoa; phylum Arthropoda; class Insecta; order Diptera; family Asilidae; genus Dioctria; species Dioctria linearis. The sequence goes on along the minus strand of OZ005740.1, from coordinate 12,054,093 downwards.
AAATTACTTTCGGCCGTGCAGTAAAATTTCGTGATGGTTTTTATCCCGAACTGTGTGTATGTGGAACAGTCTACCATTTTCTGTCTTTACTCCAACATACAATCTGCGAAAGTTTAAGGGTGACATTCAGCACCTCTGGTGCTCTCCTGAGTTCCCTAATTCGTTTCCATATCACCTTCCTGTCATGCTGTGCTTTGCATCATAAGGTATCCCCTTAACTTGCCTTAATAATATATAAAAAAAAAATCAAACTTTCTTGACTTTAGTCGAGGTAAAGTACGTATCCCTTTAATTGTTGTATTTTGCAAAGTTACAATTTATGATTAATTCGTCAATTTGAACAAAGTGTGTTTCCCTATTTTTACTAACTACAATGGGTGATTTGGAAGTTTTACACTTCCACCATTTACAAACCAAAGCAAAATAAATAATTTAAGGCCTCGTTTGACTTTCGCGAGTGGCAAAAGTTGAACGTTGAGCAACTGCCTTCGATCCGAGTGGTAGCCACTCACTTATCTGATCGACACGTACCTTAATGATAAATTTTATGTATTTGACTTTTGCGAGTGATGGCGAGTCTCTTCGAACTTTTGATCTGTTTCCAGCTTACACAGGAATCACAAGAATCCTGGATCCGCCCCTGCCTATAGATAACCAAACTCTTTGTTTGAAATTTCGCCCAATTCGCAGAAAAAGTAACTAGCATCAGCTACGACTGGGGCTTTAACACAGCATAGCATGTTGGACACTCTTTTCTTGACCGCCTCTTCGCCTATAATATGGCCTTCTGCGAAAATCTTTATATGGAGGTAGCATGCATTACGCATATTTTCCAAAGAAGCAGCGTCCCCGTGATAACTGAAGTACAATTCCGCACATAATTACGGTTCTTCCTAGCCCAAAACTGTCTTGAAATTGCCGATGAGGTTAATTCTCCTCATCTGCGATTAGCCAACTTGCAGGCCTGTAAATCTATCACTGGGAGGAGAGAATAATCTAACTGTAAAACTTGTACAATACTCAGTGTCAATTGATTGTCCTTTGGAATCACGAGGAAAAATCTGTGTTTTTTTTTAAGAATTTCCTTTTATTCCACATTTATGCGCGTTGCAATTTTTAACTTACACAATCTACCTATACACACATATACTTACAATTTATTCCCCAAATCTATCAGAATTACCTAGAGATAGTTCCTATAACAACTGACCTAAACGACCGTTGTCGCGCCACACCGCTCACACGTGCTTCATACAATTTTCTTGTCCATTAATTATTTTCACAAAAACCCCTTTTTTTTTATTTACTATCTTCTCGAAGAAATTTTATTATTCACCTCGCGGTCTAGCCTTTACGAGGCTCTACATCACCTTTCATTGCGCGGATATAATGGAAAAATTTTTGGGGGAGCCAAATGGTAGTTACAATGGGACAATAAAAACTGCGAATTTTCAAGAAACAGTAGTCAATCTCTAGCCCATCTTTGGGGCAGTTAATTTGCAAAAGAGAATAGGTTCATCATAATATACCACACAGTCCAGTGTGGCGGTAGCCTTTGTCGGGGAAAAAAATTACAAAAAAAAAAAAAACATACAAACATCGCCGACGTGAGTTCGGCACGGTGCGGTGTCTAGTTTTAACAGATTGCGCTTGATAATCACAAGTAAAGGTGAAAAATGTTAAGATTAAGACAAACAACTCACATAGATTTACACTTACCTCCCACAAGGTTCAAGATTCGCGTTCCGCTACTTTTTAATGTTTCGCAATAGACCCAGTTGCGACCAGTTATTTTTAAGCCAAATTTAAGTGCGAAATCCTAACGAAAATAATTTGTAACAAGAGGCGCTAAAACAAGATTCTGTTTTTTTTGTATTTCTTTTTTTTTTTGGCTCCATCAACAATTGCGCGATTAGTGAGAACAATACGAAAATTAAAAAAAGGTCATCGTTGCCATCCATCAGTGACCTCTTGTTTATTATTGTCCAGAGTTGCACACACACACACGCACATTAATTCGGTTGCGTGATTTCGCCGCAAGATTTTATTGTCCTCATCGTTACAGGTCCAGCCAGGTTGAATATACAATGGTAGTAGTCCCAACACTTTGGGAGGCTTTACAAGTCTAAATTGTTCACTGTTGTTGTTGTAATAGAGATTGTTACTTACTACTGCAAGCAAAGGAAGAACAATTGTTGTAGGTAATTTCATTGGGGGCAAATTTCAAGATAACAGGGAAGGAGAAATTGCGAGACTTTTGTGTTGACATTATAATCGTACAGTGGACGTCGTTGCACAACTACGTGCTCTGCATACGAGTTTCGCACGAGTCTATAGAGATCCTCAGATATATATACATAGTATAGCTCCGCGATGCTAATATGGAGAGTTGCCACCTGAAGTTGAACTTTTTTTTCGCAATTTCGCCAGCTTTTATAGCCTTCATCAACACCGGTTTATTTCTATCTTATGCGCGAACATAAACTGTGCCAGAAGCAGTAAGTAGGTACAGACCGAATGTCACTGGATGTTCATTGAATGTGGATGAGATCTTTCGGATTTAGTTCATGTAACCCAGTAGCATTTTTTTTTCTTAGTATATTTTGTGCTTGCATAACGGTATAATATTAATATTTATCATGGTCATATAGATAGTAAATGCTTATTAAGGACAATTCTGTAGAGTATATGTAGTGTAGTAAAGTTAATGAGCCTTTTTTATACCCTAAATGGAATCATAGCACAGACAATAAATACCCATAGATATCGACGTGATGTATGAGAAGAGCTCGTATAGCAAACCTCAATAACTCACTGATCTCGGCTAAATATATCATGGGCACGATCCAATATTGTTTTCAATGTAATTTTTTTTTGCAATTTAGGCAAAAATTAATTTTTTTCTAAGAATTTTAATCAAGCATATTTCTTCAGAATTTTTGTGCATTATTTAATCTGGACTCAATCTTTCAACTCTTCATATAAACATGGTAATTGATGACTGAAAACAGTTCAAACAAGTTGTGTCTGGGCAGATACCCATTAATTTTTTCCTAGAAATTTTCTTCGGAATTTCTTCCACTAATAGACTGCAATAACTGAAATTTTTTTTCCAATATTGGAGACTGACATATAAAAAAAGTATTGTACGCTGTCACTTCGGATACATAATTATGTACTAAATTTAGAAAAAAAATGTAGTAGGTAAGGAGTTTAAGGAGTAGACATTTTGTAAACAAAATATCCACCTTATAATTCAACATAGCTTTTATTAAAAACGAAACAATATATATTATAATATAAGAAATTTAACAAAGTCTTACAAACACCGAATAAATCACATTTGTCGCTACTATCACTTATTGAGTTAACAGTTTACAGAAAAATTTACATAGTTTCAATAGCTTAATTACAAAGCAGAATAAATTGTCGCTTCTAATAAAGCGAAACTAGCTAATAGTGTAGACAGTTAGCTGTTAAAGGGAATGTAAAAGTATTTAACAAGGCATACATATATTCAAATTATAAAGTACCTACATCAGCAATCAGCAACAACAAAACAACAGACTGAAGTTGAATTGATTGTTAATTGATAGCCGTTTATAAAAATAATTCATTTAAAAAACTAAAGGATGCGTTCCAAATTCAATCTCCAAAGTTTAAATCATATGTTTACATTTACACATAAGAAGCCAAGTCAAACACTTTTGAAAGTTCTATGTCGAAAATGTAGTAGAAACATACAAGTACGTACTCAATTTTATGAGAGCGTAAAATGTAGTAAATCTATTACATTTGTAGTAAAGTGACAGCCCTGAAAATAACTGCTGTCGGCCACCGAAAGTAAATAAAAATTCTGCAAATTTATAAAAAAAAGAAAGTTTGTGCTTATTGCTTGTCTATGCGTCTACGCTCATAAAAATTGTTAGCGGCTGAAGCACTGGTGTTGTCGTGCGTGCCGGCCTCCAATAACGCATAAAGAAAAACTTTCCAGTAAATTTCTAAGAAAAATTTAAGGGCTTCCCTACATCAGGGGCCGGATTCTGTAACTCGGAGAGTTTGGGAGTTTGGGAGATGAGAATTTTCGTTTTCCCCGATTAAAACTCTCTAACTCTCCATTCGAGATTCTCTAACATACTTGAGGAGCTAAAGAAAACGTGAGAAGTATCGAAATATTGAAAGACTGTGTGGGAGGGTCGTAGAGCACTGCGGTTTTTTCCTACGGATTTAGGGTCTAGAGTACAAAAATATAGGTGAACAATTTCTGGACGAGGGGCTTTTGGGGGTGGGGGTCGTACCACCCCCATTGGGGGTTGTTCAAAATACGTCATGTTTGATATCAAATTAAAGAGGGAGAAACGGGTAATCGAGTGGTGTAGTTTGTTTTTGATCATTTTAGCATCATAACTGACTTATACCGCCGAAAAAGGGATTTTTGCACTTGGCTCATATACACCCCAGTTCCTATATGTTGTGGATATTTTTCTCAAGGAAAGTGAATTTCCACGACTTACCAGTTCTTCATAATGATGAGTTGAAAATATGTCCACTTTTGGTACCAGTAAACGGCAATTTTTTTCATCTTAATAAGGACTGATTCACTTCTTTTGCAGTTATCTCCAAAATCATTTATTGGACTGAAAAACTAATTACATATCTAATTATGGGACAAAATATAGATGCAATTTCATCCTAGATACAAGCTTTATCGTGCATATTTAAATATATTTTTATAGCATTTTTTTTTGTACTGGAAGACGACCCAATTGACCATTTTCGGGTAAATTATAATTTTTAGCGGTTACATTGAGACACAAAATCCTTCTTCCTCTGTAAGTATTGTAAGGATTTCCATAATTTGTTTTTGTAAACATTGCCAGGATATGCAGTGAATCCATAATTCAATTTGAAAATCCTAGGTACATTGGTACTTCACAAAGGAAAATAAAAGCAGACAATACTATCAGTTGAGAAATATTCTTCTTACTTCTCCACAACTAAAACATCCGAGAGTTTTGTAGAGTGGAATAGAGAGTTTAGTAAATCTCAATACAAATTCCCCGAGTTACAGAATTCCGAGTGGAGAGTTAAGTGGCAAAAGAACTCTCATCTCCACAACTCCACAACTCTCCGAGTTAGTGAATCCGGCCCCAGGTCGAGGCAACATCGATTTTATATACAATACTCTCATGCTGCCCGCCGTGCGGATACCCACAGAAGATTGGTACGGCGGAAAGTGCAGGTATTTACAGGGTATTTCCCCCTAGGAGGTCAATAGAGCAGGAGGTGATTGTACTCACCTAGAGACAAACCAAAAATTGTATGGCAGGGGGAGGGTCATATCAACCGTTTAGGAGTTACAGGGTGATTAAGAAAAAAAGCTAGTTTTTCACAAATCACCCTGAATCTTCAAAACTACAGGTGTACGGTATGCTCGATTAAAATTCTAAGAAAAAATGAATTCTAGTCTACATTGAAAAAAAAAACATTTACATTGAAAAAATGTTGGTTCGTGCCCATGATATATTTAGCCGAGATCAGTGAGTTATTGAGGTTTCATATACGAGCTCTGCTCATTCATCACTTTGTTAGTACAGCTCTCGATATCTGGGTATTGCTTGTCTGTGATCATAGGGTATACTAAGTTGGTCAAACCGTTTGTAACGCACAGAAATATTGCTAGTAAAACAAAATGCGTTGGACACCCGCACATCCGATGGCCGTCTGTCTGTCCGTCCTCACGATAACTCGAGAAAGCGTTCACTTAGAGTGCTGAAATTTTATACACTTTTAACTAAACTAACTTACACTTTAAAAAAAAATTAAATTTAAGTTCGAAAACAGGATCAATCGGCCAACTACTTCTGATCGTTGCCATACAAAAACTCTGTTTTTCACTATATAGTATTTTGGTACTACTTGAGAATGCGTCAAAAGAAAGAACTGAAATTTGTTGCTTGGTATTTTCGTTGCAATAGTAAAGACGATTTCAAAAATGAAATGAAATAAATCGGGCAACCCCTTCTTGGTGTTGCCAGCGACAACGTACAAGTAGATATGAAGCGGCCGTATAAAAATATGAGCCAAAAGCTTCGTTTTAAAACGAGCTGATAGAAAGCTCTTCAGAATTTTGTTGCTAGCAACTCGGCTTCATTTTATCAGTATCATTTGCAGCGAATGAATTATTTGGGTCAGCTTGTGGCTATGCTCTTCACGTTATTGTTTTACGTTAGGTTCATTTATTCATTTTAGACATAGATTTAATTTATTACTGTACTTATGTACATAGCTCTAAAATTAGGTTCATTAAAAACATTAATTGTAATTTCAAAGTCTGTGCGTTTTCATAGATTCTGCTTAATGCCAGCTGAAAAGGTTAAACAATTACAAAATATAAGAGCGAAAGACATCTGTTTCATTAATTCCTGTAAGAACAGTCGGACAAAGAGCGGAAGGTACCGCATTCAACAACTGGACGAAGCAGTTACTTTTTATACCCTAGATGATGAAATCCTTGAGTACCTATTATGAAGATACCATTCATTTGTAGTGCATAGAATATTGCTGGTAGAGCAAAATGGATTGCATATCCGTGAATAATATTAAGTGTTATTTTGATTTTTGCATGTCCGTCCGTCTGCGCGATAACTCAAGAGCGCATTTACTTAAATAGCTGAAACTTTCTACATTGCCCTTTTAAATGTGTAGGTGTAAGTTCAAGACTAGGATGAATCAGATAAGACATTTGTAAGGCTGCCTTCAATGTTACATTCACTATATTTCGACACCACCAAATTTACACTCACTATATTTGGACACTGATTGAAAATGAGTTGACGGCAATCGCTGAAATTTTATACGCTAATATCTTAAAAGAATTTTTTATATAATTTAAAAAACGGCCTAAATCGGGCAACGCCTTCGTGAAGTTGTCATACAATAATTAAAAAAAATTTATAAATACTGGGAAAAGTGTCAGTCCCACCCACAATTTTTTTAATCCACTGAAAAGTTCTTCAGAATGCCAAAACCTATAAAATTGGCTATAAACCTTTTTATTGACCGATGAACCTTTCTACAAATAATTTAAAAAATCAATTTTAACGAGTTAACTTGCCCAGAAGTGTGGCATATATGTACAATTGCAATTCCATACGAAAACGATCAAAATCAACTTTCAGACCCGACCCCGTCCGGATTCGATGAAACTTTTAGAATTAATTAAGTATTAAAAAATACTCGACCCATATTTTTTTGTTTAGCATGACGACCTGAGGTCTTGGATATAGGGTGACTGAAAATTTATGGTTTTCACTGTAAAGTTTTTTAATATGCTGATTACTTGAGACCGGGTTACTCGATTCTTTCGTGCGATATGGTAAATTATTGGTATTAAATGATGCTTTCCAAAAAATAAAAAAAATTTATTAAAAATTAAAAAAAAAAAAACAAATATTGAAGAAAAATTAAATTTTTATTAATTTTGAATTTTTGACCCAAAAAATATGATTTTTGAAATGCTCCAACATTATATCATATCAAAAATTTGCGGATGTTCAGCTCTTAGTTCAGAAAATATAATTATTTTTTTATCAGCGTCTCTCCAAAATTTCATATAAAAAAATGAAAATGAAAAAAAAAATGATTTCTTTTACTGTTTTTAAATATCTTAATGAAATTTTCGGAAAATTTGCAGATCATATTGCACTCGATTCTCTTCAAGTGATCCTTGAAATGCTTTAAATATTTTTATTTTTCTTTAGCAAAAAGATGATGTGGAATTAATTTGCAAATTTTCTCTCAAGAGACATCAATGAATTGGGTCTCCATAAAATTTACGAAATTCCGTCAAAATTTTTGTTTTCACTTTATTTAACTTTTGGTTGCATCTTGAGTATAATATTATTGGTCTTAGACCAATTATAACTTTTTCTCCAAGAGATAGAAAGAACTTACGCCATCTATTTCTGAATAAGCATACTTATAATTCCATCTGATAAAATTTCATTAGACGCGTTATTTATTCACTGATTCCCTCAAACTTCAGCTCACCTTGAAAAAATAACGATCTAGTTCTTCCGATTCTGTCACTATGGCAAGTTAAGACTATTACTTTTAAGGTTATCCAACATAATTTGAGTTTAACTGATATTTTCTGATATTGCCGTTGTCTTAAAAAAAGTTTAGCGATGGGGAAGGGCCAGGTTCCCTAGTTGCTGTTGTTATTTCGTCTATATAAAAAACTGTACCACTTCTAAATTTTTTCAAGAATATTACATTACCAAAACACCAATAACTGGGTTTTTCAAGTACTCACGATTCAACCCAAACATTACAACAACAAAATTTTATATGTTACATATTATGTTTAGAAAGTTAAGAGGATTTTTCAATCATAAATTATGAATCAACCTATAACTACTGAACGATATACGCACCCATGATGGTGATGTTTTCAAATTTATTGCATAGATAATAAGAATTGGAGCTTTCCAAAATAATTTTGTTTTTTTCTATTTTTAATTTTACACTATAATTATTATGTAGTAAAATATTGTGTAATATTACACAAATATTTTTGGAGTGCAGTTGATACGCGCGATCTGCTTTCTCCAAATACTACTTGGTCTTACTGCCTAACGATTCCTTAGTGGATATCACAGTCTCGAGAGCCTGATATGCAATGTTGTTTCTGTTGTTGTTTGTGTGATTTTTTTTCTCTTATTATTGTTGCTTTTGTTTTAAAGTCGAAGTGCGTAGTCAATTTCCAATTTCATATTCTTTTTTTATTTCCCCAACGTTGCTTTCCTATTCGGAGCCTCTCTCCATAATTCTTCAATTTTGATGCAGTCTTTACAGTGAATGTTTATAGGGCGGGGTACAATGCAAATAACAATTTATAAAAGTTTACAGATGGCGTGTATTCAATTCGGTAATCTGGAATGTTTCGCAACAATAGAAACAATAGTATAAATTCTATATACTACGGATGTGTGGAACAGTTTACCAACTTTTTCATTCCCCCCGATTATTAGCAAAATGTGTTCAGGGTAGGCATGTACCGTCATCTCGTAAACTCAAATCCAATAATATGAAAATTTCTATCCATTTTTATTTAGTTTATATTTTCTTCTTCACTGAAGTACTGATGTTCTCCATTTCTGGTTCGTTTCAGCAATTAAAACAGTGACGATATCGCAGCATGGAATGCCCATTTTTAGGCCCGACATCAACAGACATGAGAGATATGTTAAACTATACATTATGATACTCAGAACATATTTTATTAACAATGTTTATTTAAATTAAGTGCGAGAAGGCTTGGGGGTCATAGTTTGATCTAGTACATTTTGAAAAATCTAGTACAGAATCGATTTCCCCTTAGGTCCTGAGAAAAAGTTTGAATACCCAGACTCCTACACTCCGAGGCTTAAATATCCATCCCCATACTCACTTTTATATTCGAACTGAAGTACTAGATTTTTCGCACTTTAGATCGGCTCTAACTCGGTAAAGTTATGTTCGATCGAAAAGCGAGTCAGCTTCATTCAAAGAAGAAAATGTTGCTATGTATATTTTTAGGGTGGGAGTAGGAACCCCCGGCGGGGGTGGTTCCAATACGGCACGTTGCATATTGAATTAATGGTCTCGACGAGTACTATTAGGTGGTGTAGTTTTTTTCCAATTCAGAGAACTTTGTCGTGATGTTTTTGTCGCCGGAAAACCCATTTTAATGCACTTGGGTCACGTACACCCCATAGCTACTGCATTTCTTACATATTTTTTTTCAGTTATTTCTTCCATGGTAATTAGTGCTCTGTTGTAAACATTTTTCTCATAGGAAATCACTTTTCACGACGCACCAATTCTGCGCAATCATGACACGTAGAAAATGTCCGCTTTTCAGCCGATCGCCAAAGCTTTCCCCCGCTTAATTGAAATAAACATTGTTAATAAAAAATGTTCAGAGTATCATAATGCATCGATTAAGACATCTCTCATGTCTGTCCATGTCGGGCCTAAAGTTGTATGAAAAGCAAGCATTCTCCTTTTCCCCTTTAACATCTTATATCGATTCCAAATTCCTATTGAAATGAAGAATTTTTCAACAGGCATAGTGTAAATCTTTCGTCTCCTTCTCTCCTTTAGGGTTGAACAAAGTTAAAAATTTGAGATCTGAAATCATTTTTTTTTGTTTCAACTGTTTTTTTTTCAAATTTCATCGGTATTAGTTTTTCAATATCGAAGAAGAAGGGTGCATCGGTTGGAAGTTATAGGAAGGAAATATCTCTAATAGCTCCTACTTTCAAAAAACCGACAAATTTCATAACCACACTCTCCATCCTAACCCACATCCCCTCTGGAGGAGAGGAGAAGGGCCTGGCTTAGCAGTTATTGGGAAGGCCAAAAGGTTGTACATATACTTCTAGTGGTGACCGTACAGCCTGTACTTTTTAAGGTACGGGGTGTTTGCTGAATAACTTAAATATTTTCTTAAGCGGGTATTCTAGTCTAGAAATTCGAAATTTTTTTTTTTTTTTTTCATATTTTCAAAGTTTAACTATTCAAGAATATGCCTACAAGAGGATTTTTCAAATTTGTATCTTTTATAATTAGTGTTCACTTGCATCCAGCTGGTAACAGTTGAATTCTAACTTCCAAACCACGTGGACGTATGGACTTTAATGGGTAACGCCTCTGTAACGGCTAAAAGAAAAAAGGTTTTTTCACGCATTTTTTTCTCGCAAAAAACCTTTTAAGGGTATTATCGGGCATACATTGAACTTTATTGATAAATTTTTGACAGCGAAAAAAAAACAAAATGGCGGCTCCACAGCCATCTTCCCGGGACATGTTTCGGAGCAAGTTTGACGCATTTGGTGGCGGCCTCCATTTTCAAAGGAAAAAAAAATGTTCTCGCACGGGACCTTTTTTTTCTCTTATTCTAGAGGGTTTAAACTATTTTTTAAGCCAATAAAAAAAAAACGATTTTTCAAAAAATTTACAGTGGTGTTACGCCTTAAATGCGTTTTTCTCGAAACTGCCTTTTTCAAGACGATGCCCACGTTTTCTAAAGTTCTACTGGACCGATTTATTTGAAATTTTTTTAGAGTCTTCTTTATAGACTTGTCTATGTCCGGAACTAGCCGCATACCAAAATTTCAATTTTTACTATTTTTAAAAAATTCGAAAAAGTCAAAAAAATGGTACAAAAATTGCTTTTTTTTTAGGCAGCGGCCATTTTGTGAAAAAAAATTTTTTCAACTTTTCCCTAGTTCCGGACATAGCGACATTACTCTAGACTAATAATCTTGTTTACTTTTTTTCGGATTGCTTGGCGGGTTGGAATCGTGGGCAAGATCACGCGCCAATTTTTTGAGGCCACCCACTTCATCAGCTGCTAATTTTTTGAAGTTTTAACTTCTTTAATTTTTTCTGTATTCTTGCAATGTTAATAAATAACTCTAAAAAAATGGATAGAAAAATATTGATTGCCTTTTTTTTTACGGCACTTCAAAAATCACCTAAAATTCGGACCTCTAGACTAGAATACCCCCTTAATCAACTTGTTATCCGAAAAGTTTGAAATTCTCCTCACCATGCAATTTTTTTTTTCTAGGTGAGTGCTATTACCTCCTTTCATTTGAGCCTCTCACCAGGAAGGAAACACCCTGTTTGTATACGTTAAAACTCTTTCAGCTGTGCGTTTGGTTCCTCAACACTAAAAATCCTTAAGCGTATTTCACGTATAATGACCCCGATGTCTTATCTTCTGAAACACCAGACATTTCGCCGTTTTCAAATTATGCAAAAAATAATTTCCCATCTCCAGCTCTCTGCTCCATAACTGCATAATGCTAAAAATTCAATATATTTGGAGGAAAATTCTCCTTCGGTTGAATTTTATTACATACTAATACTACCAAACTGTAACAAATTCAAATTTTTACGTAGATAATATTAACCTTTAGCACAATCGGCCACCTTGACCTCCATGCATGCTTGGGATCTTTTTTCGTCCCTATATCTAAGGAAATAAAAAAAAACTTTTATTAATTCGTGGTTATGTAGACTAATATAGATAGGTGTCTTCTTCAAAATTAAAATAATCTTTTTTTTTTACAAAAACCTCAACATTAACAAAAATTAGCATCTCCAAAAAATCTATAAATCAAATCAGTAATCTTCTTCAAAACCATACCATTGACCCAAAACTGAACAATTCAGAAACATTCCTACCTACAATCTAGCTAGACCCTCCGTGTCCCAATATTAACTTATCACGCCGCAGCTTAAAAAGCAGTATGTAAGCTAACAACAACACCACCACCACCGGACCTGATCCAAAGTAAAACGAAAGACTTAAATAAAAACGACGAACTTTTGCGTGTTCGTCACACCATCAATAGTCGCCAGTCACCTTGATTTTAACACAAATAGCTCCGTCCTTTTCCATCTCTCCAGTTATAAATTAGAGAGCTCATCACTAGCACATTGAAATAAGAAGCAGAGGTATATAGGGAAAACATTGCGGCTTATATACACCAAAAGAATATATTGTGTCATGCGCACCTCTGTCAGCCAATGAAAACTTCATCTTTAAGGCTCGGTGGGTGTGGTGCTGTTGATTGATTTTTTTCTCTTTTTTTCTCTTCTTCTTCTCTATTTCTTTGTAACTAGAGCTTTGGTAGATGGATGAAGGCTTCACGTTTGGCTTTTGACGTCACTTTTTTTGTTTTCCTTTTTTGTTTGTTTGTTTTACAGATTTTACTTTATTTATGTATTCCGTGGTTGACAGGGAGATGGAAATCTTTGACATTTCAAGGCGATCCTATATAGATACAAAAAAAAAAAACTGTGACTTTTCTTCTAACTAACTACACTCGAGTGATGTTTGTTGGGGTTTTTGTTTTTTTGTGTTTTCTATTTTTGATGATTTTTTACACGTGGTCTACATTATTTTCCCAATTTCCACCTAGCGCACACACTCTTTTTTCGCCAACCTGCCCTGTTCACTTTTTCCATTGTTTTTCTGACGAACGAGTCTCCCCAGAGCATTTGCATATAATCGTCAGCATCACCACAAGCAAAGGACACTTTGTCCGTAGGCAAATTTCAATTAGGTAACCTATCACGGCTGCTGGACTAATGCGTTTTACATGTTGCCCGTGGCTCTGTACGATGCTACCTAGAAAGCTTTGACTATTTTGTGGGTAGGTAGTCAACGTTTATTTACTCCTTCGTTGCTGGTCGATTTTTAATGGAAATTGTTCCACAGCAGTTTTCCACGTCAGATAGAGAGGGCGAAACACGGTTGCTCCTATAATGCAGCACGGTGAAAAAGCTTTTAAGGTAATCGGTGTGAGATCAGAGGGAGGGATGCATACATTTTTCATTTTTAGTTGCAAGAAATCTGAGAATAATGGCCGGTAATGGATTTGAATTATTTTGCGCAACTGATTTGAATGGAAATTCTTGTATTCGATATTTTTGAATATGCATTGCAGTTTTTGGTCTATAGCTAGGCTGCTATGTGAACAACGGTGTGGCTATTAAATGTTTTAGGTATGTACTGGAAATTATAGGATATATGTATGCCATGAAATCGAAAATGTTGGTCTATATTTAATTGAATTAGGTATTTCTCAATTGATATAGGTATGGTATAGGGTCCTTGGGAAATTATCCTTTATGCATGGATACTTTTGTCGGTGGACAAGAAAGAAAGAAAGTGCTGGAAAATGATGTTTATATTGAGGCAGGATAAGTTTATTTTATAATTAATTTGTTATTTTTATTTACTGTTAATTAATTTATGACTGTTATAGACACTTTAGACAAGATGAATATTCGTGGTAAAACTATCTGAGTAAATTCATTATCTTCTACATTTTGTGTCATTGCTAGTGAATGCATTTATGAAGTAATAGACTACGTAGATTATAGAGTTATTAAAAAAAATAAGTCTCTAAGACCTACCGAGGCTACTTTGTGATACTCCAAAGTGATTAATTTAAGTAAAATTATAGCTTAACATTTTTGCATTTTTTTAGCTACTGAAAAAAAAAATTATTAGTTAAAATGACAAATCACGATTAGTTGATTGTACATTAGTAATTCGCTAATTGATTTGAAAAAACAATTAAGTGATTAATAAAATTATAAGTGGTACCTAATTCGATGCAATTTCTAATTGGAATTAGTTGATTTGACTTCAGTTATTTTGGAAAATACTTAAGTTGTAGCTTCGAATTCAATTTGTTCAGTTAATACTTATTTAATGATAAATTAACTAATCATATTTCAGACATTTCAGACATACATAGATATTAATAAAATCAACATATAATTATTAATTTTTTCGCAGGAACAATTGGACAATGAAACTGTTTGTTTGTTTTTAAGAATATGGATTTGTTATATTAGCGAATTTATGCAATTAATAATTTACAGATGAGACCTCTCTGATCGCTGGGTCGTAAAGTTCAATCACTTTTTTTGCACTTAAATGCATTTTGTAAATTTATTGAAATTATTTTCAATAAATTTCAGTCTGTTAGACGAGAAATCTTCTTCGTATAATTAATAATTTCAACAAAGAAATTGATAGATTGTTATGGTCGTAGCGTACTGCATATAGCAATATGCTACACGGAGAGTTACTGCAGCATGTATGCCAGCCGGATGCCATACCGACAGTCCGCACGTACCCTAGCTCGAAAAAGCTCGTACCTGTCAGCGGATAAGAAGAAGACAATCGATCTGTCTTGTCAAACCGTGAAATCGAAAGGTCGCGAACAAAGTGAAGACAACAAAATCAACAATTTTCAACGGCATCGGCGGGAAATCTAACCCTTACGGTCAAATAAATCCATCACCGCCACCATCACTATCATCTAGAACAGCTCAAATCTGTTAGAGAATCCTAAATTGCACATGCAGCTGGAATTGCAGCAGCGATTGCAACTGTCGCAGCCCCTGATTCTAATTTACCAGCAGTAAGTCAGGGTGGAAGAGGTACACCACAATCACCACCACAACAAATATCATTGCGGCCACTGCCTGCACACCACTCACCTTCACAAACGGTAGTGCCTTAATCAATTTACAGCTTAAAAGTGGAAGCGGTGATAGTAAGGGTAATATATCTGCTAGCAGCCCAAGTGGCAGCGGGACCAGTGAATGGGGTGCATTTACTCGCCCACGTTGTGGTAGCTCATATGCCCGTCCTCATGGTCCAAATTGGCATAAACGTTTGGAATGCGGTTTTATTTATAATAAGATATTCTACAGCATATTGAACGGATTATTACTGTTGGTCTACACATTTTATACAACAAAGAATATAAAAATCAAGAAACATACGATAATATACTCAAGTTTCTTAAAAGAAATTCGAGAGAAATTTTCCGATAAGTGCACAAATGAGGTAAGCAGTTCCGCAGAACTAGCTACATTCGTTCAAAGTTTGTAAAGGAAATTATGGTTATCTCTCCCCTATCCAGGTATTATTTTGTTGCATAATTTTTCCAATTCAATTGTTCACATGAATGAAATTTTCTTTTACACAAAATCTCAAATCACTTTCACATATCAGAGAATAATTTTTTTTTGAAAAGAACGTATGGCGATAAATAGATTAATTTTAATTTTCTTTTTATTTTAATTATTAGTACGAAGTTAATTTTATTTTAAATTCATTTTCGACATATTATAATTAGTTTAAATTAATTAAATTTAGGATTGGAAGTTGTTGCAAGCCTCTGAAAAAGAAGAAAATTTATGTTCATGGCTTGAGTAATAATAATAATGAGGCCTGATAGTTTTGCAAAAGGCGGTATTTAAGCTATAGTTTAAGTTTTTCCTTATAGGCTGCTTCTTCAAAGAAGTTCACTTGAATTTTATCATTTCCAATTAAGAGTTTTTCTCTTTTCATATCTCTCATTCATATAAAACTGTTATATAAGTCAAATGGCACACGCTATCTTTTCTAGTTATCTGAATAACTAGTGACATTGAAATCATTTTTGAGGATTTATAATTTCCTAAAAAGGAAATTGTTTATTATTATATTATTTTTGGCATGAGATGAGATGAGCTCCTTGAATTATTGCGTTATTAAGTTTCGTACGTAACCAGTCTCTAGGCTGTGATGTGTGCCCTTGGCTTGGTGGTCGAACCTATTTAGAATAATAAATGCAATATTTAGATATAAAATTTTAGAAAAAGAAAAAGAAAAAAAATTAGATGTATCCGTACGTTCACGTCCAGCATCACAATCTATCAGAAAATGTGGGAGGAGAACGTGTTTTTGTTTTCATTAAAGGAAAAACTCTTTTTATTAGGAACAGAGAATATTTAAGTGATTTGTAAGCAAATATCGATATATAGTATAGAAAGACAGGATAAAGTAAAGAGACAAAATTTTATTGTTAAAGAATTATTTTCTAAAATTTTCAATTATAACGTGAACATGAATTGTTGAAAGTTTTTATTTTCTCCTTCGTTTTCCCGGAGCCCTCTTACATGAAGGTCGTCTGGGTCCGCTAGTCTCTCTCTTTACAGGTCTACCAGGGACTCTGAAAATAACTGCCCTAACAGTCAGATGGGTGGTTGGGGCGTGCAATGAAGGCATACCATCTGCGCCTTCGATATGGTTGTACGTAAGTGACGTAAGGGTCTCTTCAGGACCGAATGTGTGCCAGCGTTTTACTTTGTAGGCACGAAATTTTTATTTGTATATGGCAGGCGGCAGCGGTAGGCTTTTCGTGGAACCTCCCCACACTCTCCGCCAATAGCCGAGGCGAGCTAGCGTGTCGCCCTTTAGTCAACACTGTCCGCCGAGTGATCTGCCAGTTCATGCTGGCAGTCTGGACTTCACGTCCAAGCCAATCACTCTACATACTACCATAACAAGATTTTTTTAATACGAAGTAACCTCACAATTTTCTAAATTAACGAATTGCATTAGTTGATATGAATAATATAAATTTTAATTCACTACATCCAGTGTTGGGCGTAATCTGATTGCAGCGTAATTTAATTAATAATTCCATTACAGTTTAGTCAAATTACAAAATAATCTAATTAAATTGTATTCGATTACATATCAATCAGATTACTTATGAGAGAATATGTAATCTATCAAATGTGTAATCTCTTACAATATAATTAGATTATTTTGTAATCTAATTACATTGTAACAGATTACTTTGTAGATTACTTAAAAGTAATTATAATATAATGAAATGAATCGAAAGAAAATGGTATTGTTCTCGTACGAAATTAGTTTTAGGGAGTTTTATGAAGAATTAGAATACAAAAATCTTAAATATCTTAAATGTTTTAAATGTAATCACAATAATTAGATTAACATGTAGTGGGATTAACTTGTAATCGATTAATGTGTAATCAGATTAACTTGTAATCACATTACACGTTAATCGATTACATTATGTAATTATGGAAATGGATTACATTAGTAATCTGTTACAAAGTAATCTGTTACAAAGTAATCTGATTACAGATTACATGGTTAATTGTAATTGTTAATCATTAATCAGATTACATTTTGCCCAACACTGACTACATCATTAATAAATATTTTTATACTCTTGATTATATCTCATAGGTTATAATGAGACTATCATTTCGCTGGTAACGCATAGGTATTGCAATTAAAGAAAATATGGATTGAACACGCACGCATAATATTTAGGTATTAATTGTTATTTTGATTTTTGCATGTCCTTCCGTTTGTCAGTTTATCCGTCCGTCTGTCAATAACTCGAGAGTGTGTTGACTTAGAGAGCTAAAATTCTGTATATGACATTTTCGAAAAAATAATAAATATAAATTCAACAATTCTTATGATATCCCAGATGAATGCCCGTATAAAATTTCGTATGGTCACCAATCTATGCTAATTTGATTTTTGAAGTGGTTTTTCGCATATATTTCTAGAACGGTTTGTCGGACAGAAAAAATTATTATAACCAATTTTATAGGATTTCGTATTCTGAAGAAGTTTTTAGTACAATAAAAATGTCTTGGACCGATCGTTTTCACAGTATACGTAAAAAACCTAAATTTTTATATGGCAACACCAAGAAGGGGTTGCCCGATTTAGTTGATTTGTTATTACTATAAAAACACCATGTACCAAATTTCAGCTCTGTATGTCGTCGCGTTTTCAGGCACTGTTCAAATATATATGTAGTAGTAATTTTTATAAAATGGTACAATTACCTTTGGTAAATGGATAGATTTTGTTAATTTTATCTTTGGCGGGCAAGAGAGAATAGATATTCTAATTTTGAACGTTATGGGCTATGCCTATGGCTCACATTACCCCTAACACTTCCGAAACGGGCCATTTCTTATATAAAACGCCGTATGAAGTACTAACTACTCAAACCAACTACTACTTAACATAGCTGAGCTAATGCGACTAAAAAGAGGATTGCAAGACATGTGTAAATTTCATAGTCCAATGAGACTTTTGCCACACGTTGGCTTGGGAAGGATAGTATGCTGCCGATACGACCAGATTTAAAAGATAGACAGTCACAGACCCTTGAACTTTTCTTTACTTTATAATTAGATTAGATTTTTCAAATAGTTCAAGCAATTAAGTCAATTCTAAACAAATTCTTAATTCCACCAGTGTCCGAATGAAAAGTTAAATTTTAACCCGGAAATTATACGTCTCGAACTAGTTCTAGTGGTCTGTATAAGTTATTGGGTATTCCTCTGTGTAGGCAAATAGAAGAGCTACTAGTATACAAACTTAAACTCGTTCGCTTTTTTTTAAGTGGCCTAGTACAGCTTGGATGGAACTTCAAGCTTGTGAGTGGGGAGTAATAATACAAAACAACATACCACTTTCGTCGAAATCGTTTCAGTGAAAGCAGCTCCTGTATTTCCATTAAATTTGAGAAAATCTTGACTTCGGAAGGCAGAAATGATTCTTCTGTGAAATATGGATCTTGCATTGCGTGTTCAGATTTAATTCGTTTATTTGGATCTACTAAAATTAACTTCTGTAACAAATGGAATGCCTTACTGTCTGGCTTAATTTTATGCCTTTCCATAGATTGGGCTAAAGAACAATTTGCATTAAAAAGTCGTGCAAATCCAATATCTGCAATTTTTACACGACCACGTTCATTACCATCGCCCATTGCAAGAATGTTTCAGGTTTCAAATCACAATGCAGGACCCAATTTGTGTGCAAATAATGAATTCCATCCGAAATTTGAGACAAGAGACTTTTACCATTCCTTTTGGTACAACTGTTTTCTTAGCAGCTTTTGCTGCTCTATGGAACGTGATAATGTGCCACGGGTCATGCTCTACAGTCAAAGGAAAAACCAATTTTCTATCCGTGTGGGATAAGAAAACTCGAATGAGGTTAATAACATTTGAATGTTTCAGTTCCCGAGCGATGCTATTTCCCGGCAAGCCGGTATCTTCGATTTGTTGGAGAGCAAACTCTTTCACATTATTTCCTTCTTTCCTTCTGGCTTTGTTTTTAAATTGAAACAAATTTGACGTTTTCATACCATGCACATATGACACTACTCAGTCGGTCAGCTGTTCCATATCGAAAAACAGATATCGAGCAATAGTGGAGCCCCTAACCAAAGTAAGGACTCGACCCAAGTCTGTCGGTACCATCCCGTACAAAATTTTAGCCATCTATCGAGTATGGCAACCCCACGAAGGTGTTGCCCGATTTGTCTTATTTTTGAACTTAATTTTACTTTTTTTTTAAAGTCCGTATACAAAATTTCAGCGTATACGCGTTCTCGAATTATCGTGCGCACAGACCGACGGACTGACAGACGGACATGCAAAAATCAAAATAACTTTTAATATTATGCCGTGGGTGTCCAATCCATTTTGCTCTACCATCATTATTTCTATGCGTTACAAACGGAATGACAAACTTAGTAATTAGTATTCCCTATAGATTTCATCTAGGGTATTGAAACCCATACAAAAATTATTATAATTATTTGTATACTGCGGGAAAACGTTTAGCGTCAATTTGTTCTTGTATTGAGAATTTTTTTTAGATTATTAAAACCTGCAATTATAACCATTTTTACTGTTGCTTCATCGTTCTAGAAACTTATAAGTAAAACCATTAATTTAAACCAATACATTTGTTGAACCGACAAATCTGAATTTTGCTTTGACAAATCTGTTTCAAATTCAATTTCGTTTGGACATGTTAAAACTCAATTCGTAATTTCTTTCGGCTTATACCCGCTGAATCAACAAATCAGATACTTTTGTCTAATATAATTCACACATAGAACTTATACTGAGTGTATTATATGAGGTTTACCTAATATATTCTTCAGCATCTACAGCAGACAGAAACTCTCAGTCATACTGATGAGTATACATAGAGTTTCTGCCCATACGAAACGCTTTTTTTTTCTTTTTAAATATTGTCAGCCTACTGCGGGCAAATAATAAAATCATATAGAAATAAAAATAATAAAATTGATTCATGGCATTCTATTATTATGATCAACAAAAAAATTACTTGAACTTTCCAATTTCATTGTGCATATTTTAACAAATTCGATTAGTTGTTCAATTGTTTTAATTAATGCAATATACAAAATAAACTAAGTAATTAGTTAATTTTTTGAATTGAATTTGTTGAAAGAGTATCTAATATTAATTAGTCGATTGTCTAATAGTTGCCTATAAAGACTGTTTTAATTTCTATTTTCTCGAAATTTATTAAGGTAAAAATTAGTTAATTCAACAAGAAGTTTAGTTGAAAAAACAAAAGATTTTCGGATACGCAATTTCGAAAGATTGTCAAAACTAACTAAACAAATCGGTGAATTCACAAGTGTTATGACTAAACTAGATTAACTAAATCGACTAATGTCCAGTGGCGGGGCTTGCTCTTGGGGCAAGCAATCAGCTTATAATTTTACAAAAGCGCTAAATAACCGTGCGCTCAAGTACTATTACAGCGGTTCTAATAAATTATCTATACCCCTCTCCAGTAACGCACCCAGGATTTGGCTTTGGGGAGAGTACCATAGGAGTCCCAAGTCCTAACGAGTCCGAAAAATAGGGCTCTAAGGTCGCGTCCTGCACCCATCTGAGCACTTAAGGACTGCTATTGTAGAATAAAAGGTTTTATTTTATTTTATCGTACTTTGTAATAATATACAGACCACATTTTATACGTAATTTGTAAATTATGTTAAAAAAAACTAACATTCTGGAGGGGGGCTGGTCCCGTTCGCCCCCCCCCTCCCCTCTTGGTGCGCCGCTGCCCCTCTCGATACCCCCTTCTTAAGAGATCCAGGAGTTAATTTTTGAAGAAAATAGACAACTGCAACAGTGAACTGTGTCGACTGTGCGAAGAGAAGGATGATGCCACGAAACATCATATGTGGGTATCCTGCGGTTGCAAGGTTGAAAATCATTGGAGAAACGTGTTTCCAAATAACGTTTGCAAGTTACCCCAAGGGCAATAATCGAACTCGTAAAAATGATAGATTTAACCGAGGACACAATTGATCAACTCTGGTTGCTGTGTCCGCATGGTCTTAGTGGACTAGTCTCCCTGCTCTTAACCTTAAGCTAAAGTAGGCAGTAGACCTGATCTTCAGTTTTTAGTTCCTTGCTTTCAAATTAAAATAAAAGGAATTAAAAGAACGATTATAGTCAGGTCGCACTGCACTTACTTAAATATTATACACTCAATTTCAATCAAAGCTGTAAAAAAATTTGAAATTTTTCGTTTTCCCGAAAACGAAGGCAATGATAACTACAGAATATGGAGAGATACTCAAAACTGTTCTAACGCACTAGTTCAGTTGTCTGGTAATAACGGTATTTGAGCTCTGTAAATAAAATTTGCAATATACGAAAAAGGAAAATATCAAATACGTTTATAACAGAGTGAGTGAGAAATTCTTTTGAGATGTAGCAATTTTAGGATTAAACGTTTTTCGATTGTTGATGGAAGCAAAAATAAAACCACCTCGTCCAGGCAGTACTGTCGGTTGTGATATCATAGATATATGAGCCCGGACGTGTTCGAATGCTATACTTTTTGTTGCTATACTTTTTGTTGCTTTGTTTTTGAATGTTTTATTCAGAGGGAGGTGATTTTATCTAATTCCTTCTCTTTAATAGTTTACAGCGAAGGATAAATAAAAAGGCTTTAGGGAAAATATTTTTTAATGAAAATATTTTGAAGAAATTATTTGTCGTAATTTTTTATTTTTTTTATTAAATTAAATCGGAAAACCTAAGAGAAGTAATGCTTCCCTGGCATCCAAAGATGCCACGCCACTGGTAATGTCAATAAGTTTTCCTAACGAATATGATTCGTAACCTGAAAATCAACTGATTTTATTTGTTGATAAAACAAATTCATTGGAGTAAAGCAACTAATCCTTTTTTTCAGTGTTTTTTTTTTGTCATTTATTGTAAGCGAAATTCTTAAACGATGCACTAAATGTATTTAGATCAAGTCAAAAACTAATCATTTGCAGGCCATTGGTCGAAATAAAGTATTTTAATAAAAAAAAAACCACTTCGTAGATGAAACATCGAATTATTTATGTTTTGAAATTCGAATTCGAAAATAATTTAAGTCATGTTTAAAGATTAAAATGGCAACTATGAACTTGATGATATTTTGAAAATTTTTTGACTTTTTTCAATTACGTATGCTTCTTTTCGAAAATTTTCGAAAATTGACATCCTAAAATATAAATGTCCCGCTTAAATGCTCCGAATAAATTCTTTTCATCTATAATACTGCCTGCAATATGGTATGCAGACTAATAAGGTATATACCCAGTACTTTTTTTTAATGTAAATCATCAGGTCACAATGGGCAATGTTACTTGGAAACCTATCAAATGCAAGTTAAATTTCAAAACAAATTATATCCATTTTATACTAATGAATCCAAAGTTTGCTTGCAGTTGACCAAAAACGAAATCTCGCAACTATCTCGAAGCAGTATTTGGTAAGTTTGGGCATATTCAAGGGTAATACAAAAAAGTTTTTCCGGCATTACATAACCGTTGATGGAAGCATGGACCAATATGAAAGAGCAGTCAAAACGGTGAATAACGATTTAATCGGCCCGAAAAGTGATGACGACAAGCTTCTGGGATTTGCATTGCATAATCTTCATCGACTATACCTACAAAAGTGGAAAACTATTACAGGACAGTGTTAAGCATATCCTTGTTGAATCGATTTTACACACCACGACAATGATTGTATGTCTCTAATCGACATGAACTGAATTGTTGAATTGCGTTATGATATGTTTCCTCATCCACCCTATTCTTCAGCTTTTACTCTTTACTGGTTACTTTTTGTTTTATAAATGGTTATCATCTCTTCTTGAGGAGCAGAGCCTCTTCCAAGCTTTATTTTATCAAATTTCTCAAAGACTTTGTTGTACTTTGCGCGCAACCTTCACACCAAAATAGATATACCAGTGAGAAAAAGAGCTTACAGTTTTATCAAATACATGCTCATGCGGTCAATCACAGACAGAAAGCCATAGGTCGTCTAGCTTAGAAATAATTACTTAAATCAAAAGATCGTAGTGATTTGATATTAGCTACCAGTTGAATCCACATGCGTCGAAAACTAGAAACCTACTTTTTCCAATCAGATCACTATCAGTAATAAATAAGAATCCTCGGGTCGAAAACTATCTACATCAAGGTGGAAGAGCATCAACTGATAGTGATAGTAGGTATACGAATTCCGGATATCATCAAGCCTTCGATTTTAATCAATTTGCCGTAGTAATACAGATCTATCTAACGAGGGCGACAGTTTATTTCTCTGCTACTACAAAAAAAGATGAAAACAGACCATTTTAGATTAAATATCTACAGGGAGGCTTTCAGAATACTGCATAAGATGCAGAATTGTTGGGAATACGGACATAAACTTATGTTCATAAAAAATGATGGATTCTGCTATACTGACAACACAAGGTCGGACAAGGAAGTTAGCCGACAAAAATAGTTGTAGCGGAAGTTCACAAGAAAGAGCAATCATGATTGTCAAAACTGATGAATACAATTCGGCCTTATGGATAAGCGAGTTAATTTGAACGTTCACCTGAAGATATAATCAAGGGTGAGTCTGGTTCAATGAAACTGTTATAGAAACTCAGAATTAATATTAAAGGAAGTATATAGAAATTTTGTGTATGGAAGCTATGTTTAAGCTCAAGCCCATCAACAATTTAAATAGTCCACAAAAGGTATATCGCAGCCAAGCGTAGCAAGAATGGATAAATTGCAGTTATGACAGAAAATAAGGAATTCTAGTTTAAAAAGCTTAGCATCAGTATAATTCTCCAATTGACTAAGTATCAGTCCGACAAATCACGTAGAAATAGCAGAAAAAACATCTTTAGCATCAATGAAGTTCAATGGTCAATATTTCCAATTTCTTTTCTTTTTTTTATTATGTTATGGAATCTGGAATCATATGGAATAAATATCGGAAATACGTAGTAGCATTGATTATTTATAAATAGATGTGTCCAGAATCATTGACGTCTTATAAAGGAGATGTCGCTACGTATCTTTCGTTTGTTATTTCCAGTTTTAAAACTTCTAATAAAAGAATTATTAATGACTGGTAAGGAGTTTTGATTTAGTTTTGAAACATTTTTATATTATATTCTGTAAAAATTGTATTTTTACCATTAAATAAAAGTTTCAATGACATTTTTGACAAGTAGCGACATCTCGTTTCTAAGACGTCAATTATTCTGTGCACATCTATATATAAATAATCAATGGTAGTAGGTAGTTTCTTGCAGTAAGTTTTAATTTTATTAAATAATTCTTGAAAATCCTTAATAAAATAAAAATACTACTACTCCATGCTAATCTAACACAATTCATGAATCAATTATCCGGCTGGAAGGACCAAAAACTATAAGGTCCGAGTAAACTAAGAAATCATCCATTCTCTGGACCAAAAATTAAAGGAATGTTGAAAATAGATTTATTCCTTCTTAAGAAAACTCTTAAATAAATAATTTTATTGTCTTCCATTTTTTCTTCCTAATCGCGCACAGTCTTTATTTCAACCCCCCTCCCCCAACCCTACCCCACTGTAAGATTCAAATGTTACCTTTTCCTGCAGTAATTCGATTATTTCCGCCATAAATGGAAAAAACGTGTGACGCCATCATGTAGAACTTTAAAAAACAGTCAACTACCAATTTCCCAAAAGCAACGAGTCGTGAATCAATTTCTGTGTAGGTGTATTGAGCACCACCTTATTTATAATTCCATTCCTCACGTGGCACAAATTCTAGCTATAAGTAGTTTATGCAAAAATCTGATTCGCTACAAGTATATAACACCAAAGTGCTCTACTACTGCTGTGAGATATCTTGGCAGAAATAAGTGCGCAACGGATCGAACACCACCCACCCATCCACAACCATCAGTATATACCTATATATCGAAAAAGGTTTCGCCCAACATTAACTCGCTCCCACACGCTACAATCGGAGCTTGTTGACAGAGCATGCATGAGAAAAAGATTTTGCATAAAACCAGGAGCCAAGCTAGAAAATAAGCAATAAAAACTCCTTCTTAAAGATGACTACCGGAAACTACTAGATATTTTCTATTCTCGATAGGCATCCTCCAAAATTCATCCATCGTGAAATATTTCCATGCTCCAACCACCATTACCGCGAGTAAAAAATTTTATACTTGACTTGCTAGCTGTCACCGTCTGACGTCTATGTCGTCGTCGTCTCCATTTCCATTTTCTCATGGGCATGACGTGGGTGTTTAAATATTGTTCAATTGAGGCCTCTCCAATCCTCTATTTACATAGGAATAAAAAAAAAACCGACTTGGTTGTGTTGGTACCATTTATACTTCTCCTCATTCACGCTAGAGTGTACCTATATAGTTCGCTGGCATCTTTTAGTGGGCGTCAAGTAATGCTCTATACTTTAGTTGTGAGAGCACCAACACGGGGTTAATGTGAAATAGGAATTCCTCCATTTCCTCTAGAGCTGGTGGTGAGGTGTACATAAGCGCGGCGTTGTTATAACTGCTCCCCGCCAGCTATGGCTCGCTATGGTACCGATGGCAATTGGCAGCAAACAGCAGCTAGCAAGTGCGCCTCCAATGTGTGTGGGCGCTCTATCTCTACTGTGCTATTCGTTTTACCGGTTTTAACATTTATCTCTGAAGTCGTGTGTTGTGCTTGTGGTGCCTGTGCGTCCGAGGCCCAATCCCAATCCCAGCAGAACTTGAATCGCGCCAGTAGTCAGTCAGTCTTTGGTGCCCGAGAGTTTTAGATCTTTTTGTATAGCTTAAGGGATTGAAAGATGATTTTTTTGATGATGATGATGATGTGAAGCTATAAAAATATACTTCCAGTGATAGTGTCACTATTGGGTAAAAAAGAAAAATATTATTAAAATATTAATGATGATTCAAAAAGTTACAGTGATTAACTAAAATTGTACCTAGTTTTGATTGGTGAATTGTGATTTTAGTGATTTTAGATTAGTGCGCGTATTTTTTTCTTCTATAAAAAGTGAGACTTGGTTTTCATGTAAAAAACAAAACTATTTGAGATCGCAGCAATCCTGTTTGGAAAATATTGGAATATGGCCCTGAAAATGTTATATCGGGGCCCTAGTTCAAGGCTTGAAACTTTAATTGAAAAAATCCAACAGAATAAAGAAGTCAATGGTGGTGGTAAATATAATAAATTTAGTTAAAATGCAATTTTTTTTTTCAATTTTTTTTTGCCATTTTTTTACTTGTTGAAATTTTTATGCCCACTGATAGCCAAGGCTTTGCATATTTTAGATATTTTACAATAAGAACTTTACAAGAAACTCTATTTTTACTATATCCAATTTAAATGGGGTAGATACCATTTTTATGAACATTGCCAGCTTCCGTATATACTTCGTGAGAAATGAGCAGACAACCTGCTGTGGTGGTTTCATGGGATATGAATTTATGTTCAAGTTATATTTGAGCCTGCCGAAGATACCTAGATTGACTTTCTTTTTCTTCAATCCCATTTAAATTTCTCGTACAGGTATTATGTGCTTCATCTGTTTTGAATTTTCTAATTTTCCCATCAGCTAACTCTTGCGCATACTTTTAACATAGCTATAAACTTTTTTTCTTTTTAAATCTAGTTGCGTCCAAAAATTATGCTAAAAATTCGAAATTTCGAATTTAAGGGACTACAACTGAACTGAAATGGTGAGGAATACACAGTAGCAGTTGTATAGTTATGAAAATCCTAGATATTATAATAAAAATTACAACATTGTAAAATTTTACAATTTTTTTACAATACGATTGATATCTGGTTGTCCATTTTTATTATAATTTTTTTCTCATCTTTAATTAGGACATTTACGTTAAGAAAGGCTTCGTTTCATGATTTTAGTTTAGTAGAGATCGGTTCTGAATTGAATTTTCTGTAATTTCGTAGCAAAGACTTTCATTTTAATTACTTCAGGAGTTCAAGATTACAAGCGTTCATTCAAGGACTCTTCATTTGACATAAGTCCACAGGCTTTAGCTTAAGTACACCGCATACAGATACGGCTACCGTATAGTCCATAGACCGGATTTTTGTAGTAGGTACCGGAATGCAATTTAAAAATTTTGATTAAATTAATGATTATCCATAGATAACAAAATTACTTTTGTTTCGAAAGTTTCCTATAGCTTATTTTCAATAACGTACATATCAAAATATACATACCAATATATATGCTCAGCAATTAATTTGATTAGATGCTTTCTGGATGGGAAATTTCAGCAGGTTTATGCGTAAATGATTTGCACTCTCATATTTTACCATTATACTATGGGGTACCTCAAGGATCTCACCTAGGAGCCTTATTGTTTAGTTATGTTCATAAATGATTTACCCATTATTATTTATTATGCCGACGATATTCAGTTATACTACAGCAGGCTTATTGGGCTTTCAGAGACTGTCTGGTTCGGATAAATGGCGATTTGGACAGAATTTATAATTGGTTGGTTGCTACACAACCAACTTTCGTTAAACCCTGCAAAATCTCAATGTCTTGTATTATATCACAGTACTGTATTAACAAGCGCTACCCATTATAAAAACTATTACTAATTTCGGTGTAAGGATGAACTCTAGATTAACGTGCTGCCAGCGGCGCACCGAGAGGGGGGACGAACGGGACCGGTCCCCCTCCAGAATGTCAGTTTTCTGAACATAATTTACAAATTACGTATAAAATGTGGTCTGTATATTATTACAAAGTCCGATAAAATAAAATAAAACCTTTTGATCTACAATAGCCGTCCTTAAATGCTCAGATGGATGCAGGACTCGACTTTAGAGCCCTATTTTTCCGACTTGTTAGGACTTGGGACACCTTTGCCCCCCCCCCCCCACCCCGCCCCCAAATCCAAATCCTAGGTGCGTTACTGCGTGCTTATTGTTGGAAAATTTTACAGCGGTTTACGAAGACAGTGGCTATAAGCTCAAATCCTAAGTACAAGGATTAAGATCAAACTGATCAAGACTCTGATTATTCCCCATTTCTCTCATGGCAGTTTAATCTATTCTAAGTTAGACTCTGTATGCTTGCATAGGTCAAATGTTGTTGCCTTTAATGACTGTGTCAGATTCGTTTTTGGTCTTCAAAGGTTCGATCATGTTTCCCAATTTAAGTATTCTACTTGGGTGCACTTTGGAGGCATATCTTACATATCTCATAGGTATTGATAAAACAAGCTACCTAACTGACTAGATTCAGTTTCTGTAGTCATACCCAACATAACAGGCGAAATTAGGAGGGCTCTTACTTTGTGCAAATAGTGTGATTTTAGACAAATTTGCCATACAATGTGCAGAGTGTGGGCACTGTGGGTACTTTTGAAACTTTTAAGAATTTAGTTAGCTCTGTTATTTATTAACTTACACACGGGATTGTTTCTGCTATTTAGTTTTCTATATTTTGTTTCTCTTCTTTTTTCATATACATATACATATTATTTCATTTAAGATTAATGTAGTTACTTATTGAACTGATTATCCAATTTTTTATTCTCGTCTCTTTTTTACTGTAAAAAATATTAGGACTATTCCTTAAATTTAAGACACGTTTTTCCCTAAAAATAAATGTAATTTTCTCTGATAGAATGGAAAATCAGTTTAATTTTCCCAAATCAATGGAACATTCAATGAATTTAGGTATTTGGCACTTGAAAACCTATAAAGTACGTAAAATTCCCGAAATGTTAGCTCTTTTGGATATGAGGAAGAGAACATTCAATAAATTAGGTATTATGCTGCATTTTTAATGGAAACATATTTTCGTTTATATAATTCACACATTGTTCTTGAAAACAGTTCATAATTGTTTTTCAATATTTTGTTTAAGCGTTCCCAGTGCACCAATATAACTTCCATACTTCTTAGTAGTATGGACCATAAGAAATGAGCTGTTCAGCTTTTAAAAGAGGTGGTCTTCTATCACCTTCACCTATGTGCGGTGCCATCACCTATTCCCTACGTTTTAGGGAATATTCTCTAAATTTGAGGGAATAGTCCTTACATTGTAGGGGGAAAAACAAAACAACAATTTAAAATTCCCTATATTTTAAGCAATGCTCCTTACATTTTAGGGAATATTCCCTACATTTTAGGGAATATTCCCTAAATGAGGGAGAAAAACATAATCTGAGTTTTCCAAGGTGGAGCTTTCCCTAATCTTATCGACAAATTCCTAACCTGCACAAATTGTTACCACTCACTTTGGGGAATTATTTTTTAATGTGTTGATCGTATTTTTTATATCTAAAGTAGGTGCTCATAGTATTTTCTTTTTTTTTTGTAACCTTATACTTTAACATGTACATTTATAAGATTGTAATCTTACGTACATTACCAGCTTGTAAATAAATTGAATTGAACATATCGGTAAGACAAGCGTCTTATCAAAAATTCATCTACATATTTTTGAAGCATGCATTTTAAGCGTGCTATGCTAGAAAATCGAAATTTTTTAATCTATCAGAAAACTTATGTAGGTACAACTAGAAAAAAAATAATAATTGGTCTAAGAAAATTTATTGGCGATATTACTATGAAAATTCACATGTTGATCCGTAAAGTGGTTTTTGGATTTCTTTATAATCCGAATAACTCAACAGTTATTAAAAATGTCTGTGAGACAATAATACGTTAAAAATTGGATAGCAATTTTACTAAAAGTTTACCCGATTCAGTTCATTGTTGAACTAGAATTTTTATAAATGATATAGGTATACCTACAAAAATTCAGTCCAGCTCTCTAAAGCAATGAGTTTTCATAAGAAGTGTCTAAATATAAAATGAAAATGAAATTTTCTACGGCAACCCTACAAAGGAGTTGCCCGCTTCGCATCCCATTTCCGATCTACAGATTTTATCAAATAGCCGTTTACAAAATTTTAGCTCTCGTTTAGTTAATGCGGTCTCAAACAAATTTACATATACTTATCTATGTATGTACATACAAAAATCCCGTCTTGGTATTACACCTGGAGGGTATGGATAGGTCAAGCTTCAAAAAGCAAAAGGGGGAAATCCGAAAAGGATAACGGGACTTAAACAAATGTGGGTATGTTTTTAAAGATCATCCTGTAACCTGTGAACATAACACTCTATAATGATTATTTAAAATTTCTTGGATAGATAATAGTTGAACCATTCCAATCATATATAAATGTTGCTCCTCTTCCTCTCCGTTTTGAAGTTATGGCTAAAAAAAATCAAAATTTCAGTTTTCTTTATTTAAATATTATGTTTAACAAAAATCAACA
This sequence comes from Dioctria linearis, assembly GCA_963930735.1. Classification (NCBI taxonomy): domain Eukaryota; kingdom Metazoa; phylum Arthropoda; class Insecta; order Diptera; family Asilidae; genus Dioctria; species Dioctria linearis. The sequence continues at coordinate 12,023,197 of OZ005740.1, read as the reverse complement.
CCAATTTTTCATATTGGATTTAAGAAGCGCAAAAAATTGTCTATCATACTCTGCAATGTATCCTAAAGGTAACCATTTTTTACATTTTTTTCACTTTCTCTTAAGCATATCCAGCGAAAAAGTTCAATAAATACCAGAAAGTAGATGATAATTGAGGTTTTAAGCCATTTTCAATGGATATGAGTCAACGCGTTCTCGCGATATTATGCAGACGTGGATGTCCGGATGTCCGGATAAACGGACAGACGAACTAACATAAAAAAATCAACCTATCTTTTATTATTATTAAAAATACCTATATTTATTATTTATTATTATTATTATTATGCATGGGTGTCCTATCCAAACGATTCTGCTCTACAATCACTGGTTCATCTATGTAGGGTATAAATATTGTCTAGAATTGCTTAAGAAAATTTATTTCTATTCTTAGTGGTATGATGGAAATGAAAAGACATTGAACTGAATTGAAGTTTTCATAATCACCCTGTAATTCCGAAATGATTCAGATGCCGCTCCCCCTTGCCATATAATTTTTTTTTTGACTATGTAACTACTATCACCTGCCTATGGACCACCATGGATGGTACTATACATATAATTTTTTTTGGAAGAATGTTAACGTTTCCGCCGCTGTAACTCGTTATACATCAGACTTACAAAAAAAGTTTTAATACAAAAAATTTAGGAAATTTAGTATCCTTCAAATTCAGTTATCAGTCATTTTTGTCGTAGGATTAATCGTTGAGGAATTATTTTGAAAACAAAAATTTTGTGTACCTTTAATCCAAGATGGACCGCGCACACACCACGCAAGAGTTAAAGGTTTAACTTTTCTAAATAACTTATATAAAAATCACAACTACCCCACCTTTTGTAGGGCAAAAACCCCTATTGAGTGGACTAGAAATAATAATGGACAAAATTTTAGTTTTAGTTACTAGCTTTAATTAGATGAATTGTCAAAAACCTTTGCCTTTGATTGAAATACAAGTGAGAATAGCTTTTATCAATTGGCTAGCTATGTATAGTTCTTTTCCCCATAATACAGGGTGAACCAAAAGTTCGTTTACTTTTCAAATTATGATTTAAAAGAAACTAGTTATGTGAGATAAAAACTCTTTATTTATTATTAAAGTACACAAATAGGGATTTTATTTTTTATAAATTACATCATCCATAATCCTTGACTATTTTGACACTGCTGCAACCTGGAGCGGAAATTTTCAATGACGGCCTCACAAGTGTTTCGTGAAATATTTTGCATTTCCTCTCGAATATTTTCCTTTAATTCCTTTAGGGAGTCTGGGTTGCTGTTGAAAACTTTACTTTTAAGGTATCCACAAAGAAAGAAATCCATTGGGGATAAGTCCGGGCTACGAGGTGGCCAGTTAATGGCACCTCTTTTGGATATCACTTTTTGTCCAAAAATTTCGCAAACAGCACTTAATGAGTCGTTGGAAGTGTGGCATGTTGCCCCATCTTGCTGAAACCATGATTTTTGATTAAAACCATCGAAATCCTGTAGCGATGGTGAAAAATGTTCTGTAGCGTGGCAATATACCGCTCTGCATTCAAATTTAAACGGACTTTTGGTCCACCCTGAATAATTAACATTAAGTTCTACGTATAAATCTAAAAAACATTCCACTTCTTCTGGCTCCCAGACACATCTATCTTTTAAATTGTTCATTTTTTTTAAACTAAATTGAAGCGCGTCTTTAAAACATAAACACAAATTTAATTTAATTTTTTAAAAAAAAAGCATCTTTCCGGACGAAGCACATTTCGAGATCGATGGCTGCGTTAATAAGCAAAACTGCCGTATTTGGGGAGAGAAGAGGCGAACGCATCCACAAAGATTCACTGTTTGGAGTGCATTGTGGTCTGGTGGTGTAGTTGGTCCGTACTTTTTCGAAAATTATGCTAGAAGAGCCATAACCGTTAACAGTACCAGATATCGCGACATGATCACAACTTTTTTATGGCCAAAACTGGAAAATATTGATACTGTGAAGACACGTGGTTTCAACAAGATGGGGCTAGCTACGTGTCAGCCGGGGAAATTTGCAATTACTGCATTCCAAGCTTCCAGACCGTGTTATTTTCAGAATTGACCTTCAAGATCCTGTGATTTGACACCGTTAGACTTCTTTCTCTAGGGCCATGTGAAAGCACAGGTCTACAATTATAATCCTGCAAACGTTGAAGCATTGAAAGCAGAAATTAATCGAGATATTGCTGAGACAGAGCCGCAACTATGCCAGAATGTGATTGAAGATTTTAATAAAAGAATCAGGTACTGTAGAGACGCCAGAGGTGGTCACATGGGAGAGTATAAATGGCAAACATTGTATTTCAAAAGTAAATAAAAACTTTTTCAGTTTCAATTCAAATTCTATGTCTTTTAATTATTTACTTTTGAAAACTCAATTTGAAAGACCCAGTAGATATGTAGACGACGTACTATGTCTTTGGAAGGGTAGTTTGAGGCAACTCAATAATTATTTGAAGTTCCTGAATTCCTTCCAATTCACAATGGAAATTGAAGAAGATAAACACATTATAATTTCTTAGACCTTACAATAATGAAAAACAACAAGACAAACTCAAATATAAGATTTATAGATTTTATAAGAAAAAGATACATATGCAGACGTAGTCATACACAAAAATTCCTTCACACACTTCAAATATAAACACTTAGCATTTAATAAGAATTTTAAACAGCAAATGTAAAAAAATAAACTTATGAAAGAAATTACTTGTTTAAACAGAATTGTGCAACTGTAAAAACTTGTACCTCATTGTCATATTACGGAGAGATATCGAACAGAATAACTAAAGAACTAAAAAAATGTGATATAAACGTATAGGTTTTAAAACGTTAACAAATCTTAATAGCCACGTGTTAGAGATACAACCGACAAATTAATTAAAAATGGGGTTTATTTCTTAAAATGCGCAGCATGCCAGGGTATATACATTGGGCAAACAGAACGACGATCTTTCAAAGAAAGAATAAATGAAAACTTCAGTTCGCTACTAGAAAATTAGCACATTCCTGACTTAGAACCAGAAATTTTGCATATTTGTTACTAAGGTACAAAACTAAACTTGCTAGAATCACTCGAAATATATCGAGCTCAATTCAATTCGAATTCGACCAAAAGGAGCTTCATTACACGCCGCTATGCAAACCATTGCATTAAATACTGAAGATAGCCGAAGAGCTGAAACCGGTCCACGGAAAATTAATTTTTGTCAAATAAGTGTGGGAGACAAAATTTTTAATTTATAATGGCGTACCACACAATCTCCACAGAAAAAATTAATAAAATACAATTAGTGTTTAAGCTAATTAAAGGAGAATCAAAATATTCGATAACGTATTTATTAATGTTCCAGAACTATGCAATACAATTATTAGGGTTCCGTACCCAAAGGCTAACAACGGGAACCCTATTACTAAGGCTTCGCTGTCCGGCCGTCACCAGGTTTTATTTCATGAACCATAATAGGTAGATAGTTGAAATTTTCACAGACTGTGTATTTCTATTGCCGCTATAATAACAAATAATAAAAAAAAAATTAAAAATTAAAGGGCGCCCCCATACAAGAAACGTGATTTTTTCGGCGGTTTTTTCCTCGTTTTATTCTCATTCATTATTATTGGCTGCGTTTCTTTTCTCGTTCAGAACGAATTTTTTCGATCCATGTCGTTCTTTTTCTCGAGCCGAACGATTTATTTTCAATCTGTCATCGCCTTTTTTCGGACTACGAATAGTTCTGAATGCACCTGAGTTTTTCCCGGATTCATGGAGAACGATTTTCATTTGTATTGTGAATTTGTATTTGTGAATGTGAGATGGCTTTGTTTTTGATAAACAACAATTTATATGAATTTGGTGATACGGAGGATGAAATAGAAAAGCTACAAACGGGTAAAAATTACTTTTGAAAGCTTTTTTAGTTTTTAACTTGGTATTTCTAGACGCACAATATGCTCACAAATATTGTTTGAAGAATCTTGGAGAAGAGTTAGAATTCATGAGGGTCAACTTGGAAAATAATAATTATTTAACTGCGGCGGCAGCAGCTGAAGAAATTACTTTACCAGTAAAGGAGAAAAAGTTATCTAAACAGACGACACGAAAATGCGAACAACATTCACCCAGGAAGACACCTTTTCCTCTATCTGCTGATCCAGTTGCCTCAACGTCAAAGGAAGTTTTTAGAAAGGAATTGGCTTTTTAGGATGATGCAGAAGATTTTGCGAACGATGATCCTGCTAGCTGGTCTTCGTCGGCAACTTTTTTTGGAAATAATAGTCAATTAAATATAGGCGATTAACACATATTTAAAAAATTTATAAAAAAAAAAAAAAATTATCAATAAAAACTACTATTCTTGCTTCTGTCAAATGGAATGGAATGTCAAACACTTGAAATAGTTCTGTTTCGTTCCTTTTCTATGCGCACAGAACTAAATTATGACATCGTTCTATCGATTCATACAGATTCGTTCTGAACGAGAAAAGGAACGCAGCATTAGTAGGCATTATTTTTTCAAATAACAGCAATATTTTTTCACATGACGCCCACTCTCATTTGAAAAAATAAATAAAAAGTACATAGTGTTAAATTTTGTACGATGGTACGGAACCCTTCGTGCGAGATTCCGACTCGCACTTGGCCGGTTATTTAGTTACCACGGACGAATTTAGATTAGGTTTAAACTTAAATTCCGTCAATCGACTGATAAAATTCTTGTACAGAACCTTAATTACGCGAACGAACCCGACTCGCTCTTGACCGAATTTTATATCAAAGAAGCTTGGGTTAATGAAAACCATATTTTGTAGGGTATACTAAGTTTGTCATTCCATTTGTAATGCATAGAAACAATGCTGTGGTACATAGAGCGAAAATGGATTGGATACCCGCGCATAATATTATTACTATTTTGATTTTTACATTTCCTTCTGTCTATCATTCTGTCTGTCCGTCCGTCTGTCTGCCCTCACGATAACTCGAAAATGCGTTTACTTAAGAAGCTGATTTTTTTCACAAAAAGTTGTAGATTTAAGTTTGAAAATGGGATAAATCAGGTAACTCCTTCATAGGGTTGCCACACAAAAATATCGGGTTTCACTATATATTTAGACATTGCCTGAGAACGCATCGATGTAAAGAGCTGAAATTTTGTACATGGCGTTTTCATAAAAATAATAAATAAAATTTCAAAAATGGACTAAATCGAACAAACTCTTCTTGTTGTTGCCATACAAATATTGCTGATTTTTAGGTTATACATACTGTGAAAATGATCACTTCCAGACGCTTTTATTCTACTGAAAAGCTCTTCAGAATATGAAATCCTATAAAATTGGTAATAATCATTTTTTCTGCCCAACGAACCATTCTAGAAATATATACGAAAAACCACTACAAAACTCAAACAGGGGTGACTATACAAGATTACATATGTGCATCATTCATCTATAGGAGGGTTTCGTAAGCAATGGTCTTATACCAATTCTAGGTTGTTCCTTGTTTTCTGTTAAATAATTAACATTAACAAAAATAATTTATTTTGGTCAACTGTATAAAGATTATAAATCTTAATTAATACAGATCTACAGGTTAGGCTAGTGATACAAAGATTTTCTTTTAATTAGCATATTGAGCCAATTAAAATAATTGTACTAAATTGAAAAAATTGAAAAAAAAAATCAAGTAGAATCTTGAAAAATACAAATAAGGAAATGTACTAAATAAAGATTAATATTAAGATTAAAATTAATATTAAGAACAGCCATGAAATGTACATAATAAAGCTCCAGAGAGCTTAACAATTCAAGAAAATTTCCGCCAGAGTTCGTGCTACGAATATTAGAGGGTAAACTATTCCACGTACGTGTAGTTTGGACAAAATAGGAGCACTCCCCGAAATGAGAATGACAGCATGGCAGAAGAATGTTTAAACTTCTTTGAGAGCGTAAGAATTGCAGCTTGTTGTAAAGATATTCTTTTTATGAATTAGTTTATAAAGAAAATACAAGTCAAGATGAGCAAGATGGGTATCAAGAGAGTTTCCAAGGGCTGAATTAACTTGCATTGTTAAATTATAAAATATATCTAGTACGTACAGTCATTGAATGCAACTGTCAATTTACGACGGTAACGTCTAACTTGGGAAATACTATTGTACCATACATAAAGTGGGACAGAATCAAACTACGTACCAGTTTCAGTCACAAATCTGTTGGTAATAAAAGCCCACTGACTTTGAACTGCCTTAAGGAGTCATATACTTTGGATAAGATATTGGTAACATGACTGCAGCAAGTTGAAGACTACACCTAAATTTTTTACAGAGCTAGAGAAGGGAAAGACAAAGTTGTTTAAAATAACCCATGGTAGCTCTGACGCCTCAAGGTTATTTCTATAGATCGGCATAAACACAGACTTGCTAGAATTCATTAATAGTTTATTAGCTATCGACCAGTCATAAATTCTCGTTAAGTCTTCATTTACACGATTGCAACCCAATTGGTCTGCTCAAGTAAATCTACACATCATCATAGGTGAATATTGACGTCCTTAATTACCTTAGGCAAATCATTGATATAGAGACTAAATAGTAGAGGACCTAGGATTGATCCTTGGGGTACTCCACAAGTGGAGTCTCGAAAGTTCGATATATAGTCTTGAACTTTGACTGATTGTTGTCTACAGGTAAGAAGACCTAAACCTGATTGGTAAAATGATAGAAGCTGATTCTAGTCAAGATATTTGGTAATCTAATTCTACATAACTTTTTCGAGGACTTTGCTGAAGAAACACAGTAAACTAATAGGCGTATAATCATTAATTCCAGTAGGATGAGGCTTTTTGGGAACAGGGGCAATAAGGGCTTTTTTTTCATAAAGAGAGAAGTTGCAAGACAATAATTATAAATATGTACTAGAATATCAGCAATAGTGGGGGCAATCATCTTGATGAATCTCGGCGGGAGCCGATCATGCCCAAGTGCAGTAGATTTTACTGCAAAAATGGCAAAGAGAATGTCAGTTTCATCAATGCAATTCAACGCAAAACCTTCAAAACTCCTATCTTCCACCACATGATAACTATTAGGGACTATAGGAGTAGAAGACGCAAAAAACTCACTTAGGGTCTCAGCGTCAATATTGCATTGTGGAGTATCGCTACCAGCAACACCAAGTGAGCGGATATTGCTCAAAATTTTTTTTACTGGAAGATCAGGATTCAATTTAGTGCTATAGAACGACTTCTTGGCAGATCGAAGCTTAAGGGTCACGAGGTTTCGAAGTTTCTTGTAACGATTATGAATTAGAGGGTTACGTGTGACTTTATATTGACGCAGTAGTAGATCCCTTTCAGCGATAATTGAATGTATCTCTTTAATTAACCATGGACAAAGCTGAGATAAGTAGAACCTTTTGCAGCATGTCACATTTATACTTAACATTTTTTATTTGACACAATTTTCATTCAGAATTAGGGTTTTCGCTTGATGTATGATACATTCATTGTTTCCTGAAAAACTTAATTATCGCTTTCGTCTGTATATCTCCTGTAACATAGATAACTGTTGTTTCCAGGTCTTCCGTACAGAGCTCTAAAAGAGGTTAGTATTATTGTTAAAAAGAAGGAAGACTCTTGGCCTACAATTCGTTTAATCATAAACTAGTTTACCTGCATTGGTTAGCCCCCTTTATTGTGCCCTTATTAATCCATGAGTCCTGTATAAGGGCCTTACAACGACTGGGCATCTCTGCTATCTTGGGCATGCTAAATCGTTTTTTCAGAACATTACATCCTTTTCCCCGGCTTCAACAACCTGCAATTTCGATCAACCTTTATTTATTTTTTCTACTTTGTGCCCGGTATGAAGTGCATTCCTTATTCACTTACGATCTCTCTTCAGTTCCAGTATCCACCGATGTTCTTTCAGGTAAGGGGTGTTATAACATTTTTCTACCTATAAATGACTATATAAGATCTTAATTGTACATCAGAGGTTGTTTATGAAAAACCACCCTATACTCAATTTGAATGCATTAAACTTTTTTATATGTACAAATGTCACCCCTCTTCCTACCACCAAACTCGCACTAACAATTTTCCGTAGGTGTCAGCAACAACAAGAGAAAAAAAAACATTTAATTAGCTTGAATTGATTAAAACGATCCCCAGCACAAGAGAGGAAGTTGTTCCGAAAAATCTTCATTAAAAGTCGCCTAAATTACAGAATTAATTAAATTAGCCACGATACTAGACTTAGCAGTTCCATTGCATATCAACAGAGAATATCTTCGCTAAACATACATGCATGCGCATATATTGAGTCCACTTACTTATAACACAGGAGGCTTAGTCGTAATAAACTGTGAAGATTAAGAGGCGTCAAGCTCTTAAAACAATTAGACCGAAGGGAAACGCCAATTAAGACAATGCGCTCACTGCCACACGATTTAGTAAATTCTTTAAGTCATTAAAAATGGGGCTCATTAATGTCGCTACACCATCTCCATCTCCGGTCGGAGTCACTTCCTGAATCAAATGAATTGAACGAAAGCCTCAAGTCACACTTACGTAAGTTTGTACTATACATAAATATCTGAGAGTCCAGTCAAGGCCTAGGTATACTATAGTGTCCAAATATTACATCACCATCATTGCACAGAAAATTTTCAAACTTGGCTCTTTTGGGTGTAAAAAGGGAACCGACCGCACATACTTTTTCAGGGATGATATAATGATGTAACAAATGAACTCCAAGTGAATCTCTGTGCTCCGTTAAAAGATATTCTTATTGAGACTAATGATCCCACTACTTTGCTATTTTTCACTAGATTTGTTATGGGGGGATAAAGAGACTGTTCGGTTCGGTTGTTATACTGCATTCACAATTTCCCACCCTTGTCCAAGGGAAATTGTGTAAAAAAAAAACAAAGGAGAAAAAAACACCCTCACATCCTTGTACAGCTCCTTGAAAAAGATATAGAGGATAGGTACATAATATTATCTCTTGCTAAGGACCAACACTCTTTCCCGCGTACTGTAAAAACGATATGTGATGGCAGAAAGACAAATGGGGGCGCGCGTACATATAAATACGAAGAGAATCCTTGACAGTCGAGTTAGAGGGTTCCCACATAATATTTATTTCGCTGTTTTTTATTTTAATGTCCCATCATAAGGATTCATTGTAGATTGATGGCAGGATTCTTGGGTTGTGTTGTTACAGATCTCTTTATGTCCTCATTATCTTGTGCGGGTGCGAAAAGCATACGTGAATATCCTGTTGAAGAAAGTCGTTGATGGCTGTTAAGAGGATTTGCGGCCTTTTTGAAAATCTATTTCGATGGCTTTTAGCTTGCAAATTACATGAAAATTTCGCCAAAAAGTAATTGATTGATTGATAAGTCTGCTGTCATACATTTGTTATGGTTCCAAATTTTCAATATTCATTAGAAGAATGATGTGGCTTTGGATGGAAAAAAAATGTTAGCTTGCGGTATGTTATGGAACTAGAATTTTAACCCCCCCCCCCCCAACAATAAAACCACACGCAATTAATGTGGGAAAAGTAAAAGAAGAAGAAAAATTTGAGCCTTACAAAAAAGCAAAACCAAACTATTGCCTCCCATTCCCCTTTTTATACTTTTCACTCTTTCATATACAAACAACAACTTATTTTTCACTTTACACTTTTCAGATTTATATTCAACTCACACCTCATCAAGCTACTCACCCTCTATGTCAGAGGGAGCAGCAACACCAAATTCTCTTGTACACCATCATCACCACCACCCATCGGAGGGAGATGATAATCGTCTTAGAAGTACTCACCGTCGTCGTCGCCGTAGAAGTACATCGGGAGCAAATGGATCTGCTGATGGTAACCTTGATGATGATGATGATGATGATGAAGATGAGGTAGATTCAGGTGATGACGAAAGGGTTGCGACAACAAACTCTCATGAAGCCACCGAGGATGGCATCGATGAATTTAGTAATCTGGGCGACAGTAAAATCCCTGTTAAAATGCGAAAAATTGACAGAGATGCTATCAAATCGGAAAAGATGACAGTTGATGGCATTAAAACCGCCTCAGATGGATCCTATCAGTGTCAGTTCTGTGATAAATCATTTCCACGTCTTGGCTACCTCAAGAAACATGAACAGGTGAGTGATGCTATATGGAATTCCTATGCTATTTTCATAAACACGTGCACATGTATATATGAACATAAATATAATCTCCTCTGCTATCGTTTTTATATAGTCTGTACGGTATATGTGCGGTTCATGCTTTACTTATAGATGAGAGTCGCGCAAATATAATTAGCCCACATTATGCCTATTAGCGCGAATTATTAAAATTCTCCAATGAGGAGAGTGTTTTTGCTGCTGCTGCTGCGACATCTATTATCGATCGGATTTGATCAATTACATGTTTAATAATTGCCCCATGGGCAATCGACTCCTTGTTACCAGTCACCCAGACGATAATGATGATGATGATGATGAAATTCGCTTAGTTACATATAGCAATTCGCAAGTATAGATATGTATGTGCATATTTGCGCAACTCACCAGTGCGTCTAGCGAAGAATCCACAGCCGTATACTAAGCTACTTATAGCACGTTCAATATGTAAACAAAAACTGGCCAGGCTCACGAATAACTGAAATTCCTAGCAGTTCTAGGCAATGTATAGAAAAAGAAAGTCAGTCGATGCCGACAACTATAGACAGGTAGCACTTGGTGCTACTATAAACATGTTGTTAGTTACCCACAATTGTAGCCTTCTAGGTCTATTCTAAGAATTCGAAATTGTCTAGAACGATATCGCTAAATGTGTAGTAATGGAAAAATGTAGACGAAAGACGGTGGTGTCATTATAGAGCGATTGAACAAGTAACAATTAGGTGCAATTGCCTTGATGTGTGTGGTCCATCCATTCTCCATTGATAGAGGAGTAACGTGGGAAATTTGTTTTTTTTTCTGATTTACTTTAGAATCTCTATCTAGAGATATATTTACGACTCACAGCTATCAGTTCCTATAGTCCCTTATGGTGGGTTCGATCACACGGATCATGTATCTCAAAATATTTTTGATGTTCACCTTCAGTTCATTTTAGACTTCATAACTGACACAACACATTATCTCCATTCTGTAGGTTAGATTAGGTTTGTGTAGAGTGCCGACCATCGCAAAAGCCTGTGCAACTAGCCACACTTAAACCATCTATTGTCCATTGTGATGCCTCTTTATTGGGACCCTGCGTGGAAAAGATACCTAAGATCTATAGGGGGTGCGCTGAAACACACTTCAAGAATTAATGAACCTTACCAGGTCCCCCAGGTCTGCTAATTCCCCCAGTTCGTAGAAAAAGTAGCTACCAAGTGTATTCTTCTTACGCTCAGGCAGATTAGGGAATTCACCCAGCAGGTGCTGAACACTCTTAACCTCTTCCTTGTCCATAGAGCTTCTGCGGAAGTCATTGTATGGAGCTTGTATGCGTTCTGCATGTTTGCCGAAATAGATGTCTTGAAATCGCGCTTGAGGTCAATTCTCCCCATTTGTGTTTTTCCTTTTCCAGATTACAGGCCTGTACATCTAGAATTCTCTTCGCTGACTCTATGGACCGCCCTATGGATACCTCTGCTAGACATATGTATATTCATAGCTGAGCCCTTTCTGGCATAAGCTGCCTCTTTTCCAGGTATGTTACTGTGACTAGGCACCCAGCAGAGAATAACACTTCCAGTTTCCCGAGCTCATATTGACACTGTTGTAACTACTAAGTGCGATCTAATGGTGCTCGAGTCCAGAGCTTTGATTGCAGTTCGGCTGTTAATTTCATAATTTGAAAGCAGCAACCTTGCTGCTTTGCAAATGACAAGAACCTTCGCCTAAAACACGCTACTACAGTAGTCTGGTAGGCGTACGATTCCTGTATTTGAGGGAGTGCTAAATACACCCCGACTCCTACTCCCACATCCATTCTCGAACCGTCCGTAAAGACACATATCTCAGAGCCATTTTCCACGCGATTACCATCCTACTACTCTCTGCTAGGATTGCTAATTGAGATCACTTTCTCAATGTTTAGTCTTGGAACAATATAATCCATAGCTCCCCGTATACAGTTTCCAGGACAGTTCTTCAGTATTCTGCTGTGACCAAGATCTGCTGTTACCCAGTATCCCAACTCTTTAAGCCTTAGTGCACTTTTTGAGCTATACATTTCCCATGGATATCTAGGGGCAAGAACCGGGGCATAATCTCTATTGCTGACGTTGGTGTTGTTCGAAGAGTACCTGTAATGCTTAAACAGGCAGCTCTCTGTATTTTAGTAAGACTTTTCAGGTATGTCGCTTTCTCTGAAGCATTCCACCACACCAATATTCCATATACTCTATTCTGTAAGAATAGGGGTTGAATACCATAACCCCTTTTTTTTAGTATACTATTTTCAAAAAACCCGTTTGATAAATCTCGTTCCGTAAAAGGTGTATTTTTGGGAACAGGACGAGATACTGAACAACGGGATATTGTTATGTTGCAACTTGTCGGCTTGGTCTTGCATACAATTAGTATAGTTGCTTGATGCTCCGCGATAATATAAAATCATTCCACCGAATACGTAAAATACGTAGAATTTAGCGAAGAGGCCCTAACTAACAAAACACAAATGCTTTTGGTTGCAGTTGAAGTATAGTGCCCATTATAGAAGCCAATGTATTCCAATAAATTGTGTTAATTTATGTTTAGAATGTCTGTTGATGTATGTTTTACTCAGATAATCCTAGAAATGTTTATCTAGAAATTTTTATTTAAGCATCTCTTAGTTCGTTACTTTAATCCAAACAGATCAGTTCTGTTGAACTAAGCAACTTCAACATTTATGTCCGATGGTTCCGGATAATGAGATTGACAAAAACTCCAGCATATGAGAACTAGCCCGAATAACCTTCCAATGATTCACAATTATATATTTATAGTAACTACAATTCCAGAATGGTTAACAACGTTACTCTATTCACCATAGGCTCTTATTTGGATGAATAAACCAAATATTCTAATTTTCTAAGTAAAACGACGACAGTATTTCAAACGTGCATATATTGGATAATTTGTGTCTGTAATAATAGTCAGGCTGCACTCGAGAATCTATAGCTATCCACTTTGAAGATTGTCTGAGAATGCATCTAAGAACAAACTTAATTCGGTTGGAAAATACAACCGAGCTTCGTTTCTTTGCCACCAGGAGATAGCAAGTAGCTAAAGATATTTCTGATGCTTTGACAAAAGAATTATCACATATTGCTTCTTTGATTGGTTCAGAAGCAATAACTGATCTAGTTCTGCACTGATTAACTTCCCACATATTATGGAGATACATGGCTTGTCCAGCTACTCTACATTTTACATAATGCTTGCCATATGACCACCATGAGCGTCATTTGATCAGATTTGAACTTCTTTCTTGAAGGATGAGGTTACCATTGTAAGATTTTTTAGAGAGTTATTGAACACGAAAATGAATCATCAAAGAAAAAAAAGAAAAGAAATTCTAAAATGCATTGTTCTTGTGCAACTGCATCAGTAATTAACGGCTCTGTCGATAAGCTATTATGACGCAAGTGATCTCAGCTCTGGCAATTATTTTTATGTATAAAACACTCAGTAATAAATGTTCAATCGAATAAATTGCGGGTTTTTGAAATTATTTTCTACCTATCGGGTCTTGTGGGACTCCTATACCATATAGATTATTTTCTTTGTCAGTGGATACGCACGTTGGAATCCGATATATTAAAAATGGCGCATAGATAGATCGTGATTTAGTTTGGAGGAGTTGCAAAGCAAAGAGTTCAGATGCATTCTGAGTTTCCTAAGAGAAGCAGGATGAATCTAGGGTCATTTACTTTAGGTTATCCCATGAGGACAAGGGGCACAATGGACCCACTGGTGGTATAAGTAAAGTAGTGCCTAGCATACTCTAGCGGTAGGTCAATGCATTTCTTTGTCCTTTTTTTTTTTTATACACCATTAACTGCCGAAGTGCCTACTTCGGGACAGATAATAACGTGTTTATTTTGTTTTTGGACAATAGCATGAAATGAAGTAAATTTGTCAGCATTAAACTCGGTCAAACTCTTACTTTTTCAAATTTTTACACTGAAAGCACTTGGAATGATGAATTCAGGACTTCAAAGAAAGTTATCCAAGCCCAATGTATTCCACAAAAATTTCTTAAATCGTAATTTTCACCAGTTTCAGATATATATAATACTAGTAACAGAAGCTATCTCCTTTCTCCAGCCCAATTACTGTAACCCCTTGTTAGACATAGCCCTAGTAGACACGCGTTTTGATAATTTCCCCGATGAATTCATCATGAGCGCTTAGATGAAGGTAATTAATTATGTAATCTGTTCTGGAACTCATTACATACTTTTCTTCAACATAATGAGCTTTTCCATGATCACCCGATGAGCAGATCCATGAATTGTTATATTATTTTCTTGTTGAGATAATGAAAATACTCACTGAGACATTCGTCAGTAAATTCATGATGAAATAATCGAAATTCTCACTGCTTTGAATTGCACACATTCATTGGTTTTTGATTATCTGTGATCTGTGTGCTAGAGGGGATTTTTCAAATTTTTAAACGATCGTCAGGGAACCTGTAGTAAAATGAGATCATAAAGGACTAGAAGGGACCAGAAGGCACATCAACTGAAAAATCCTACAATACACTGAAAGCTATCACACAAAAGAATGTACTAAAAAGAGTACCTATTTCTAGTCTTTGTCTCACAAGGGATTAGAGGGGGGCTGATGATAGGAATGCATTTCACAGAACTTTACACAACTTTCTGTAAATGAATCCGATTTTCAACTGCAAACTGCAAACTTTACTGTTTTTTAATCAATACACCATTCTTCACAATTTCGTGGAAATGCACATGAATTTTGAATATTAAAACACTCATTAGGTAAGGGCCCCTCTCCCACAGAATACAGACTGGACACCCAAGGAAGTGATGAAAATTCCCAAAAAAGTCCACTCTAGTTAAAAGTAATTTAGTAGACTTTCTATCAGATACATGGCCAAGGCCATCCTAATATTGGAAAATACATATTTACAACCAAGTGATGTTCAACATTATCACTAACGTCAAAAATAGGTTTGAAAATCTTCCTTTGGCACAGTCAATTGACTCATTTATAAAGTTGGAGAGGCATTTGTAGAAAATTATAAAAATGTTTTCAATGAAGACATTTCGATCTTACAGCCTGAAACAAAAATAATAAATAAAATGTTCCAAAACAAGACCATTGTAGTAAATTTGGAAAGACTGAAAATAGAAATTAATAAAGACTTCAGCCCAATTTTATACAAGTAGCTGCAATCAGCTCTGGGTCTTCATGTCAACTCGGCCGGCTGTGAACGGAGCATTTCCATCGAGTTAAAACTTGGTTAAGAACAACTGCTTCAGGAGAGGTTTTGAACATGGCACCAAAGCTGGGCAATACTTAAGTAAAAAAAGACTTAAGTACTACTTAAAGTACATTTTCGTTATTTAAGACTTATTACTCAATACTTCTGAAATGCCCCTACTTATACTTAGTACTTGAACATAAGTACTTGCTTCTATTTACTTGTACTTAAGACATAGTTTTGTTCTTAAGTACCAAGATTTTTACTTAAGTATTTCTGAGTCTAATAAGTACCTACAAATATCTAACTCTTCGTAGAAAAGCAAACACAATCTCTAGCGCAACTCCTTTTTTGTTGAGTTCTAAAGCACGCAAAGAAGTGTCAAAGCATATATCGCCCTCACGCGTCCAGGCAGAACCTTAGGCAAACTAATAACATACAAACAAGACTGGCCAAGTAGAACAAAAACCAGTAACGTCTCGCTCGAATATAAAATCGACGATGCCGCCTCGACCTGATGTAAGGCCTCAATTTCGTCTTAGAAATTTACTGAAAATATTTTCTTTAGAATTTTTATGCATTATTGGAGGCGACAATGGGTGCTTGGGTGGACCTCTAATAGCTTTTATGAGTGTACGAATGAGAGGTGAAAGTTTTACTC
Source organism: Dioctria linearis (assembly GCA_963930735.1). Lineage (NCBI taxonomy): Eukaryota > Metazoa > Arthropoda > Insecta > Diptera > Asilidae > Dioctria > Dioctria linearis. The sequence continues at coordinate 12,007,038 of OZ005740.1, read as the reverse complement.
TACGAGCAGCGCCAAACCTATAAAAACTATAAATAGTAGCCACTGGTTACTATATATATTATATTTTTCAAAGGGTATTTATTTATTAATATCTATTAACTGAACTCTATAAACTTCATTATATTACTACCAACGTATAAAGATTCTAAAAAAGTACTTAAAAAGTGCTCAGTACTTTTTATAGACTTAGTACTTCGTTACAAGTACTTTTCATACATACGGTACTTGTACTTACGCTGAAGTACTCAGGCCTTTCCCAGCTCTGCATGGCACTAATAAATAAACATTGGAAATGAGATAATTAAAAACAAACTAACAGCGCAATAGGTGCTGAATAAGTTTGCAGAAAAAAAACCGTAAACTAAAGCGTATACAGGCTTTAACTATCTCTTTATTAGTGCTTAATAAAAACGTAAGTAATTGATCTAAAATGTGTATCTAACTTCCAACCTGTAAACTACTTAAGTATTTGTACCAGTATCAGGACCTGGACTTGAATGTTTTTTAAGTACAAGTCCCGGTACTGGTACTTAACAAATCCTCAAGTACAAGTCGCGATACTGGTACTTAACGCACTTAGTACATACTTCAGATCTTGTAAATTATTTAAATATGCCTTCGAATAATAGAGGCTATCTGCATCTCGACAGTATCGCAAGAAATCTTACCGCCTTCAGTAAAATAAAAAGAAAACTTTTGCGCAATAAATGAGTACTGTATGACAGAAATTGACATGCTGATTTATTCTTTGTTGAAAAGGTTGGCAATCAAGTGCCACAATCCGCTAAAATGATGTAGAAATTAAAACAGCAAAAGCTTATACGATATTTTATCATATTTCGTAAATGGAAACCTCATCCAGTTATTTAACTGGCTATAGATTTTTCAAAAGATCTGATTTGAGTTTTCAAAAGCTCTTGAACTTTTTAACTATCAGTAGGTACTTGGACTTGTACTTGATAATTTTTAAGTACCAGTACCGGAACTTGTACATAAACTTAAAAGATTTGAAGTATGGGTCCTGGTATTGGTACTTAGAATAAATACTGATTATTAGGCAGGGCGTCACTATCATATCAGTTTCGTGTATGGAACTTGAGGATTCTGATTTATTTTCATTAATACGTGAGAGAAGCAATGGAGGGGATCTGGAAACAAAGGTCTCTGTTACCACTTTCTTTTATTTTTCTTGCAATTTTATTTTATTTTTCAAATAAACGCTACTTACTATGATTTAGGAAAAATTTAAATCGCGTTGGATGTTTGGAGTGGACTGTACGGAATAGATGAGTGTCGCTTGGGTTCATTGGGATTTAAGAAAAGAATGCACTTTCATTCAATTCGCCAATTACTAGGTGCTTATCTATTTTCACAATAATTTAAATGTCCGACTAAAACTATTTCGTAAATACTCGACGCCGTTGATCTCGATAAGCAATAAATATCGCCCGATCGCCGAATGTTGGCTGACTAGTTGTCCAAAAATTAATTGAATGCTGATGACTTATACTAACTGATAAGCGATGTACAAAAATAGTGACGCGATGTCTGCAACTTGTAAAATGAGAATTATTTTATGAAGAATTATTTTATTTTTTTTTATTTTTATGAGAATTATTATTTTATTTTTTGTGTGTGGAGCTATTTTAGCGGAAATTATGTTCTAGAATTTAGATTATGTTTCTTGTAGGTTCTGTAACTTATGGACTCTCTGTACTCTCTGTAACCTTAGAAATTTTATAGTTTTTTTAATTAATGGAATTTCATTGGTTCTAGGCATTATATCAACATCTTGTAAGTGCTCAGAGCAATGCATAAAAAATGTCGGTCAAAAGCTGGGAATACTCATGAGCTGATAATATATTTCGAAAACAAAATGTTTGTAAAAACCTATGTACGAAAGTTGGTGGACCTGGCCCACCCCAGAAAAAAGTCCTAGTTATGCCAATGGGTATGTTCATCGAAAGGCTGATCGGAACTCATCAGAAAACTTCACCCAAACTCAAAAGCAGAAAAATATATGTGCAATTTGCAGATGCACCAGAGCTAGTTTACATAGGATTCTCCCCGAGCTAAGACTAGGATTTTCAATACCGAAGAGCATTTTTCTACTAGGGAGAGGTCTTTAATATCATGTCATCAACTCATACTATTCTGAACACCTTTGGACTTTTCTATGTGCCGTGTATGAATTTAGAGATTCCATATTACAAGTGTTGATCAACCGTACGGTTGAATGGAAGAACCACTGCTACTTTCATAAACCCGATGGCATTATTTAGAGGAATATTGCTATATATTTTTTTTTATAATAGATCCAGGCATTACACCTATACACAAATTCGACAAAAAGTTTTCAATCAGAGTATATCCATTGAAAAACAACCTTCCAATTTTGATATTGTGATAGATACTCCCTACTTAACTTCATAGATCGGAAAAACTATGAGATGCTCTCACATCATATTGAAATTGTTCAAAACGCTCCCGTACCAACATAGTTATAATATTTATATGAAAAATATAAAATTTCATCTCATAGCGCACGCACAGTGGTCATTATGCTTTCCTGATTATGTTTAATGAAAACACAAACGCTCTTCTCATCATAAACCAAAACCTTTTGTTAAATTTTCCGAACACGAGACATTTTTTTCGCATCCCGCAGGGATCTACAGGGCACAACATTAACACTCATTCGTATTCAATACTTGTTATGAATCCTCTGGCGCAAACTCTTTAAGTCTTGTCCATAATAGAGGCCGGCATGGCAACTATTTCGAGCATGCGTTTTGACAAATGCATTCGCGGTCATCATCGCGTCGGTAAACATGTAAAAGGCGCATCACACACAATAAGATCCCATAAAAAAGAGGCCAAGGCCTCTTAATACGGACGTGTCCGAATTATAGAGAACCCCAAAATAATGGCGGGGAACTTTATTAGCTCCAACAAATAAATCGCCACCGAAGAACAGAAGTCAAGGCTTAAAAATGCAGAGCTACACAAATAGGTGCCTCTGTGTAGTGGCCAAAAAATTTCTCCATTTTTATCCCATCTGATTTTCAGTAAACAACAGCAGCAGCAGCAGCAGTAGTAGTAGGAATAAAAAAAAAATTAAATTTTGGTGAAATCTGCTCGCGGAATGTTATCACACTCGTCTTAGTGCAATCTTTATGAAGCTTCGACATGTTAGCGCTGGATTCGAGCCGCGTCTTTACTGTTCATAGGGTGCGATGCAATTTATGTGTCACGTTCAATGTGATGGAATGCAAGCGCGCATAAGGCGCAGAAGTATAAAAGATAAAGATAAAATTTCAGGTGATTTGAGCTGTATAATGGCTGACGCCGTTGATGAGCATCGGATTAATTGCACGATAACGCCACAACCAGACGCAGAGGTATAATTTTGAATCTGCAAAAATGGACCAATTTTTTTTTGCATTTTTGTTTTGTTTTCTTTTGTGACAACGCATTTAAATTCCTCACATCTAATAGGGTTGTCGTGTGAGATATAAGAAAAAAAATGTTTCAGTTCTCTGAGCGAGCTTCCCATCAACACTCTTCCTCCCTTCTTTTAAACAATAAAAACATAAAATTCTCATGTCTTAAGTCAAAGTTCAACCTTCATTTTTTTACGTGATCTATCTCATCTCCATTGCCACACTGTCACCTACTCAAAATCCGTTCTGGAGAAGACAGGTCTTGTGAGACTCATTATTTGATCATGGATCTAAAAACCACATGAAGAAGCATTGCGCATGGCATGTTTTTATGTACATACATATGTAATTGCAACAAGAGTCCGACCAACATAGTTTAGTTTTGGTCTGATAAAATCGCTCTGAATCATGAAAACTAGTTCTCTCTTACTCCATCATCATCATGGTCTTGTTTGCTGCAGCCCATAAAGCTAAGTAATATGCGTTTGAGCGCAATTATCATGCGCACAACACAATTTATGTGTCATTGGCATGCACCGGGCGTATAGGGTATTATTTGTGAAACAAAATGCAGATGAGGGGCGCAAGCACCTTGTTGGACAGCAATCCGTCATTTCTAGTGCACAGAAAATTCTCTGTATAAAACATCAAAACAAAATGCGCGCGCATCAGAGAGTTTTTCAGTTTAGCAATGATACCGTGCCGCCCGTAGTGCAATGCCTATGAAATAAAAAAAACCTAAAGACATTAAAATAGTGGACAGCCGCGACTTACCTTGTTTTTGTTTTTTTTTTTTGTATGTTTTAGTTTAAATCTGACGGCATCCCGACATCAAGTGCTGCTTTTGGATTACAATGCGCAACTTGAACATGATGTCAAAAGGTGAACTTAAACTCAACTTAAAGGTTTCAAATCTTTAGCTTGGTGTTGGTTTATATTCCTGATGCGTCCGTGCCATTCCACTGAAAGAGACCCTGATCATAATAGACCTTCTGGAGCTATTCTCCGGCAGTTGATTTACATGGAACCGTGTGCAATATATATATATCTGTATGTAATTTATAAATTTGCATATAGAAACCAGTTGGCGGCATCCCAGTGCTTGTTATGGACGTTATAATGGAAATCTATGAGTTTACTATATGAAATCATAAGACACATTGCACCTATTTTAATGTACAGATGATGATGTTGGGAATTTTAATAAACTTCGGCGTAATTTTATTATGCAGACTGAGGCATAGATCCAACAATCGTGCAAATATATATTTCACATTCATATGAAATTTATTCTATTCGTTCAGTGCTCCTTTAATCCCTTCAGAGATATAAAGTGGAGATGATATGGTAGGTCTCCTGTCGACGTCTATTTCATTCTAGTTGTATGAGGCCATTAGATTGTTGTAATGTCCCTAGCTCGGTGCCCACCCAAGATTGTAGGTCTATATTATAGTATTTGCCAAAAAAACAAATTAATTTCTTCATCTGCACCATGTACCACTTTTCAAATTTAGTCATTATCATCCCCCCCCCCCCCTCTTTAGCTCTTTACTGTCTTCCTGAACGCTGTCTATGACATATCAACTCAAAAAACTAATTTTATTTATTTTTCCCGCGGACGGGAATCGAACCTACACTTGTTAGAATCGGTCAATGATGGAGAAATAAGAATTTTAAGAACTTTTATTTTTAATGATTCTAAATCAAATTTATAAATACAAGAAGAAAAAACAATTCAAATCCCGGACGAGGCGGTTGTTTTTTCTTCTTGTATTTATAAATTTGATTTAGAATCATTAAAAATAAAAGTTCTTAAAATTCTTATTTCTCCATCATTGACCGATTCTAACAAGTGTAGGTTCGATTCCCGTCCGCGGGAAAAATAAATAAAATTGAATTTACAATTTATTTGTGCGCTTTCATCGTTACTGGTTAATGCCAGCTGAAAGCAAAACGTGGCTTAGTAGCTAGTTACAAATTTGATAAATGCAAGAAGGAAAATCATCTGTCTCGTTAGCTCAGTGGTAAGAGCAGTCGCCCGGCAAGCGGAAGGTCCCTCCCGGTTTCAAATCCCGGACGAGGCGGTTGTTTTTTCTTCTTGTATTTATAAATTTGATTTAGAATCATTAAAAATAAAAGTTCTTAAAATTCTTATTTCTCCATCAAAAAACTAAGCAGACCAAACTAAACAGTTTTAGTTTAAGTTTTAATTTTTGCACAAAACTGGAATGGCTTGATTGCACCAGACCGGTAATCTCTCTATCGGTTACAAAAGAAAGCTCTCCACCGCTTATACAAAAGACAGCCAACGAACTTATTAATCCCCAAAAAAAAAAAAAAAATCCTCCAAACTTTTCACTGCGACTATAAATTTCCCATTAAATTTTCAGAGTCATGCCGAACACCTTCCCTTCAAATGTGAGTACTGTGCGCGATTATTCAAGCACAAAAGATCCAGAGACCGTCATACAAAACTACACACCGGAGATCGTCGCTATCGATGTCCCCACTGCGAGGCAGCATTCTCAAGAAGGTAAGTTCCATCTAACAGAATTATTGATGAAAGTGAAAACATAACACATCATGAGTGTCTTATGTTCACCTTCTTGTCTTGTTGGACAATCGAATTAATTAAGACAAACTCGATGCCAAAACTTAATTACTATACCTCCAACGTAAAGACATTTCGGTTTAATTAATGATTTCGTTTTACAGTGATCATCTTAAGATTCATATGAAGACACATGATAACCAGAAGCCTTTTCAATGTACGGTATGCAACCGGGGATATAATACTGCTGCTGCATTGACATCTCATATGCAGAATCATAAAAAGCAAGCGGCTCTTTTGGGTGGCGCTGGACATGCCTTGAATTATAGGTGAATATCATACATAACGAAATTAAAAATGCTTGAGACCTAATTTGCTGATATCTTTCTTATATAGCCCACGTTCAACAGGATCTGGATCGAGTAACGGTAGTTTACATAAGCGACGATATGCAACAGCAGATAACAGCCCAAATCGAAGTGATTATCGCAAGCATGTACGAGGCTCCTACATTTCCTGCATTTATTGCACAAAATCCGATTTCACTTCATTAGAACAACTGAGTGCACACATCCAAACTATGCATGAAAAAGCTACTCCTAAGGATATCCACCACGCCCTAGCGAATCATTCATTATTCCAGCTATCTTGTGAATACTGCACAATGAAGTTTCCAAATATTCCCGCAATGTTACAACATATGAGAGCGACTCATGTTGATCGCTTGGCCAGTCCTAATTCCTATTTTGAACATTTCAACCGTTTGGCAGCATCTGGAACTTTTAGCCCCCGATTAGCCGCAAACACCCGATATGAGGAGGTTAAAGTGAAAATTGAAGATTCTAGTCCGCCTCATGGAAATCAAACAGAATCGGGAAAGAATGAAGAGCAAGTTGGTCCAACAGATCTTAGTCAGCCGAAAAAACGATCACAAACTCCATCCCAAGGATCGAATTCATCTGATAAGCCCGGTGCATTTTTGTGCAATCAATGCAATGCTGGACTTCCAGATTTTGATACATTTCGGACACACCTTAAAACACACATCACTCAAGGAGCAACTACCAATTTTGTATGCCACCATTGTACCCTAACACTGCGGGATCAAACAGAATACGAACGTCATGTAATTTCTCATTTCCTTATTTCAAGCTCTGAATATGCTTGCGCCAATTCATGTAGTAAAGTTTTTCCAAAATCAGACGAACTGCAGAAGCATTTATTTGAAACTCACGTTCAGACCATGTTTAAATGTTCACTCTGCTCTGATCTCTTCGATACGAAAGTTGCAATTCAAGTGCATTTCGCATGCGCGCATACAAATGAAAGCAAAATTTTTAGATGCTCTGCATGCATGGAGTCTTTCCGATTAGAAAAAGATTTCATCATGCACATAAAAACGCGGCATTCTAGTGCCGGATCAATTCAATGCATGTTTTGTCGTGCTATTTGTTCATCTGAATTAGAAATGCACTTCCATTTGGCTGCACATGCACGACAATTTCGTTGTCCATCATGTCCGGAAACGTTCCATGTTGAGTTCCTGTTGGATCGTCATATGCAAACACATCATGCACAAAAGGATGGAGCGGCTATTTTACCGGCGCCGAATGTATCGAATCCACTCTATCAGAGCCAATTCAATAAAACGCCTAACAATAACAATAACGTCCTGGACTATAACGCCTTTTCTGCTAACAAAAATTTATTCCCGCTGGCGGCGGGAAATAAATTTTACAGCCCATTACAAGTGGACACTACATCTCTGAATACATCTGGCAAGCATTCAGCTCTTATGTATGGACTGGGTCAAAGATATTTCGATACTAATAAAACTCTCTTGGATATGTACAACTATCATCAGGAGAAGTCTAATGCAAATTACTTTGTCAGTCCAAGCGGTTTCGAGAATAGCCGTACTCAAAAGGTACAACCTGATACTAAGGTAGCTGAGAGAACACACAGCGGTGGCTTCAGCTGTGGTATTTGTGAGCGGAATGACTTTCGCACAGAGGCTGAGATTCATTCGCATCGGAAAATAGTTCATAACTTGAAAACAGGTGTAAGCCTTAGATGCGCCTACTGCAGTGGGAATTTCAAATCTCGAAGTGAACTGGAGCATCACATGAAAACGTGTCACAATTCAACAGGTAAACACAAGTGTTTAATCTGTGACGAAATATTTCCATCGCCAGCGATCCTGGCGGAGCATAAACTACAACATTCCAAGGTTGGGCAGTCTGGTAAATGTTCTCATTGTTCGGCTGCTTTAAGTGATGTTTCGGCTTTCAAATCACATCTATCAGAGCACAACGTCGAAGGTCAAATCCCAGTGCAATGTATATGTTGCAGACAGACATTAAACTCAGATTTTGAAGTTGGACTTCACGCAAAGTAAGATAAAATTTAGTTCAAATTAATTTGAAATATTCCATAAAATTTTATCATTTCTAGGTTCCATACGAAATCATCTAATACACCTGAAAATCTATGCGCACTCTGCTTGGAGGCTATTCCAGCATCATCGGAGGCTCGAGTCTGCGAGAAATGTTGTCGTAAGCACAACCTAACCACTAAGTTCAATATGCGTTTCGAGAGTTCTCGCACTTACGTAGAGAATCGGTGTAATTTGTGCAAAATGATTTTACCTCATGCCCAGAGACTTCAAGAACATTTGATTGAGCACACTTTTGTTGGATGTGAAGAGCGGGGCTATTCCTGTTATATTTGCTCAGCGGTTTTTACAGTTCCAGCAGGACTGCTTAACCACATGAACGAACATGGTTTAAATGCCCGTCCGTATGACTGCAATCTTTGTTCGGAAAAGTATTTCTTTAGAGCTGAGCTAGATAATCACATCATTGAGCATGAGAATAGAGAAAAAACGGAAGTTAAGAATGAAGTGCCTCCTGAACAGCAGCAGCCACAGCCACAACCACAACCACAACAGCAGCAGCAGACACCACCATCATCGCATGAATTACAACAACAACAATTAAAAGAAAATTCCCTAAAGATAATCAGTAATGGAGGAAGAAATGAAGTAAAAAGAGAAGTTATTGAAGACACCAAGCAAGAAGAGGACGAGGAGGAATATATTGAGGTGGAAAAGATTGCTGACATCTCTGCAAATGAAGAGGAACAAGAGAATGAGGAATGAAGTAACCGATAGAGAAACCTTGGAGAATATAGAAGTAACTAGATTTAGTTGTTATTTAGGTTCAGCCGTAGATAAAATTGGATTGTAGGACAGTTCCTAGATATACATACACTACACACCCACACACTCCTCCTCATGTGATAAGCTAGAAAAGTCCAAGAATCACTCTTACCTATTTCTTAGTTCATTTAAATCACACACATACACACACCACACATACGTTGTCAATTTTTTTTATTTATTTTGTTGACGGTTAAATTATGTTTTAAGCACTTATCCTAGATTTAAGGGCAAATAGAAAAAAATGTTAAGAAATTCGCAGCACTTTGTACGTAACTTTCATTTTCCTTTTGTCAACTCTCCTTCCAGTTTTACTCCTAAATTAAATTTTAATATTAGTTCTGTCAAATTCAAATTTAAAGAAAGGTAAAACCATTATTACGCAAAACCATCCTATTTGCTGAAAAGGGAAATAAATCGTATGCTAAAATCTAATCTCTTAGAGGCAATCATATGTCAAATATATACTGGTTAAAGCTAGACTCTAACTCATACTATTGGAATCTGTCCCTAAAAACAATGACGTACAAATATTGAAGGTCATTCTCGGACTATTGCAGAGCGTCCAAAAGCTTCGGGCGTAATACACATGACCACAGGACTTTTTGACTATCATCCGATCCACAGTAAAATATGAAGCAATTATGTAGTGGCACAGGCGATGCTTAATGTGTTTAAAGCAAAATTTAGTGGTATACAGAGAATTGCGTTCTTATGCACACTTAATGCCCCAATACCGTAGTAGCACTGGAAATGAAACTCTACTGAACTGCCGAATTTGGTGGATTACCTCTGTATATGGTAAATATTACTCAGGCATACATTTGAGAAACACAGAATCTACTGGAGAAGCATCGTATAGCATACTTTTAATATATTTCCGCTTTTTCCTTATAAAACATTGCTTACGCGATAATTCTTTTCTCAAAATATATATTTCTTCAAAACGTGTTCTTCTACAACCCTAAACTTGAAAACATACGGAAAACAATGAGTTGCCTGGCAGCCCTATTCAGGCATAATCTTGCATTGCAATTACAGTTCAGTGCAATTCTGTGACACTTCAAAATGTGAAGTTAGAGCGGATTACAAGAAAAAATAGCAGATGTCATTTGTTCCTGGCAAAAGTATACAAAAATTTCAACTTAAAAGATTTTTTGCTTTATAAATTACCATTAAAGTGAAATGTTGTTTTAAAAAATCAAACCTAAATGAATATAGTATCAGTGATGAAAGACATTTAGCTAAAAAAAATTGTATTAGCAATTTAAAAGTTGATGATAATTTGGCGGTCAACTCAAGATTATGATCGAATATTTTTTGAAATTGGCAAGTAATTTTTAATATCATTTTCAGGTAATTATTATAAAAACGCAGGTACATAATTACTTTAGTCAACTTGAAATTAAATGTCTTTTTTTTCCAGAAAAGTAACGCCGAAATTATGCATTTATATGAAGCACATAGAGAAAATTAATTTATGGCGAGCCAATTTAAATTTTTCATTTAGGATCTAATGGAAAATTTATTAAAGTGATAAAACTTCTATACAATTAACTAGTTTTCTCCTAATTTTGTATAAAGCACACCAGAAAATTCATTTCCTTGCTTGCTAAATAAAGAAGGGGATTCTGTACTGTACCGGTTATAAAAATTGCATTTCTTAAGAGTATATTTTGTGCCCACAATATGGAATGAAAGTAGAATAGTATTAACGAGGTAAGATCTTCTTAAGTATAATAATTAAAATTATGTAATTATATTACCTTAAACGAAACTGAGATTGGAATCGACAACCACAAAGAGCCCATTTATATTTTCTTTTGTTCTGTCATTTGTACATGTACATCTTCAACTTATTGCATATATTTAGGCAGATCATCTAAATTCGAATTCCAAGGGCGGTTCACATAAATAATAATTCTTTTTGAATTGGAATTATCGTTAAAACAAAAATTAGCCGTATTAGTATACATAGATAAAAACAAGCTCTGAAATGCTACTGTGTTGTGCAAAGCTTTTCTGTAATGGTATGATGCGCATGACTACAGGAATTTTAGATTTCAAATTACTGTGCTTGAATTTATCCCCACAAGAAAGCTTTCAAATTTAGCTTTGCTGCTTATAAAAAACAAAAAGGGGAATCTTAGGAAAGCTGGGATTCTTGGAATGGACGAAATCTAAGATCAATGCACATACATAGAAGACATATAATTTAAAATGATTACAACCATTCCCGAATTTACTGTTCTAGCAGGGACAAGAAACCAGGGAATACTTTTGAATCCACTGTGTGTCTTTATAAGGATGAAAACACAATTATGATAAATAGCATAAGTAACAATATTTTTAAGTTGTATAGATAGCTCCTTTGGAGAGCATAGAGAATAATATTGGATTCTTTATAGAACTTTGCGATACTTCTGTCAATACTAGAAGAATTGAAGAGAATTTATCATTAATTAAAAGCATTCACTTAAGTTACTGATTCATTACATTTTGTAATACACGATTTTACCGTGGCTTTAAGTTAGCATATTTTTACTACGTGTGTGTGTGTTACTAAAAATCCCGATTTCAAAATTTGTTGTAATATTTTCGCCACCCTCGGAACTATACATTTCTTTTTTGCTTGAATGGAATAGTTGTATAACAAACAGCTAATAAGTTGATAAGCTAAATTAATTGAAGCCGTACCAATATTTGTGCTAAGCTCAAGTTCTTTAATGTTAGAGCACATTGCAGGTGTAAGCAACTAACAGAATTCATGAATTCATTTGCTTCTATGATATTCACTCCTATCAAAGATAACCTAATTTTACCCTAGATGCAATAATAGGGTATACTCAATTTGTCATTCGGTATGTAACGCATTGAAATAATTATGGTAGACCAAAATGGATCGGACACCTACGCATAACATTAAAAGTTATTTTGATTTTTGCATATTCATCTGACTGTTCGTCCGCGCGATAAATCGAGAAGAGAACAAGTGTACTTAGAGAACTGAAATTTTGCATTCCGGGCTTTTTTTTAAATGGGATAAATCGGGTAGCTCCTTCAAGAGTTTGCATACAAAAGTTTCGTTTTCCACTATTTATTTGGGGCACTGCCTGAGTGCGCGTCAACGTAGAGAACTGACATTTTGTACAGTTTATAAAAATAGTAAATACAATTTCAAAAATCGGCAAAATCGGGCAACCCCTTCTCGATGTTGCCATATACAAATTAAGGATTTTAAATATACTGTGAAAACAATCAGTCCTATAGGTTTTTATTGTACTAAAAACTTCATCAGAATATGACATCTATAAAATTGGTTATAATCATTTTTTCTGTCCGACTAACCGTTCTAGAAATATATGCGAAAAACAACTTCAAAAGTCAAAATTGCACAGATGGGTGACCTTCAAAATTTCATACAGGCATTCATCTGGAAGGGTATCGTAAGAATTGATCTTAGACCAATTCTAGCTTTTTTACTTGATGTTAAGTTACTCTTGCTCTTGCTCCTGTTGAAATTTTTCAGTGCCTGAGTATTTTGTTAATTACTCGCATACCATATCTATCTACTCTGTCCATATCCGTACCCTCACTCAATTGAAACTGTTTCCTGGAAAAGATTTATTTACCTGTCCATAGTTTCTCTTTATCTTTTCCTTGTCTTGAAAAAGAAATTTCTCAAGAAACCTTTATTATAGATAGGTAGGTACTTGCCACAGTAATGTTGTTTTGCTAAATTTATCAGAATACAAAAAATACCTGTCCTTGCCCTTTTTCTTCGTATTATAAACAAACAATAACAAAAATTTGACTCATTGCAGGATCCGTCATCATTTTACTACCAATTATGATTCGGATTAATGCAATATCTCCCCCGATATACAGAGAAGAGTAGCTTAATTTCATAATTTTTTATTATCCCGTCAAATCGATTTATTAGTGTAAGTGTGACATGTGTAGCAAAAAAAAATCAAAAAATTCACGACTGCTGATGAGCGCCCTAAGCTCAAAAAAAAATAGCAACAAAACCAGGCGCACACGACCATCTGCCACTTGCGCCGGTTTCCTTCAAATCAAATGAAGAAAAAATAGAATGCGCATTGATCGGCCACTATACAGTTTTATATTTTGTTGTCTGTCCTTTTCGGATTTATACAGAACATTTCATGTTGTCGGCTTCTCACTGAAAACACCGCAGATGCTCAATAAACGCTCAAAATTCTATGGTTTATAGTAGTGCAAAAGGAAACCACCTCAATTTTATATACCTCGAACCTACCTACTTCTTGGGACAGAAGAGTTCGAGTAATAAGACCAACATTTCAGAGATGAGGAGAAGCAGGGATTCTCTCTTATTTTATGTCCTTCTTCTGTTTTTGTCTGCGCATTCTCCTGCCAGTGAAATGTTACTTTAATGATGAAGGGTCGATTTCCAACCAAAAACGTGGTAAAAGTAGCTGGTAGCAGCAGCAGCAGCAGCAGTACCACCATCAGCAGCAACCACCACCAAACCAGCCAGGTCAGGCCAGGCGGCAAGGTACTAGGCATATTGAATGAAAAGCAGTTGTTTGCCAGCCACAATTTAACCATTCGCAATTGAGCTTTGGTTGGAGTCAGCCACTTCGGTTCGCCGTGTGACTTTCTATTTTGTGTGTTTTTGTGTTTATACAAAAAGGAGTTGAAAAGGATTTTCATAAATAAATAGGACGTGGACAACAAGAAATAATTTACCGATCGGAAGTGGTTTAGTTTCTAGAGTGCTATCATCCTTTCAGGAATTTGCATGAGAATATGTCTGAAAAACATCTGGAAGAGCTGAAGAAAATTTGCCTCATCTGTGGATGTCACACGAACCAGACAATCAATATATACGAACCCCGTGCTGGACCAAATATCGTCGAGCTAATCCAGGCTAAATTTAAATTTCAGGTAAGCCATTATTAATTCCATGTTGCTTAATTTTTGCTGTTTTTTTTTGTTTTTTTATTGTGTAATACCAAAAGATGTTAGTGGTATAAAACCGGGTCCTTGTCGCCAAAAATCGATGGATATGAGTCATACATCCTAGATTCTGTGTGACGAAAGGATATAAAGTTGTTTGAACGACATTTTCAGCCTAACCCTCCCCTTTGGGTGCTTCTGCGTCACGTAAATTTTTCTATTATCTCTCTCTCAGAATGTTTCTGCAGTGAGCTTTTTTCTATATATCTTGTCCTGAAACGAATTTGGGGTGTTAGGTTGAATGTCGTGCCATTGATGTTGAGCCTGAGCCATGAATATTCAGAGGGTAAAAAAAAAGGGAAACTCTATTCTCAGCTGTGCGTTAAATTTTTGTTTTGATATTTGAATTTCATTGATTTTTAAATGATTTTCATATTGGAGAAGATAAGCACTCTCCATGACTGTAGGAATTTTTTATACCTGTATTTTCCTTGTGAAGCACAATAACAGTGGGCGTATTTGTTCCCACGCAATAGCAAAACATTAAATTAAGTCCATAAAGTGTGGTGTGCATGGATATCTTATTGATTCAATTCAAGAAAAATATCTCTTAGGGTTCGAGTCCCAGTAATTTTTACAAAGTTCTAAAATTTTATTTGAAAAATCTCCAACTGTGCTGATTAACACTTTCCTTCATAAAACATACAGCTGCCATTTTCATATAAAAAAAAAAACGAAAAAAACAACCAACAACAGAGTTCATTTTCATATGGTATAGAGCTACACCTATAGCCCCTTACTTAGTTCAAGCCAGATGCATTTCAATATTGCACCTGGATTATTGTCCCAGTCCTCCTGTTGTAGGTCTTTGATGCATTAAAAATTATGAGAACGTAAATAATCACAAGGATCCCACTATATTTACTATACTAAAGGCTTACCCTTATATATGCGTAAGTTTCTTGCGCATGCGTGCGATCAAATTCTAATCTAGAAAGATATAGTGAAACTGCTAACGATAATCGTATGATCACTGATGTGACAGCCTTCTTAGCCAAACTAACAACCTTATAGAGTTGAATCACCTTTTTTTTCTTTTTGGGGGTGCTTTTTTTTTTTAACCGCGACAATCATGCAAATGATGATGAAAAAATTGGAGTCCCTCCACCTCACCGTAAAAAAAAAATAAACCTAATGACCTTTTTACGTTCAATATACTTTTGCTCCCGCCACACTACAGCTGGAGGTGGTGGCAGGTGGTCGTTCTTTTCGTCTGTCGATCGTCTTCTTTGGATGCCGGCTGCTAAATAACCCAGTTCTGTTCTGCGGCTAAGTAATCGGCTCGCGTCAAAGGTACGCGTGTTGCCATGTTATGGTTCAGTTATGAATGAAATAATTTTTTTTTTTTTTTTTTTTTTAGAAATGAAACTAATGGGGAGGTTTTCTGAGTCCCTATGGGTGTTTTTTTTATTTTTTTATTGAGTAGAAATCAGTAGAGAACAGATAATTGGGGCAACTGAAATAATTGATTAAATACCTCGGGGCCATTGATAGAGATTCGCCTGGATGATTTAACTAACTGTTGTTTGGACATATGTATGTAGGTAGAATTGACAGAGAAGTATGATTATGATAATCAGGTTATATTTTGTACCTAACTGGAAGGTTTTGCACTCTGTCTATCAACCTGTTATCGACGCAGATAACAAAACGTAGCTATTTATGTCAATTTACATAATAAATTTTACTCAAATTCATACGTTTTATTGTTTGTTGTGTCCAGATCTTACGCCGCCGTCCAAGAAAAATCTCTTTTGGAAACCAATCATCAGCTCATATATGCACCATAACCCTCTTAGATTAGATTAGGGTTAAGCGGGGTGAATGTCCTTTGCACTGCAGCCATTCATTGACTTATTGTGCACCGCTTTCTTTATACTTCGTCCAATAGTCCCACTTTTACTAGGAAAAGTAGTATTTTTTGGGTGAAATTTGTTCAAAGTCGGCAGGCTTCAAGAAGTATGAACTAAAAGTCTGGTATCTACAATGTGGAATGGCCTCGCATTCGCATAAGACGTGCTCCGAGGTTTCGTTATCTTCGAGACAAAACCTACATACATCAGTGGGTGATATACTTATCCGGTGCATGTGTTTGTTTAGTTTGTAGTGTCCGGTTAGGACTGCTATAATGATACTAAATGGATTCCTAGATAGCTTTAAAAGATCTAGGCTCTTCTTTAGTGAAGGTCCTTTAATGAATCTTTTGGCTTGTCTGGAGCCTGTCATTGAAGTCCATATCTGGTCCATTTGGTTTTGGATCCAGTTTTGAATTGTAAGCTTCACGGTGTTATAAGGTTCCGGTCCTCTTAATTAAGACACTAATCATACAATATACAGGGTGTCCCAAATATTTCACAGAATAATAGTTGGGATCGAAAAAGACGTTGTTCTGTATAGGTGGGAGAAGGGGGGGGGGCGGTAAAATGTCATTTTGGAGGCAGAAAGTTTGAAATTCTTCTTTGCTATTTCATGAATTCAGTTGATATATGTACTCTATGGCGATCATTTAAAATTAATTAAATAGATAAACATTGAAGCATTTCAACGTATGTATCACAATATTTCTCCCACGTATAGAAGTTTGGATATTCAATTAACAACTTCTAGGAGGGAGAGGCAGGGCAAGGTTGCCTATAATTTAGGTAGGGTGCTCAGAAAATACAGGAAAAAAATTCTTTAAGGACTTCAAATTGCTATTTCCCAAATTATTTAGTTTTGAATTGTTTTACAATGCTAATACAAACAATTGCGAGTAGAAATCTGTCCGGTTCCCCACAAAATGTCTTCGTTTCAACTAACACTCTGATCTTAATCCAACTATCATCATAGCAGGTTAGGTTAGGTTAGGTTAGAGTGGCGGTCATCGTGAAAGCATATACGATCAGCCACATTTAGACCACCTCAGCAAAGATTCAGTCTTCCTAGGACATATAATTTCGGGCCACAGCTGTCTTGAAATCGCACATATGGTCAGTTCTTCCCATCTGCGATTTTCCAGCTTACAGGCTTCTACATCTAGAATCCTCTTCAGTGCTTCTAGGCGCAGACCTATGTATTTTTCTTCTATACATATATTCATAGCGGTAAACTTCATGGTCATAGCATCAGCAGCTTCGTTTCTAGGTATGTCACTGTGGCCAGGCACCCTGCAGAGAATAACTCTGATTTTAGCACTAAACATCACCATAATAAAAGAAATAGCAGTAGGAAAAGTTTGAACAATTTGACAATAATTTTCAGTTCCAACTGAACTACCATTTTGAAAGAAATTTCCCGAAAACTAGTTTTCTGACACTTGCCGTGTCTTAATAATTTATTATAGTACTCCAAAGCAACTAGGGCAGAACAAGCTTGCTTTTTTCAGCAGAAACCTGTTTTCTCTAGAAAAAATTTTAATAAAACACTTTCATATTCATTTGACACCTAGACGACTTTCGTCGACTGAGTTGATAATCTGTTTGCTCACGAAAAAAGAAATTCTTCCGTAAATATGAAATTAGTTTTGTTCCTCATAATTCATATCATATCATGCTTGGAAAGAAAGGAGAGAGAGATAGAGAAAGGTGGCGATTCCTCAAATCATGGACCAATTGCAATAAGTTTTATGCTTTCAGTTTTTGAATCTATCATTAACTCAAATTAATGAAGTATCTAGAAATCAGTCAACTCATCAACGATCGCCAATATGGTTCCCGGACTGGACGCTCATCTGGAGACTTGTTGAGTTTTCTTACGGAATGTTGGAATCGTAGTCTTCCACAATTTTAGTGAATCCAAAATTGTTGCCCTAGATATTTCAAAAGCATTTAATAGAGTCTGGCATCCAGCCCTTTTAGCCAAACTTAAAGCACTTGATTTCTCCCCTCTTCTTCTGTTATAGATTGAAAGTTTTTATCTGGTCGCCTAATTTAGGTTATACTAAATGGCGTTTCATTAGAACCTCACCCTATAAATGCCGGTGTGTCCAGGGGTCGATCTCTCTCTCTCTCTTCTTAATTTTCACTAATGACCTACTTCTTCTTACTTTCAATCCCATCCATAGTTTTGCCGATGATAAAACCCTTGACTTCGCTTATTCCTTTGATACTCTTTCGGACTCCAAAAGCGAATCGTATCGAATTCAATGCATCTCAGACCCAAAGCTGTCTCATCTCTTTAAAACAAGATTATCACTTAACGCGTTTCTTTTGATGAAGCTAAGCTTTCTTGGCATTAATATTTCCAGTAAGTTAAGCTGGACAAATCACATCTTCTCTGTTATACCAAAGAAGCATCGAAATGTCTTGGATTTCTGAAAAGGTGTAAGAAATATTTCAGCCCGATAAATTTAGCGCTCCTCTACAAGTCCAACATCAGACCTGGAATGGAATACAATTCCGACATGTAGGCCGAGGGTGAAAACACATTACCTTCATTAACTCATTCAAGCTCATTGGCTATGTGGCAATAACTTATCATATCGACTCGCTCGAGCACTGCTACAAAGTCCAATGCCTTTCGCTCCTTTATCGCTACATGCATGGTCAATGTTCTGATGAAATATCTAGTCTGATCACTTGTAGATTAATTCCTGCATACATTACAGCTGATGTGGCGCAGTAGCTGTATGAAAAAGAACAAAGAACAACACGCGAAGTGAGCAAATACCAAACCAAGAACCAAAAAGAAGAAAAGAGAAGAGATCTAATCGAACTGAGGCCAAAGTTACGCCCCAATGGCCTAAACAAGACAATCCGAAGGAGTTAAAAAAAATCAGACCTGTAAAATTCCAAGTACAAGTACCAGTACCTGGACTTGAAATATTTTAAGTACAAGTACAAGTCCCGGTACTGGTACTTAAAAAAATTCCAAGTACAAGTCCCGGTACTGGTACTGTTACTAGTACTTAAGTATCAATGTACTTAAGTACTTTACAGGTCTGAAAAAAATACATCAAATTAAATCCAACGAAAAGTTAACTTTTAATAATAAGATTAGAAGCAGGCGAGATTTCAGAGTGTTTTACATTTAAGATGTACACGGCTAGAAAAGGAAAGGGAGAAGAAGAAAAACTAACAAAAAACTCAGACTCTCTTTAAAACTTTTATGAATAAAGATAAAAAATGTGAAAGCGCAGATTACATGCTACGAAACAAAATGGCAAATGATTCATTTGCGTAAATAAATGAGAAAGGGTGGAGTTTTCACGTTTTACTCTCATCAAATCCTCCCGCGCCTTCGTGAAAATATGTTTTCATGAAATATTGACAGAGTTTAGTCACATGTTGTTGCTGTAATACTATGATATTTGAGCAGCACGAGCTTCACATTCGTTTTGCTCTGAAGAGATTAAGTGGGAGAAACTCAAGCTGGATTCTCTGATATTTTCGGGAAAAATGAGAATTTTATTTGAGAGGAGCTTTACATCTCCTGTCAGCACCTTGGCCAAAGCGAAATTTATCTTTTTCTTTAAAATGGGAGGTAGTGTGACCCGAAGTACATTATTATGAATAGTTTGATAGGATTTTGAGGAATTCAATAACATTTTGTCGTTCGGCGGGTAATCCTCGTACGTTCTCTCGTTTTTAACTCGTTGTCTGAGTCGCACTACAATAGAGCATAGTCAAGTTCCTTTCCCTCATTCGTGCAAAAGACGAAAGTATATGACATTATTTGTTTCATTCTAAAAAAAAAACACAAAAATTCCAATTTTGTTCGGCTGCTTCCTATCTTCTTATTAGGTTATCTTTGTCCAAAGAAGGAAGACAATGAAGAAATTTGAAAGACGCAAAAGCACTTGACTTGACTTGACTCTGTATTCTTTTCTTATTTTTTTCTACTTGATTTTCATCTTCTTTACTCATACGCCATGACTTTACACAGGTAATTTGTAGGCAATGTGCAATAAGCGCTCGAACATTCTTATCCAAGAATACAGTGCACTGAAATTCCGAACGATAAATAATCTTTTTTTACAGGTCGCTCTAGAATAGTTCTTATGTTATCAAAATCGTTAGAAGTAGCGCCACATAAATAACAATTTAGTGTTGATTTCGTATCAGATAACGAGTTGCAAATTTTGCCGTCCACCATTATTAAAAGAGGGTTATGTGTAATTAAATACTCTTTGTCACCTAACAGAACTTTATAGTGTCCTTGCAAGTCACACTAATTCTTTCACCCTTCAAAACACTTTAATCTCATGATAATGTAAGCAATTTCAGTAGTGTCAGCGGTCTATGTTATACATGTCAGTGGCTTGACTTAATAATATATAAAAACAAAAATGTAAATCTAATCTGTAAACTTAAGGCTCTATTTTAGGGCCGCTGCAATTTTTCTTATTCAGAAATGATTTTACAAATTTCTTACAAGTATTTTTATTTAAAACCTATTTGAAACCGAATTCAAATGTCTACTGGCTCCTATAACTAAGTACACACAGGCGCTGAGAGACAACATGAGAAACAACCAAAAATCCATTTTCTATAACTAACAATTATTCTTGCCTCTTGAAAAACTTTTTATGTAATCTGCATTTATATTATTATTATTTATTATTTAAATACATTTTATCCTTTCTTTTACAGCCCGTCAACGAGGATAAATATCTATGCTACAGCTGCAATAATTGGTTAATCAATTGGCATTCTTTACAAACTTTAAACACTGAATCAAATAGCCAACCAGGCAAATCAAGATCACGTATAAACGATTCAATTCCTGAAGAAGACGCTGAAGATAATTCCGAAATGCATAGTGAACAGAATCAACAGCAGCGGCAACAACAACAACAGCCACAACAACCGCAGAAACAGCAGCAACAAAAACAACAACAACAACAACAGCACAATTCTAATAAAAAACGAAATGGATTTTATTTTTCTAGACGATCCTCTCTAGGTTGGCATCGAATAAGAAAAATTCGCCGAAAACGAATTCAATCGTGTACGGTATGCGGTCGAAATATTAAAAAATGTGCCGCCAACAAAAGTACCTATGATATCGGTTCCATTGTATCCAATAAATGTAAAAATTGCCGAAGAATCCTCAAATGGCGTGCCAAATACTCAAAAGCATTGATCCGAGAGGAGCAACGCAAATTAATGGAATTGAAAACTTCAAAGCTTGATGAAAGCGGAGAAGAATTACATTTTCGTACGAATCTAGTCAATAATCATCATCAACATAATTATCATCAACAACATTATCAACAACAACAACAACAGCAGCAACAACATCATCATCATCTTCATCAACGACAACGTCCGTTAGTTGATGGAAAAGTTGTTGCTATGCTCCGTAGACTTGGAACAACTTTAACCAGAGAATCGGATTGCTCTTTTGGAACAACAACAACAAGGACAATAATTACATCTGATCGGTCAACGACACCAATCAAAATTGAAAAAAGAGTTCTTGATGACGATGAAATTTTGATTGATTTCAATACCGCAATAACGGAAGTTCTCCCTTTCGACCTTGCAAGATATCCGGTTGATGTAACAGAACCGGATGAACAGGATGTAGACGATATTGAAATAGAGTCTGTGTCGGAAGAAGGTGAAAAACTAAGCCTTGAGGATCTATATAGCAGGATCCCCAAGTGTGTAACTGTTTCAGTGGTTACTGCTGCTGCTGTTACTGATACTGCTGCTAGTCGTTAGTCGAATTGCCCATGATGCCTAGGTTAAGTTTTGCCATATCAAAGAGTTTTGTTTTTTTTTTTTGTATTTATTAAAAAGAAATTTTGTGTTTATTTATTCGAGAGTAAATTAAATTTGTACGCAAGTGTGGTGAAGTTTTGCTGTAGGGTCATCTCGTTGCCCGCCCTTTTGTTTGTGTTTTCGTTTTCCTGTTATGCACTTTCGAGATTTTTGTACAGCCGGCGCACTACATTTTAAGGGTGGTCCTCCGTTCTATGCGGAGCTCTGTGCATGAATCTGAAGGGCATGCGGGTGTAAACCGATGCTTCTCGTGCGTCACAAGTGTTTTATCACTTCAATTCACATGGCGGTGTCCAATTTCAAGATTTTTTTCTTTCTTTTTATTTTATATTTTGTTTTGTATATGTCGCATTTTATGGGCTTCTTTCGACAAGAGTGATTTTTGGGGGGCTTTTTAAGCTTTAGTTTTTTTTTGGTATCTAGGTGTGCATTCACTAGTAATATGAGTAAAAATTTGCGTTTTCTATTTATGTCGTTTGTAGCAAATATGACGTCACAAGTTGGATACGAACTTCCCCCTTTTCATTTTTTTTTATATTAATAAGCCAAGTATTGGCATAGTTAAAATAAAGAACATGAAGAGACTGGCGGAAGTGTCAATGTATATCACATTTGAACCTTCGCGCTCGCAAATATTAAGCACGAGTATGATAAGCTTATACTCGCACAGTTCGGGGTAAATAATCATCTCGAAAGTATTCTTGAAAGAGTGTGGCTTGCAGCACAAATATTTCATACTGGGGATTAATCTACAAGGGATCAGATCAGAGCCAGAATACTGACCATGGATGTAGTAGATAAGCACATTCAATATTATAGCAGTTTTTGGGAAGTCCGATATGATTAGTTGTTGCCACACCAGTGAGCTTTAACGCACCTTTTTGGACAGTATCTGATGCAGCTAAAGCTATGCGACTTATCTCGGTCGATGAAATAAGAATTGTATTCCATTCTGGGTCAACTTTAAGCCTTGCAGAGAAACGCTAGATTCGAGGGTATATTCGAAATATTTCTTCCATCTTTTCAGAAATTCAGAGATCTATTGCGATGCTTTTTCTTTGACTGGAAATCTTCATGTGTCTGTGTATCATGAAATCAATGCTCCTTCTTCATGAAAAGAAAATGTCATGAAATGATGATGTTATTTTAAAGATATGGAATATGTAATGAGTTCGACAAGATTCGCTCTGTCCCCAAGTGAAGGTCATATTTAGGTCATGCAATCTCGATTGATACTTACGGCATTTCCTCTGGAATCTGTAAAAGGAATAAGCTGGTATTTTTCTGATACCTATTTTTATACCCTAGATGAAATCTATAGGGGTATACTAAGTTTGTCATTCCGTTTGTAACACCACGGTAGAGCAAAATGAATTGGACACCCACGCATAATATTAAAAGTTATTTTGATTTTTGCATGTCAGTCCGTCCGTCCGTGCGCACGATAACTCGAGAACGCGTTCACCTAGAAAGCTGAAATTTTGTACAACGACATTAAAAAAAAAAGTAAAATTAAGTTCGAAAATGAGACAAATCGGGCAACTCTTTCGTGGGGTTGCCATACAAAAATTTCATTTTCCACGAGTGCGTTTTGTCGGCATATTTAAAAATTTTTCATTTTAGTTAATCTTAGTATTTTTTTTTTCTTGTTTATTTTTATTGTTCTGCCACTCATTTTGTTTGCTGTAGCAACATGTTTCTATACAATGGGCCTAAAAGCCTAGTTGCTTATCATAATAAATAAATAAATAAATATATTTGGACACTACCTGAGAACACGTCGACATAGAAAGCTGAAATTTGGTACACTGTGTTTTCATACTAATGGCAAATAAAATTTCAAAAATGGACTATATCGGGCAACCCCTTCTTGGTGTTGCCATATAATAATTTTGGTTTTTTACATATACTTTGAAAACGATCAGTCCTAGACATTTTTATTGTACTAAACACTTCTTCAGAATAAGAAATCCTATAAAATTGGTTATAATCATTTTTTCTGTCCGACGAGCTGTTCTAGAAATATATGCGAGAAACCAATAAAAAAATCAAAATTGTTCAAATGGGTGACCATATGAAATTTCAAACGTGCATTCATCTAGGGTATCATAAGAATTGATCTTAGACCAATTCTAGCTTTTTCACTTGTTCTTCGTAACTTGATCTTACATTCTGGAGGCCTGGCAGCCGTATACTCCTCCATCATAGGTTTATAATTTATTTGATCATTTTGAACACACACAATTGCAGTAGAATTCGACTAATTTTTTTCTTAAAATGAAAATTACCTTCTGATAGTACCTTTTTAAATTGATGTCGACGGATCTGGCACTATTTCTTTGAATTTTTCTTACACGACAGGAGTACTATACATCACTTGGTGGGATGATTGATTATCTCCGGAAGTTTCATATAGCTTACTCAATATATTTAACTGCTCCTGGAATCTGGCTAGCACATCCAAATCACAGAGAGTGAAATAAACCGGAAACGATAGCTTTTCATTTGACTCTTAGTCTGATTAGACGGCATTGCTTCACGGTTTTAAGGTATTTTATAAGAGAAATGAGTTCATGCTCAAGGTTGATATTTAGGATTCACCGCCCGCGAAAAGGCATGTCGAACGCTTGATAAGATCAGCAGCGGTTGGGACACTGTAATTAGAATGCAATCAGTGCCTATACACTCAAGTTATCAGATAGATAATGGGACAACTTTCTTTCTCTCAAGCAGAAAAAAATAGGTACTCGGTGTATAAAACCTGAAGAATGTAAAAAACTTAAGCATTGCAAACATCAGTAGAAATGTCTCCATAGGTTCCATATTACGAACAGAATACTGCTCCCAAAGGCTGGTTTCCATTTCTAAGCAGTCAGATGTCTGTGATACATGAAATGGTTCCAAAAATTAAAAGAACAGTGTGTAATGACGACAAGTACAAAGAGGAATTTCGTATAGGGAGCAACGGCGGCAAGTGTCAGTACGGTATTTCGATGGAAGATATACTACGGTCTCATAAAAACTGCCCGCTTCAATGATACGTCCAATACACGCCGAGATGAAAGCAACTATAAAATCCTAAAAATTAAAAAACAGAGAGAAAAAAAACAAAACAATTTTCACGGACATAGATTTTATTTATCGAGAAACGTGATAAAACTTTATAAAGATGGTCAAAAAAATGTTTTTTTAAAAACTGACGATAATTTTTCCTTCCTTTCAGAATGGTCAAAAATTGTAAAAATTACAAAAAAAAAAAAGAAATCCCACTTATTTCAAATATTCGAGTAAAAGTCTTCGATTAGTTAAAGTTAAGATAAAAAAAAATCTTTAAATCAATTTAAAACTTAATTTTATAAAAATTTATATTAATAAAAGCAGCGCAAATAAAAACTTTGAAGTGTGCCACAAGTTAGGCAATTGAGTCCGGTCCTGTTTTTTTTTTTTTGGTTATTTTCAAATTATTCCCTTCTTCTTTTTTTCTTTTCAACAAATTATAGACTTTTTAGTGGGATTTTTTTCTTTTACAAATGTAGGTATAACACTTATATTCACATTTATAAACAATATATGTTGATGTCGTTGATAAACACACACACACATATGACATGTAGGCCTTAATATGACAGAAAACAACAATTAAAAGAGAAAAAAAAATTATAAACAAAGAAGAAAATACTTGTGTAACCAACCAGGCACACTCTTCCGTCCCCAAAACCCAACCAACCGTGCCCACAAAAGGACATTTATGCTACCAACTTCTTGGTACTCACATGAGTTTTACTTTTGTGCTGATCCAATTGAATTATTGTCGGAAATTTCTTATCACACATGTTGCACCTGGCCATCTTTTTTTGGCTGATAGACGAAGAAAAAAAGCAATCCTTCAGATTCGTTTTATGTGATTGAGAAGAACTAATGTTTATCACATCAACAGATCCTTCTGGATTATTTGCAGCATCTTCACCTTCGAAGAGAGCAATAATTCGTTTATGTTCCTCCAATTTAGCTGGATTATTATGAAATTTAGCATTGTGTTCCTCTAGTGAACCGATAGTTTCAAAAATTGTGCTACAAGCATTACAGCGGGCGGAAAATTGTAATTTCGGATATATCGGAGAATATGGTGATTGAGGTGTTGAACAAATTGGAATTGGGCGTGCAATTAACGGTGACACTGGTGCAACTTGATTGAAACTTTCAAGAAGCGATTTTCGTCCATTTTCGATTTTTGGTGGTGGCTTTGAAAATTCATTGTTTAGTCGTAAATTTTGCTCGATAGTCGAGCATGCATATGAGCTGTCAGAACTAATACTGTCGAATTTTATTTTTCCCCGTAGCGTTGGAGAATCTTTTGATTTCAACAATTCTAACAAGGGATCTGGAGTTTTAGCATCGTATCGTATTAATGTAGAATCAACCTTACTTCTAAGCAAATCAAGCAGAGGATTTTCTCTTTTATATACTACACTACTATGTTCATTCCTTTCTGAAGCAGATGTAGTACTGATTGGACTAGTCGAAAGTATTCCTCCATTCAAAATATTTGTAGCTTCTTCGAGATTTGATTTGTTTTTATCGCTAGGTATTTCTATATCACAAAGTTTCTTCTCCTTATCACCATCACCACCATCCTTTGCAATTCTATTGATTTCTCCAGTTCTACCTACTACCAAATCTGGTAGTTCCATTCTCTCACCACAGCTAGTATTCAGCCATTCACACATTTTTCTCAATGAAAATATCATTCTTCGTATAAATTCGTGTGGAGAGATCGCTTTATTTCGCCTTATTTCCAGCAGGCGATTAATTTCCTCAATAAATACAAGAAATCTGTATTCCACGCAAATTCTCTTATGCTCTTGGAAGCTATCTTCAAACATGAATCGCCTAAAACACGCCCGACACTTACGTTCTTCACAATATTCTGGAATATTAACGATAATATTAGCCTCCTTAAATATATCCAATTCAGTAATATCATCCTCTTCGAAATTCTTCTCTTTATAGCTGAAATAGTTAAGGCGTTGCTTATGAATTTCATTCTCATCACTGGATGCAGTCTGAAAATCATCACCCATTGTATCGCTATTCTCTGGCGTAGTTTTCTTTTCGTTGAAATTATTTAATTCAACGGCATCTGTAGTTGTTGAATTCCATCTGTGATAGCGTCTTCTAGTTGCTCGACCACCTGGCGTTTTATTGTTCTCCTTCTCAAAAATCAAATTCAGGAATGTATTGAGATTATTCTTACCACCTTCACCCCCATCCTCACCATTTTTGCGTGGTTTACTGTCATCAGAGCTGTTGGTCAGTAAAAATTTCTTAACATATTCTTCACTTTTGTTATGATTGTTCAGAATGTTATTGACTAAACTATTCGTATCAGTCTTGCGGCTCTCACTAAAAATTAAGTCGCCCGCTGAAACGCTTATAGCTTGCTTATCATTTGTATTCCTGCATTTTTTATCATCCCTTCTGAATGACTTAATATTTTTGGCGTTTACTACTGTTTGGGCTGCTTTTAAACTTAAAATATTGTCGATTGCCTGCTGGCGGAATGTTGCTGCGTGCTTTAAATATGATATGCATAGGGCACACATTTTATTCGGTAATCCATCGGTTGGATCGACCTGAAAAGAGAAAATTGTGAATTTTTTTACAAAGATAAGTCAAGGGTAAAATAAGAGTTAGGAGGAAATTTCTGGGTATTCTTGAGGACGCGAGGAGTAATCAGTTCTTGTATCCAGACAAAATGCATGAGAATATGTTCTATTGTGCAATGCCAATGTTCTAGCACTACCATCTATCATATTATGGTACAAATGAATGGTTGACTTTGATCCTAACTGTAACAATGTCTGTAATTCCAAGGACAGATGAATCAGCTGGAAAAATGTTTGTCCTCAGGTGCATCAAATCGTGTAATCGCTTAATCATAGAGCCGTTGAAATAAAAAAAATAAATGAAAAATTGTATCACCTTGTGCGACATCTAATTTAGATGCAAAACTCGGATTGAGAGTAAATACAGCTCAAACTTCTTATCTTAAAGGGACAGCTTTATTTCAAATAAAAGTATTGTCTATAAACGGTTCAACCATCACGATAGTCTCGGACAGTCAAGCCGCACTTCTCAAGGCTCTTCTGAAGTCCTACACCATTAATTACAAAGTTAATCTGGGTTTGTTTATAAAACTTCCAAACATTGGCGAAGATAAATAAAATCATGCTCATATGGGTGGGAAGCAACAATGGAATTACCTTACCTAACCCACAGGAAGCAAATCTCTCTTGATTGCAGTTCCAAAAGCTACTTAAAATATCCGGGAAAAGGAGCAAAAAAATCGCTATAACTCGTCCTATTCAAGAAAACACATCTACAAATAATCACAGAGCTCTTTCTCAGTTCACTACCATCATAAAGGGTAGTACCACTTTTTAATAACTAAAAGAGCAGCAGTAGTTGTTCAAAATAATAACGAATGCATTCCACCAGTTGATGCCACATGTGTACAATATTAGCCCGCTTATCATCTTTGGAGATTTACATTCGGCACAAGATGACCTTATACTGCCTAGCATAAATGGGCTCCGAAATGGTAGCTCAGATATGTTTGTATCGTGTGTGTGAATCCCGATCCGAACTCTAAAAGCCGACATTATCGACGACACCTACGAAAACGCTAATCATTGGTGGATCGATTGGGATACCTATTGCGTTGCGGGACAAATTTGGTCTGTGTACAATAGGAGAGAAAACCAGGAAACTAGTAAGCATGTTAACCGGCCATTTAGTCATAGATAATCATGCTAGGAGACTGAGTTTTAAGTCAAACGTAGCTGTAAAGCGCTCGTGAGGAAACCGAATCAATATGAAATGTGCTTTGCGAGTGTCCTGCTCTAGTAACCAGAAGGGGTGGGCTACTTAGTAGCTACTTGTTCTCGGAGCTGATGGAGCTGCAATATATAGAGCTTACATGCATCTTGAGGTTCCTTCGAGAATTAAGATGGATTTACGATTATTCTTAAAATAGATACCCATGAATTTATGTTGTAAAATAGACCCGTTAGTGGTCTTTCTTGAGGACACCTCTCTAACATAACCGAACTTATATTGAACTAGTGATCTACTAGAGAAGGTGCTCACAGATAGTTTGTCTGTTAGTTTGCCGCGCATAAAATAAACTCGGGGCCCCTCTGGTCGCATAAAACCTTCTTGTTACTTAGTTCAATTAAATAACGGTAAATCGCCAAGAAGGACCTACTAGTGCGTCAATATTATAGAGCAAAAACAGTTTCTAGTTCTTGCATCAGTAGAATTTTCTACTCACATGAATCGTATAATATTGGGGCTCGTTCGCGAGACTAAACTATGAATATGCCTAAAATAACCTTGGTTTTTCCACACGGCTGTTAAGCGTATTAATTTGAGACCCAACGTATGTATGTCTCTTAGCAGCCAATACCAGTATTTTTAGCACCTGACGATGAAAAACCGAATATTGTTTATGGTGAATTATACGACGAAAATAATTATAATGCAACCTTAAGGAGGCATAAATCTGCATGCAACCTCCACTTTAATATTTTCAAGTGGCTTCATGTAATCCTATAACGAAATCTTTATTAATAATTCCTTGGAGACAATCTAGTCAATAATTGATCGTCTTCAGTTGTTCATTGAAAGCAAATTCCGCTATGTGCGCTGAAATCACAAAAGATTTTGAAAATTTGTTAAAAAGTTTTTCCTATGATTGGATTATTCTCCTTGTAAAACGTTAGTTCCCGAATGAAGCTAAGTAAAAGTCACTATATTTTACTATAATGTGTATCTACTATTTTATATTTTATATTTTGCTGTGTATCTACTATGTTATATTTTGCTGTATCTACTATTTTGTATTTTGCTGTAATTTCAATATTGTTTATTCTTAATGAACGGGCTACTACGGACGCTCTAAGCCTCCACTGCTCTTACTTGTTTGTGTTTCGTTTTGCTATAATATGTATCTACTATGTGACTCGCTATGATGTGCCCAACGCTCGGCGTGCCTTTGGCAGGGGTGCTCAAATAAATGGATGTTTATGTTTATGTTTAAATGCCTGCCCCAAGACTAAAGTGTTAAATTGAGCATTAATCACCTTCAAAATACAGAAATTATAAATTGCCTCCTTTTTTCGCGAAGGTACTTGTTGCAAAATAATCAATTCTTGGGCTGATTTAATTCATGCATAACAATACTAAAAGGGTTAAGGTGCTAGCCAACTAATGATTACTGATGCCTTAACAAAAGTGTTTGTGGGAAGACTTCTTTAGGGTGAAAATATGTAATACAAGACTTGTGTTCATTAAATAATCTTTTTCCAAAGCAAATATGTTATAAATTTCAGTAAAAATGTTCCTATTTAGATTATTAAAGCTTTACCGTCAAACCTGTTGTCTCTTCAATTAATGTGGCGATATCTTTCTTCCAATGTAGAAATTCATTAGGACCGGCATGCAGGTACGCTGGAATCACAGAAAAAATATCATATTCGCCCCGACTAGAGCATATTCGGCAAAGTTTTGTATTTTTTATCGTTTCATTAGCTTCCATCATTTTTTGTTCGTTTGCCTAGTTAAAAAAAAAAAAATCTTATCTTCTTCAGCTCCTAAATATTGATGATGTTGAATAATAATTATTCTTCTTTCTTGTGCACATATGTGTATAATTAAATGAAACTTTTTCGTATTTAAGTTAATATTATATGGAAAACATCACTGAAGACAAAGTGCAAACACAAAATAAAAACAGAAAAAATTCGGAAAAAGAATTTTTAGCGATGGGAAAGCAGAAAACAGTCCTCTTCTGTCAATTGTTTACGTTACTTTTGACATCCATTTGACAGCTTAAAAGAGATTTGCCATTGAATGAGATTTGCCAGAAGTTGGAAGTGGAAGGAATCTGCCTCCACGGTAAGGTATTCTCGCTAAGAACCACGTTCCGCCATTTGTGTCCTAATGTATAGGAAAGTACGGTACAGAGAACACAATATTCTCTCTCCTCTCTCTGTCTTTTCAAAAGAAATGTATATACGTTATAGGACGAAGCTCGTCACAGATCTAGTGTCAAAATTTTAATGAGAATACTTTTCTGCCTGCTGTGCTGTGTTTATTATGGCAATGCTATAGAAGAGGGATTCTAATGGTGTTAAAAATGTCTTTATTAATTTAATAATAGATGGCGCACTAGTTAGATATTTTGTTTTACATAATTCGATTGGTGTCATGTTATACGTCATATTATTTAAGGAATCATTTAATGCTTGCCTTTTCTTAGTAATAATAGCTTATTACTAGGACGATAAACATTTAATTATGATCATCTTGCCATGTGAAGAAAGCAATCAAGGAAATGATTCATACTTTTTCGGCTGTTATCATTTCCACAAATCATTTAACTTAAAAATTTCACAAATAATTACGACAGTACAGACGACAGTACGACAGAGCAGAACAATTCAACTTCAATATGTATTTGTAACGCCGAGTAAGTATCCAGTGCAAAGCTAGTATTGCACTTCTGCTATGAAAATTGTCCCATCGAACATTTTCAGTGCTGCACTACTAGAAAAAATGCAACACTGGTGTTGCACTGAAGTCCCATCGAAATCGACAAGAGCATTTTATTTTGTCGTCCCGCTCTCTATGTTGATTCTACTATACTACACGCCCCTACACGCCTGTACCAAGTTTTCACACAGCGGCAACAGATCCTAGCCAGTGACTTAAATACTTCTACAATAACTATTAAATTAGGTACTTAGAATTTCACCTACAATTTGTAACCTGCTTCTCTCTCATTCGTCTAGGAACTTTTTGAGCTGTTTTATGGCAATTTGCCTCTATTTAATATATTTTTATTTTATTTCCTTAATCTTTATTGTTTATTTTGCTGAGTATAATGATGTTAATCTAATCTATTTTAAGCTGTATACTGTCGTAGTGCCTAGCGTTGTACGTTGCTTTGTGCAGGGTTTTTTTTTTTTTAATAAATGCTGATTTGATTTGAGATGATACCTTAATTACATCAAACGCTTTCTTAGCCTTCTTCAGTTCCTCGTTCATTGTTAGCAGATCATTAACATGAGCATATATTTTCGAGCATCCTTCCGTACCAGAAATACAATATCTTCAATCGGAACTCATCCTGCGCGGTAAATTTATTTAAAAGCTGAAGCTTTTGTTTTTAATATTAGATATCTATCTGTTTGTATTTGACATTTGCCGAATTTTATCCGATTTTTAAAATCTGTTTGGCCGATTTTAGCCGTTTTTAGAAAAATTAATTGGCAACACTGATTCGGACACAAGTGACGGAACGTGGTTCGTAATAAGAAATTTTTATCGCCGTATCTAGTGTAACCCGAAAAAAATGGGAAGTAAAATATTAATAAATCAAGGCTATGAAGGTGTGTATGAGCCTTCCGATTCTGAAAATGATTACACGGAGCACGAAAAAAAATTACTTAATAAAGCTCGTAAAAAGCGAAGACCACTTGCTGATGGAAAGGAAGAGGTTATGGGTTTTGCAGATATTGATTCAGAAGATGGTTACAACATTGTTGATAATAGTGACTTCGATGAGGAAGATAATAATTTTCGTGATTCCAAAGCCTGGGGCAAAAAAAGAGCTACATATTACAACACTGACTTTGTTGATCAGGACTATAGCACATATAATGAAAAAGAGGAACAATTAGCTTACCAAGAAGAAGAAGATGCAAAGCAAATACAACAAAGGCTAGCAAAACAATTCGATGAGGCCGACTTTACAGTGGATTTTTATTCAGGGTCTACACATGAAAAAACACTGCATTTAGAAAAGGATAAATTAAAACCAGGTTTAAGTGACATTTCAGTTCGTCAGAAAGAACAACTTTTTGTAAAGGATTCTCCAGAGCTCGCTGGTTTAGTGGAAGATTTTAAAAGACATTTTCACAAAAGTGATACTTTGAGCCCAATTATAGAATATGCTAAGAACTTGGATTTCCAATTACCTGCTATCGAATTTGCAAAGCTACGAAACAATATAGCATTAAATTACTGCACAAATATATCATTTTATCTGCTCTTAAAATCGAAGCGCATTACCGTAAAAAACCACCCTGTAGTTAAACGATTGGTGCATCTCAGGCAACTTTTAGATCAACTGGATGGCAAGTATGAGAAAGTTGTTAAATCTCAGATAAAATTGCTGTGGGAAACTATCAACTCTGGGCTTAATTTATCAACCGAGGCAAATACGCCTGTACCAGTACCCAAAAAACTCGATAAAAGTGAAACTGTATTTAGTAACAGAATTGAGCAATATGACGTCGCTTTGAAAGAAGAGAATACAGGCGATGATGGTTTGCAAGTGGACGTTAAGCGCTTTGGGGAAGATGGTGACGCTGACGACCGACGTGGCATTCCATACCAAATCGCTAAAAACAAAGGATTAACACCTTACCGTAAGAAAGAACTACGCAATCCGCGTGTAAAGCATCGACAAAAGTATAGGAAGGCTATCATTCGTAGGAAGGGTGCTGTGCGAGCAGTTAGAACTGAAACCAAACGATACGGTGGAGAGATATCGGGCATTAAAGCTACTGTTAAAAAGAGTATCAAAATTAAATCT
The DNA here is from genome assembly GCA_963930735.1 of Dioctria linearis. NCBI lineage: Eukaryota > Metazoa > Arthropoda > Insecta > Diptera > Asilidae > Dioctria > Dioctria linearis. The sequence continues at coordinate 11,973,452 of OZ005740.1, read as the reverse complement.
TAATATGTATTTTCAGACAATTTGAATAAAACTTAAAAAAATAGAATGTTTACATATTTTTACGTTTTTAAAAGTTTTCGGAAGTCTTAATTAGTTTAGAATAGAATAGAATATAAAAAGCATTTATTGAAGAACCTTAGCCTAAGCTACGTTACAATGTTAGGTACATCGAGTATAAAATAAATAATAGTATTATAAGTTGAGTTACAAAGTCAAGAAAATCAACAAAAACAATGGGCAAACTTGCTGCAGCAGAAACTAACAAGTAATAGAATTATAAACGAGGTGATACAATTAGAAGACTTATAATAATTTTTAAAATGGAATTGAAATTGATTAAAATTGAATATGAAATTAAAGTTGACATTAAGATTAACAAAGTAAAGAAAAACAAAATACAAAGAGAGGAATAAGTTAACATATAAAAATTAACTGAATAAATAAATGAATGGAACGAACAGAATGCAACAAGAAAAATAAGATAAATAAAATGAACATAGATGAGTAAAATTACATAACATAAAATAAAATAAAACAATGTAACACAATGTAGTGACCAGAATAAAATCAACTAGACAAAAATAACTAAAATAAAATAATAGTTTTCTAGAATAGAACAGAAAAATAATTAATTGAAGAACCTCAGCTTAAGCTACGTTATAATAGTGACCATTCGACCCGCATTTGTAGGATCTGTCCCGTTTTGGAATTCGCTTTTTCCTTATTTAAAAAAAACTTGATATCAAATCTCCACTTTTAAGTTTGCTTAAGTTGGATTCGTAAAAGTTCATTGCAACCCATTATTGTAGAAAATAAAAAAAAAATACAAACTTAGTGCAAATTAGTGCAAATGCAAAAACAAACTTTACATTTGCAGTTTAAATAGTAAGTTTAATTTGTTTTAATTTTAAATATTATATATTTTTACCGTAGTAAAAAATGGCAAATAGGAAATGAAACTGCAAATTCTCAGAAGAATTAGAAAATGAGTTCCCGTTCATAAAAAAAATCAAAAATTAGTGGAAATGTAAATGGAAATTTTCACTGCCTAAAATGTAATAGTAGGTAGAACGGATATAACCAGACATATTAAGTCAGAAAAACATAGATTAGCAGTTCAATCATCAACTAGATCTGAATTTTTGGTTAAAGAAAAAGAATTGGCTGCCACAAAGGCAATCTTTTCTTTTCATTGGGTTCTATGGATTGTACAACCAAACTCGTTCGACATTTGTTTGAAAAAAAATTTCGTTGCGCTAGAACGAAAACCGAGGCAATAATAAAAGGTGTATTAGCTGCTCACGCTTTGAAAGAATTTAAAGCTGAGTTAGAAGACGTGAATTTTTTATCTGTTTATACTGACGCATCTAATCATATAGATCTTAAAATATTTCCTGTACTAATACGTTATTTTAATCCAAATATGTCCGTAAAGGTAAAACTTTTAAAATTGGAATCGTTACCCGGCGAGACCTCCGAAATTATTTGCAATTATTTATTGAATACTTTTAAAAATAACAAAATTGAAGCAAAAGTAATAGTATTTTGTGTGATAATGCCAACACCAATTTTGCAGTGGTAGAAAATGGAGCAAATAACGTATTCAGTAAAATGAAAAACAAATCGGAACATAATAGGTGTTGGATGTGCAGCTCACATTACAAACAATACTATCCAAAGTGCAGCAGATCTTTTGCCAATAGACATTGCAAATATTATCCAAAAAATTTATGGACATTTTTACATTTATACAATTCGCGTAAACAGTTTAAAAGAGTTTTGTGAAGAAACTGAAATTGAATATCAACGAGGTCTGGGGTACTGCAAAACACGATGGCTAGCTTTACTGCCAGCGATTGAAAGAGTTATAAGACTTTTTGATGCATTAAAGTAATATTGTTTATCATTGGACAAATGTCCATATCAAACAAGAATATTTTTTGAAAATAGTATTTCCGATATTTTGTTGAAATTTATGCACATTTTCCACAATGTTGTACAATTAATTGAAGGTGATAAAAATACGATCATGCAAGTTTCACAAACGTTAAATGTTTCAAAAACAAAGTTTAAAGAGAGGGTTGAATTAAATTATTTACCGCTGACAATCAGATTAGAACTAAGAAGTCTTATTGAAAATGGTAGCATTGATGAGAAAAGATTTAAACTTGATATTAATAATTTGTTTTAATTACTTAGATCTTTGGTCGAGACAATTTAAAGATATCAACATTTTAGACTGGATTGGTTTAAAAAAAAATTTTATGGGATAACGTTGAGAAAAGTGTTGAATACATTTCAAAAAATTTTGAAAATCACAAAATTGTAGAAGACGATTTATTTTACGAAATATCATGCATCAGAAATTACGCAAACTTTGATAAAATTCAATCCTAGAATGAAAGTATATTGATCCGGACCAATGATGGGTGGAAATATTTTCGCATTTTAGAAAAGAAAATATACCATTTGATAATGCCAAAAAGGTGGTTGAATTCGCGTTGTGTTTGCCAGGCACAAAAGCAGCAACAGAACGAATATTTTCCTTTATTAACAAGATTTGGACATCAGAAACAACACAATTAAAGTTAGACACAATCGAATCTACTTTAATTGATAGAGGAAACTTTGATTCTTGCCAAGAATTTTGCAGCAAAATCAAAGACGAAACTTTAAAAAATGTCCATTCAATGGAAAAATATAAAAACTGATGTAATTGTGATTTCATTATTTTATTCTGTTCCTATGTAAATTGATTTTTCCTATTTTTTTTATAATACTATCCAAAGTGCAATTAAATATAATATATTTAATAATTTAATTTATGAATAAAATACTGTTTCGGTATAAAAAAAATTAAATTTTTCTTATATATTATAATGTAATGTCCATTTTCTACTGGTTAATAACTAAAAAAAAAAATGTACATAATATTTAAATTGAGTTTTAATTTTTGGCCCGCATTGAATCATTTGTAAAATGGTCACTTTAACTTATAACAATGGACTGAGCCAGTGCTGTCGTTTGGAAAATTTCAAGAATAGTACAATTTGCTGCCAAAGCGGAGTACTTTCGGAAAAAGCGGAGTACACGACTACGAAATTTAATAAATTAAATTTAATTAGAATGGGATGTTGTTATGGTCGTAGCGTATTGCATATAGCAATATGGCACATGGAAAATACTGAAGCATGTACGCTGGCCTTAAAGTAAACCGCATACTGAACGAACCCGACCGAGAGAAATGTGTTTCCTCACACTCAGGTGCCCTGTCGATCTGACAGATAAAGAAGAATACCATCATCACTGTGTGTCAAATCTTCTAACCACGAAAAGTAAACGCGATTAAAAATCAGGGATTTCCACCGACATCAGGGATAAGCCCACGTAAGTTCAAAGGAATAATTATTCATTCTAAGCATATATTTTTATTATTAAAAATATTCTTCTCACTAGGAGAAAAATATTTGCCACCCGCATGGGTAGAGAAAAAAATAAGAAGAACTCCAGAAAAGAGAAAAGTTGATGCCAGGATTGTTATAATAGATCTGAAAAAGAAAATTCAGCAGGCGGATTAGGTAATCGGTGGATATTTACCATCATCATTTTACAAATCATCACAGCTCATGAAGAACCTAGAACGTGGGGTCATTTAACCAGGTATTTTCGTATCAATTAAGAAACATATCTATTCGACTGGCAGAACGGGCACGTATGCGCCAACATATAGTCTCGTACCGCGATAGCGTGAGCGCTACAGGATGGGGGCTCAGACAATTTAACCTAACAATAAAGAGATGCGGCTTCCAAGTCCACGTATAGACAAGCACGAAATTTAATCGCATATCCGACACATCTGCGGACCCCGCAAACTGTAGTTAAAGGGACCTCCACCAAGTCAGAGAATTTCGCCCGTATATACATATATATATATGTTAGGGGCTCGACATTGATACTATCGACGGCTGTAGATGAAGATCCATGCAATATCGGAGGGCTACTAACTTAGAGATATTTCGAGCACATGAAGATATATGTGCTACATTCAAGATGTGAATTCTGAGAGACCTTTTGAGTGCTTATACAAGAGTCACCTGTCATAGAGTTAGCCCCATTGCTTATGGATATGCACATTTACTGTAGTTGTAAGTAGGATTTTAAGAAATATTCTTAGCACTTATATATGCATATTTACTATATGTGCGATTTAAGTTTTTCGAAATATTCCTATTACTTATATATATCGTTACTATAGTTATGAATGGAATTCCTTAGAAATATTCGTATTACTTATGTATATATATCTTTACTATAGTTATGAATTGAATTCCTTAGAAACACTTCGTTTATCTATATATTTACGCATAATTATTATAGTTGTGAATTGAATTCCTTTGAAATATTCATATTATGTAGGTACTTACCTTATTTATGAGTTGAGGCTCCTTGAAACAGTCCGATTGCATATATATGTATATATATAAACGCTTACGCTGCTTGCGATCCGACTCTGGAGGATAGTGCCATTCACCTATATGTAAACGTTCTATATCTCACTGATTTTATGGATAACACTTGGTGGAATAAGTTTATTTTAATTGCCATCTTAAAAAAAGATAATAAAAAATACTACTTGTTTTTTTTCCACAACGTACATGTATATTTTAAATTTACATATAATGTAACAGCCAACGCGTTTCGTCTTGTCAGGACATCTTCAGGGCTTTTGTTGTATCTAGAACTTGATTTCTGAAGATGCCTCTTTATCTATGAGAGATTATTGTAAGGATATCGCTAGGGCGGCATACGTATATTCAATGCCTGGATCCCCATTGTTGAATAAAGGCACTAGTCAATCCTATGATTTATATATGTATATATGGCAATAGGTACAGAACAGGAAGTGGGCCCTAAGCCCTAATATAGTTAGCACGAGTAGAACTCTACGGAAGTAAAAACAATTGTGTGCTGTCGTGTGAAGGAAATCCCGGGCGAATTTTTTTTTGGGATACTTATATCCTTTTGTTGTAAAAGAAAAAAAAATTATTTCTAATCAGTAGCTCCAGAAGGCCTTCGTGGAGGAAATCATGTAAAGGTAATTGCAAGTAATGCTGTTTGGGATTTTCCTATATTATTTCTCGGTTATAATATTCTTGTATTGAAGAGATAAATATTTGCCAGAGGCTTTAATGACTTTGTATGTTAGAGAATTTCATTGGCAAAAGAGCTTTTCCTGTAAGAGGTATATTGGATTATTTAGCGATTTGATTTTGTAAGAAGTGAACTTAGACCTAGTAATAAATGATTTCCACTTGTAACGTAATGAAGTTCTAGAGAGGTCTTATTTCTTCCTTTCACATCCCGGAGCCCCCTCTCGTGAGATGAAGGTCGTCTAGGTTCGCCTAGTCTGTCTCTCTCATTACAGGTCAACACGGGACTTTGGACAATTGTGCCACCCAAAGTCGATGGGAGGATGGGGCTTGGCAAAGAAGGCAGACGATCTGCGCCTTCATGGGAATGCAGGTAAGTGACGTAAAGGTCCCTTCAGGACTGAGTGAGTGCTAGTATTTTGTATGGAGGCATGAAGAACTTTTTTTGATTATGGTTGGTGACAGCGGCAGGTATTTTTGGGAACCCCCCCCCCCCCCCCCCCCCCCCACACTCTCCGCCTCCTGATAGCCGAGGTGCTAGCATGCCGCCCTGTGTCAACGCTGTTACCGAGTGATCTGTCAGCTCAGGCTGGCATTTTGGACTTCACGTCCTGACCAATCACTCTATACATAGTTCCATAACAATGTTCAGAAATCATATTAATGTGAATAAAACTAATTTTCATTAAAATGATTCATATTTAGATTTTTAAATAAATCTTTATATATCTCCTATTATTACATTATTTATATTATTTTTTTTATATAGAAAAAACTGGTTATTATTTTAAGATTTTCCCATGATTTTTTTTTTCAGCAGTAAGAATTCTTAAGTTTAGTTGACAGCTGTTGATTTAAAAGATTCATTAATTAATCGCTTTCATTCAGATCATACTTGCATGAAGTAAAAAGGTTCTGTTATGAAAAGCTATTCTTGAGAAAAACATACCTGCATAAAGCAAATCAATACAGGCGTATACTAATAAAATACATAAATTCGATCATAGTTTAATTATTTAATTATTGAAAACTTTTGAATTTTCAAAATATTTGTAAGGATTTTAATACAGTCATTATGAAAAATTGTATTGACAATTTCAGTCGCTTTAGTTTTTCTGCATTTCAAATCTTTTACAATATTTGAATTAGTAATGCACAGAAATAATTCTGGTACAGCAAAATGAATTAGACATCCTTGCATAAAATTAAAAATTATTTTGATTTTTGCTTGTCCGCCCGTTCGTCCATCCTCACGATAACTCAAGAGCGCGTGTACTTAGAGAGTTGAAATTTTAAATATGGGTAACTCCTTCGTAGGGTTGCACAGATGGGTGACCATACGAAATTCATCTAGGGTATTGAAAGAATGGGTCTTAGACCAATTCGAGTTTCTTTACTTGTTTTGCAATAACTTTAAAACATATTTTACAAAACCGCCTGTTATTTATAAGGCTGCGTGCATACAGAGCAAAATTTTTGAACACGCTTAGTTTGTTTATTATAAGTATTACCTTTTGTTGGCGACAAAACAGCTTCCATAGAATTTCAAAGAATGGTTTCTTGACATATCCGGTCGTTGTGTGTCGTTATACTAGAAATTATGTTTTCTATATTATTTATGTTTGTTGAATTTCCAAGCATTGTTCTAGATTGCCTTTGATCTTCGGATAGATTTGTCATATTCATATTGCTTGCACCACAACCACTACATTTAGAAATTTTAATACCATATCTGCAATATTCCCAAGAATTGACTTTAGTACTTTACCTATGGACATACATGTTGGATGCTTTGACACTTACTTCTCCATTAGCGAAAGTGATTTTGATCACATTAGATTTTTACTCTGCACCTCACAGTTCTGTATTAAGTTCTGTTTCCCCGATAAATATGGAATAGTTAGTAAACTATATATCTGAAAGAACTTTGGGGTCATTATAAAAAATGGTCGATACTCATTAGGATCATTTTACAGGAAATCGATAAAAATTCGCATTTTGTTAACCCGACCATCACCAATCTCGTTTTTTAAGTAGTTATGAGGTAAGAATTCAACTATTTATTTTTGTGATGCACTGCATGCTGGTTTAATTAAAAGACTTTGAAATCCTTAAAATACGCTGATTTTTAGTCTGCTGAGTTTTATATTTAAAAAAACATAACTTTGGTTCTGATTATCACAGCAACATAACCTTTAGGTTATTTTAAAGATGAAAGTACAATTCTTAACGGAATAAATATATCCTTCATCCTTGAATATCTTCAAATGCATTCCCTTAATTTTTCCTTGCTTTATTTTTAAATTAATATTGTTGTTAGTAACATTAACAGTTCATTAAAAAAAAAATGATCTCGCTTCGAAACCCATTGAGATCCCAACTTAAAAATTTAACTTCTTACTAACAACATTATGAGCATTAATTAAAAAATATGGTGTTAGCTTCCTTAAATTTCGTATTTTGCAAAACGTGTGCTCTTTAATCAAACACACTGTCCCAGATGAAAAGTGGACGCTGAAAAAATTGAACAACTCTTGTTTTTGGAATTTTATTTCACTAATACGAATATGACAATATAGCCTAACAGCAAAACATTAATATTTGTTCAAGATTTAGTAACGGTAAAATTGACGCACTTTTTTTTTTATGCCTACCATCAAATTTGTTCTTGACTTCAGCTGCTGCAAAATACGGATGTACCGTTTTCTGAAATCGGTGCAGATGTTTCTGGACTGTTTATTTTTTCTCTTCAATTTCTGCTTCAAATGCACCCAGTATTTTTCAAAAGGACGTAGCTCCGGGCGATTAGGTAGGTTGGCGTATTTTGGAACAACATCGATTAAATTTTTCTCATAAAATTCCAAGGTCCTTTTGCTGTAGTGGTATGTTGCCAAATCAGGCCAAAATAAAACATGTACTCCATGTGACCTTATGAAAGGGAGAAGTCTTTTTTCAAGCATTCCTCGATATAACACATCACTGTTAATACTCCCTTTTGTAATGAAAGGCGTTGATTTTAAGCCGCATATGCAAATAGCCTGCCAAATTAGAAATTTTGATGGAAACTTGGACATCCTTCGAACTTTAAACCTTTTAGGGACTCCGCCTCGATGAGTGGAAACGTAAAAAGTTTGTCCAGGAAGTTGTTTGAAGTCTCCTTTACAATATTGTTGCGAGCGTGGCCTTTGGTTCGTTATTTAAAACACAATATTAAATAATTGATATATAAGTTCTTTATTTCACTCTAATCATATAAAATTCACAATTCCTGAATTGATCAACTCAACTCTAATTATCGTTAACACTGTACCTTCAATTATCGCAATCTAATTACACTCTTTCGCTTCTTTATTACTTTCGCTTGTTAACACTGCAACGTCTAAGACAGATTATTCTGGAGTGTTCTATTCCATAAGCTTCTTGACTGTTCTATTCATTCTTATTCCTGAACCTTATAATCGATTCTCCGAACCTGAAGTCGTTTACTCTCCATTGCCAGTAGATGTCACCAGTTGTCACTTTCTATTGCACGTAACAATATGTTTCGTCGTCGACAATACAGCAAGAACATTTGGTCAATCGGAGTAAAGTTTTCTTGCACGCGTTTTACAGATTCTTTGTTTTTCTTCACTTCTGTCGGGTGCACACAAAACTTTAAAGGATTTTAAATTTGTCCTTTTTTTCTGCTTTTGACTTCGATATTCCCATTTTTATGACCACATCACTGATGGAAAGGTTGGGGTTCCTCTTGTAGATGTTCTTTACCCTTTTCTCTTTTCCTATGTACTTCGAGCATTTTTTCGCACCCAGTTCCATGTTTCCTCTGAGTAGTCATCCTTTCAACATAATTTTTTAAAACCTTGTGAGTAGTAGTTTACCAATTATAAGCTTTTTAGATAACTTCCCAATGGACAATCCGGGATTCGCATTTCGCGTGGAAATAATTAATTTTCTTTGTATTTCTTGATTAGATAACATTGTTCGCGTTATGGCGGTATCAACAACAGACTGATATACATATATACATAAATCAAAAGAGTGAACTATCACGAACCATTCGTGAAATGTTTGAGCAAAGGAAGGAGTACGTTCACTTTTCATCTGGGACAGTCTTTACCACTGTTTCTGTGGAATTGTCCAGAAGAAGTCAAAACCCTATCTCAATCAGATCATGCAAACTAAACTGTTGTTATATTCAATCGACGGGGGGGGGGGGGGGTCTACATCATATTTAAAACGAAAATTAAAAAAAAACTTATGCAAAAAATCAGCTTTACTGACGAAATATTTCGTTAGTTTTTCAACAAAAGAAGAAAATCTTAATCGTCGCCCTAAAATTTTCCACAGAGATGGTACGTGGTCCTTGAATTTCGTATTTTAAAAATTGGGAACTATTCTCAAGTTTTTTCCTTGTGTCACAGTTCACAAATTTTATATTGTTTTATTACAAAAAATCAACATTTTTACAACACTTGAATTAAAGTAAACAAATGATATAGTTAAAATAAATCTTTAAATACCTTCGCCGAATCATTAACAAAAACCAAACCTTCCATGAAAAATTTACTGTTAATTGGACTTAGCTTTTGCGAGAAGGAAAATGAAGGAAATATGAAAGACATAGAAAAAGGCAAAGAGCGATTAAAAAAAAACGTTTTCTGGGCTAGAATAGAATTTTCTGGAGTTCTTCAAGTAGAGAGCGTGCATTATTCACTTCATAAACATCAATCACAGCGTTTTGTTATGGTTGTATGTAAAAGTGATTGGTTAGGACGTGAAGTCCAAACTGCCATTATGAGCTGACAGATCACTCGATGACAGCGATAACACAGGGCGGCATGCTAGCACCTCGGCTATGAGGCGGAGAGTGTGGGGGGGCTCCCAAAAGAAACCTGCCGCTGTCACCAACCATGATCAACAAAAAAGTATCATGCCTGCATACAAAAAACGGGCACTCACTCAGTCCTGAAGGGACCTTTACGTCACTTACCTACGTTCCACTGAAGGCGCAGATGGTATGTCTTCCTTGCCAAGCCCCATCCTCCCATTGAATTTGGGTGGCACTGTTTTCCAAAGTCCCTTTGTTGACCTGTAAAGAGAGACCAGAGCAGACTAGGCGAACCTAGATGACCTTCATGCAGAGGGCTTCAGGAAGAGGAGGGAGAAAATAAAAGAGCTCACAGCATTATTACGTTATAAAGAGTCCATTTATTTAGCTCTATCCGCTGTCCTAGCCTTACAACATGGACTACCATTTATACCATTTAGTATAACAATTGGTTATGGTTTTAGCACTTAAATTCACCCCCGTAGAAGCTTACTTTCCTCCGCAAAACTTAATTTTCCTTAACAAACGACTTAGGCTAAAGATTTGACTCGCCTACGTACCTAGGAAACGGACTGGAGACAACCCCCCCCCCCCCCCCCCCCCAAGCAGAAGTGATTGTATTTTAATTACCTTGACCAGAACTGTCCTCCATGAAGGCCTTCTGGAGTACTCACATCTCTGTAAATAGAATAAAAAGAAAAAAACGAAACAATTCATAAAGCCTGCAAGGGATTGCCTTTACATCAATATCGTCTAATCGAGTATAAGTATATATATATATATATATGTCTAATGAGGAAGTAAGCATGCTAGCTCTGCACATTAAATAAATTTTCTTCAATATAGTTACTTACATCTAATAATAGGATAGGTAAAGCTATCATTTCTACGAATTTCTTCATAAAGTAAGTGGATTGACTATACATATATATCTCTAGTGGCGACGTGAGCAATCTGCCTACTCAGGAGCATTTAATTATCAAAAGGAAATATTACTATACAAAACATTCAAATATCGCCTGATCGCGTATAAATATATATGAATCTGATGCGGATGTAAGTATGCTGGCTTTTGATTTGATTTTCCCTTGTTAGGGAAGCTGTTCTGACAGCCGCACTCTGCGCACTCACCAGATGATTCCCACCCAGAAAGGTGATGACTTGGAAATTGCGTAGTTTTCCTTTGGAGGGAACTTCTAGCTCCACGGGTCGTGAGTTGATTTAGGTCTATCTTCCGAACTGCATGTGGGGATTCGAGCCTTGTTTGGGGAGGATTGACTTCCCCTTCTCCTCTGTTCGCCGTTCTGTGTCTGATGGTGGCGAGTTACTTCTAACCACTTTCTTTACTTTTGGTCTGATTCCAGATTTATTCGAATCATCCTCGCCTATATCTGAATTGCTCATCGATTCGTCTACAGCCCTCGTTTTAAAGGTCCTCTTACCAATACTTTTACCACTTTTGGTTAAAAATTTTTGTACTTTTCCCTACTTTTTTAAAAAAAAGACTCACAAAATTGCCATCCACCTTGTAACTTTTATCACACTTGACAACCTCCTTTTCTTCTTCTTCTCCATCACCTCAGCGTACAACTCTGAGCTCGAGGAAGCATTACTCTCGGTCGGGTGCATTCTGTATGCGGTTTACTTTAAGGCCAGTGTACATGCATCAGCATTTTACATGTAGCATATTGCTATATGCAATAGCTACGACCATAACAGTTTAACGAACGAATCATAATGACATGACTAGATAGGTGTAATAGGCTAAAACAAATCAGATTACACTTTAGTGCGCTGCACGCCAACGCTGAAAAAAATTATAAAACATGGATGTGTTATTAGCTCTTAGCTGCTGTTTGGAATATTTTATCAAGTACAACATAGTACCAAACCAACTTTTCAACCGGACACGTTAATTGATTTTATTACTAAAATTTACTACGAATGTATAGTTTTAAATGAAGGTGAATAAAAACTTTTAGGTTATTTGCTAACACCATGTATAGGAGTTTTAAGTACGAAAAAATGAAAGCGGAGTAGTACCGGAGTACGCTATTAGTTTTCGGAGTACAAATACTCCGATCGGAGTACAAATACTCCGATCGGAGTACAAACGACAGCACTGGACTGAACGTATTGTCATTTTCCTATAGGAAAGCATGGCACAAGTTTTATAGTTCTCTCTTTCGCCCTATGGCAGAGTTGGAGCTACCAACACAAAATATTGCATTCTGGAACGTTTGCTTATGCCATTTGATGTTTTTATGTTGGCTACAGATGCAATCAGCTCAGAAGGAATAAGGTAAAGATAGTGTTTACCATGCTCCGTCTCTCTTGCCCATAAGCAGGATTCAGTTAAGAATAACTTTTGAAAATTAAAGTCGGAATGAGTTTAATTCCTTATAAGCGATTAAAATATCACTTGTCCACAAGAAAATAATTTTTTTTTATTAAATTCGATTTTCTGGTGTAAAATTTCATCTGATTGGTTGAGTTTTACATGTTTTTTATGTAATCGTTTTAAAGGGTGCTCTAATGGTGATTATACAGAAACACAATATTTTTTGTGCCACATGAAATAGCAAATCGCTCAGTCCATTGTTATAAGTCAGTGATCCTAGCACAACCACCAAATCTGTCATTCTCGTGTTCTTTTCTTCCCTAATGGTATGGTGAGAAGAAAAGAGTCGGGAAATGGCAGATCTGGGTGGCGGTGGTTACACCGAGTCGCAGAAAAGAATTTACTATTAATGAATCAGAAATGTCGATTTGACAGAAAGTAAGTGCAAATCTCTCTTGTGATTTCCCCCGTGTCACTAAATACAGCCTGATTTGATCTATAATCTCACTACCTTATCCCAAGGTATATAGAAGACCTATATACCTTGACCTTATCCCACAATAATTATTTTTTATGTTTGCGGAGTTTTTTTCTTTATTTAGTATTTATATTTTTTTTTTTTTTTTTTTTTTTTTGTAAGTTGTGTTATACATTTTAACATCCTGTGAAAAATATTATCTTAAATCCGACGATTGAAAGCGTTCACAATATTGAAAGAAAAACATAGAGATGACACAAAAACACAAAACAAAATAGCAAAGAAAATCGATTTGGCTAGTAAAACATTTTCAAAGAGTTAAAAACTTAATTTGTCTGTTTAATTTTGTTCTTTGTTTTTTTTTTTTAAATTATTAATAGAAGCTGAAACAGGTATAACATTTCTAAAATATAATTAAGACACAATTAAATATGAATTTATTTCTCAAACGTGGTATCAAGAATAAATCCTAAGAGGACAGTTCTTTTCTTCTCAGCGACTTTTTCAAGGTTTATGGAAAGTCTATAGTCTCCATTAGGTGCTGAAGGTGGCAGCGACTTCTCATGTAGGGTGTAGTCTTTCATATAATAAGTTTTCTGAAAATCAATAAAAATTAATGAAATTCTGTTCACGATAAGAATTTCTTACTTTTCTGAATGGGCAAGTAATATTAAGACTAGGAATATCTTCGAACACAAAACTTAAAAGCGAATCTTTCGAAATATGTTGTAAGATATCACAAAAATTAAGATTCATCACTTTTCCCAGTCTTGTATATTTTCCCTTAACTTTTAGCAGTACATCCAAAGTAAATTTGATTTTTTCTCCAATATCTCTCAAAAAAGTTAAATTCATATTCATTTTGTTATTATTCAAGTTATAAGTAAGATGTAAGTCTTTGGGATCTGAGGTGGCATTAAGGGCGTTCAATCTAATCGTCCTTGCACCTGTCTGTAAGATTATTCTGTTAATATTTTGGCAATATACTCAAATCTAATACCATTCCTATCCAAAAAGTCGAAGCTGATATTAATATTGAAAGTACGACGAAGACAAATTTTGAAGAGTTCATTTTAGTAAAGCTAAATATCAGATACTGTGGAGGTTGTTGTTGAAACGAATACTATAACTACTCGACGTTTTCATGGATGGTTACCTTAATGAGCAGAACAATGAATAAAACAAAAGTTTTATCGTTATATAATATCTAATTGACAATATTCACAAATAATAACTTCAAATTTAGTCATATCTGCAGCTCATTAAAACGAAGTCAGAGGTAAGTCGTTAAGAGATTAATTTTTAATGATCTCTCAAACCCTCTATAAATAGGATTTTTTTTTTTATAATGTATTATTATGTTTTCATGTACAGAATTTCAGTTGAATTGAAAACCAATTTATTTAGACAATGAGTAAAAATAGTTCAACTCAATTCAACACAGCAATTTCATAAGTCAAGTCACGTCGGAGCTGAACTGTTGCCTTGAATTTATTGTCCTTTTCAAACTACGTAGTTATAATATTTTTGGGCAAGTGAAATTTTCGAGATGGTTCTAACGAAGTTTATAGAAAAATCAACTGTCGTTTTTTTTTATATATATATATTATTAAGCCAAGCTCAGGAAATACCCTATGATGTAGATCACAGCATGGTAGGAAGGAGATAATGAAAGGATTAGGAGACATGGGGAGAGTGGCAGAGGTTCTGTTGTATGTCACTCTTGAGCCTTCGCAGATTGTAAGCCCAAGGAAAGACAGAAGATGGTAGCACATTAACACAGTTCGGCATAAAAAATCTTCACGGAATTTTACTATACGGCTGAAAGTATTTTGAAGGGTAAAAGGATGTACGCGGTTTGCAGCGCGAGTATTGCTTGCAGGAAGCAGACTATATATTTTTAGTTGGAATATTAACCATGCGTGTAGCGATAAAGAAGCAAAAGACATCCAACATTGCGGCGCTGTTCGAGTGAGTCGAAATGACACGTCATTACTACATTGACCTTGAAGGATCTATTTTGGATAATATTCAATGAAGCTAAGACTGTGTGTGTGGAAATTTTATTCCATTCTACGACTGATATAGAATTTATGGAGGAGCACTAGATTCGATGGGCTGAATTATTTCTTACACCTTTATAGAATTCCAAGACATTTCGAGGCGTCTTTGGTGACAGAGAAGATGTAGTTTGTCCAGCTTAACTTACTGAAAATATATAAAGACAGTGTATTGGAAACCAGTGCTCCAAACAAATGGGAGTGGTAAAATTATAATCTTGTTTTACAGGGATATGTAATACAGCTTTCAGGTTTTAAACGCATTGAATTCGACGCAATTCGCTTTGCCGCCCCAAACGAGGATATTGCCAAGGTCGTTATTCAATGATCTAACCATACAATCTCGTTTGACACATGTTGCATTCATTGTGGAGTCCGCAAGAGTGTCAAAGCGAAATCAAGACTACTGTCAATTGGCAAAACTATGGTTGGAATTGAAAATAAGATAAAGTAAAAAACTGGGTGTCTTCGCATCACGCCCACGGGAGCACTGAAGGTCATGCTTAATTTATTGTCGCTAGATCTCTACTCCAGAAGTGTAGTGGCAATTAGTGCTGTCAGGCTGAGAGTGGGGGTTTTATGAATGGAAAAGGGCTTTGGACATTCGAATATATACTTCAGAAGATAGACTGCAGTGATTGCAGAGAAGAAACTGACTATCAAGTATCTTTCCTAACTTTTGATGGGGATGACTATGCAATGATGGGTAGAGATGGTGGTAACATCCGATATTTCTATCTTTACTGATAGATCCAAGACGAGTGTAGTATCTGTCTCTCAGGCAGAGCTCGCAGCGATTTACCAGGCGACAATATTGTTATCTATGTGCAGAGAGTCCGCACGACAAATTTGCTATACCCTGACAGCCAGGCATGCTTCAGGGCGCTGGTAAAATCAAAATTTGTGCAGTTATACAGACCAGCCATGCACAAGATGAGCCGATGTTGCGCACCTGGCCACAAGCATGTCCCTGACAACGAGATGGCTGATGAGTTGGCAAAATGGGCTCTGAAATGGATAGCTCCGCAGCGGTAGCTTATGTGCAAGTGTCCCACTCTTATAAATAAAAGAAGTAGGCTATTGGGTAGCCAATTCTTTTCAAGTTTGGGGGAGCTGCAAAGCAAAGAGTTTAGATATATTCTGGAGTTCGTAAAGGAAACAGCATAAATCTACGGTGGTTTTAAGGGTTATTCCGTGAGGTCATGGGGCACAATGAACCCACTGGAGGTCTAAGTGATGCTGGCTAGTCTTCTAGCGGCACTTCTCTTACCTAACCTAAAAGGAAGAAAATTAAGAAGAGAGACGGAGAGATAACATGCCGCAAATTGTAGCATGTAAGGAGAGAGACTAAGTGCTTTAAGCTTGGCTAAAAGGGCAGAATTCCTGACTCTATCGGAGGGCTTTGAAATATCTAGGTCAGCGATTTTGGATTCACCAACGTTCCGTATCAAAAGTTAGCAAGTGTCCAGATGAGCGTTGAAAGCGGAAGCCATATTGGCGATCATTGATGAATTGATTGGTTTCCAGATATTCCATTAATTTGGAGTTAATGATAGATTTAAAAACCTTTGAAAGAATTGAAGTGATTGCAATTGCTTGATAATTTGCGGGATCGCTATCCTCTCCTCTCCTGGGAAGAGAAAAAAAGAATGACAAATTAATTGTAAACAAACAAACCGGCAATGACAATGAAATGCTCAGAAATGTCGAACTGACATAAAATAAGTCAAAGCACTCTTGTCATTTCCGACGAGAAACTGTGCGTCATGGTGCTTTAACTAGAAGAGTAATATTAAACATCTACAGGATCTCTGCAGTGATCCCCGAAGGAAATTCCAAAATTTTACAGGAACCGCAGAAAGTCCGGTACGAAATTGCAGATTCTGCATATCGATAAAGGACTACTTAAGTAGTTATAATCAATGATGATGATGGTGAATTTATGTGAATGTAGAAAAGAACAAATTTAATAAAATCATCGTAATTATAAATATTAAATAAAAATAAAAATATATATATAAAACTGAAGAAGAAAAAACAATTTAAGGAGAAGGAATTTTTTCCCACTACCTCCGTAGCACTATTTCTATAATTTCAGCCACACACCCACACACACACAACACTGAACTGAATCAAAACATGTGCTCTTGGGGGCTGTCTCCTCATATCTCTGCTCAGTGTATATTCAGTGTTCACAGCATAACACAAAAATCCTACATTGACTCACATCTCACCGCACTTGGTAGCGCAGTACACAGTAATCAGTTTGTCAGTCACCACCAGCAGTTGATGATTATCGATCTCCTTCGCGCATCGGTCCACCACGATGTCTGCGTTGACAGCAGCAGAAGTCCAGTCCAGTCCACAGTTGCACATTCGTTTAGTTCCTGCGGTATAACGGGAGGCAAGGAAAATAAATAAAAAGTTTAAAAAATTGCTCGAATAACGGAGATGCTTGGCTTTTATTGCAGTTATTTTTAGCAAATAATCTAGATATATTTGGAAATTTAGTACCTAAGAAAGTTTGTTCCTTTAATTATTGTGAAAAATTCAAGTGCAAAGTGTGTGAACGACGAGTGAATTGAAGTTGTAATGAAATGAATCCAAATTTAAGTGTGCTGTCTAAAGGTAAGAAAGAGATAGTGATGCTGCAGTAACTTGCTCAGTTTTCTTTCTTATTATTTATGTACCGCACCGCAAGCAACCGCGTGATATGATCACAATCGAACGGACAAAAAAAAAATAATTCACGAAAAAACTTCTCCGTTGTTTGCTGATAAGTGATAACAAAAAAGTTCTTATTAGAAGTGACAAGTGCTCTTAGTGTCTAATTATAAGTAGGAAAAAAAAGTGAGTAATTATTCCAGTTGGAATTTAGAATTAAAGCGTCGATATTGATTTTTCACGAAAAAAAAAAACAGTTTCATTTTAACGCATCGAACCCTGTATGAGGGGGTGGATTGTGGAAAATTTAGATGAGAAGTGTTGAATGAAAGCTTTCATCACGCGTCAGCTGCTGACATTTTGCCTATTACCGATCGACCGGCCTGTGATGTTGAGTAATCTCGACTTGATTTCCTTAATCCCGTTTATATCCCGTACGTAATAGCAGGAAAAAGAAGAAAAATCGGTGAGCTTAACGAAATATGGTAAATTTTTAATTTTGTATTCCATCTTCCCTGTTAAACATTTAACGAGCTTCATCATTAGATAAAATAACTGGAATCACGGGATTAAGGAAATTAGTAGAAGTGATCAAATCTATTTTGATTGATTTCAGCAGTGTTTATCATTCACGGTTGCATAAGAGTTGTTCTTTTTATCTAATCATACTATGGCCGTGTGTGAAATTTAATTGCGATTAGTAGGTATACGACGGCAAATAGTGTGAAGTGGCAGCCTTATGTAAACGAATGGATTTATTTTGCAGTGCTTGTTTTTTTTACTTTGTTTAGTGAGCACTGAGCAAAGCCACCGGATCGGATGTATAGGATGAAGCGCCGCCGCACCAGGGGACTTTCATGTTTTTGTTTTGTTCTGATTCTTTGCACATTCAGCGATTTAACTTGTTGGGTTCAATGAAATTCGATCTTTCCTCTTAAATAATTTTTGTTTCTATACTTTAACCGTTAATTACTAGATAGGTATTTTCTGCGGAAGGGTTGCCAGATTTTATTTTCAAAATTATTATTATTATTGTTGCGATTGGTGTTTACAATCTTTTTTTGAAATATTTTCGTTTAACAAATAACGGTAAAAACGTCAATATGAAAAATAAATTAAGTTAAACAAATCTTTATTGTAGTAAAATAATAAAACAACAACGCTTTCACGTGTATGCACCGTATATAAATATTGCATATACAGGGAGCTGCAAAAGTATACGGTATGTTCTATATGTGGTCTTGCACCTTAAGGCTATGGACAGGTCATGCTCACCGTACAGAGAATACAAGCCATTCTCTGTACGAATCACGTTCCACCACTGACATAATAAGAATAGACTGAGCCATCCTATAGTCAAAAATGGCACAAATTTTGGCTAAAATCTATTTCTCTCTTTCGAGGTCAAAATGTACACTGAACTGTAACCAATTTTGGAAACAGTACGACTGTATTAATTGGAATACATCGGAATTGACATAAAAATGCAGACAAATATATTATTTATATACGTCTATCTCTTACAAGCTCAAGCATATTTGACATCAAATCTGCAGATGAACACATTTTTCAGTAATATTAAAAATTAATTTTTGTGTTAATTAAAACTAGTTTAACTTCCTAAACAATTTTCATTTAATGCAATACTATTTTACAACATTTTTAGTGTTTCCAATCGACAAATAATAGATAATTATAAATCAGTGTGCAATTGTACGAAATAAAGGGTTTTCACAACCTGTTCAATATTTGTGTCATTTTTGAAGCAAGAAAGAACGCTCAGTCCATTCTTATTATAAGTCAGTGCTCCACTATTATTGGACGAAAATTCGTATAAGAGAACAGAGAATACAATACTCCTCTCTGTCTTTTCTATACATTAGTGGACGAAATTACGTCACAGCAGATGTGTCAAAATTTAATGAGAATAACATATTCTCTGTACCGTGAGTCATGCTCAGATAGCACAAATTTGTATCGGAAGGGGTGGGGGGGGGGGGGGGTAAGAATTCTTAACAGTTTCCAAGATACCGGGACTTAAACATATTTGAGTGTTTTTATCAGGGACCGTAAATAACTGTTATTTTTGTCAATTAGCTAAAAAAGTCCCATCAAGACTGAATGGTATACTTGAGACCTAATGGCAAATAATTAATAAATGCTGAAAAGCTTTTAAGTCTCATAATAAGAGTTTCAATAAGATTTTTTATTTTAAAGTAAATTATATATGTATATCTCTGGAAATAGCATAGAAAGATAAAAAAAACAGAAATCATGAAAATAAATATAAAGATAAAATCTTGTATGGGCCAACCAAAAGAATAAGCGCCATTTCTTTTGTTAAGTTTATCAGTTGGTGGAGTTTTTTATGTTAGGTATATTTGGTTTTTTCGATAAAAACACAGGGTAAACCTAGGGTACCCTAGTGCTACATTATCTTGTTTTTTTTTTAAACCAAGTGCTACACAGGGTTATCCCGAACTCACACTAAAAATGTC
The DNA here is from genome assembly GCA_963930735.1 of Dioctria linearis. Classification (NCBI taxonomy): domain Eukaryota; kingdom Metazoa; phylum Arthropoda; class Insecta; order Diptera; family Asilidae; genus Dioctria; species Dioctria linearis. The sequence continues at coordinate 11,953,433 of OZ005740.1, read as the reverse complement.
TTGGGGTAAGACTTTGACATTTGTCACTTGAAATTTTTTGTTGATTGGGGCTATATAAATTACTTCTTAAGCAAAAATTAGAATAAAAGAAATAGAAAAAAAACTAGGGCACGTTTTATTTCACCCATTTTATAAATATCTTTTCACAATTAATTATACTCAAGAGAAATGTCAGATTACACTAGGTTTAACCTAGTTTCAAATAACTTGTTCGATGAGCGCACAAAACTCTGGGTAAATATCCGCCATGTTGTAGAGAAAATCTACACGGTGTTTTCATCGAACAAATCTATTGGCATGAGTGAAATGTACGGTGATAAGTTACAAGAGCCAATAGCCCTTTAAAAACATTACTTTCTTTTCCTAAATGTTTCATTCACTTGAGGAAAAGTAAATAAGTTCTTGTGGAAAAGCAAAATTTCCGTTAGAATAGTAGCTCTTTGTACATTGACTGCAACTATTGACATTTAATCGAGCAAAACTTCAAATCGCATGAGTAAAAAGAAAAAAAAAAGAATACGTGACTAGCGCTCATAAACATTTTTAGTACCTTGTCTAGGCCAAAATCAGGATCAATTACCCCGTTCACATGAAGCGGTCTGAAGTGGATTAGCGTACTTCGGAGTGAGATAATTCGCCATGTGAACATCATCCGGACTGGAATTACCTACACCGGCGTTAATTCGGTAGTGGAGTGGAATTAATCACATGTGAACACTTGAGTGGATCGAAGTGGACTTACGTTTGGATATTTTTCGGTATACTTTCATTTTTCGCTTCGAACACCTTCGTGCTTTCATACAATATTTTAGAAATTGTAAAATTATGCTTCTTTCCATAATCCGTCTTTCAATATCTACAAAAATAACTTCAAATGAGAGGTGACTTTAGATTAAGAACTGTCAATAGAAAGATGTCTCTCTTGTCGATTTAATCCAGTCCGTCACATGTGAACAATTGGTACTATGCGAATTAGCAATATTCCAGTCCAGTCCGCTTTATGTGAACGAGGTAAATGTAATTTAGTGGAATTAGTAGCCGTTTCCTAAGTGTCAAAGGGGGTAAATGTATGAAGAAAAGAATGTTTTCACTAATCTTCCTGAAAAAGTTTTGCAGATTCTTAAGAATAAGGATTAAAGCTTTCCACGAAGTATCCATACTATCGAACTCCGGGAGCGTAGTATTCACAGAATCTAAGTCAATACAGTTGAACTACACTACATTATTGAAGCAGGAAATTCGGATTTGCTAATTAGGGTACAATAAATTCTCGTTTATTGGAGTTTTGGAGATAATATATATTCTGAATTATTGAGTTATCTATCGCTGGTGCCTTTCAAATACAGACTAATTTTAAGATTATAGAAAAAAAAATGAAATAAAGTTAAGTTCAACCCTGTTCTTAACTTTTATGTGAATCTCTGACCAATTATTTGTTCACCTCTTTTGGAGGTTGGAGTTTCTTTGTCGAAATACAATACATCCGTATCTATTATATAGCCAAAGTTCAAAATTTAAAAAAATTTGCTGCTCATGAAGCTGGAGCATTTTTTGCTTGATATAGGAAACTGAGCACGTGATTAAATATATGAACAAAAACTGTCGAAAAATACTCCCTTAGGATTTGTAGCTAATTAAGTATATTCCTGGAACGGTGTATGTGAATAGATGAGGAGATAGGGGTATGTAGCGATCAGCTCCCCTCAAGGAATCACGTTTGTAAAGATATTCCCGTATGTATCCTGGTTCAAGTGGAATCAGGTACCCGAGTACAAGTTTACTCGGGTATCCGGATATAATCGATTCTCGATTCCGAAAATCCAAGTATCTGGATATAACCGGTTCTAAATTTTTTTGTACTATTCGTGAATTCAGTCATAATAAAAGAAATTAATTCTTCTACCAAAATCACGCTTTGCTCGATTTTCCATATTAATTAACCAAATTAATTTTTCAATACCCGATTCCAGGAATCGATTCCTCACTACCCGATTCCTAACAAGCCGATTCCAAAGAATCGGATACCCGGGTTACTCGACTTTTACCCGCGAAACCCGGGACGATTTTGCTGTACATATTACAAATTTTTATCATCTAGTGACTCACTTCAAAAAAATCATTACATAATATTTATCTTACGCCTTTTAACACAAAACTCATCTAGAGTAAATACAATTTCTGAAAACAAATGAAATTGCGGAAACGGGAACACGAGTTTATACAAAAAAATTAATATGAGATTATTGCCATGTTTGCATATTTTGTACCTACTTTCTTTACCAACCTTTGATAAGTTTATTCAAATTTTACTGATTTAATAAAAACACGTGATTTTAAGGCAAATTGGTTCTGCTGGTTCTCGTTATCATCTTAAAGTAAACAATTTCATATTTCTTATCAGTTTGTCAGTTTATGGGTGAATTACTTACGGAACGTCATGGAATTATCACCAGTCAAATTAGAGATTCATGTAACTCTAGCATTCTTTGATTTTTAAACAAGCGCAATTCGCATTGTTATTGCTATTCACTTAAATAACATGAAAATCAACCACTGGTAACACTACTGCAATGAGTAAACAGAAGAGTGAAATCGAAGCAAATACTAGCTCGGCTTGAGACGAAAGACGAAACACCGGCTCAAAACAAAACGCATAAAAGTGCATTCTCTTCTAATCTTTTTGCTCATCATCTTCATATCTCATGTCATAATGCTGCTGGTGCGGTTTCTTCTTTCTTGCATAGATGCAAACTGTAAGGCAAGCAAGCATACATGCGCTGCGCTGATTGCTGAATGCTGCAAGTCGAGAGAATTTATTTCATAGAGGGGAATGAAACTGGTTATGCTGAAAAGCTATATGAACGCAATATGCATGGAAGTGCGTATGCGCGGCGCGTATTCATTTCTCTTTGTTACTTTTGTTGATATTGAGTTGTGCGATGCGATGCGATACAAAGCGACAGACCCAGGCCAGTGCATTATGAAGAAAAGAGAATGGCGAATTAAAAGCTAAGGAGAGAATTAACGTAGTTAGGATTAGCAGAAGATGACATGGGTAACTAGTACGGAAGTGTTGGAAGCTAATCTCGTTTTTGGGTAATTTTTACAATAGTTTTTTGTCATAAACGTGATTAATTGGTACCGGGTCATACAAAACATTTTATATTCATTTTAATTTTTAGAAAAATCAAATTGCAATATACCATAAGTCGTAGAGTAGGAGAAAAAAAAAACTATTTCCATATAATGCCTAGTTACCAAAAAGTTTTCCTTTAATTTTTTAACGATAAACTTTTTTTTACCGCGTACATTTGTAACCAATTTGTAATTTACCCCCTGATTCTAAGTAAGAGAGCTCTTATCTTTTTAACTGGATTTGTCAAAGCCCGTCAGCAGAAATTGGTATTCTGCGTTAAGAGTAGGACGTCAGCTCACGGTACAGAGATACAAGGTATTCTCATTACGAACCACGTTCCGCCATTTGTGTCCGAATAGGAAAGTACGGTACAGAAAACACAATATTCTCTCCTCTCTCTGTCTTTTCAAAAGAAATGTATATACGAGGACGAAGTACGTCACAGATCTAGTGTCAACATTTTAATGAGAATACCTTGTATTATATACCTTACCGTCAGCTGATCTCTTAACTTGTGTGGAGATTTTTTTTGAAGAGATTTGGTATTCTTCTAGCAAACGTTAATATCTGTCAAATATCTCTTAACATAAGAGCTCCTCACCGAGGTACGCTTAAATTATCTTATCGTGATAGCCGCAGAAATTGTTTTGTTTCTAATACCGAACTTTTGGATAAAAATGCTGTAAAGTAAGTAGGTACCTACATATTTATATAATACGTATATATTACATAAATAATGTACAAGTTTGTGAAATAAAAAATACTTATACAATATGAGCCGTGCACAGAGGATAGCTATATGAGGAATGACTTGGATCCGTTTGCTATTTCGGAGGCTGTATTCATAAATGATTTCAGAATGCTAAAATATTTTGCTTTAAAGTGATTGAATTGAGATAGCCTTACGATAATTTACATTACTCCATAAAGGCATCCTCACTTTAAAGTTTTAGCAACAATTAATTTTTTTGCTACAAGCGGACGTAATAATGTTAATAAAGTTGGATAAAGTAATAATTCAATTATCATTACGCACTGCAAATTTATCATACAATTATCAATAATTGTAATTTGATTAAAGATGCACACAATTAACTTCGATAATTATACCTACATATAAGAAACTACAGCGTAGTAAAATTATTGTGATGACATGTCTGGGAACAAGTGTAGCAAAATGCGCGTGCTTCGTGCTAGTTACGTGTGGGTTGGCCCTATTGCCATCATCGCCTGCCAAAAATGTTTTCTTCTTCCTTCTTGCAAAGTGAATTGTCTTTATTAGTTTATCTGACTAAAAAGGTAGTGTTCAGATTCTCCAAAGCCTCTTAACTTCTTAAAACTAAAGTTTCTCAAAAAAAATTTATGTAGACTACTAAATCTGCCAGAAACTTTTACTTGCTAAATTTTAGAGGTTAAGAGATATCTTAAAAGTCTCTTAGTCTCTTATGTAGAATCGGTGGGGGGGGGGTGGTTAATCTGCCAAAAAGTAAAAAATAAAAACAATTCGCTAATCAAATTTTAAAAGTGACACCTTTGAGGAAATAACTGAACCAATAACTTGACAATCCTTGTTATAAAACAAAAATTTTCAAAGTAAATTAACTTTTCAAATTATTCCATTTCCAACGAACTCTACTAATTGTAGGAGTGGGCATGAATTATATTTGTAAAAAATGTCAAGAGATAAATAAAATTATGAAAGATTTTTTCGATTAGGGGCGGTATGCTAGAGTCAAGGAATTCGGTAGATTTTTTTCCACTTATTTCTTAAAGAAAAATTGATAGTAAGCCAAGACATTTTTGACAGTTGTGTGTATCACAGAATAATAGTCCGCAAATGTAATGCTTTTTCATTGATTGATTTGCCTCTTGCAAAATCGAAGTTTATTCCTTAAATTTTTCAAATTATCACACAAACGTCAAAATTCCGTATTGCTACTTACTTCTCCAAGAATATTGACATAAATGGATTTATTGAAAAATGACGACATCTTTTAGTCAATCGAGAACTAGAGTTTTCTTGTTCGAAGAATTGGGCACAGAAAAAAATTCGTTTGCATTCTATGACCTTTTTTTTTACATAGTTCTTATACAAGGTGTCCCGTAAGGCTATGGATAGATCATACATACAAGCAAATAATTTTAAGGGTGGGGGGGAGGGAGGATCCAAACGGTTTCCGGGTTAACGGGCCTTAAGAATTTAGGTATCTTTTTATAGATGACCCTGTAACTTCTGAGCGTTACATCCTATGTTGATGATTTAAACTTTGGTAGATAGATAATCGTTGGACCTTTCCAATGATTCCTTCTACTGTCCGTTTTGAAGTTACGGTTGAATAAATTTAAAATTTCGGTATTTTTACTCGTTATTTTTTTATTTAACTACTATTTTTTATCAAAAAATATTACATAAATACCAATTTTTCATATTGAATTTAAGAAGTCCAAAAGCTTAGCTTTAAAATGACATATCACACTCTGTACGCAAAATGTAACCCTTTCTGCGTTTTTTGAACTTTTTCTTAAACAGTTTCAGCAAAATTTTCGCTAAGCTTTTGGGCTTCTTAAATCCAATATGGTATTGCGATAAAAAATAGTAGTTAAATAAAAATTCTGAAATTTTAACTTTGTTGAGCCACAACTTCAAACCGGGTGGAAAGGGGGAGGGGGATTTATATACCACTGAAAATATCAAACGATTATCAATCCAATAAATTTTAATTCATTATCATAGGGTGTAACGTGAAGAAGTTACAGGGTGATCTGTGAAAACATACCCAAATATCTTTAAGTTCCGTTATCTCGGAAGCCGTTAGGACCCCCCAGTATGACCTATCCAGAACCTTCGGGTATCATATCACTTACGGGACACCATGCATAGGAACAGGAATTCCTTGGGTTTAGATACAGCCCTACCCACTAGATGACAACTAGAACGGATTTGTTCAAAATGTCAGCTAAGAAATCCATTACAAGAAATTTTTTTTTTTATTATTTTCTAAATAACGGTAAATTTTAGGGAGATAAAATTTGGTTGGAATATACACATTTATGTTTTGTGTAGAATTATAAAATAATAATTAAAACTAGACTATGCTTATTAAAAGATAGACAGATACTACTAAGCACTATTGACATTTATATCAAACAGTGATTTTTTGGGAATAAAAATAAAAATTTTCTTTTCGACAAACTCGATTCAACACAAAAATGAACTTCATCGATAAAAAGCTCTTTTTTTATGATCATTTTTAATTTCCCTCAATTTTATTGATGCCTTTCCGCAAGCATATTTAAATAAATCTATGTTACAAACACTGAAAGCAGCCAGTCATTAATACTACAAGAAGAAAAAAAACATAGCAAAGCAGTAGCATAGCAGCAACGTAACATTTCGCGAGAGATTTGGTTTGGTTGGTTTGGTACTGCCCTGCCTGGCTTGCCTGCTCTGTGTCTGCATTCACTGCGCTGCGCGACTTCTCCATTACTCTCCAGTCCAGTCAGAAAGGGGTGAACATTGATAAAGTGGAGTTCGTTCCGTCAACTAGTTCGAAGTTGGAACCTTTTTCTTTTGCCTTGTGGCATTTTCTTCAGTCCGAAATTAATACAAAAAGGCTGCTACTGCTATGGTTTTATAACTTCATTCAAAACTCAGCAAGTTACTTGAAAAAGCAGCCAACGAAAAAGAAATAACAGAACAAAATAAAAACCGGAAGGCGGAAGTTGTGTTGATGGTGGATGGCGGCGTTTTGGGGTCTTTTTTTGTGTGTGTTGTTTTGACAGTTGAATCATACCCCATAACAAAGTGTTGTTTTTTTACGTCTCTGTTTATTTTCTTGCAGTTTGCAGTACAGTGAGCAGCATCTTGTGAACTGAAAAATCAGAGTTCCAAAAGAAATAAAGAGAAATCCTTGCGGTTTTTTATACAAGGCTGAATGGTGTAGTTACAATACGTACGAAACGTACCTAATCTACCTACTCTGCAACTCTGGGAAGTTTTTTAGTTTTTTTTTCTGCTTTTTTTTTTTTATTAAACTCAGAAAAGAAGTCAGTGACCGGTACCGCCACGATGAGTTGTGTGCGGTAAGAAGAAAAGAAGAAGTTTTGTGTTACAATAATTTTTATTTGAAGACTGTAAGAAGAGAAAACTGAATTAGTGCTGAAGAAAAAAAAGTGTAAAAAAAATAAAATTGTGCAGGTGGATTATGTGAAATATTATATCCACAACAGCTGTAAATTTTTCCTTCACGTTCACGAAACTGTCTGCAGGGATTTTCTTAATCTCAAGTGTTTGTTTATTGTTTTTTATTATTGTTGTTGTTTTTCCTTTCTTTTTTTTTGTAAACAATTACAAAACGACAAAAGTGCAATAAAATTAACAAAACGAGGGAAGTCATTGCATTAATTACGTTCCCACATATACACAAAAAAAAAAAAAATTAAGTTCCCAAAGTGTTCCTCTCAGTATAATTCTAGTGTTTGCTCTAAATAACGGTGAGGCAAGACGAGAATTATTCATTTCTTTTGCGGTGTTCTGTGTTGTGTGCCTTTTGTTGTTTCTTTTTCACTGCTCTTAAGATGGCAATTCTTGATTTATTGTTTACGCTGGAAAATTCTTTGTACTTGAAAGAAAAGTGCTGCTTTTGTGTGCTTTACTAAGGAAAGAAAATAGAAAAAAAAGTGCGGTAAATGAATGAGAATAAAATTCTTTCACAGTTCTCTGTGGTTACTTGAGTGAGAAAGTTTTTTTTTTTTTGCATTTAATTTTCTTTAAAAAAAATCACTCGATTGTGCAATGATACCGTTATATTTGAATTTGTATTATAAAATAACAAATTTCTTAAAGATTTGTTGATTATAACGAAAAAAGTGCTAATTGTGCTACACACCAACGAGAAATCCTTCGAGGAGGAGAATATGATGATGGATAGGGAGAGTCTTAGCGAATGGGCCAAGGATAAACCCTTGAGTATTCTTCAATTGGATCCAGCTGATCGTGCCGTTTTACGAATTGCAGGTGAGTTTTTGTTTTTTTTAGAATTTTGTTTTTTTTTTAAAGATTTTGTTCAACCTTATTTGCATAAAAAGATGATAAGTTTGAGATTTAATATTTTGGAAATTGGCAAAACTGCGAACTGTTGATTTAATTTATTTAATTTCGAAAATGGGCGAAATTGGTCAACTACTTCGTAGGGTTGCAATACGAAAACTCGGATTCTGTACGTATATTTGGGTATTAGTTGAGAACAGTTAAAACAGAGACCTGAAATCTCAAAACTCAGTTAATATACCTACCTACTTTTTTAATGTCTTTAAGAGTGTGTACATACATAGGCAATTACTCCGAAAAATAAAATTCTATGCTGGGCTTGGTGTTAGGGATGTTTTATAATTAATCTTTTAGTACCTAGTAGAGCAGATCCAAAAATGTTCATCCAATAGAGATGGTCAGACAAACGCACAGAAAGTCTTCAACAGTCTTGTCCAGATTATCATCAACACGCATTTTAAAAAGATAAAGTTAATGCCGGCTGTAACTATAGTAATTATGGCAACCATCAAGGTCAGTGTATTGCCTTCTTCTAAGTCTCAAGAAAAAAAGAAAAAAAAAACATGAATTTTCTGTTTGGCCGGTACGAAGAGATTTGCTTAGCTCTTGGCTGAATGGAACCCGTCAAGTGCGAGTTGGACTCGCGCACGAAGGGCTCCGTACCATCGTACAAAATTTTTTCAAATGAGAGTAGGTGTCATTTGTAAAAATAATGCTGTCATTAGAAAAAAAAAATGCCTGCCTATGATAATAATAATGAATGAGAATAAAACGAGGCAAAAACACCGAAAAAATCACGTTTCTTGTATGGGGGCCCCCTTTAATTTTTATATTTATTATTTGTTGTTATATCGGCAATAGAAAAAGACAGTCTGTGAACATTTCAACTGTCTATCTATTACGGTTCATGAGATACAACCTGGTGACGAACGGACAGCGAAGTCTTAGTAATAGGTTTCCCGTTGTTACCCTTTGGGTACGGAACCCTGAAATGGGTTAGCTACAAGGGCTCCTGAACTTGGGCTACTATTAGGTTGAAGTCACATGAGTTAGAATTCAGACACTTAATTTTTCTTATGAAAATGTACAGAAATGAATTGAATTGGAATTTCTGACTCATGTGACATGGCGCAATTCATCAGCTTTAGACTTCTTCTTCTTCTTATTCTTCTTCTTCTTCTTCTTGTTATATTCCAGACGGATGCTTTTATGATTTAAGATGACGTTTTTTTTCTCAGCCCAGAGCAGCATGATATTAACACTTGTGAATCACAGTGTCTAAGAGGTTAGTTAACGTGTTTATTCACTATTGCAGATTCCTTCCATATCGGACCAAATCATTGAGGAGATAAAACCTATGAAAAACTCTGTTAAATGAAATCGAATGCTAGATTTTGTTATGTTAAACTGGTCAGCTCTCTTATTTCTTGAAATTGACTGCTGACTAGACTACATATGAGGTACCAATTGCAAAAATATTGGGTCGAACCTGTACATCCAATCTAATACCTCTCTGTAATTCTACAGAAACTTCGACTTTATCCATCGGTCATTTAGAGCTAGCTATTCAAATGGGTTAGCTATCTACAAGACTAACGATATTGTTTTCTTTTGATATTCCTGTTTTACTTACATTATAATATCGAAAATCTCAGCCTAGAAGATAGTGGTGTCATTTCTAGTTAGTAGGTAGGTACGTCATTTCTATGCCTCGCTTAAGAAACAAAACAATAACATCAATCCCATTACTTGCCAAATCCAGTATACGAGTAAAACTTCAAAAGCTGTCGAAATCATTGTGCGCTTAGAGGTCATGATACCTAGACAAGTTACACTGAGAGTCCAACATGCGTCCAGACAAGTTACACTGAGAGTCCAACATGCGTCCAGACAAGTTACACTGAGAGTCCAACATGCGTCCTAGGCAACGTCACACAAAACGTATAAAGAAAGGAAAGGAAAGCATGGATCTTATAATCGATTATTCAAGTCTAGGTTGATACTAAGAAACTTGATTAGATAAGAGAGAATCAACCAGTTGCACTTAAGTAGAGGCCAGAATATGCCACCCTGCATGTAATCTTTACTATCACCCCACCCAACTTCATTGATAGCATTTGGGCGGTGTTCCACTGCACAATTATACAAAACCGTTGAGCTCTAGAGGGCTAGTGGAAAATGAAAAATTCTTTCCGTATACACACTACTAACCATCAAAATCTATTCACTGTATATCTCACTTTTGAAATTCCGCCAAAAAATAAATAAATCTTTTTTTCCAAATTCATATAGGACATGGCGGCGACTCGAACCCCCTACCCACCCTACTAACCCGACCATTTTGCAGATACAAATTGCTGCACGACAAAACATATACAACATTTCTGCTGTTGGGTAAGGTTAATGACAACCAAAGATGAACGACATCCATTGCAACCGTGAAAAAAAAAGAAATATTCAAAGAGTTGCTCCTGCTGATGCTGGTGCGGCTGGTGCTGCTGCGGCTAGTAAAGGCAGCCTCTTACTTGTGTGTTGTGTGGGAAAAAACTTGTATTGAGTAAGGGGAAAAACGAGTAATATGGTTCAAGATCCCTCCGGACAATGGCGTGGATTGGAATACTTAAAGCAAGCTAGTCATGGTAAAGAGTAGTATAGACTCCCAGATGAAGGAGCGTGCAAGAATGAACCCAATAACAACAAAAACAACAATAACAACAACAGAAAAATCAGCAATAAAATGGAAAAATTCGATTTAAGGAGACAAGTTCAGCCAAGTGAAGCTATGTCAGCTTGGAAAATGATTCATACTTTGTCTCCACTACATGGATGAAGGCAGCAGATATGTTGACTATGATTGATGAAGTAACTTGGATTTATTAGTCATAAGTAGGACTCATGAGCCAGTTATTTGGAAAGAAATATAAGTAAAGGTAAATAGATAGGTAAATCCGTGAGGGTGATGACATTTCTGTCACGCTTGGTGCTATCACTATACCTCACTGTACAAAAATTTCGTGATGTCTGAAGCTTTCATGTCTGACACAATTTCGCGAAACAATAAAAATGCAGGAATTCAGCAGTAATCGCATCAAACGGATTTCTCAACAAATCCGTAATCAATTTAGCACAGGGTGATTGTGAGAGAATTAAAATTTTGTCATTGTTGTCAAGAGTTTTGGGTTTTTCATCTATGCCTTTTTAGTATGTAGTCAAGTTATTATCCGGCATACAGTTAATTAGTGGGTTTCCTACTTCCATTATAGTCGGATGATAATAAACATTTTGATGACCTTATTTTTTACGCTTTTTCTTTGTTTTAAAACAAGCCCATTGACAACAGACAACAATCAGCCCCCTTTCCGGTCACTCTTAGAGTTTCCTCTTAAAATGAGGCGAAGAAGACACAAATCATTACCGAAATTTTTGTACGGTAATTGGATTAAGAGACGAAGAAAAAATACTTAATACACACTCCGCCGCATTTATAGACCTCTGAAGGTCAGGGTCATAGAGGGCAAGTACAACAATAGTTGAGGTTGAGAGCAATCCTCTTATGTTTATTGTTGTGGATTTATTGTATACCTTAGTCTCATTCACGCTATTACAATCAGACGGAGACTTCTTTCTTTGGCGTCAGACACATCTCTTCAAACGACTTTGCAGTTGTACAGCAGCATATACAATCTCCGTCACGTGGGAATTGGCTTGTAGCCAGAAGTGTTGAGTCATTTTACCAATATTTTTCTTTAGAGGAATTATTAGTGCTAAGGAATGGGTGGGGTTATCTTATTATGTTGTTGGAAAAAAAAAGTTTATGGGAAATATTTTTTGGGGGGGTTTATGTGTTGAGATTTGAAATATTTTTAGTTTTGTACTCATATGAGAGTGGGAGTAAAATTTTCTTTATAGAATTCCTTGGATATCGAAAATGTGGTTAAATGTGACTAAAAGTGTAACCTATACATAACTACATTGTTACCGGTGCCAGGTTCATCTGCATTAATTTTTTAAATTCAATCCCTTGAAGAAGTGGTAGGTATACATTATAGGACAAATAGGGTACATATTCAGCAGTATCCATTTCGTGTGACAGGTTTTAGTTCACTTCATGATATCTGTAATTGATGCGGCTGTTAATAAAACTGTTATCCTCTTGGATTTGGCTTCCACTGTATGACGACTTCCTTGTGAGTTTCAATCAAAGGCCGACTTTGCAATCTTATTTTTACTATTCGTAGCGTGTGTGAAAGTGTGTGATTAAGTATCACTCGTGCAGATTGAAAAAGGAGGACACTAAGCAGCATTTTTGACATCTTAAGGTGGATACACACTGAGCAAACAAACGCAAACACATGTGCTCGTACGTTTGAAATAGAAATTTTGTAGTGTGTACGTTCAAAATATTTCCAACGATGCCTCGACCTGATGTAAGGAAGACCTCAATTTTTTCTTAGAAATTTACTGGAAATTTTTTCTTTAGAAATTTTTTTTCATTATTGGAAGCCGCAACGTGCACACGCCGTTCTGGATTTGCAAGCAAGCTCAATATCAATATCTTAAGTGTATACGTCTCATCAAATAGATGTGTTTGCATTTGCATGTTTTCCATTGAACATGGAAAATCGCGGCACATGTACTACGCATATTGTTCGTTCTGACTTGCATAAATGCGTACACACTTTTCACATTTGTTTGCCGTGGAATGAACAAATTCTTTGGAAATGTGCATTTGAGACCGAACACATTCGTTTGCATTTGCAACACGTACACATTTAATCAAAAACAAGAGTTCAAACACATGTGTTTGCGTTTGTTTGCTCAGTGTGTACCCACCTTTATATATACGAGTATGCTCTTGTTATTATTGGAAGAATGGATAGAAACGCAATCCATGGTTAATAACGTAACGACCAAATCACCATGATCACTTAAAATAAATTCTGGTCGAAAGTCTGTAGGTCTGTTTGATGAAAACCCCGGGCTACACCCGGCTAGACTATCTTGTTTTTTGAAAAACCTGGGCTACCCCGTGCTTACACTAAAATTTTTTCGGGGTAATGGTTTGACAGTTGTCACTTGAGAACTGTCACTTGCAATTTCTTGGTGATTGGGACATATAAATTACTTCTTGAGCAGAAATAAGCGAAAATTAGAAGAAAAGAAATAGAAAAATAGCTAGACCACATTTTTGGGTTTTGGGGAATTTTCATTTTCCTACGGGGAGGGGCAGTCCGCGTTCTGGGGGAGCCGAGCCCACCCTGGCCCCTACCTAGTTACGCCAATGCATCAACATCAACTGGACGACTGCAAGCCCCCAGCTTTTGAACTTTTGTACTTGCACGTTGATAAAATCACTTGTCGTTGTTAATGTAGCTAATTGAAAGCATATTTTTATACTGAATTCAATTGAGAATATCCTTTTATATACAAAAATTGTGAGTCAAATTTCCAAACGAATTAACTGACAGATACAAATATTTTGACGTTTTGTAAAATAGTTGAAATGCTTTGCAAAACGACATTTGTCTCCTTATGACGATGCAACACAAAAAGTTCCTCTCGAATCGGCCATCATTGTTATCTTTGAATCACCCATTTTGTAAATAACTTTTTACAATTAATTATATTTAGGAGAACTGTCAGAGAAATGTCATTATATTAGATTTACTCGTAGTGCATTCCAAAACATAGCTACAGTTGACTATAGCTGACTTCAATCGTTCCAAAACTCAGTAGTCAACAAAAAATTATGTCAGCTGAGTTGACTTTTGAGCGTTCCGAAACATCGGAAGTTGACAAAAATAATCAACTATCCCTGACTGTGCTGTAAACTGCTGGTTATCTAATATATAAACCGTGACGTGAGCTGTCAATTGAAATATTTTGTTTGGCGCGCTTTTACAAACGTTTTGCGAAATTTATTTATTTATTTAATTTTCTTTGGCTCATTTCGGATTAACACATAGTAATAAAATATTAGTTTTAAGTATAAAAAAAATTATACAATCTATATAAATGACAGTTCTAATACTTTTAGCTTACTCAGATCGTTCCAAAACCTCAAACAGCTTTAGTTAACTGCAGACAGCTTGACATAGCTCTGTCTGACATAACTCTGACATAGCTACAACTATAGCTGCAGTTGTGTTTTGGAACGCACTCCCGATGTTTTAAAAACTCGTTCCATGAGTGCACAAAACCCCGGGTAAATTGCGGAAAATTGTAGGGGAAAATTTACACGGTGTTTTCATCGAACAATTCTTCTATTGCTGCTATTCAAGGTCGATCTCTATATCCTGAAAAAAGATAATGTGTTCTATAATTGATGGGACTAGACGAAATTGGTGTACCATGAGCTGTTACCTAGCAATAAAATCTTATTTGAAATTGGTGAATCAAAAAGGCGATGGGTTCTACACCACACGGCTGAAGTTGCAGTTGATGTGAGATGTTATATGCCTCCCACCGTATTGGTTACATTTTCGGACAACACTATAATCCGACCCTAAGGGAGAGTTCTGTAATGTTTAGTACTTTTTTCATAACCACCCTGTAACTTTCATATTAAACATTAATATTTACACCCAATAAAGTTACTCAGATTGTCTAAACTAAGAAAATCAAAGTAAAAAATTGAAAAAAATGTTATTAGTTTTTTCAATTTTGACAGTTTTCCGTCAAAATACACGTTAAATATACATGCAACCGCGCTTTTGAGCGCTTTTATGACTCATATAATTTCATCACATGCAAAATGAGGTTTATTTGATGATAGGAGAATAATTGTATGATAAATTCTCAGCACGTAATGGTAATTGAATTATTATTGTAATAACTAAATAGCAGGTAAAGAGTTCCACAGCCGTGTCGTTACGTCCAACAGGATTTTCGTATAAATCTGTAGCAACAAAATTTATTGTTACCAAAACTTTAAGGTGACGATAATATTGTCAAGTAACGGAGGTTATCGTAAAGCTAAGTATGTCATTTCTATCACTTTAAAGGCAAAAGATTTTAGCATTCTGAAATTGTATACAGCCTCAGAAATAGCAAAGTGATTCAAGTCGTCTCTCATATTGCTCAGCTGTGCATGGCTCAAATTGTATAATTATTTTATATTTCACAAACTTGTACATATTTATATAATATATACAAATTATATAAATATGTACTTATTTTACATCATTTTTATCCAACATTTTGGTATTTTAAAACAAAACAAGGTCTGTTCGCGTAATAGCTTGAAAGTACAAACTTTTTACTCGAAGACGTTCGCGTACTCGAAAATTGAGAGAGAAATTATTTACGTCATATTTCCCCTCCGTTCAATTTATTACTTGATTTAACTCGAGAAAAATCGTCGAGTAAAAACTTCAAAAGTGTCGCCGGTTTTCAGTTATTTTTAAAGTTTTCAGTTATTTTTCAAGTTTTTAGTTTTAAAAAAAATGGAAAAACCTCTTACTCCTCCTCCAGTAGAAGTAGAATGTTCTCCAAGAACATTTCAACGTATTCAAAGTGGTAAATTAGGAAAATTTCACGTCGTTATTACAGATCCCGAATAATTGCAAGTTTTCACAAGTTTTTACTCGAAGCCGTTCGCTTACTTTGTGAGTGTCACTCTCAATTTTTCTCTTTACCATACATTTTGACGTTTTTCATGTTTTTACTTGAAAAAGTACGCGAACAGACCTACAATCTGCAACTATCACGATAAGAAATTTAAGCGTACCTCGGTGAGGAGCTCTTATGTTAAGAGATATTTGACAGATATTAACGTTTCTAGAAGAATACCAATTCTCTTAAAAAAAAAATCTCCACAAAAGTTAAGAGATCAGCTGACGCTACATCTCTTAACTCTTTACGTAGAATACCAATGTCTGCTTAAGGGGGTTTGACAGACTAGTTAAGAGGATAAGAGCTCTTATCTCTTATGTAGAATCGGGGGTATGAATCACAAAATCAGGCTTATTAAAAAAATTGATTCCATGGTCATAGTAGTTCAATTGGAAGGTAATAATCTGAGATTTCAGAATATTTCCAAAAATTGCAATATATTTTAGCGGGAAAAACATCAAAATTTGAAGAAATAATGGGTTTTCCATATTGTTTTTATTTTGACGACCTGAAACTCAGCAAAGTAAGAATATAGAGTTGTTAGAGTTAGTAAACAATCTTTATAGGGTGTATAAAAAGATATAATAAAATGAAATAATATATAATACAATAATTTACAGGGTGTTAATGAGCCCTACTACCGAAATGACACATCTTACTCCCTACTCCATATATAATTTTATTTAAATCTCGACCACAGATATTAAATCGCTAATTTTTTTTCTTCCTTCTTCACTCTCTTTGAAAGCATATAGGTAGGTACTCCAGATAGCCTATCCAATTTGACTTTGTTTTATCCTCTGTCATATCCCACGATTTATTGCAGTTTCTACTCTATGCCGCCCGGTGATTGACTCTTAGTAGCTATTCTAATAATGAGGGTGCCGCCATCTGTCGCTTATCATGCAGCAATAGGATAGTGGAGATTTTAATCAGTTGTTATAGCTTAGAATATAGAGAGATCACAGGAAGTGTTGATACCTATAAAATTCGTGTACATGGGCGTGGCTTTTCTTACAGGTGCTTGAAATTTGGGGAAATTGGAGAAATGTTCAGTTGCCTACATTTGAAACAGCTGAGAAACTCCTGAGGGGATTTGCGTAGTGATAGCGACTAAGAACATTTTCGGTGGGAGCTAGCTCAATATTTTCAATCATATATCTTGTTGCTCCGCTCTATATTGTTTCTACTACACTCTTTTACAGAGCTCTCACTACAGCGACAACACACATACGTAAAGTTAGCACCGCAACTTCATCTGATATAGTTCGAGCTCTCTCATAATTTGACGTGAAAACCATAAATTTGTCGTGTCCTTTTTTCTAAAGGAAATTGGATGTGGTGCCAAGTTGACGTCAAATTAGCACCGCAACTCACTGGAACTCGGCCAAAACTTATCGGATTGGAAAATTATACATCTTGGAATTTTTCGTGTCCTTTTATCTAAAGGAAACTGGATGTGGTGCATAGTTGACTCAAGTTGGTACCACATCCAGTTTCCTTTATGGTTTTCACGACAAATTAACGACAAATTAACGACAAGTTATGAGATAGCTCCGAACTATATCAGATGAAATTGCGGTGCTAACTTTACGTACGTCGACAACAGATTCTACATAATCAGAATTTGACTACGCTAATTCTGTACTCTCTAGCTGTGTTCTTTTGTATACCTTGTTCTAGAGCTATATGGGAGAATAAATTGTTCTGTCGATTGAAGCGAACTATTTGTACTGTTCGCTTCATTTATATATCTTCTATGAAATTGTTTGAGACGTTCTTTTGTGTATCTTTTATTCTGCTCTGTTCTGCGGACACAAAAGAATACAGCTTCTATATTCTAAGGTTGTTAATTACTCTTCCATAAGAGTCCCTATGTGACGTTTTACATAATAGGACTGCCACGAACACACATGCATTTTTATTTAATATTTGGGTAGTTCATCTTTTGCGGTTTAGTAGAAAATATCGAAAATGCAAGTTCTCTGCTAAAACAAATTAAATTAAAAAAAAAAAAACTAGAGAGTCTAATTACCACCAAAACAAATCAACGAACGACGAGATACAACAGCGCCACTTAACTTTTTTTTTTTCTTCTTTTTATATATTCTTAACACAATTCCGCTGATCTCTTGTACCATCTAAAACCCGCGAACATAAATGTAAAGCTATCATAAATCAAATTCACTTAAGAGATTATCTCGAGGGCATTATACAGTGACGCAACACAAAAATATAACGCACAAATTACAGTCGTGTTGTGCGGTGAGTACGGTCAATGTTGGTTGGGTTGAGATACATATACCAAAAATATACGGCATAAAAACAACAGTAAAAAACAAGAAAATCTCTTAAATGAAAAGATAAAATTTGTGTGGCCGTATAAGCTGAGTAAAAATTCGACAAGCGAAAACTTAAAAAGAGGATAACTTGGCGACAAACAGTAAATTTGCTATAGCAGACACGCCACCTATACAAAATGAAGAAAAGTTATTTGAATTCAAGCAGAGTAGTAGTCGACTAGTATACAAGTAAGTAGGTAACATGTCCAAAAAGCGATGAAAATAGAGGAAATCCTCATCATAGACCGTTCCGACCTGGTGTGCGAATACCTGAGAGCAATTATATTTACACGCATGCTGTTCGTTCTTCAAGACGAGACCATGAAATTTATCTTTAATTTTTGAATCATCTTTGCATTCGGACATGACATGTACAACATGCCTACATACATATGTATGTATGTATAGTGATAGGTAAGAAGAGGTACTACATCAATTAAGGAAATCCAGAGGAGAAAGGAACATAAGATAAGAAAAGGAAGAAGACGAAGAATAGCAAATAAGATTTTTCGCTTTGGGGCAATGAACTCTCTCTGCATCAAAACCGATTGTGAGTTGGCATAGTTGATGGGTCATTCATAACGTACGACTAGAGCGCATGCAAGGTTTATATACCTAGATTTATACATATCTCAAGTGTAGGAAGACACGGTAAAAAAATAAATTAAAGGAAACATTTTTCTCAGAAAGATGCGGCACAGGCACCCACTTCTTTTCCCGTAAACTATACTATAAGATTGCGGAAGCGGTACGAACCACTCACAACTCAGCTGGTGAAAGAAAATAGCGCGCAGCGTGGCGCCCAAAGTTACTC
Source organism: Dioctria linearis (assembly GCA_963930735.1). Taxonomy (NCBI): domain Eukaryota; kingdom Metazoa; phylum Arthropoda; class Insecta; order Diptera; family Asilidae; genus Dioctria; species Dioctria linearis. The sequence goes on along the minus strand of OZ005740.1, from coordinate 11,934,477 downwards.
ATGCAAGAATTTTTTTTTAATTTAGGCGCAGACCGGAGCGCGGCGACGTGTTAGTCTTTTGTCATGGATTTAGAATCATTTTGAAAAAAAAAAGTAAATTTTGATTTCTCATCTGAACTTGATTCTAGATAAAAAAAAATCTGTTGCCTGCTAAATTTCCTATTTATAGATCTGGTCCGGATGCTGCATAGAGAGTAATATTAGTGGTGCCTCAGGTCTCTATCGATTCGCTTATATAGAAATACATAGATAAAGTTATCAAAGAAAATTGCCAACAGCCTCAATTTTATGTCTCACTTAACCAGTTAACCGCGGGTCGCAAAATGCCTATTTAATGAACCAACCGAGAATCAATTGCAGGTAGGCATTTTGTAAAGAGAAAATTCAATTTATTGATATCGGTGTTGTAACTCATTCGAAACTCTTGCATCTACCAACCACCAAGTGATAAGAAATAAATTTTAATGACAAAAACAAAAAAAAAACAAAAAATGAAATATTCGAATTTGTATAATAGGTGCGCACGCAGTAAATTGTTTTTTTTTCAATAATCCATGAATGATTAGTGCAAATTTATCTCAAGTGATGTGATGACGTGCATTTGATTGGATTCAGCGCAAATGAATGGAAAACGTTAAGTGGGCGGGAAAAATATTATGCACGCAAAGTCGCTAAGAGCAATGAGTGAATATATGGATGGTAATATCTTCTCTAAACATACATACATACACAATTTGCTCCAGAATTCCATTTTTAAGAGATGAATTGAAGTTAATATCCGCGTAATTTTTGTACGCATGCATGATGCTCATGGGAGGAAAGGGAGGGGGATTAAACTAATGCATCACATCAGTGTTTGTAGATGATTATGTTGAAAATTCCCTCCAAAATGGGAATTTCTGTGGGCACTTTTTCCACAGATTATGATGCAATTTCCCACATTTTTTTCATTGAATGAAAAGCCATAGAAATACACTAGAAGGAACAACTAGAGTAATATTTCAGAACAAATTCATTTTTACTTATAACAATTTCAAATAAACTACATAACTAACAGTTAAGCAAAAAGCTCACTCATGAGAAAGTATGTTCGCGTTATTCGTATTTTTCATTACATTATATTAGTTATATGTAATACATATTCTGGAGAGTCCCTTTGGCGAAAAAGAGCGTTCTAAAAAACTTCCTGAAACGCTTTCCTAGTAGCTCGCAGCGCTTCCCTTCTCTAACCCAGTTCATTACTTCTTTACTACGCAAATGTAAGCATTTCACTATTCTACAAAAGCATTCCAGGAGGTATGCTATGATGGGCGAAGAAGATTTTTGAAGATGTCTTTTGAAAAGTTTAATTTTGAATAATCATCGCAGTGCTTCTTCCTTAATCGCATAAGAGACCTTCAAGACTGCTTCCCGAAAAGAGTAGTAGGGCGCTTGCAGAGATAGGTAGCGGTGCATACTTCCGAAAAAGTGCTTCAGTAGACTAATCTTCTATAGAGCTTCCAAGCGACGGCTATAGAAGCTCTTGTACTTATTTCAGAATCGCTGTTTTCTCGTCTTGTCGCTTATACCCATTCAAGTTCTCAAAGCTTGCGTGATATTTTAATTTCATCGTTTTGAACGTGCTATTCCAAGAAATATGTAGCTATAAATTGTATCAATTTTTTATATTTTATTAATATTCCATTCTCAATTAATGTTGTCTTAATTATGCAGAAAAATTCAATTTATTGTGTAAAACTTAAGACAATATTTTTGTGTTCAATTTTTCCCACGATTTTGTTCTAAGATATGCGATTAATCCCTTTTAAAATTTTTTGGGGGTGAAAATTTCCATTATATGGGAGAATTGCTGCAATTTACCAACACTGCATTACACTATGATTTTAGCGTCAGTTTTTTTTTGTGTAGACTGTTGCAGAAAGTGTGATGTAATAAAAGTTATCACTTGAGTTTGTCAGCTAATTGAGATTAAAGTGGTTTTAGTGGTTTTAATCCAAGGAATACATTGTAAAGCCTTTATGAACTGTTGGCATTTCCTGAACAATTAAGGAGAAATCTTGAGAAACTTACTGATGATAATTTTAAAAATACAAGATTTCGTAGACCTTGGGATACCTACGCTTGTTAATTAGAACGACGACGATAGTAAAAGGACAGGAAATGATAGAAAGTTAGGTATAAAGGGGTAATTAATGAATATTTAGAAGAAGAAAAGTTTGGGAAGAGAATAGAGCCTTGAGGCACATCAAACATTTATATTCAGCCATTCCACACGAAACCGATCTCCTTGGAACTCAACCATCTCCGATTTGGATTAAACTTTCATAATCAGAAAAGTAATCATTTTTGGCGATTAATGATTGATCAATCGTAACCGTAATCATGTTGACATGGTTACATTTTTTGATTACAAATTTGCAAGAGTTTTAAAATTATAGTTAAAAGAAAACAAACATTGTTGTATTTCTATTTCGAAATCGGTTGGCACATAAACTAATGTTTGTAAGCACATATCTGTAGTGGGATGGTAATGGAATATCTGATATCTGTGGATTGCGTTTATCAATTATTAGTAATGAAGAAAGGGAGGTAGAGTTAGAATCTCTTGATATCAAAAACAATACTGTATCGTTTTGTTAGATAGTAGCATAGATGGCACAAGAACTAGATGTCGCATGGTATACTAGAGCAGAGTATACAAATTGTGAAATGGGTAGTGCATTCTGGAATGGGCCACAACACGGTTTAGAGTATGCCGAGAGCAAATGTTTTTTTTTAACAGCAGTTTTGTATTCGTTTGATCGACCTCCTCAACACTTCAGATACGAAAAAATATGAATCACTCGACGTACACATCAGCTCAAATGTTGTGGTCCATTCCGGAATGTACCACCCAGCCATATAAATTTTGTATACTTTTTTGATACTGCATGCGACATCTAGTTCTTGTGCCATCTATGATAGTAGTTAGTAAATGTAATCTTTAATCCTCACTCTTGTTGTTATGTCAGTAATATTTACCCATTGCAGCGCTTCGAGCATGCTTCTACCTGGTGTATATATGCTGCATTTCAGAATAACTGACTTTTTCTTATTCTACAACAGTTGCAATCTTCCCTTGGATTCATTCGAACTAGCATATAACAATTTGGAGCAATATGAAAAGTGCAAAGCGTTAAAAGGCATTATTGCATTTTCCGTGACTCTCTAATACGCCCCAGAAATCTAATCTTTTTCGCTACCTTTTTTCCCACATAATCAAGATCCTTGAATTTAAGTTGATGATCAGATATGTGCGTGTCTCTATCAATCGAACCATTTGCATACCATTTCATTGCATTTCCATACTGACTCCAATTAATACATAATTCAACAGTGCCTTGGAGTTTTCTACAATAAAAATTCTTACTTGCGATCACAGATTGTTTGTTTTCTTAGAAATCTCTCGATAAGTTTCATTTGTAATCAAAATAAATGTAATCATGTAATCATGATTACGGTTACATTTTTCTAAGATTACTCGATGTAATCATGATTACTGATTGATGGGTAAGCATGACTGATGTAATCATGATTGATTTAATCATTAATCATTACAAATGTAGTTGATTACGCTCAACACTGCATGCATAGTTTGTAGGGAATAACAAAATAGCTCACCCATGTTTTTTTGTTTTTCCCTACCACTCCCTCCCCCCCGCTAGCGGGTTAGAATTTTCTTGATTTTACGTTAAAGCGAACGGAGCGACCGATTTTTCTGATTCAAATGCTACATGAAGCCTTCATATTTTTTATAAAAAAATATAGCAGCACTGCAAAAAAAAAATTTTAATAATAGTATTTTTTTTCAAACAAAATAGTATTATTCATTAGAAAGGACTTCTAGCACTTTTTTTCTAATTTTAATGTTTAAGCTAGAAACCATATCTATCTATGTACAAAAAAAAATTGCGATGGCGTTCGGCTTCGTTTTTGGGATATAATTTTTTAAAGTCACCGTATACCCAAAGTAACCTGTATGGGAGCAAACCACCCCCACCCAAAATCTCGACTAAATATTTTCCGATTTGCAAAATACTTTTTGCTACTTTTTTTCTTAATTTTTTGAGCATGTTCCTCCCCTTCCAAATTCGTTGCGCAAATTAATTTTCGACGAACAAAATTTCTGTGTGAAAAATTCAATTTTTTGTATTTTTTTTTGTTAGGAGAACATCTATACGAAATTTTAGAAAGATCAGATGTCACTTATCTATTTAAAAATAATAAAAACTATAGAAATTTTACTTTCTGCCATCTACCGGCGCTGTTGGAAAACTCACGCACATGGCACCACTTATAGAGTTAGCAATCCACATATCTCCTCTATATAGTTGACATTTTATCTGTATGAATTTGGGGTTTTCGCTAAAATTCTGCGCCAATATAATCGAGACAACTCACGCAAAAATTTGCAAATTTGAGCATTTCCAAGCCTATAAAAAAAATCGCGACTTTTACTTTCTACCGTACCTACCCCGACATGTGAATACTGTCTCAGTGAGTACATAACAAAAAAATTAATTACTTTTTTTTTTCATCCCACCGTTCGGTCGATTTGACGCCAAAAAATGTTATTTTTGCTAAGTGATGCCACTTTTCGGTAATTTCTTGAACCATTTCCAACATTTTGCATAATCATATTAATCCTTGGTTTGTCTGCTATTTCAAAATAAAGATACAAAAAACAAGTGCTAGAGGTCCTCAGTAGGACAAAAAAAAACTATTGCGAATTTTTAGGCTTAGTGCTTAATTATTTCGTTTTATACTTTTGAAATTTCTACAGGGGCGAATGTGAACTCAAATTGAAATACATTAATAAAAAACCAATGCAACTTTATTCTACTATATTCTTCTTTTTACACATCCTCTCATACATTACTCTCTTCTTCTTCAACAGTGTTGCCTGTTTTTATACCCTAGATGAAATCTATAGGGTATACTTAGTTTGTCATTCCGTTTGTAACACCTCGAAATAATGATGGTGGACCAAAATGGATTGGACACCCACGCATAATATTAAAAGTTATTTTGATTTTTGCATGTCCATCCGTCTGTCTGTGTGCACAATAACTCGAGAACGCGTACACTTAGAGAGCTGGGATTTTGTACACGGAATTTAAAAAAAAAAAAAATGAGGTTCGAAAATGAGACAAATCGGGCAACTCCTTCGTGGGGTTGCCATACAAAAATTTCGTTTTCTACGATATTTTTGAACACTGTCTGAGAACACGTCGACATAGAAAGTTGAAATTTGGTACATTGTATTTTCATAATAGCAAATAAAATATCAAAAATGGACTAAATCGGGCAACCCCTTTTTGGTGTTGCCATATACAAATTTAGGTTTTTTACATATACTTTAAAAACGATCAGTCCTAGACATTTTTATTGTACTAAAAACTTCTTCAGAACAAGAAATCCTATAAAATTGGTGATAATCATTTTTTCTGTCCGACGAGCAGTTCTAGAAATATATGCAAGAAACCAATGCAAAAAATCAAAATTGCTCAAATGGGTGACCATACGAAATTTCATACGTGCATTCATCTAGGGTATCATAAGAATTGGTATTAGGCCAATTCTAGCTTTTTTACTTGTTTTTCTTTTAAAAATGTCTCCAAAATCCGTAGGCGTCCGCGTTACAAAACAATATATTCTCCTCAGTGCTCAGCAGTGCTCCCATACAGGTTACTTTCGGTATACGGTGACTTTAAAAAATCATATCTAAAAAATGAACCCGAATAGATGGATATGGTCTTTTCAAAATAAAAATAGAAAAAAAGGGCTAGAGGGTATAAGGCATAAGCTTCATTTGTCATTTGAATCCGGAAAAATCGGTTGCTCCATTCTCGAGATATGATTTTTTGAAAATGACGGTTCATCGTAAAAACATGAAATTTTCTAACCACTCTAGCAGGAGGGGGGGGGGGGTGTAGGAAAAAAAAATAAAAAAAAATGTTTGAGCTATTTTTGTATTCCATACAAACTGTGAAAGTTTCATTCAAATCGGAGATGGTCGGGGCCAAAACAAGCACTTTTTGATCGTTTCCGTGTGGAATGGCTGTAGTATTATGAAAATTGGTTGTATGTCTTCCAAGACTATATGAATAAAAAGCAAGAGAGCAAAAAAATTTGACCTGTATATATAGCTCCAATGAATTAGTTGAGGAAGAGAAGGAGAGAAGACATAGTAGTTTTATCATGGGCGTCTTTTCAATGACAAAGCAAAAAAAACATTAAATAACTTTTAATTAAATTGTATACAGGTAAGATTATAGTAGGTGTCCTCTGGGCCCGTCGACTGTCTCTCTCTCTGTCCCTCCTGAAATTAAATAGAGGAGTGAGTATGCTACGATACTCAATGAGGAATAATATAAAAAAAACAGCACAAACGCAAACACACATATACACTTGGGAAATGGGATGGACGTGGAGAACGAACTCAATGCCGAGGTGGTCGGCGAAATATACAGGCATGCGCACTGTCCGAACGAGTAGCCAGGCGCCCGTATAATAAACAAATATGTACGAACATGAACGCCATGGGTACGGAACGAACGCGCACCCTATCCCGCACCTCACTCCAAATTCACCAGACTGCCCTCATTCCTTCCAGCACCTTCCCACCCAAGCAAACACAACAATTAAAAGCAAATACTAACTACATACAGGCTAACACAACAAGCAAAGCAACGCCAAACCTCACCTAATTTTCCAGCACCGGCCCCATCGTCCTGTCACCTCCGTTCGCCTAGAATTCTCAACGACTACTGCCGTACTGCTACCGGCCTTGAGAATTTGCTAGTACTAATGTAGCCTACTAGAGTTCATTTCAACTCAGTTCTACCCAAGCCAATCATACAATCAAAGGAGAAATTAGTACTCTTACCATTAGATTATAACAGTAGGATACAAAAAACTATTGTTTTTGCCCAAGATAAGTTTTTATACACAAAATACTATTTCAGGGGTATTTTGGATAGAAATTGGCAGTGATGCCAGATTATGCCATGGACTAACCGCCCAAATGAAAAAAAAAGATCGCCCAAAAGGCGCCGAAATGTATTTTTTTAATAAGGGTGAATTTCTGATAAAGGGGTTGGGGTTGTTGATTAGTTTTTAATGATTTAATCGATTGTAGATTGCATTATACTAGAAAAAGTATACCCGCTCGATACTTTTCTTTACAAAAAAAAAATTACCGCCAAATCACAAAATTGACGCCCATGTCCGAAATTTCGTTTTAAAAAATTTATAAAAAATAGAAATTAAAACTGCTTTCACTGCAATAAGTTGATACTATGCCCCTTAAAATGAAAAAGAAGAAATATTGTCAATGTAAAAAGTTATGAAAGAAATATTGAAACGGTTTTAGTGACAATCCACCCAACACCGCACCAGTACCTCGGTACTTGTCTTTTAAACATTGCACGCAGTAGACGGAAAATTGCCTGTATACTCGTCTCGAAATACTTAGCCCAACCCTCTTCTATTTAGTTAAAATGAGATATCCAAGAATCATTTAATGTTAATAAAACCCATTTTCCATTCTATTTTATATCTTAAAATAGAGCCAAAAAACCGCAGAAAAAACAGTGTCGCGCCTAATTGGGCGTTGGGCGCAGATTTTGCAAAAAGATAGCCCAATTTGCGGAAAAGCGCCCAAACTGGCATCACTGGAAATTGGTTGATTTTCGTTTTCAGCAATATCCGTCCAAATAATTTTCTTTTATCGCCAATTCTAAGGAGAAAAAACACCTTAAAAACTGAATTTGTTTGCAAACAAGCTAGATTTAAATTTTTTTATCAGTTTACAGTAACACTGATCTTTGCACTAATTGAATTATTTGTAAAATAAACAAAAATCATTCTCCATCAATAATTTCATTCAATTACAAATAAAGACATTAAAACATAAATAAATCCGATTCTAGTCTTAGTTCTTCAGATAACATAAATCGATTATAGCCTGAAAGGTCAAATACTGCAGTAATAACTCTAATAATAGACTCCGTCATTCCATTTTTAAACTGAAAAATTTACAATATGAAATTTCAATTGATAAGTTTTCACTGTTTGGTCTAATTACGGGTTTCTCTGCCTAGCTCATAAAATTCATCAAATAAACCCCAACTAAAAATTGCCAACTCATAAAATCATTCTCGTAAAAATATGCAATAAAAAATCCATCATCGATGCTATTACAGCTGGAGTACCTAAGTAGAGGCGGCGAGTGTTGTGCTTCCGTATTGAAATACCAATATTCATCCTCCTAGCCACCAGTAGTGAGCAGCAAATCCAACCTATCCTCGTCGTTCGGATGTAATTTTTCGTTCAATTTGTTCTAATGGATATTGCTCAAGATCCAATCGAGATAGATAAACTCGCAAGATGATTGCGGTGTTGAGAATAGGTGTCAAGACTCGAAAAAGGTGCTAATTGCCAATTTATAAATCGCGCAACATGGTGACATAGATAAACATAGACACCTTACTGTTAAGAGAACAATGCAGCAACTGAAACCTTTGCGGATCATTAAACATCGACACAATAAACGAGGCGAATAAACGGGTGCGGTGTATCAGGAGGAACGTTGACTGTTTTTGTTTGGTTTTTTTTTTTTATCTTGTAATGATTGCAAAAGAGGCTCATTAGACGTTAGATTGCCGAGGAGTTAAGAAAAATAAACACACCACACAACGAAATACAAAAGGGGAAACAATATTTTGCTGTGATGAAGAAATTTTGTGTTGTTTATGCTTTAAACTATTGAGGGAGGGACAAAAAGTCTTGGGTTTTAAAAAAAAAAAAAAAACTGTCGCGATATGTATCAATTAATTAGTGGTCTTTTAAGATGTGTTATTTGAACATATGCTCGTATTTTCTTTTTTATTATATTCCCGTTTGACATACTTGCCGCCGCCCGCCCGCCGCTACAATATTCCCTTTGTTGCGTATCTTGATAAAAACTGACGCCATATTCATTGTTTGTTTATTAGATTTTAACTTTAATAGGCGACGCATGGATATTTCGTTTTTAGTTTTTTATTGCGCATATTTTTACATTTTACGACACTAAACATTGGACTTTTGTTAATGTTACTTTTTGAATTTTTGCTGACTTTTCATTAGATGGAATTTGACAAGCATAGCTCAATTCTTTAGCTTAGCATTTTCGAAACAAATTTTTTATGGTACTATGTTGAGTGACTTGACTTGGCGCCGTGAAGTCCAGACTGCCAGCATGACCTGACAGATCACTCGATGGACAGCGTTGACTGCAGGGCGGCACGTTAGCTCGCCTCGGCTATGCGCGGAGAGTGTGGGGAGGTTCCACGAAAAACCTGCCGCTGCCGTCTGCCATAATCTGCCTTTCGCTAAAAGAAAAACTCCGGCACACATTCGGTGCTGAAGGGACCTTTACGTCACTTACCTACTGTTCTGCCCGTAGTTAGAGCGAACACGCAAATAATGAGGAAATGTGATGAAATTTTTTAACCCTGGTTTAAAGTCAGTATTTTCGTAGCTTAATTCTTCGGTTCACCAAGTTTACTACACTGTAACTCGCACTCCAACTAGATTTTTTAAAATTCAATAAATGCTATAATTTGTAATTAATATATAATATATATGCCTGATAATATTATATCAAAACCACAATTATAATTTAAATTTATCTGTAAAGCTAAATTTAATATTGAATAAATGTGAAAGAATAAGTAAGATTAAATTAAATTTATGTTTAGAAAATTTTATTGTATCTGACAATGTACTCACCAGCTCAGTATTAGGCACTCGATCAAATTGGTTTTCTAATTTATTGAGGTTTGGAATTGGACTATTCTTTATTCTAGTGGATATCCAGAATAAAGTGAGGTTATTAATTCTGACTGCAGTCGATACCCGCAATAAGAATCTTTATTCGGTCGAGACCCGTAATAAAGTGGTTTATGTTAGTAAATTTCTTATTCGGTCGATACCCGCAATATGAATCTTTATTCGGTCGAGACCCGTAATAAAGTGGTTTATGTTAGTAAATTTCTTATTCGGTCGATACCCGCAATAAGAATCTTGACTCAGTCGAGACCCGTAATAAAGTGGTTTATGTTAGTAAATTTCTTATTCGGTCGATACCCGCAATAAGAATCTTTATTCGGTCGAGACCCGTAATAAAGTGGTTTATGTTAGTAAATTTCTTATTCGGTCGATACCCGCAATAAGAATCTTTATTCGGTCGAGACCCGTAATAAAGTGGTTTATGTTAGTAAATTTCTTATTCGGTCGATACCCGCAATAAGAATCTTGACTCAGTCGAGACCCGTAATAAAGTGGTTTATGTTAGTAAATTTCTTATTCGGTCGATACCCGCAATAAGAATCTTTATTCGGTCGAGACCCGTAATAAAGTGGTTTATGTTAGTTAGTAAATTTCTTATTCGGTCGATACCCGCAATAAGAATCTTTATTCGGTCGAGACCCGTAATAAAGTGGTTTATGTTAGTAAAATGTATAGCACTTAGAAATCGTAGTCAACTGAACGTTTCATTTTTTTGTTCTCGGTTAGCGGTATAGTACACAAGTTTCAAACTAAATTCTATTATTATGTCTCTTTCATCTTCCCAAATACGAAGGTATCCAAGCTAGTCCTCAATGAAATGATTTCGAAGGCTATATCTTCGCTAACCATCGAGTTAATGTTCATGACTAAATTTAGCACGGGGTTAAGAAACTGTCACTAATAATTCAACCATCACTTGAGTCTGCTATGGGTCTCTAGGCTTCTTAAGAAATGCAATTTCACAATAATGGGAAAAACTCGAAAATACTTTTAATGCTTGGGAATGAAAAAAGGTCAGAAGATTGTTCTAATATGACCAAAATGGAATCAGTGACCGAGACATCCAAGAACGACACTTGCTCGGTTCCTTAATTGAACTGAGAACTAACCCTAGGCAAAACAATCAATAGAAAAACAACGCAGCCTAGCATGAGTAGATGTTCAAACCATACCTAAAGGCGATAACTGGTTTAAGTATATAGGAAATTTCCTCTATTGGACGCCAATCTTTCAAAACGAAAAATAAATATTCAAAGAAATTTTGTAGTAATAAGAGCGAAGACGAAATTACTAAGAAAACATTTCCCTTAGTTGCGAGACACTAGAGCTGCCTTCGAATATCACTTCAAAAAGAAATTGCAATTCAAAAAAATCTTTTTCTTTTTACACTCTAATGCTAATCAGTGCTATAAACATTTGTCTGGAAAACTTATTTATTTTTTTTTTCTATATCTATATCTATCTATTTTCTCCGAGTTTATTTTATACTGCTTAAACATTCAGATCAAGGTCATTATAAGTCATTATGCGTACAAAATTGGTAAATCTGAATTAATTCTATTTGAGAATTTCGATATCCTTACTACTGCTAGGTTTCTTTTACAAAAAAAAAGAAGAATGCGATATCCTTAAACTGGGTATCCGCATGTACAAATCTACATTATGCTACGAGTGATTACCTGCGGCAAATAGACCATTCGAACTTCGGTTCAACACTGCATTCCATCCGGATGTGCCAGGATTATCACCAATGAAAAGTGCTCCTGCACTGAAAGCAACATCTACGGACGGTAGTAGCGTAGTGTCCGGTTGATCAGCGACCAATTCCTTATTGCGACCTTTTTTTATTTGCGTCATTCCGCAACCTAGATCTCGATGAGCTTCTTCAGTTGGCTTTTCTTTGTTTTTTTTTTTTTTACGTGGGATAAGGTTCCTATAAGAAGGTAATTAAGTTTTTATTGGAATTCGGTGGGATAATTTTATTCCTATACAATTTCAATGGGAAAGATTTGATATTATCATCCTCACCTTAATCAACGTTCGTGATTTCCTTTTTCGATCCTTTGTGGTCTCGTGGATTATTCAGGTATTTTTCTTGATTACTAAGAAGAGAAATCTTTAGCATTTAACCCTGGTAATGTGGTTTGTACGCCACGTATATACACTACTCACTTTGGTTGGTTATTAGGATTGGTACACAATTATGAGTTTTCTCCGATATTCGACCTGGAGCTTTCTCAATATATATCTTTCCAGGGGATTAAAAGATTTCCGCACTTGGTTAACTTTACTTTTACCACAAGGTTAGAATAACTTGCACCACAAGGTTTAGTCTTCTTTTTCATCAGCCTGTTAGAGCTCATTCGTCGAGTTTGGGGTGGGTTCAGCGGTCGGTTTCCACAGGCCGGCATACATGCTGCAGTATTCCTTCGTGTAGCATATTGCTATATATGCAGTAAGCTACGACCATAAAAAATTTTTTAGGAGAAATTAAAATTAAGATTATAAAGTAAATATGGTACCCCTTAAAAATCATAGTGTGCCATATACATATTTATGAACTTGTAGATGTTGCAAGACCTATATTTTTTTCTTCCTTCTTCACTTCCTTTTTGAGCGCATAATGTCTCCACATTTCTTCTAAACGAGTTTGTTTGAATCGCGTATTTTCGTTTTGCCGCAGGTTATTATTTCGCTTTAGATATCCTAATTTTATGGCTGCCCCATCTGTTGCTTATTGTGAAAAGCACGCCATTATAAGGAGTCTATTGGTTGTTTTCTCAGATTAATATCTTTACTTATGCTGAAAGCTTTCAGGCTCCATGTTATAAATATACAAAAAAAAAAAATTTTTTATAAAAATGCTCTATTGTCTTCTCTATAGAGTTCACTTCAGTTATCGTTCTTGTTAATAGAGAAGGGAAAATTTATAGGAATGCGCGTAACAGATGATGAGAAGTCTTACGAAATGCAAAAATAGGTAAGAAAAGCGCAGGACAAAGTCGAGGCGGGACTTGAATTCAGTGCTGTTTGGATGGTTGACTAGCGATCTTATCACTGGGGCATCGGGGTCACGCAATAGGTAATACTTTGGAACTTGTGTATATTATTTCACGATGGAAGGTAGACTATTTATTCAAAAGAGACCAGAGTTGTATTCGATCTGGAGTGTTGGGCAAAATGTAATCTGATTAATGATTAACAATTACAATTAACCATGTAATCTGTAATCAGATTACTTTGTAACATATTACTAATGTAATCCATTTCCATAATTACATAATGTAATCGATTAACGTGTAATATGATTACAAGTTAATCTGATTACACATTAATCGATTACAAGTTAATCCCACTACATGTTAATCTAATTAATATGATTACATTTAAGACATTTAAGATATTTGTATTCTAATTCTTCATAAAACTCCTTAAAACTAATTTCGTACGAGAGCAATACTATTTTCTTTCAATTCATTTCATTATATTATTAATTACTTTTAAGTAATCTTCAAAGTAATCTGTTACAATGTAATTAGATTACAAAATAATCTAATTATATTGTAACAGATTACACACTTGATAGATTACATATTCTCTCATAAGTAATCTGATTGATATGTAATCGAATACAATTTAATTAGATTACTTTGTAATTTGACTAAACTGTAATGGAATTATTAATTAAATTACACTGCAATCAGATTACGCCCAACACTGTCTGGAAGCTATAAAAATTACATATATACGATGTATAGGGGAAGGTGGGTAGATATGAACCACTTTTTTTCGAGAAGACATTTCAGCTGTAATATACCTCCGCCGATAGGATGAAATGCATGAAATTTAAGCCTATTCTTTTAAATTTGAGCGTATTCTAAGTTATTGACAGAAATGCAAAAAAAGTGCTTTGGTTCATTTCTCCCCACATGTGTGGTGAAATGAACCAAGAAGGGGGATATATGAGCCAAGTGCAAATTTTAATAGAAAAATAGCAAATAAGTTAAAGTTAGACTTTTTTATTATAAAATAAATAACAAAACATAACAATTCAGTTAACGAAATAAAAATGGAAAATAGGAACGTTTCAATTAAATGGCGTTAACGCATGTTAAAATGTGAGAAGGACACGGGCAGTTGATAGCGGCCTTTTTGCCGCCTTGTTGTTCCTAATGGAAGCGGTGGTGGTAACATACGTTTGATGTCTCGTATCGGTACCAACGCCATATCAGGAACAGTCAGCAGTCAACTTCTGCTATCACCCACGCAAGCAATGGTGCATTTCTACCCAGTAGCACTTTATTTATTCAAATAATTTTTTTTTTAACAAAACTTTTAAATTTACTAAATTTGTTACTTTTATTTAAATTAGGGATTCATGTTATTAACATTATGTTGGCATTATAAATAATTTGTTAGTTACCAGTCAGCTAAACACAAAGATATGTGGAGCACTAAAAAATAGTTTCCACGTGGTAAACTAAACTCGCCTGCGCTCGAGCACAGTTTGTGGACGACCGAAATAAATGAAGCAGTTGTAAGACTGTTTCCATTTTGTCTTTATTACATATCTCTGCCTATTCGCATTTAAGTTATACGGGCTTGGTTCATCTAACCCCACGGTCCATTTCTACTCACCTTCCCCTATATGAATGATGGCATCGTAAATATTAAAATGTAGGATATTAAAGTACACAGTACATAAGAGCAACGGACCTAGAATAGAGCCTTGCGGGATGCCATTTAAGAAATAAATGGTACTTAAAAGCTTACTACGCACTTTTTTTTTTGTAAACGATCTGAGAGAAAGCTATGCCACTTATAAAGAGAAATGAATATGTGCAACCAATAACTGTATATAGGTGTCTTGTACATATATTTGTCAAAATCTTTAGAGAAATTTAATAATACAAGAATATCCATATTATTTCCTTCTAAGGCTTCGTGAATCTCGGTAATGAATGCAAAATCTTCAATACATTAAACCATTTAATTGTTATAAGCTTCTTCAATGCTTTCGTGATGCGCTGATAGTCAGACCTACAGCTTACTTTAGCCAACATATGAGCCGTTTATTTTGAAAGTGGTTTGAGTTCAGAAATTCTTATATTGCGATATTTAAGGGTTTGCGTTTCAAAAATATTTGTTAACTGACATTAAGTTGCTTTTATGTCTTTGTGACCATAAACATGTCAGAACATAAGTATAACGTAATACATTCTAAAAACTTTACTGGAAAATTAAGCTGTTTTTGAGAACTTAAAATGGGCTTAAACTTTCAAAATTAATAAAATTACTTTTTTTGTTTGCGAAAAGGAATAAGTTCACTTTGTGTTATTTGTTTAGTATTATTATTAATTTTTATACCCTAGATGAAATCTAAAGGGGTATACTAAGTTTGTCATTCCGTTTGTAACACCTCGAAATAATGATGGTAGAGCAAAATGGATTGGACACCCACGCATAATATTAAAAGTTATTTTGATTTTTGCATGTCCGTCCGTCCGTCCGTCTGTCCGTCTGTGCGCACGATAACTCGAGAACGCGTACACATAGAGAGCTGAAATTTTGTACACGGACGTTAAAAAAAAAAGTAAAATTAAGTTCGAAAATGAGACAAATCGGGCAACTCCTTCGTGGGGTTGCCATACAAAAATTTCGTTTTCCGTTATATATTTGAACACTGCCTGAGAACGAGTAGCCGTACAGAGCTGAAATTTGGTACATGTTGTTTTCATTGTACTAGCAAATAAAATTTCAAAAATGGACTAAATCGGGCAACCCATTCTTGGTGTTGCCATATAAAAAAATAGGTTTTTTATGTATACTGTGAAAACGACCAGTCCAAGACATTTTTATTGTACTAAAAACTTCTTCAGAATATGAAATCCTATAAAATTGGTTATAATCATTTTTTCTGTCCGACGAACCGTTCTAGAAATATATGCGAAAAACCACTGCAAAAATCAAAATTGCTCAAATGGGTACCCATACGAAATTTCATACGGGCATTCATCTAGGGTATCATAAGTATTGGTCTTAGACCAATTCTAGCTTTTTCACTTGTTTCACTTAAATTTAATCAACTACGTTTATATAACTCCAATATAATTACATGGAGTTGATTAGCAAACAAAGTACTTAATTTTCACAATAATATTAAACAAATTATCCAAAAGAATTGTGTAGTTATTCCTCTAATTATTGTTAAATAGTTATATTTTTAAGGTAAGTTCTTGAAATTATTATTTTAAAGAAATTAAATAGTAGAAATTTTAAATATTATGTAGATGAATAAATAGAGTAGCTTTCTATTTGCGTTCTAGCGCAGGCCTTGAATGCACGGAATAGTTTGGAGAAATTTCCATTGGAGATGTGGAACAAAACTACGTCGGCGTAGAAAAAAACCGGAAGAAACAGGGCTGAGAGAAGCCTTGTACGGGTGACCAGATCAATATGATGGGAAGCAGCATAGAGGAAGCGTAAACCATAATACACTCTGGAGCAAATCTTATTTATTTGCGGTTCCCAACTAAGACCTGGATCGGCTTAGTTGAGAGCCTAACCGAGTTACCCAGAAGATGAATGTTGGGAAGATCTGAAGATAGGCTGGTGATGTTTCTGAGACGAATGGAATAGACGATGGCCTGAGTCTTGGAGGGATTGAGGGACAGACCATTGTTAGCAGACCAATCTGCAATCTTGACAAGAGTTTTATTTATAGTTGCTGTGGCTTCACTGAGATTGTCCCCAGGAGCACTAGAGTATATATGCAGATCGTCTGCTTATATGTGAAAATGTACATTATTCAAAGCTGTAGTGACATCGTCAATTTGAATAGCGTGAGCAAGATTGGGGCCAACACAGCGCCCTGTGGTACTCCATCAGTTACCCCTCCTCATTGAGGAGTAAGAGTTGTTGCATTTTACCATGAACAGTCTATCAGATAGCACTTGATTATTCCACAGGCAGACGTTGAGAATTTTATGCTCAATTATTATTCATTATTTCTACAAAAAAAAAACAACACTCACAGTCACATCTTGTAAAGAACTAGAATAATCGAAAAATGTAATAAATGTACCGTTTTTTCTTTGTTAGTTCCTAACAGATTCTAGATTAGAGTTACATACCTAAACTGAAATTTGCATTGCAGCACTCCAACAAAAACCGTTGGTCATTTCATGGATATTTGAGATATTTTTGGGTACAAACAAATTAGCGACTGTATGGTTCCTTCTCGATATCTTGCGCAAACGGTTTCATTTTTAGTCTAATTTAGATAATTTTATGAATGTATTTTTTTTTTTGAGGCCAGCCATTGGTTAACTCGTAGGACACGAATTTGTCTATTTCTTTACTATTTTCGACACTCTCGTAGATCCACTTTTCGTCATCACAGCGAGCCGAAATTTGGCACACAGGTTCATGTCGCGTGACAATTGAATCTATCAAAATTTGCACCGGAAATTTCCATGGAAAACCCGGAAAATCGGGAAAAATCATTTAAAAATTTGGTACAAATTTGATTAGTGATAAATCCGTTTCAGGAAAAATGCAGAGTTTTCCGATTTATCCGAAAAATTTTCCGGAACTTTCCGACTTTTCCGGTAAAAAAGTTTTCTAAATTATGCAGCAACAAGTTCCCTATCAACTGGCATCATTACTTTCTCTCCGACAATGGTGAAAACTTGCAGAAAAAATCGAGGAAAATTCATGTAAAACGCTTTTCCGGAGTTTTTCCGACCAAGGAAGAGTTTGAGCGTTTTGCAACCTAAGACAAAGTTGTAGAGCGAAATGAGTTGCATAATAATTTTTACTCGTATAATTTTTTTGAAAAACTGGTAAATCAGTGTCTTTTCAGACGTCATAAAATTGTTTTAAAATATCTCTATGCAGCACGTAATAACAATTTAGTTAACGTGAAAAATGCAGAAAATAAAATAAGTAAAAAACGAGTTTTCAAACAAAACTGAGGCCATGCCGTATGAAAAAGTAGAAAATAAACTTTACTTCACACACAGAGGTGGACTCTGATTTTATTCGCTGACAATCCCCGATATATTTCAGTATGATCAATCAGAGGGGTAATAAGTGATTTGATTCATGAAGAGAAAGAATATTCAAGAGAAATGTCCCAATCAAAAAATCTGAGTCCACCTCTGTGTGTGAAGAAAAGTTTATTTTCTACTTTTTCATGCGGCTTGGCCTCAGTTTTGTTTGAAAACTCGTTTTTTACTTATTTTATTTTCTGCCTTTTTCACGTTTACTAAATTGTTATTACGTGCTGCTTTCCATGTTTTCCACAGACTTTTCCTATTACCATGGAATTTTTTTTTAAAAATTTACATGAATTTTCCTCGATTTTTCATGCAAGTTTTCGTGAGAAAGTATTGATGCCAGTACGACGGAAAAAAATGATTCCGCACAGCTTATAAAACTTGTCGGAAAATTTTGCGGAAAAGTCGGAAAATTCCGGAAATTCCAGAGAAATTGGAAAATTCTGCACTTTTCCTGAAACAGATTTATCACTAATCATATCGATGACAATTTCGCTTTTCCGGGTTTTCCACGGGGGTTTCCGCAAAAGCAACTTTATGCAACTCATTTCGCGCTACAACTTTGTCTTAGGTTGAAAACGCTCAAACGCTTCCTTGGTCTGAAAAACTCCGGAAAAGCGTTTTACATGAATTTTCCTCGATTTGTTCTGCAAGTTTTCACCATTGTCGGAGAGAAAGTAATGATGCCAGTTGATAGGGAACTTGATCCTGCATAATTTAGAAAACTTTTTTACCGGAAAAGTCGGAAAATTCCGGAAATTTTTTTCGGAAAAATCGGAAAACTGCATTTTTCCTGAAACGGATTTATCACTAATCAAATTTGTACCAAATTTTCAAATGATTTTTCCCGATTTTCCAGGTTTTCCATGGGAATTTCCGGTTCAAATTTTGATAGATTCAATTGTCACGCGACATGAACCTGTGTGCCAAATTTCAGCTTGCTGTGATGACGAAAAGAGGGTCTACGAGAGTGTCGAAAATAGTAATACGAGTTAAAGGCAATGGCCTCAAAAATAAGTTCTTTTCACTAAACTTAACTTATTAGAATTGTTGTTTGTGGTAATTTTAGGATCAATAAATAAATAATTCACGTTACTATATCGCTTATGAAATTTACTATATGTACTATGAAATTTTATCCCCACCTTAATTAATCGAATACCAAAAAAAAATTCAAAAGTTAAGCTGTCACGCAATAAATTATAAATTTTAACAAGATAAAAGTAAAAAAAAACATCCCAAAAGATTAATTCATTTGTCCAGAAGCGCTCATCAAATTAAAATAATTATAATTTTCAGGGGGGGAATTTGAATTAATTCGTCTCCTCTCGAAATTATACTCAATGCCTTAGGAGATGAATCAATTCTAATGAGCCTCGCACTGAAAAAAACCTCTAAAATCAATAAAGTTTCAGCGGATTATTATTATATGAAATAAACCCGTTTCCGTCCAATTAGCTCTTTTCGCTTCCCTTTTATTTTTAACAAAGGAAAAAATCTTTCGTAACAAATCGGGGTCTGTTTTAATTATTGAGTCAACATCGTCAGCTAAATAGAAAATCATCTTCAGTTTGACTCTTGACGCCCACATAAATTTCGTGTGTATAATGAAATTATCAAACAGAAGCAGAAAACCGGGTAAAGGTAAAATATCCACAAAAGTTTTCTGGAAGACATCAGCTTTAAGTTATGCTTCTGGGGAGATGGCATTAATTAAATTATTGTCGTGTCGGTAATGAACTAAAAGCGTATAAAGCAAAAAAAAAAAAGAAGAAAATGAAGGCCAGGGATATTCTCTTCTCAGCATCTTTGATAGCAGTAACAGTGTTAAAGGGCGGCGTCATTCTGTGCTACTACAAAGTAGACAAAGTACGTGGTTTTTATCGCGTTGCTTCTGTTGGATATATTTAGTTTTTTTTTTTTTTTTTTTTTCAAAGGCCTTATTGACTCTGATAATGAAGAAAGATGATTTTTGTAATAAAAAACAGGAAGGCGACACAAGCCAAGAAACATATACCTCAATCAGTCTTATTTGTGGTTGTTTTTGAAGAGGACCAGGAAAGTCCATAATTGTTATTACGCCATGAACATGAATTTTCAATCAACAGAGTTTGATAAATTCAATGTCGAATGAGACATTATTATTCACTTGACAGCGAAATGTGCTATTAAAAGAGTGACAGGAAGTATCACTTTTTGGCAATTAATATATAGCGTTCTTACTTTGGACTTTAATCATTGCATGGCTGATGGCGTACCGTCCTAATATGACACCATTGAAAAATTGTTTTTTTACATGACATTTTGAGGGATGTTTGTAAAGCTCAAGGCGACAATTTTGCTATTAACTATTTTTAGGTTCGAAAATGACATACCTAGTTGCTGTTGAGATTTTTTCTTTGCTGGTTCTCGATTAGTTGGGTCACCGCTATAAAAATATCTATGAATGGGGGGGGACTTTTACGCATGTGCTCTCAATATTTGTATAAAGCTTGCTTAGAATTACAATTGGTAACAAAATATTTGATTACACCGCATCGATGCGATTTGAACTTCCATAGCTATATATAGGGTTTTCCAATAAGAGGTGTTATTTTAATTAGCCCGCTATTTCGGTAGATGTCACTTTTGGAGCTGTCATTTGACAAGTAGAAACTACGCCATTAATACAAATGGAACGATACACGATTCAACAACGCATTGAAATTATTAAAATTCACTATAAAAATGGTGAAAATGTGGCAGAGACGGTTCGTAAAACTCGAACATTTTTGGGTCGTCGTGAAGCACCTTGTCGGACCGCAATACAGAAATTGATAGAAAAACTCGAGCTGTCGGGACAAGTTAGTGATGTGAAGAATAAAACCCGTGCACGTCGCTCAAGAACAACCGAAAATATTGCTGCTGTAGCCGAAAGTGTTGAAGAAAACCCAGGTTTGTCCATTCCTCGTAGTTCTTTGGAATTAGGCATTCCACAAACGTCATTACACCGTATTTTGCATAAAGATTTGGGTCTTAAGGCTTATAAAGTTCAGTTAACACAAGAACTCAAGCCGGCCGATCATCAACAACGTCTGATTAGGTCCTTGAAATACATGAAAATGATCCGGAATTCTATCGAAAACTCATCTTGAGTGATGAGGCCCATTTCCACCTCGATGACTTCGTCAACAAGCAAAACTGTCGCATCCGGGGCTCGGAAAACCCAAGAGTTATTGTTGAAAAGCCTCTCTATCCTCAACGTGTGACTGTTTGGTGCGGTTTATGGTCCCGCGGGGTCATTGGACCTTACTTTTTCGAAAATGAGGCTGGAGCAACAGTTACGGTGAATGGATTGCGCTATCGACAGATGATTAATGATTTTTTATGGCCGGAATTGGATGGTATTGATCTGGACAACGTTTACTTTCAACAAGACGGCGCTACGTGCCATACAAGCAACGAAACCATTGATCTTTTACGAGAAAAGTTTCCGGACCGTGTTATCTTGTGACTTAACACCTTGCGACTTCTTCCTTTGGGGCCACGTGAAAGAGAAGGTCTACGCCAACAGCCCAGCGTCGATTCAAGACCTCAAAGATGGAATTCGTGTGGCTATCGAGGACATAGGGCAGCCACTTTGCGATTTGGTTATGGAAAATTTCATGAAAAGGATATGGTCCTGTAGGCGTGGTCGTGGTGGTCATTTGGCTGATGTTATTTTCCATTATTAACGGCATACCTTCCTCTTTATAATGAAATAAAGATCCGATCATTTATCTCAAAAAATGGCATTTTTCTTTGAATATCAAAATAACACCTCTTATTGGAAAACCCTGTACATCACATTTGTAATGCCGACCAATACCAATTGGGCCGCCCCAGCACTTTCTCTGACTCTTCTCTTAATTTCACTTTGCAATCAAATATAAATCGTTTACGTCATATGAGTATACAGGGTGTTTCGTAAGTGGTGTGAAATCTGAAGGCTATGGATAGGTCATACATAAGCGATCAACAAAATTGTAAAGGTGGTGGGGGGAAATCCTGACGGTTTCCGAGATAGCGCGATTTAAAAATGGGTATTATTATTTATTTATTTGCTGTACATAATTAAGCCCAATGGTCTTATAATTATATGTAGCATAGTAGGTGTAAAAGCTGTTTAAACAAAAATAGCTTAATCTAACTTAGATATACTCTACAACTAATAAAAACAATAAGTAAGTAAAATTATAAAAATAAAATAAAAAATACATTTAAAGTTAACTAGGCAACGACATATATGGATACATTTAAAAGAAAAGAAATTTTAAAGAAGGAAAAAGAAAGAAAATACATAAAAAAAATAAAACTTATATTTAAGAGTAAAAGAAATAACAAGGAGGCCGAGACAGAGAGCTTACGCAGCGATCCATACACCTTAGAGATAATATTAGATACCTGATTAGACCAAGAAAGTGTATTGTTGATAATGATTCCTAGATTCAATACTTTTTCGCGATAAGGTAAGATGATACTGTTGGTTGAGCACAATAAGAGGCATTGACGAAGTATCCAGTCTATACCTACAGATTTAAATTGCATTAGATTTGATAGGATTCAAATGAAGGTTATTCGGTATACACCACTCATGTATTGAGCAAAGGTCCTTGTTAAGGCGATCGACAGTATCTTCAATTGATATGTAAATTTGTAAGTCATCAGCATATAGATGATACTGAGCATTGATAATAGCATTCGGCGAATCATTTATAGCGAAAATAAGAGTGGACCCAGTATCGAGCCTTGAGGTACCCCACAAGTGTTTGGTAAAAAGGTTGAGGAATTTGATTTCCATTATAAGTGATCTGCTGACTGCGACCCAAAAGATATGACTGAATTAGATTGAATGAGATTGAATGCCGAACTTGAAAAACGAAAATTATGTTTTAGAACATTCTATAACTTCACCACGTTACACCCTTTGATTATGACTTAAACCTTGGTAGATAGATAAACATTCGACCTTTCCAACGGTCTGTAAATTTTCCCCCTCCTTTTCGTTTTGAAGTTATGATTCAATAAAATTTCGGAATTTTAACTCTTTTTTTTTTACTTAACTATTTTTATCAAAAAGACGTCATCAGGACCAATTTTTGGATTTAAGAAGCCCAAAAGCTTAGTTTTAAAATGACCTTTTTGCATTCTGTACCCAAAAAAACTTTTACGCTGGATTTGTTCAAGAAAAATTTCAAAGAACCCAGAAAGTATCACTTTTTGGGTAAAGAGTGTAAATAGGTCATTTTAAAACTTAGTTTTTGAGCTTCTTAAATACAATGTGAAAATTGGTCTTGATAAAGTGTTTTTGGATAAAAATAGTAGTTAAATAAAAAAAAAACGCTTTTAAATTTGTTGAGGCATAACTGCAAAACAGAGAGGGAGGGGGGGGGGGGGATTTATAGACCATTGGAAAGGTCCAGCGATTATCTATGGACTAAACTTTAACGTGGAAAAGTTACAGGGTGATCTAAAAAGCCAGATCCAAATATCTTTGAGTCGCGTTATCTAGGAAACCGTTAGGGATCCCCCACCACCCATAACTTTTTTGCTTGTCTAAGTATGACCTATCCATAGCCTTCGGGGTTCACACCACTTACAGGACAGCCTGTATAACATCATGTGAGGTCTTTTCATCCCGGTAGAGCCCGCCTTAATGTTGGTATTGAAAAAAAAAGAAAAAATTGGTTACCGCAGAAATTTGAGGCTGCCCACATCACGTCCATTTATATTTCCATTTCTTTACCCTCCTCTGAGTCTTCTTTTAATTTTTTATGAGCCCAATCCACTTTGGGCGTTTATCTTCAGTTGGTTCTATGGTCTGGACTATCTGAGAACTGTCCTCCACAATGTTTTGACAGCGCCGACCTACCCTTATGGCATCTTCATGTGTTGGTGGATTCAAGTGGTTGACAAACGATATTGGTATCGTCTCTTCTCCTTATGATATTACTATTGCAAAAATAGGGCCCGGGACTTTGTTATTATTGTTTTTCGGGCCCTATGTCACTGGATGATGATGAACGTGATTTCCCACATGTTTGGTTTCCTGTTGAAATACCTACTACTTTATGTTGCTCGCCGTCGAAGTCTTCTCCATGTTACTTTCTGTTCCGTCCGATGTCGAAGTTTGTTGTCATGCCGAAGTGTTTTGTCAATCTTATTCCATTCTTTCTCTTTTCTCAATCGTTCACTTTTTAGTAAATTTTAAGGATTTGGCGTAAATACCTAATAACAAAAATTGCAATCGCTTACAGACCATCATCCACTTCTCGTTTGGAGTTGAAAAATTACAATTCAATATTATCTAAGATATTTTTGGAGTTTTAAATCTCGAATAATTATTGACGAAAGCTCTCTTTTTTTTTTGATTTGGTGAAACAGTATTTGATGTTTTCTTCTAGATAGATCTAACGTCTTGAGTCTTCTTCTTTATTGAAGTCCGTCTAGTATAGGATATAAGGCCTAACTATAATGACATTACATAATTCTGCTAAGATGGTTAAATGCAGTAAAATTCATGGTGACTTATAAAAGTGGAAAAAGAAATTGAAATGCAAAATTCACTGAAGTGAAGCTACGTGAATTTTCGTATCGTGGAAAAGTCAGCGAAAGTTAGCGAAAAGCGATTGAAAATCATTTAGGTACACGACAACACAATTTTATATGATTGACATCGAATGTTGATCATAACAGCCTATAATGAAATATCTGACCTATAATTAGACCGACTAGTAAGTGGCCGCATCAAATGTGGTAATTTTTCAAGCCATGTCCGGTCACTTGAACATGGGGTCCCCATACCGTTGCCAAAAAAAAATCACCGACAATTGTGAATAAAACATGTAACATATTTTTTTGTTGGTCGGTTGTGCGTCTTTGTAGTCGGCTGTGTCCTCCGGTGCACTGTATATTATGCATGGTATAAATATTCATACTAACAGAATATTTTCTACTGCTGACTGTCTGGTCGGGTTCAGTAATTTTCACTTTAGTTCGTTTAATTTAATGGCCCGTTTTCACTTCGGCAACCTCTGAAAATTTCTCTCAGTTTTGTTGAGGGTACTACCTAGTTGCAGACCTGTAAAATTCCAAGTAAAAGTACCAGTACCTGGACTTGAAATATTTTAAGTATAAGTACAAGTCCCGGTACTGGTACTTAAAAAAATTTCAAGTACAAGTCCCGGTACTGGTACTTTAAGATTTTTCAAATACAAGTCCAGGTACTGGTACTGTTACTAGTACTTAAGTACCAATGTACTTAAGTACTTTACAGGTCTGCCTAGTTGATCATTACTTCAATATTGTGTATTTTCTGAGTTGCTTTATCTATGTATCATCTATCACCAAATGAAGAAGGGTGCATTATGCTAACTACTAATATTTCCTTGAAGTCAGTCAAGGCAATGTGTTACCGTTTTTTTCGAATGTCAAAGACTTTTGTTTCTTTCTCACACAATTTAATATTTGCAGACTCTTACGTTGTCTTAAGGTCAACATTTGAAGTCTATTTTGGTGTTCTACTTATTTCGTTTCAAATTTTAACAAAAATCCACGAGATTATTCCTTTTGTTTTTTTTTATAACTTAATTTTTATGCGAAATCGAAGTATGTGTATCTAATTTCATGGCGCTGATTTCCTCTCTTAATTTAAAATTTTAATCAAAGAAACCTGAAATCATAAATTCTGTGCTGTGAACCAGTTTCAAGAAAATATTCCAATCGAAAAAATCTCTAATCTTCGTTGTCGATTCTTTAATTATTTTTATTTATTTTTTACACATTTGTATTATAAATCCCAAAATTAATTTTTCTGGATATCGTTTTATCTATTTTGTTGCCACAAATGTTGAAGATTTTTTACATTTTGGTCTCGTTAAAATGCAAATATAATAAAAGTTACGAAATAGCAAATATAAAAAAAAAGAACAAAAAAAACAAAAGACGACACAAAAAACGTTAATTTATGGAGGTTCTTCAATGATATGTCGTCGCTTGCTAACAAAGGTTGAACTCGTTTTTTTCTGCTTATCATGGATAAAAAAAGGCAAAAAAACAAAAAAAGCTTTCCTTGATTTAGATCTTCTTCACGTACATACATACATACGTAGATAAGTGTAGAAAAATCTGAAGAGGAAACGTAATATTTTTAAATATTTGTAAACGCAAATTTTATGGCAATAGAACCATTTTGAAATTTTTTCAACAATAATTTTTTTCCATTGGTAAACAGTTTTTTGTTGGCTTCATTTAAAATGCGCGCTGTTCTTGATTTTTTTTGAAGTTTTTTGTTAGTAATTTAATTTTAAAAGGATTATATTATGCGAAATTCATGTGAATTGAATTTCACTTGAAATATTAATGTGCGATCAGTTACAGTACTCGTGAGTTTAAAATCAAAATTACTTACTTACCTGCACTACTGGAGACTTCTGTAAAAGTTGCCCAATAAATTCAAACCACATTAATCGAACGTCCTTAAAAATTATTCTGTCGGAGAGTACCCAATATGTTAAAAAAAAATCTGGTGTTTCACAAGGGCCCATATTAAGTCCAATGTTGCTTGTTCTGCATATACATACCAATGTTTTGCGTGAAATTATTAAAAGTTTTCCAATCTATATGCAGAGGTGTAAAATTCAAGTACCATTACCAGTACCGAGTATTTAAGAATTGTCAATTCCCAGTACTAAGCCTCCTGTACAGGAATTAAAATTTTACAGTCCCAATCCCGGAATGGCAAGTAATACTTTAAAATACCGGAAAGTAATTGAATTTGCAATTCCATTACAAAAATACCTATAAATTCCCAAAAGTATTTAAAAAGTATTTGGCATTACTATATAATACCTTTCAATTCTTTTCAAATACTTTCAATTACTTTTAATTACTTTGACAACTTCAGTATTAAACATGAATTATGTAATCAACTGGATCAATTGTCTTTTTAATTTTATTGTAATAAAAGCTTTTCCGTTTTCGATGTTCTCAAGTTGCAATAAAATTAAGTAGTTTGGAGAAGTACGTTTGCTTTAAAAAAATTGTAGGCCAAGAAGTTAAAAAATACAAAGTCACACTCTAGGAAAATATTTAGTGTTTGCTATTCCTTCATATTTAAATTTACAATTGTATAAAAAACAATAGTTAAACTTAGTTAAATGCACTTTATTTAAGCAGAAATGGCTGATCAAATAGTTATTTTCAGCTTTTAAACCTAATTTTTTTTGGCAGCGATTTCTACTTTTACAAGTAAGATTTACAATTCCAGTTTACCCTTTCAATTAATTTTTAATTTTCCCA
This sequence comes from Dioctria linearis, assembly GCA_963930735.1. NCBI lineage: Eukaryota > Metazoa > Arthropoda > Insecta > Diptera > Asilidae > Dioctria > Dioctria linearis. The sequence continues at coordinate 11,907,223 of OZ005740.1, read as the reverse complement.
AAATTCCAGTTTGCCTTGGTTGACTAATTTTTCAAAAGATAAATCACTAAGAGCCTGTCTTTTCGGATGGTTGATTAAGCCTGCTAAGGGAAATATCCGCTCTACTGCGCGTACTGTGCGTCTTGTTTAAGTCACGGATACTTGTTCCAAATACCCACTTCAGTGTCAGGATCGTTTATGCATTGGTAGAAATCCGCAGCGACCGTTCTGGAATTAAAATTTATACATGGCGGAGTTGTGGGTGTGTGTATTTCAACTAGTGTAGATTGACTGCACTCTCCGCATAAATCACCTAAAGTTTGGATTAAATTAGGTATTAAAATAAAAATTTAGGCAACATTTATCATTATATCGTCACAATCGAAAAATCTGTATTCATTGCTGGAATTGCATGTTTCGTCAAAGGTTTCAACTGCAGCGGTTGCCATTTCTGTTACTTTTTGAATCACTAAATTCTGAATTTCTTCAGCAGAGCGGTCGACGTTGGTCTTCAAAGCATTGAACCACCTCATTTTGATTTTCGGGCACAGGACGGATGCCACTATTTCATCGTCTGCTTCTGAAGACAACGTGAAATAAGGGGAGAACTTATCTTTTATTGCAATTGTCACTGACTTTAAATATTTTAAGTTGTTGTACACGCCGACTTTTGCAATTTCTACATTCAGTGTCATTAAAGACGGAATGAGACACCCGAATAGCAAATTTTCTTCGCCTTGAAGAAAATCAAGTGCCGCGGCAATTGGACCCATCAATAAACAATATTCTTCTAAATACTATATATCTGTGGGAGAGAATTTGGAAATCCCTAGTCTCTCGCACAGATTGCATAGCTTTTCCTTATGTGTCAGAAGTCGGGAAACTGCGTCAAACTCTTGGTCTACAATTTTTTTAAAGCAACTTGAGAACATCGAAAACAGGGAAAAGCTTTTATTACAATAAAATTAAAAAGACAATTGATCCAGTTCATTTCATAATTCATGTTTAATACTGAAGTTGTCAAAGTAATTAAAAGTAATTGAAAGTATTTGAAAAGAATTGAAAGGAATTATATAGTAATGCCAAATACTTTTTAAATACTTTTGGGAATTTGTAAGTATTTTTGTAATGGAATTGCAAATTCAATTACTTTCCGGTATTTTAAAGTATTACTTGCCATTCCGGGATTGGGACTGTAAAATTTTAATTCCAGTACACGAGGCTTAGTACTGGGAATTGACAATTCTTAAATACTCGGTATTGGTAATTAAGAGGTATTAAATCCATTAAGTAATGAGTATTTTACAGCTCTGTCTATATGTATGTATGCTGATGACCTTTTTTACCTAGTATTAACCAAGATTCTACAAAACTCCTCTTAGTGAATATAAAGAAAATAATGCTCAAGGTACCATTCGTAAGACTCTCATTGGACTTATCCACCTTTGCATTTTCAATCCAACATTTACAAAAGTAGCTAGTATAGCTACATAGCTCATCAATGAGTTTCAATGAGTTCCACCATTCAACGTACCAAAATTTGAAGAGGAACTCTAGCTAGATAAAGTACACACTGATGACAGCAATACAAACGAAAAATATTCTGTTTTTTTTCGAAAATAGTAATCATCGAATTTATTTTTCGAAAATAATTATTTTCCAGCTAAATCTGAATTTGTCTTCATGTAGTCGAGCGATAAATGATAGTAAGTGTGCGAGGCAATTAGTGAGCGCGCGTGTGAGTACTTGCGTAGATCTACCCTACTTATAGAAGAGCTTCAATCATTGTCTAAAGAATGGAAGCCTAATCCAATACAGCACAAATATATCCGTGGTGTGTTAATGGGAAATCCTGTTAGGATATATAAATTGTCCATGGGAAATCCAGTCCTATCCCAATTAACAACTTAGGATATTCCTGAGAGTGATATCTCTGGTAGTTCCCATGCCCTTCCCACAGGATTTCCTGTGGTTGTGTTTGGCGGCAGTTAACGCATTCGATAATATAAAACTCCCGCTGCAAGCGTAGGTATCAGGGACGTCTTATACCGGGGACAGACTTGCGGTTTCAAATTAAGATATTGATATTGCAATTATATCATATGGCAATAATAGACAGAGACACATTTGCGGTTTACGATACTGTGAATTAATTAGAGAGCTTACATTTAATTTATCATTTGACTTAAGAAAGTTCAGCGCACGTACAAAGTGAAAGCTAATATTGTGAAATTACTTGTCTATATGGAAAATAAAAACAAAATAGATACTTCAACTTGACAAGTGTCAAATATTAAATGTCAGAAAAAGTTGCAGCCAACATTGCAGTATAAAATTTGGTTCTAAAAGGTTCGTGTATTAAATGATTATGGTTTATAACTAGGGTTAGATTGTAATAAACTCTCTATACCGAGAAATTTTTCGCAATTTCAATATTTAGTTCCAATGTACTACATACTGAGTGTACATTGAGTGTATACAGAGTTGCTTCTCAGTATATAGAGACACACTTGCCGTTTAGTACAAACTGCAATATTGAAACCGCAAGTCTGTTTCCGATATTACGGATCTTCTAGTTTGTTTTCAGCAAGAAAAACAAATAATATCTGGAAAATATATGCCAGAAGTATATGAGCTAACATAAAACATAAATATAAAAGTTTCAAGATCTGCAAATGGAATTCATACGAAATCACGTTCTGAAATGTAACCAATAAACTTTGCCAAAAGAAGAAGAAATTGCAGAAGCGAATAGAATTTCTAATATAGCTACACGCATGTAGCTGGCTGAAACAAACCAGTTCTTATATGTTTTCTTTCAATACATATTTTGTTGTTCTGTTTTTGGTCTCCAAAAACGACACAAGGAAGCACACCGCAAGGGACAAATTATCGCTTTCACCAGACAACCACACGAACCACTAGAATTAGAGAATATACCGAAATAAATCCTGGAAGGGGAAATACAACTTTCCCATGATTGCTCCACCAAAATTACTTTGCCCACCCCTGTATTTATTTTTCTGTACAATATTGAGAATGTTTCCATATAATATAGTAGTTGTGGAATATCCCAGGGAATAACTTATGGAAAATTTCTAATAACTCCTGGAAATAAAGTCCTACAAGTATACATACTAAATATTTCGTGTTTATCCCGGGAAAGCTCTGGGATCTATAAAAAAATAATGGGATGTCCCTGGATAATTTTGGGCTGTATGGGATTGTGCAAAAAATCAAATATAAAAGACTAAGCAAGAAAGTAACATGACTTGTGTTACCTTAACTTTATTTGCAGAGTTGCAATATATGTAGATACCTCTAATATAGCCGAACACCTTGTTGCCCCTTAATGTCCATGGTATTTTTTGAAATTATACTTGTAAACAACAATAAAATTGTTGAATAAAAAGCTCGCTTTAAGCAGTATACAAACAAAAAAATATCCTCTTTAAAATTTAACCATATCTCACCGATCGATGGATGTGACACTAACAAAATCAAGGCCACAGCACAAATTTAAGTTTCTTTGTACTGATTTTTACTTCAAATACTTTCAAGTATACAATTTGAAGCTGACAAATGGCACCATTAGGTACCCACCACCCCCCATTTACATCCATTCACTTTATTGCTTTCCAGACCAGCATCAATGGAAATTTTGCGAGTCACTAACAAAAATATGCCTGAAGATTTTAGATGTGATCTGCTTTATCTCTTGTGTCTTTGGTCATATGACTGGTTCCTTTCAGGGGCTGCTGATGTCAACGTGGGTGGAGACGAAACGTGTTTCACTGCATTCTCCCCAAGAGTAGCATAAATCATTTTGTTTATATCACGACAACATCAGTTTTGTAAAGAATCCTGTCTAATTTGCATTATTTTTTTATTTTGTTTTTTTTTACTAGTTATGTAAAGCAAAGCAATAATTTTGTCAGATAATTGCAATATTCTGGGAGGTTCCAAACACTATTTACCACCACATATGTACATATATTAGGTCACTTTCGAGAAATTATAAATGCGATTTAAAAAATGTGTAATTGAATCTGGTAAGGCATGATTTATGTCCGTCGATAAAATTTACATTTTCTATTAAGATTTTTTGTAATTATCATTTTTTTTTTGCAATTTAATCTCGTTTTTAAAATTGATATTAAATTTATCAAGTTTTTAGATATTTTGCTGCAAATTTGTTCACATCTTTTTTTGTTTTTTGTATAGCAACAGGAACGTTGCGTGTATCTATTATTTATAATACACACATACATTTACGAATATGTTTGTAATATAATTATACTTCTATTTTTGGACTACACATTTTTTAATTATAACTGATGAAGATCTTCTGCTGTCTAGTGTCAAATTCTTGGCCTCTTGTTTCATCCAAGAATAACATTAATTGGAGGTTATAAAACTTAATTCAGTTTATGTGGATGACGATATCAATCGAGGTCTATTAAGTTTTTGGAACGAACAATGAACAAAAAGTTCTAATTAAATATTTTTGTATAAGTCTGTAGATTTTTGTCACTTTTATCTCAATTCTTATATTAGATGAAAGGTCTATTTTTTAAAATTCATTATGCAGCCATTCCAGACGAAACTGATCACCTTGGGACCCGACCATTTCGGATTTGGAAGTTATATGTATAAAATACGAAAATTGTTTACCCATGATTTTTTGTTTTCCCCAACAATACTCCACCACCTCGATCATTCGTCTAAGTACTGTGTTCCAATATAATGCGTCACTTTGGGTGTATATGGTGAGTTTAGAATTTCATATCTCCAAAACGAAGCCGAGCATCTCCGCAATTTTTGGCACAAAAGCTGTGTTCTTTTGTGTACCTTGTTCTAGAACTCCCATATACTGGAGAGAACAAATTGTTCTGTCGATTGAAGCGAACAATTTGTACTTTTCGCTCAATTTATAAATCTTCTACGAAAATGTATGAGGCGCTCTTTTGTGTATCTTTTGTTCTGCCCTGTTCTGCGGACACAAAAGAATACAGCTATAGATAGTTAGGGTTTATAGTTTCAAAATAAAAATAATAGTGCTAGAGGTCCTCAATAGTAAATAAGACTATTCTTTTTTAATTGAAAAAACAAAAATTTGGCGCTGTCGTTTGTTTTTTTGTGAAAAATAAAAAAAATTAAGATGGACTTGGCATTTGAGTCAGAAAACCGTTTGCTATTTTTGGAAAATGACGTTTCATCGTATAATCAAAAATTTCTAATCTCTCTAATGGGGAGTGGCAGATGCAAACAAAAAAATACGGGTGAGTTATTTTCGTATTCCATACAAACTCTGAAAGTTTCATCCAAATCGGAAATGGTCGGATTCATTTTGATCGTTTTCGTGTGGAATGATTGAGCAAGACATTTTATTCCCCACCATTGCCTTCCTTTTAGTGGCTTAGGTGTGAGGATTATAGTTAAGCAGGCTGGTGAAAAAGAATTACCCCGGTATTTGATTTTACTGCCGGTCATTATATGTATTTTGTTTATTGACTTCTATATCGATTTTGTCAGCCAGTGTTACTATATTTATCCTCCTGTGAGTTGTGAACAATATGTCGCTTTAACTTTTCGTGCAGTGAGCTTAGACGAAATTGTGTGTGGTGCATTTGTAAGGTAGTCGTCGCATGTGAAGCGCATGCGGATGACATCCCTCTGCTCATTTCCAGGCATAGCATGACTGCTGCCGGTGCCTTCATGCAACGAGGCCTCAATATTATTGAGGACTGGTGCACGCGTCATGATATGACTGTGAACCCAACAAAGTGCAGCTTGGTGCTCTTCTCCAGAAGACGTAAGCTGGGGTACTTTGTTCTTCCAAAGCTTTTTGGACACACTTTGCAACTCTCTCCTCATGTCAAGCACCTTGGAGTCTTTCTTGACTCGAAGCTGACATGGGGATTGCACGTAGAGGAAAAAGTTAATGCGGCTATGAGGGTCTTCGCTCAATGCAGGAGAACCTTTGGCTGCACATGGGGCGTGAGACCGAGGGTTGTGCATTGGATGTACACCTCGATCGTCAGACCCATGCTCACATATGCCTCCTGTGTATGGTGGCCGAGGACGCTTGTGAAGACTGCGATCCGGAAGCTGGCGGGCCTGCAAAGGCTTGCCTGCTTGGGAATTACGGGCTCCTAGCGAACTACGGCTACTGCGGCTCTTGAGGTCCTACTCAATCTGCCACCCCTGGATCTTGTCATTCAGGCAGAGGCCAAAAGGGCTGTGTGTAGATTGCGGGGATGTTGGGAGGACGGCTGGACTGGCTCTTCTCATTGCTCTATGGCGTATCGGCTGGACTTGGAAACCCTCTGGCCGGTATGCCACGGGATGCAATGGTAACTGAGCTTCGTTTCGGGCTTCGCTTCTCTGTAAGCTTTCCTGCAAGGGAATCGTGGACTGAGGGAGGTGCCTTATCGTGCCTTCCCCGGTCTGCTCAAAACATCTTCACCGACGGCTCTCTCACTAATGAGGGAGCTGGGGCAGGTGTCTACTTTTCTGAGTCTGATTTTGGAATGGAGTACCCACTTGGAAACCACACCACTGTCTTCCAGGCTGAAGTCTTCGCCATCTCAATGGCAGCGAAGTTAGCCCTTGATATGCAAATCAAGGGGAAAGATATCGCTATCCTTTCGGATAGTCAGGCAGCCTTGATGGCTCTGAATGGCCCGCGGATAACGTCTAAGTTACTGGGGGACTGCAGGTCGTTAGTGGATGAGTTGTGTTTTCCCAACAAAGTTTCCCTCCTGTGGGTTCCTGGTCACATGGCGATCATGGGGAATGAAAGGGCAGACCTTTTAGCTAGGGCCGGCTCCGATTCTCCATTCCTAGGACCGGAGCCCACCGTAGGCGTTGCCACCTTGAGTATCGTGTCTCTCATCAAAGCGGATGTTCATAGGAAACATCAGCAGAGATGGGAGAACCTGAGTGCTTGTAGGTGTACAAAACTGTTTCTTGATGGGCCCAATGGGAATATCTCCGATTTTCTCATGGGGCTCGGAAGGAAACAATGTAGAACCGTGGTTGGGATCATCACCGGCCACAGCTCACTTCACGCTCATCTAACAAGAATGGGAGTTGTTGACAGCCCTGAGTGTCTGTCCTGCATGGAGGGGGAGCCTGAGACAACCGAACACTTTGTGTGAGTGTCCGGCCTTCGCCCGGAGCAGACTGGGTACTCTAGGGTCTCCCCTTCTATCCGTGGATGAGCTGAAAAACCTTCCTCACCAAGACCTGATGCGCTTCATTAAGAGGTCAGGAAGGTTTTGGTGAATGGGATTCAGGGTAGTACAATGGGCCGCAATGGCATCCGTGCTTGGGATGGGTTTCTCCTGTTCCCCCTGTTTTAAAAAAAAAAGGTAGTCGTCAGCATTCAGAAGTTGATATTATTTAACGTGTTATAGAGATTGAATTTGGCCGGTCCAAGAACTGAACCCTGAGGAAATCCCGCTTCAACAAGTTTTATCCGAAGAATTTACTTGAGGAGACGAAATTGTGGTTACATATTTTGTTGTTGTTTTTTTTTAATGTTGTATAAAGTCGAGTTTTTTAAATTTTATTGAAAATTATTAAATTTTTCAAACAAGTCTCGAAATATTTTTAAATATCCAGGAAAATATTGTGAGACAGTCGTGGGTGAAAAGTTTTAAAGCGGACCGGGGAAGATTCGATAAAGCACTTCCCTCAGCCCACGATTCCTTTTCAGGAAAACTCACAGAGAAGCGACGCCCGAAACGAAATTCTGGTACCATCGCATCAAGTGGTATGCGGGCTAGAAGGTTTCCTCCCGTTTCAGCTCACATGCCAATGAGTAATGGGAATAACTAGTCAAGTTGTACATGGCTTGGTCGATATTTTTCTTTTCATAGGTGTTTATGTTTGTTGGCGCAAAAGTAAAAGAATTTTTCAAAAAGTTTTCTAACGAAGATTAGAAGAAACTCCATTCATTCCTGTCCTTATACGCCAAGCTGCTCCACTGTAATTCAAAAAAGTTACTTTTCCTAGATTTTTTTGTTTTGTTTGCTAAGAATTGTAACATTTGAATATCGTCAGTGTATCTTTTTTCGTGTGCTAGTGGTCGTCCATACTTGAGGCATTTATGAAACAGTTCACGCTACATTTGAGGTCGGGATAAACGCGATAACTATGCTATCAGTATAACAGTTCTTACAGAAACTGAAATTAATCGGAAATTGGTTGTGGGAATACTATGATGAAAAGTGCTATTAGCTAGTTTGTGTTGGTCGCCTAGCATAGTTGCGTCATCATGCAACTGTTATACTACAGGGTTTTCCAATAAGAGGTGTTATTTTGATATTCAAAGAAAAATGCCATTTTTTGAGATAAATGATCGGATTTTTATTTCATTATAAAGAGGAAGGTATGCCGTTAATAATGGAAAATAACATCAGCCAAATGACCACCACGCCACGCCTACAGGACCATGAAATTTTCCATAACCAAATCGCAAAGTGGCTGCCCTATGTCCTCGATAGCCTCACGAATTCCATCTTTGAGGTCTTGAATCGACTCTGGGCTGTTGGCGTAGACCTTCTCTTTCACGTGGCCCCAAAGGAAGAAGTCGCAAGGTGTTAAGTCACAAGATCTCGGTGGCCAATTGTGATCACCTCTTCGAGAGATAACACGGTCCGGAAACTTTTCGTTGCTTGTATGGCACGTAGCGCCGTCTTGTTGAAAGTAAACGTTGTCCAGATCAATACCATCCAATTCCGGCCATAAAAAATCATTAATCATCTGTCGATAGCGCAATCCATTCACCGTAACTGTTGCTCCAGCCTCATTTTCGAAAAAGTAAGGTCCAATGACCCCGCGGGACCATAAACCGCACCAAACAGTCACACGTTGAGGATAGAGAGGCTTTTCAACAATAACTCTTGGGTTTTCCGAGCCCCAGATGCGACAATTTTGCTTGTTGACGAAGCCATCGAGGTGGAAATGGGCCTCATCACTCAAGATGAGTTTTCGATGAAATTCCGGATCATTTTCATGCATTTCAAGGACCCAATCAGCAAAGACTCGACGTTGTTAATGATCGGCCGGCTTGAGTTCTTGTGTTAACTGAACTTTATAAGCCTTAAGACCCAAATATTTATGCAAAATACTGTGTAATGACGTTTGTGGAACGACGGGGAATGGACAAACCTGGGTTTTCTTCAACACTTTCGGCTACAGCAGCAATATTCTTGGCTGTTTTTGAGCGACGTGCACGGGTTTTATTCTTCACATCACTAACTTGTCCCGACAGCTCGAATTTTTTTACCAATTTCTGTATTGCGGTCCGACAAGGTGCTTCACGACGACCCAAAAATGTTCGAGTTTTACGAACCGTCTCTGCCACATTTTCACCATTTTTATAGTGAATTTTAATAATTTCAATTCGTTGTTGAATCGTGTATCGTTCCATTTTTATTAATGGCGTAGTTTCTACTTGTCAAATGTCAAAAAATGACAGCTCCAAAAGTGACATCTACCGAAATAGCGGGCTAATTAAAATAACACCTCTTATTGGAAAACCCTTTACTACGATTGGATGTCGTAAACGATTCTACCAAGACAATATATGCCGTAAGCTTTTTTCAACCTCTGAGGGCCTGTCCGGATTCAAGTCTTCGTCTTCGTCTTGTTATTACAGCTAGTGACGTAACATCGAGTCAAGCTTTATCCGAATCCATGTCTATGCCACCGAGCTTTACTACTTTGTATAACAGTTTTGACATCTGGTTAGCTTGATCACCGAGTCAAGCTTCGAGTTGACTTATTTAAATAGACAACGTATTGTGAGGTTATGGTTATTCGCTGAGGTTATGTTTGTTTGCTGTCTGTGAAATCAAGCTGTACAAACGAACGAATACGGACACGTTAGCTTCGTCTTCGTCTAACTATTATAATAGCTAAGCTTGTTGTGTTACGTCATTAGCTGTAATAACAAGACGAAGACGAAGACTTGGATCCGGACAAGCCCTGAATATAAAATTTCATATAATTTTCTTGGCTACTGTTTGTCTTTCCTTACTTATCGCTACCTTTTTCATCTCATCTTTCACTGGACCTCAGATTACTTATGACTAGAGTTTTATAAAATTTTGTTTCAATTTATCTACTCCACGCAGGCACACCAACACACACACATACACACCCATACTTTTTTATGATAACAATTAATTTAAAATAATAATAATAATAAAAAAAAAAATTATTTGCTCAGGATTCAATTAACCACCTATCGGTCGGTGGGTAATAATAACACGATGAAAATGTGAATTTGTGCACACCATTAAAGCTGAAATGTGCGGTGCTGCATCGATGAACAAAATGCAATCGGGCTGGCAGGTTGATTCCTCGGCGATATATACCTACCATAAGCAAATTTAAAGCTGTGTTTGTTTGGGGGGGACCACGCATCTGTTGAACGATTTATGGTTCGCTGGCCATAATTACAAAGCAATTGCACGCTATTTTCGCTTTCCGTATGAGAACTGATGACTCTTCTTCCTTCTTCTATACCCCTCCTCCAAACCTCCTCTTCTTCGTCCTCCTCCATCTTGAAGTGACTCTCAAGAATATCACCACCATCGCTACTTCGGTACTTATATATGAGTAGGTAGCGCATTTTATTATAAAGTGGATACCTACGTCTACCTCGCGGGTATGATAAGTTAAGTACGATATCGCATGCAATCACTAGACCTCACCCCTCGCTACACTTTACCAACGCTACGTCGCTCCACATTCTGTTGCCAATGTGTGCTTCTTAACTGATCTTAATGCACTCCATTACCGGTGCTGTTGCGCTTCCCTTCGGTGATTTTGATTGTGATGAAGATAATCAATTTATGGACATTTCGCAAGGTGAGCTATAAAGGATGCCTTATGATGAGGTACTCAAGGTAGATGAAATTATTATATAATAATAACTTAGAAATAAAGTTTTTAGATAATTCATCTCTGTGAGCGAGCATTGCTAATGTACTCTTCATGGAATTTTTCGAAAATGGACGATAAGATTACTTTTATTTCCAAATTTTGTTGTTGACATTTATAAAGCTTCCAAATCCAGAAGAGAATTAGGGGTGTGGGAGGGCAAGGTAGGTGAAAAGAGAGGGTTTGATCAGGGACTTGCAAAGTAGTCGGAATATAATTTTTTCTTCTCACATCCAGATCTATGTCTACTCGGCAGATTATAATTTTTTTTTTTTTTAGAATAAACTCAACCAATTCTCTGGAGTGCTTATTCCATTTACTCAGTCTTTGCACAAATTAGGACATAAAATCCCGGAATTTAATATCCTGGGAAACAATATCCCATATTTCAAAATCCTGATAAAAATTGTGTAATATTTACAGCTCCGAAATGTGCGTCGTTACTAAATCCAAAGCACCAGTATCTCTAATATCCTCATACGCTTTGTTCTTTGAGAAACTAGAAAAAGAACTGTAAACGTCCGCAGCCTTCCAAAACGAAATCCTGGAGGTCTAAAACAAAAAAAAAAATCCGGAGTATATTAGAATCCTGTGATACAAAATCCCGAAGAAAAAATTCAGGAGAAATGCTTTTCCGTATAGGATTCGGAATGATGTGTAAAAATTTCGTTTCTTTCTTACTTCTGTACTCGGATCGGACGTAACATGAATGCTTTATCAAATCAAATATTTTTGAAGTGAACAATGGGCTTTGTTGTGGCCGTTCCAGGGAGCCCGTCGAGGTCTCAACATATTTTCAATCCATACAAATTAAATATTCGTAACACAAAACCCCGCAGTAAAAGATTGGATAACCAGGAATACACAGGATTCAATATCAATATCACAAGTTTTGGATGATTTCAAATTCTAGGAGCATAAAATCCCCGAAAATACTGGAACACTTGAAAAAATCCCTTTGAAGAAATCTATTCTGTGATTTTACAATCGAAATTTCGATATCCAGGATTTCATATTCAACTCGTACCTACAAGATGTCGCCATATACTTGAAAACCTGGAAATTCGTTGGGATTTTTTTCTCCCAAAAAATGCGGATGATTTTTTTTTCTTGAAAATTGATACCGGAAGTGGTTTCCCGTAGCTCCTCATCTTTCAACAAAAAAATGATATTAATTGTGTAGCGCGGGGGGGGGGGGGGGGGGGGGGGGGGGGGTTGGCGACAAGTCTCCTAAAATAATGATTGCAAAAATTATTGTAAAAGTAAAAACCGATTAATCGATTTTTAATCGGTTTTAAAAAGAAATTGTTTTTGAAAATTATTCCTTGTCAAATAGTTCAATTTTTTTCATGTTTATAATTATAGAAAATATAATATTTATTTAAAAATAAAAAAAATGTATATAATTCATTAACAATACAAAAATGAAAAGTTATTTGTAAAAATCCTGGAAACATGTTTTTTAAATGTAATAGAAATGAGCACCTAAAGCATAAGTTATGATGGGTTTATCACTTAATCGTGATCTCAGTTTGATACAAATTTGTAGATACTGAAAACAACCTCTCTGGTTCCACACTTGTAGGAGGAATTGATTTCAAAGTATTATAACCACATAGAGATAATAGGCAAGATACAACCAACTTATTGAAAGAGACTATAGATTAGATCTGCTTAGCATTTTCTTCTGGCATCTGCGGCAGGCAGGAACTGGCCGTACTGAAGAGTATTGGTTCCTGCTGATACGAAACGCCTTTACACATTACAACCAACTTATTATTTCATAATATAATTTATTTATTATAATTAATGAACGCGTCTGATCATTAGAGAAATATCATAAAAACTGAGTTTGGAAGATATTCCTCTGATTATGGTATCTTAACTAATGAAAATCCGTTCATTAATTATAATGAAAAATTTATATTATGAAACAACAAGTTGGTTGTATCTTGCCTATTATCTCAAATGTTTATGAAACTATTTGTTAAGGAAACGATGAATGTCGACGTCAGTCAAGGAATGGGAGGGAATACATTAAGAATCTCGATAAGAAAATATTTAAAAAAAGTTGCTTGGAGGTCTAAGAAAAGGTAAGGAAGGCGCTAAGAATAACTTTAACAAAAAGCAAAGATTTCCACCAGAAACATACTATAAGAAATTGTTAACTAATGTCGATAAGAAAATATTAAGAAAAGGTTACATTCGGTACAGAATTACAAAAGAGGGGAAACTACTCGAATTTTGACAACCATTGTGAACCACAGATATATCGTTTGCTGCAAAAAAAAATTAACGCTTTTTGAGAAGTTTAACGAAATTTTTATGTGAAAAGGCTGAATTACAATAGAAATAAATAACTTTACGAAATTAAACGAGACTGAGGTTTACTTACGAAAAATTGATATTTTTAGCCTAAATATACATCACATTCCGTAAGAGTTATTATCTTGGAATTTAATGTTTTCAATGTTAAAAAGTGGTTTCTATTAAATCGCAGTGCCATTTTCATTCCGTTTTGATTTTTGCATTGCACTTGTAATCATTCTTACGGAATGAGCAATTCTTACCGTACCTTTAATTTTTAAACTTAACGAAAGTTCCCCTCACACGAGTTAAAGTTGATTTGTGCACGCCTGTTAAATTAAAAGGAGCGTTCGCTTTACGTAAGTAAATGTACTTACGAATACGTCTATTGTAGTTCAGCCTAAATTCTCACTTTCTTAACGTTTTCGGCAAGTTGTGTTCACTGGGTATTCACACACAGCATTGAGAAGGCACCAGTGCAGTGACACTGCCAGCGTATCAGTTCAGTTCTGATCCAATTCTTTCCGCTCTGTTCTGTGATGTCAGCATCCCGCAATTTGTGCTATTTTTCATCTTTTTTTTTTTTAAATAATATTTAAAGAAACGAAAAAATTTTCATTAATACAAAATCGGTTTTTAGGACGCTAAAACCGATTAATTGGGTTTCTAAAATCGGCCGCTTAAGGGGGTATTCTAGTCTAGAAATTCGAAAAAGTCGATTTTTTTTTGTTTTCATATTTTCAAAGTTTAACTATTCAAGAATATGCCTACAAGAGGATTTTTCAAATTTGTATCTTTATATTTAGTGTTCACTTGCATCCAGCTGCTAACAGTTGAATTTTAACTTCCAAACCACGTGGACGTATGGACTTTAAGGGGTAACGTCTCTGTAACGGCTAAAAAAAATGTTTTTTTCACGAATTTTTTTCTCGCAAAATTAAAGGTGTTTGAAAAAAACCTTTTAAGGGTAATATCGGGCATACATTGAACTTAATTGATAAATTTTTGACAGCGAAAAAAAAAACAAAATGGCGGCTTCACAGCCATATTCCCGGGACATGTTTCGGAGCAAGTTTGACCCGCTTGGTGGGCGACCTCCATTTTCAAAGGAAAAAATTATTTTTCTCGCACGGGGCCTTTTTTTTCTTATTCTAAACTATTTTTTAAGCCAATAAAAAAAAAACGATTTTTCAAAAAATTTACAGTGGTGTTACACCTTAAACGCGTTTTTTTCGAAACTGCCTTTTTCAAGACGATACCCACGATTTCTCAAGCTCTACTGGACCGATTTACTTGATATTTTTTTGAGAGTCTTCTTTATAGACTTGTCTATGTCCGGAACTAGCCGCATCCAAAAATTTCAATTTTTACTATTTTTAAAAAATTCGAAAAAGTCGAAAAAGTGGTACAAAAATAGCTTCTTTTTTTTTGGGCAGCGGCATTTTGTGAAAAATTTTTTTTTCAACATTTCCCTAGTTCCGGACATAGCGACATTACTCTAGACTAATAATCTTTTTTATTTTTTTTTCGGATTGCTAGGCGGGTTGGAATCGTGGGCATGTTCACGCGCCAATTTTTTTGAGGCCCCGACTTCATCAGCTGCTAATTTTTTGAATTTTTAACTTTTTTAATTTTTTAATTTTTTTCTGTATTCCTGCAATGTTAATAAATAACTCATAAAAAAATGGATAGAAAAATATTGATTGCCTTTTTTTTACGGCACTTCAAAAATCACCCAAAATTCGGGCCTCTAGACTAGAATACCCCCTTAAGGGCCGATTAATCGGGTAATCGAGTAACCAATTTTGCAATCACTACCTGAAACATATGTATATAAGACAGGCATAGCTTGAATTCAAAGTGCAGGTCTATAAGCATTATCAAGCGTATGCGTATGTATGCGTTCAGAAATTCTCTTTCAATTGCGACAAAAAATTAAAAAAAATTTCATCTAGCAACTCTGATTGCCCAGGCCCCAGAGTAGAGTGCATTGAAGTATGTCCATCATCCATTAGCACAAATTTCCTTTAATTCGTTCCGACAGATTGTAATAAGAGAAGTAGGAAAATGGTACCTCTTCTCTGAGCATAGATCTTGGAAGACTCTCTTTCCTCCTCAGTGATTTTAACCTAATTATTCTCAGGCACTGTTAATATTTGGTCGTCGTCCTACAAACAAAATAATTCAGAAAATTCTTGTTAAGTGTAGTCGTGATTCAAACCTAAAACCATCAAATTCATGAGAATGCTCTTAACTCATATCAAGGACCTTGCTTGCATATGCTGTAACTCCGCAAGAAAACCAGTGTTTAAATTCATGTCACGACTTACTAAACGAATTCAACACAAAACAACGCACAACAGGTTTAGTCACGACTATCAAAGTATATATGTATTAATTTTACGCTTACACTTAACTGCTAACTGATAATTCTCACTTCAACTATGTATAAGCATGCAAAAATTTACATGTTTTGCAAATCTACGCCGGAAATGAATTCATCTTGAATAGAGCCATCATACATATAGGATGATTTCACACGTAGCTATTTAAGTGTCAAGTTGTGCACGAAGACAGAAAAACATAATTGTTATCTACCTGTGGCATTTTCAGTGCAAAAGTCTTAATTGGACGAAAGTAAATTATCGTGATTAGGTTGAAATTGTATTTTCATTTTACGACCCTTCAGGCTTGAAACTAAAAAGAAGGCGTACAAACACGCCATCCAGATGAATTCATTCTCCCAGGGAAGTTCAAACTTTTTATTGTTGGGAAAAAGCTATTCATATTTACCTCAGGTGTGACACTTTTTTTTAATTATAATAATGTCGAGGAGTTGCTTAACTAGTTTTTGTTTTGTTGATTTATTTATTTTTGTTTTTTAATCTCGATTTACGTTAATATTTTTAATATTTTACGATGATGGGAAAGATTTTTTTTTTTAAATGACAAATTGTCGCGATTTTGTTTTTTGTATATTTTTTTGGTTTGGTGGCGTAGTACTTTTACAACTCGAAGGCATGGCTAAGTATAATTTACGCTTATTCACGTCATTCGTCTCATGCTAAAAATGCCTAATAAAAGTGAATTATGGAGGAAGTGAGAAAATAGGAAATTTGATGTTATTTTTTTTTTCTGACAACACAAGGTGTGTCTCAACCAAATTGTTGTGTGTATGAATTCATTTGCACACAACTATAAAAATATTTCATCAGTTATAAATGCAAAAATATTTATAAGAGTGCTCTAATTAGCACCAAACAACAATGTGCGGTGAGAAATTTCTTATAACACATCACCGCCAATAATGTGTAAATTATTCGCATAAATAAGATTCTTTTCGGTCTGACTCAAAGATAACGAATTCCATTTCAGGCCACCTATTTTCAGTGTAATTAAGGAGGAAAAAAATTGATAAGAAAATACTGAGCAGTGCCAGTACTTATACCTATTGCAAATTTGTTTATCATTTTTTCTTTTTTGCTAACCAAGATGAAATGAATGTTGTGCATGGTATCTTTCTTTCTCATGTGAAAAAGTCTATGAGTCATATATCATTTACAAAGAATTATTACCTTTTGTATCGTAGCCTCTTTTCCTGATGCTCTTAAAATAGTAAAATAAAAATACACAAAATTCAACACATATTTATGGAATAGTAATACAAAATTTTCTATACCATAATATCCCGGGTAGCATTTTGGGTTGAGTACGAAATTTCGGAATTAAAACTTCCAATCGAAAAATTTTGGAAACAAAATTGCGTAAAACTAAATTCCGCAATATTAAAAAATATAATTTTTATTTTTAAATTTTTGTACATGATAGTATCGAAATCCTGGAATTAAAATCCCGTAGGACAAAAACCTATGAAAGTTTTGAAATTTAAAATTTCAGGAATTTTCTCATCAGGGATGTGGCGGCTGAACATTGGAAAATTAAAATTTTTTTCAGAAATTCTTATATCTAAGTTGCCGCAAGAAAAACGTCAAAAGAAAAAAACAATTGTATCATCGAACGGGGGGGGGGGGGGGGGGGATAGTCTGTGAAGCGCAATGCTGAACAAGGTGAAAGCTGTATAAGAGGAAAGCATGCATACTTGATTGAAGAAATTTGTTGGTTTGTAGTTTAGGTGTTTTAAACTGTTGATCGCTTTGGCATATCCCACGAGAGTACGTACAGTAAGGTAGTATGGGTGAAAGATACCATATCCACGAATTGGTACTTCTCACGACGAGATAACTATACCTTAGTGAAATTGAAATTGAGATTTTTGACTGTGTGGGTACTGTAGTAATGCTAGGCGGATAGCCCATGATGCAAAGAAGCTATGTGCTCATGTAAGTCAGAATAATAAAATCTCAGACTTAGTAGTGAGCGGAGTGAGAGGAGAAAGACAGACATAGCCTCTTGGGCAGGGGGCGAAAGGATGTCTTAGTTGATGAATAAGTTGATGAATAACGGAAATCAGGTGTGCATGTTAGTAGTGCTTATATGGTTAGTATGCATGGTCAGCTATAAGATCCATATGATGAATCTTGAAGCCTATCCAGACTGAATTGGACATATCTTAACCTTTACGTGATCCCCTCTGACAGCGCCCATAAGGGTTGTATTACCTGTATAGGCCAAGTACAATTCTTTTAGACGTTGCTAATAAGATCTAGGCCCGAACGGAGTTACCAGTACCGTTTAAAAAAGATATCTAGCATGAAGATATGAAACTGGGAGTATTCATGGTCCGTTGATCATGCTTTACGAAAGCTATAACAAATGGGCGGCCCGACATTGGCTAACTTGGTACTATGGGGCTAGAGGAGCCCTGGATAACAAGGTTTTATCCACCTCAACTTGGGATGGCCCCTTTATGGGAGCATCGTAGTGGCTGTGGTGAAGGATAGGTCTCACTTCTACCAGTAAAAGTTGATGTCATGTCATGCTCTTTTGGCATACTGGTACTCGTTGGTTCGCACATGAGGACGTTGATTGTCGATAACAATCCGAGCATGAAGAATGCCGTGAGATTAAGCCATACTTGGCAGGTGCTCACGTAAAACCACAAGGAACTTTCTGTATCGTCGAACGGCAGTGCAAACGGTTAGTGAAGCGCAGAGCTGCCAGGCGAGAATAACTGGATGTGAAAAGCCATATATGGGCATCGTGCTTCTTTGTGCTGAGGACGTTGATACATCTGACTACTGATGATTGTGCGTGTCCCTAGTGAAGCCTAGCTCGTATATGACCTAGTATGCAGCTTGGTATTTGTACCTTGGTATGCTAGAAGACTACTGGCGTTAGTCTGAAGCCTCTCCTAGCCTAAAGGGCGGATAATAACCTTCTTGTGGTCCACTGCTGTCACTTAATAAGTACTAATATGATTAAGCCCGAACGGAGGTACCAGTAACGTTTAAGAGTCTGCATGAAGATTCACTGGGAGTATACTCATGATCGTACGATCATCTTATACGAAGCCATACCATTTGGGTAGCCGACATTGCTAACTTGGTACTACGGGGTTGAGGAGCCCCGAATAGAGCTGCATTTCATAGTAATATTCGCCTCAACTTGGGATGGCCCCCTTGTGGGAGCATCGTAGTGGTTGTGGTAGCCCATTTGCGGGCAGAGCGAGATTGTCTGATTGTGAGTCTGCATGACTTAGACGAACATTCTTCTCTAAACAGAGTAGTTTGTTCT
Source organism: Dioctria linearis (assembly GCA_963930735.1). Classification (NCBI taxonomy): domain Eukaryota; kingdom Metazoa; phylum Arthropoda; class Insecta; order Diptera; family Asilidae; genus Dioctria; species Dioctria linearis. Next base: position 11,888,284 of record OZ005740.1, on the reverse strand, counting down.
TTTGACAAAATTGCATACTGCTTCCGTGAATTTGAAGGATGGTCGCTTATTAATGTTTGCTTAGAGGTTTGTCTATCGGCGTGGAGTTGAGCTAAATCAACCGGGTGCCGTGATCCACAGATCGGATGAGATTTTAGGTAGGTCTCGCTTCGACCAGTAAGTCCAATGTTAAGCATGCACTCACATAAACTGGTACTTGCTGAGACAGAATATAAATTATATTCAGTCTCTCAAGGACGTTGATTGTCGCTTGTCTTCAATCCGTGCATTAAGAGTGCCGTGAGATTAAGCAATAATGGCAGGTGCTCACGTAAAACCATGACAGCTTTCTATATCATCGAACGTGGTGTAGGCATCGATGTATTAATTTCAATAGTATAATAAAGTTTTTCATTAGTTACGGTGGTATTTTCATTGCGCTCCCCAAATTCGACGAGTAAAACCTTTATCCCCCACAAAGTAGTGACACCGAGGCCTGATCAGGTTAAATAAAATTCATCCCAGAACAAAATTATTGGCGGGCGGTTCCAATAAAAGCTCGTCCACCGTACGTGGAAATTGTGATTTCGACTTTTATCTGGGTGTTACATTTATAGTGCACAATATGGAAGGCAGCGACAAGAACGAAGAACAAAAATTCAAGTACCCAACCAAATGGCGAGCAACAAAAACGAATCTGCAGCAGAAATTGCAAGAATTTCTTTACGCCCGCCATCATTTTGGGCCGATTCGCCTGATATTTGGTTTGCGTAGGTTGAAGCACAATTTTTATCTTGCGGAATTACCCAAGATAGCACAAAATTTAACCACGTTTAAATCAAACCATGTACCAGTTGCAGAAAATGTACTCAATTTGATTATTTCCCACGTTCCAGTTGGCTACAAAGTTGAAGTGAGTGGAACTCGTTTTCGTACTGGCGCAAGTAAACTGATTGGTATGTCAAGAGGAGAAGAGGGACTGAAAACGAGGTTATTTGGGACAGTAACTTCACTTGTGTAGACTATACTTTAGGTTTAGAACCATTTCTTATTTCTACACTATCAATGGCGAACGAGCAACAGAGACGTCATAGGTAGATTCCTGACGAGTTCGAATGCCATACATTTTGTTGGATGTCATTCGATTTCTGATGGAACCAGAACTGCAAGCCAACTCCTCCACGCAGCGGTGTTAGTTGCGATATCATAGACAGAGCCCGGACGTGTTAGAATGCCATACTTTTGTCGGATGATGTTGTTCGATTGTTGATGGAAGCAAAAATAAAACCACCTCCTCTAGGCAGTACTGTCGGTTGTGATATCATAGACAGAGCCCAGACATGCGTTCGAATGCTATACTTTTCGTTGCATGTTGTTCGATTGCTTTGTTTTTGTTTGTTTTGTTCAGAGGGAGGTGATTTTATAATTGCTTCCCTTTGATAGTTTACAGCGAAGGACAAATAGAAAGGCTTTAGGGAACATATTTTTTAATGAAAATATTTTGAAGAAATTTTTTAATTCCTTTCATTTTTATTTCTTTTAATTAAATTAAATCGGAGAACCTAAGGGAAGCAATGCTTCCTTTGGTTCCAAAGACTCCACACTATTGCGCTGGACATGGAATCCCGGGATTAAAAAAAAAACGACAAAAAATCGAAATACGAGAGCTGTTTGACATTAATTTTAATTTTCTTACCAAAATTCCTGCAAAATGATCTGTTTTCCAACTTCTTTAAACCTCGCAAAACAATATGATTTCTCAAACTTTCTGTAAAATAGGCCTTTGTTTCAGTGATCAACTTTTCATTCGATGCATTCGTTTGGACAAAGAAAAAAGTCGCCCGAAAATTCAAATCTGGAGAATATGGTGAATATGGGGGAACAATCAATTGTAGGCCTGTGAGCTGTGAGTTATGGAAGACAACCTTTTATTCGCGAAATTAGGTCGCCATTAACTTCAATTCAGTTTGATATCAATTCCAATAATACTGTTGTCCTGTTATCGTTTTTCCCTTTTCCACAAGCACTCCCGCAATGTTGGATGCATTTGGCTCCTTTATCGCTACATGTGCATGGTCAATGTTCTGATGAAATATCGTCTATTCTGATTCTTTGTAGAATGATCTCTGCATGCAACACTCGCGCTAAAACCCACGCACATCCTTTTACCCTTCAAACTGCTTTCGGCTATTCAGTAAAATTCCGTGATACTTTTTTATCCCGAACTGTGCGAATGTGGAACAGTCTACCATCTTCTGTCTTTCCTCCAGCATATAATCTGCGAAAATTTAGCAGCACCTCCGCCACTCTTCTCACGTTTCCCAATTTATTTTCCTATCTCCTTTCTGCCACGATGTGCTTTGCATCATAGGGTGGGTATCCCCAGAGCTTGGCTTAATGATATAAAAAAAAAATCTTTAAAGATTATGCAATGCGAGTTTCAAAAAAGTGTGGCCATAAGGTTTTCGACCTCTTCAGAGAATGTTCGTCAGGCGAAATTCACTGTTTCGATTGTTCGTTATATCATTTGTGTCTATATCAAAAATAAAATTCCCCTTGTGATTTGAACACCATCTGTTATCAAAAGTTATTGACTTATCAATCAAATTTCTTGTAAACGTTTTTCATAAAAAAAAAAAAAAACTTTTTGTTAACTTGAAAAAACAGAAACAGAAACTTTCAATTTGTAAATTATTTGTCATGGTATAGGACATCATCATGTCCTTGGCCATGACCGAAAAAAAAGAGATCATTACAGAAGAAATTTCAAAAAACCTTTACTTCTGTCTTTTCTTAAATTTGCTCCAGTTACCAGAAAGAATTTACCTTGACTTTTGGAACAATGTCACTGTTAGGTTCCAATTTTTTTTTGGCAGAGAAAAGTGCCTGCCCCCGTTTCCAGATGAATGGGTTCTGTTTTTTCTTCCAACAAACAGCACAGAAAGAACTTGTGTCAATTCAAAAGAGGAAAAAAAATTTCAAGCCAATCAGAAAACAAATTAAATCCATCTTTTTGTCAGTATCCTCCAACAAAGGACTACGACGAGTAATCAAAGAATATAAAATCTATAAAAAAAAAAAAACTGAAATCAAAACTTTTCACAGGACTTTTCAACTTTGTAATCAGAGTGAAAGGAGAGCAAGCATGTATGACTCATGTTTTATCGTTGCTTTTCACTTAGCCCCATTCCCTTTGAAGGAAACAGATAAAAGTTGAATGACCTCGAGCCATCTTTTTGCTCTGCTGATTCTACTATCATACATAACTGCGTGGGCCTTGGGTATCCTGAAAAGCAAACATCGCGTGTTTTATAATTATTCTTGTTTGTTTAGGAAAGCACAGATAAACAGAAAACTTTTCGGAGCAGGTTGTTTCCTGTTACCACCAGAGAACGTCATTGAACTGAGGTGGCTTGTTGGTGCACTAGTTTTTTTTTTTTTTTTTACTTATATACAGACACGAATGCAACCCTTACCCTCAGTTCGTTTGGGATAGGTCAAATAAAATTCCCAGCTGGAAACTATAAAAACTTTTAATTATTTATAAAGATCGACCCCGGCGCAGCATATTATTTCTAATAGGAAATGCTGTGCACACACACACACGCACACTTACAGTTTGAGGCTATGAAAGGTGATCCTCACCGGCCATCAGGGAATTAAATAGCTTAGAAAAAAGAAAAAAAAGTTGTGTTTGTAGAAAATATATGGTTACCTTACCATGCCACACCTTTGGAGCTCTAATTTACTGTCACGCAGACATCAGCTGGCACGTGCTCAACGAACACAGCTGTCACAATCTAATGTGCACTATGCCCGGGAAAAGGAACTAGTGGTGACCATTTTTATTGATTATAAATTATTCCAAAAACGTGGCATGTGTACAATAAGAGTTGACGCGTGAGGAAGCAGAACTTTGCGAAATAAGAATTATTATTTTTTTTATTTTTTTTTATATTAAAATTCACGTACTCAATCGAAACCATTCCAATTCCGTTATGAATCAAACCTTAAAGTGGAATGGAGTGGAGTCATTAAGTAGTGATCGGGTTAGTTAGGTTAAAAGCAGTCTCAAAGTCAAGTAGAGGAAAATCTAGCACTTTGTTGTTTGTAGGTATGACGTTATCCCAGAGGACTGCAGAGTCGAACCGCCTTGATTTGTCAGTCATTCCGAACTAGCGTGACTAGCTCTCATGCAAATTGTAATTAAAGTTCGCTGATTAAGCTTTCCAGTGAATTAATATTGTCGTCGATGGTGCGCCTGCGTATATTTATTGAATTCTATGATGCGCCTGCGTATATAGAAGCAAATTTGATCTTTATCGATTCTCTCTATGACCGACCTCTTTTCTAAGAAATTTGTACTTTGCGCTTAGGCCGATGAGGCATGCTTTATTTGTAGGTTATTAACTTTTGTTGTCTGTTTATTGCGGTTTAAGGTATACACAGCTGCATATTTTTTGGGTACAGTACTGATCAAAAATTAGACTAAATTTTAGAAGTTTTTTTTTACCGTTGTTGGTTCAAGTAGTGAATCTAAGTATCGTTTTGATGTTAGAGCTCTTAAAACACAATAGTTACGTAGAACCTAAATAGTCTGACATAGTCCTATAAACCCTTCCACGTTATTCGATCGAATGTTGAGGTTGCAAGCAGGGTTGTTATGATTAAAATCAAATGGTTTTTTTTTAAATCACATGATTAAAATCATTTCTCTAATTTATCTGCTTTGCTTCTTCCCGCGTGTAAATACGCCATCTATTACAATGCACTGTAAACGGTAAAACCAAAAATGGTATAACATGAAGATGTCGCATAATCATGGTTGTACGAAACCAGAAAAATTGCTTCCTGGGATTTGTTAGAGCAATCCGTACGACCCCACCGGTTGTCGGCATCCAATAATGCATAAAAATTCTAAGAAATAATTTCCAGTAAATTTCTAAGAAAAAATTTAGGGTTCTGTAGATCAGATCAGCCATGGCCACCACACCCCACACCACCCATCAGCATTTAGCCATCATTGAAGATTGCATGGCTCTTGCTGCGCCTACACTCATTCCTCTGGATGTTAAAAGATGTGTACGGACGCTACACGCTACGCATGCATATTGAATATAGCTACAGCTCGTATTACACAATGATAACCAGAGGAAATAACCTAGAGTGGTGCGGTAACATTGCGTTTAATATTGCTTTTTTTACGTAAAACCGGCAAATTTGGCGCTTTTTCTACAGCCATTCGGCGCCCTTATAAAGGGTTTTTTAATAAGAGGTGTTATTTTGATATTCAAAGAAAAATGCCATTTTTTGCGATAAATGATCGGATCTTTATTTCATTATAAAGAGGAAGGTATGCCGTTAATAATGGAAAATAACATCAGCCAAATGACCACCACGACCACGCCTACAGGACCATATCCTTTTCATGAAATTTTCCATAACCAAATCGCAAAGTGGCTGCCCTATGTCCTCGATAGCCTCACGAATTCCATCTTTGAGGTCTTGAATCGACGCTGGGCTGTTGGGGTAGACCTTGTCTTTCACGTGGCCCCAAAGGAAGAAGTCGCAAGGTGTTAAGTCACAAAATCTTGGTGGCCAATTGTGATCACCTCTTCGAGAGATAACACGGTCCGGAAACTTTTCCCGTAGAAGATCAATGGTTTCGTTGCTTGTATGGCACGTAGCGCCGTCTTGTTGAAAGTAAACGTTGTCCAGATCAATACCATCCAATTCCGGCCATAAAAAAATCATTAATCATCTGTCGATAGCACAATCCATTCACCGTAACTGTTGCTCCAGCCTCATTTTCGAAAAAGTAAGGTCCAATGACCCCGCGGGACCATAAACCGCACCAAACAGTCACACGTTGAGGATAGAGAGGCATTTCAACAATAACTCTTGGGTTTTCCGAGCCCCAGATGCGACAATTTTGCCTGTTGACGAAGCCATCGATGTGGAAATGGGCATCATCACTCAAGATGAGTTTTCAATGGAATTCCGGATCATTTTCATGCATTTCAAGGAACCAATCAGCAAAGACTCGACGTTGTTGATGATCGGCCGGCTTGAGTTCTTGTGTTAACTGAACTTTATAAGCCTTAACCCCCAAATCTTTATGCAAAATACGGTGTAATGACGTTTGTGGAATGCCTAATTCCAAAGAACGACGAGGAATGGACAAACCTGGGTTTTCTTCAACACTTTCGGCTATAGCAGCAATATTCTCGGCTGTTCTTGAGCGACGCGCACGGGTTTTATTCTTCACATCACTAACTTGTCCCGACAGCTCGAATTTTTCTACCAATTTCTGTATTGCGGTCCGACAAGGTGCTTCACGACGACCCAAAAATGTTCGAGTTTAACGAACCGTCTCTGCCACATTTTCACCATTTTTATAGTGAATTTTAATAATTTCAATGCGTTGTTGAATCGTGTATCGTTCAATTTTTATTAATGGCGTAGTTTCTACTTGTCAAATGTGAAAAAATGACAGCTCCAAAAGTGACATCTACCGAAATAGGGGGCTAATTAAAATAACACCTCTTATTGGAAAACCCTTTATAAGCGACTGTTGGCAACCTTGAGTTTAGTTGAAATTCATTCGCGCGTGATTTATGTACAACAATAATATCTGGAAGAAAAAAGGATGCTGTTTGGGTGCATTTTAACGAAAAAAAGTCTGCTTGTGGCAAGTTTAACAAAGCTATTTGCAAAATTTGCAATAAAGAATTAATGGGACTAGTTGCAAGAATGAAAAAGCATTTGGAAACATGTCAAGCCAAAATGAACCGAGATCAGAATGAAGATTCCACAAAAGTATTAGAAGGTGACAATTTTTTTTTTTACTTTTATTAGGTTACACGCAGAGAAATACCCATTAAAAATTGCACTGAAATCATTGTTAACGCTGGGACGCTCCAATATTCCACAGATTTTAAAATAACTTCGGTGGAAAAGTAGAAAGTTAAAATTTACAACAAACAGTTTGTAATTTTTAGTAAGCAGTAAAAAATAAAGAATTTTTCGTTTTGTTAAATTTTAAAAGGATCATTTTTGAAATTACTCTGCGCTATTTAGTATCATCACGTGACAGCAAACCTTTTTATCGGTAGAAAATTTACAATAAAATTCAAGACGTCCCTGGCTGACACCGTTACACCAACATTGGGTAAAAATTATACCATTTTCATTTTTGAGGTTGGGGTTAATTTTTATCGAATATTTTTCTCCGTGTACTTATCACTAATCACAAATATTTTTTCCAATAAGAGTATTTACCTGGAATTTTACAAGATTACGATGGCTGATAAATCACTTTTTATTTGTTTTAGTACAAAATGAAAACCAATCTGCTTCTGAGTTAGAGTCTTCTGGCTGGCACATCATTGCCAACAATAGCAAGCCAAAGTACAACTTCAGGTCGAAAGGGAAAATTAGATGACTATTTATTCAAAACAGATGCCACACAGAAACAACTTTTGCATTTGCAAACCGCAAGGTAATTTTATGCAACGAATACTCCATTCTGCCACGTAGAACATAAACAATTCAAAAATATGATGAGCATGTTGCGTCCTGGATATAACCCACCGAGTCGATTTGATACAGGTGGTAAGCTACTTGATGATGTTTACAAGGAAGAACAACAAACCAAATGCAGATCTGATTTAGAGAATAAAACAGTGTGTTTGTCGATTGACGGCTGGTCCAATATACACAACGACCCTATTATTTGCACATGCATCACAACAAATGATGTCAAAACTGTCCTGGTTGATACCATAGATACAACCGACCATCATCACACTGCTGGCTACTTAGAAATTGTGGTGGAAGAAAGTATGCAGAAAGCAGAGCAACTTTTTGGGTGTAAAGTTAGAAGTCTTGTATCGGATAATTCGGCAAATATGACAAAAATGCGCAGACAGCTACAAAACACAGACTTCATTCAGTCCGGCGATGGTAATGAGGTGAAATCCATAGTGACGTATGGCTGCTCTGCTCATATTCTTAATTTGCCAGCTAAGGACCTGGAAATCTCAGAGGCTACAGCACATGTTCAAAAAGTCATAAAGTATTTTCGAAACAATCATTTTGCTCATGCAAAATATGCTATGACCAAAGCAAATAACCTTATATTACCACAAGAGGTGAAATGGAACACAATGTGTGATTCACTAAAAGCTACATTAACCACTGGCTGCCAATAACTGATCAAAATAAAGACGAGATAGACCAAGACATCAGAATTATTATTCAAAATATATCTATTAAAAGAAATGCTGAAGATCTTGTTGCAAGATTTGAGCCAATAGCTAAAACCAGGGATGTAAAGGACTCACATTTTGACTCAACTCATCGCTCAACTCAAGCAGTGAGTCCGCTCAATCACTGAGTCCGCTCAACAGTTGAGCGGTGGTTCATCGCTCGAAATTTGAGCGGACTCACTGGTTGAGCGGACTCAATCGTGAGCGGACTCAGTCTTGAGCGGACTCATTGCTTGAATGGACTTGAGCGGACTCACTGCCTGAGCGGACTCATCATTTGAGTTGAGCGGACTCAAATCATATTTTAAATAAGGAAAGAAGGAGGAAGAAGAAATGTTGGCTAAGAAAATTAGCAAAAGCTAAATTAATAAAATATAATATAATGAATGACTTTTTTATAAGCTTTTCTTATTTTATTGAAATTTCAGTTTCAATTTTAATTAATTCAGATTCTCTTTATGTTATTTAAAACATGATTTGAGTCCGCTCGACTCAAATGATGAGTCCGCTCAGGCAGTGAGTCCGCTCAAGACTTGAGTCCGCTTAAGTTCATTAAAGCAATGAGTCCGCTCAAGACTGAGTCCGCTCACGATTGAATCCGCTCAACCAGTGAGTCCGCTCAAATTTCGAGCGATGAACCACTCTCACCTGTTGAGCGGACTCAATGATTCAGCGGACTCAAATCCTGAGTTGAGCGATGAGTTTATATGATAAATGAGTCCGCTCATTTACAACCCTGGCTAAAACACTAGACAAAATTCAGAGTGACAGGTGTACAATTTCCGAATGTGTTTACGTATGGAAAGATTTGACGGGACAACTAGAAGAAGTAATAAATGTGGCTCAAATGAAAAAAGTCATGAACCGATATCGCCAAGCTATGAAGCCGGTTCACTTTTTGGCATATATGATAAATCCAAAACTGCCACAAGAACAATTTATCAGGGAAAGAATCTGAAGAAGCCTTAAAATTTTTGCAGGACAACTACGGACTGACTGGATCAAATTTACTAAATAAAGTCATGCAATTAAACGCAAGAACTGAGCCCTTCACAGGAGTTCTAAGGAATGAAGATGTCATAAGAGAAACCAATATCCTAGACTGGTGGCTAGCATTAGCCAACATGAAGAAATGCCTAGCTCAGGATTAGTTAGAAATAATAAAACAACTGCTCACCGCAATCGCTTCTTCCGCGGGGGTGGAGTGAGTGTTTTCCACTTTCAATTTAGTGCATAATAAATAACTATAACTCCTGGTTGGGTCTCGATGAATTGGACTAAAAGATGGATGAACTGAAAAGAAATTAGGCTTCTAGTTACTATGTTCACCCTCATGAGTTTTAGTTGTGTTTCCTTACGCAATAATTTTATTGTTCTGCCAGTTATGTGTGGCATACCTATAGTTTTCCATTTACTATTAAGTAAGAAGGAAAATTGGTAATTTGATCGCTGAAACAGACCTGTTAATATCACCTAGCTAGAGTTTCTGGAGCTGATGCTGACGTAATTCACAACAGAAAATTCCGCTCAATCAACAAAAGGCTCTCCAACTCGAAGCTGAATTTTGAGATGCCCGTCAAGGAAGTTTTAAAACTCCAAAATTTATTACTCATGTTCTATTCTACACTGTAAAAAAAACTAGGACAATTTCCTAAATTTAAGACAGGTTTTTTTCCTAAAAATAAATATCATTTTCTCTGATAGATAGGGAAAATCAGTTTAATTTCCCAAAATCAATGGAACATTCAATTGATGTAGGTATTTGGCACCAGAAAACCTATATACACTGCCGGCCAACTTTTTGAAGCCACGCACATTTTCTCATATATTTCTGATTATTTAAGTCATACAGTTTTGATGCTTTGTCCATTTGTTTATTGAGGGAATTCTAACTACCTGTGAAATTGTCGGCTCTTACCTGTTTGTAATTTTTTTTCAGGAATTATTTTTCGAATATTTGGCTCTTTTCAAAGGGACAACTGTTTGAGGCCACTTACGAAAACTTCAATATTATTGCTGGGAACTCAAAAAAAAAGGCTAAATTTCGAAATAAAAACACTTTTTGTGGTAATAACTATTTATTAATATAATTTTAATAACGAGTATTTTTACCATTTAATCTTATAACCTCATAAAAGCGCGTAGGTAAGGAATCATACAATTTCTTAATAATATTCGATGGTATCAGCCGCTACATTGCTTTGATCGCTGCTGTTAATTCTTCCTTATTATTGTACTGTCGACCATCTTGATAAATCCAATCCTGGCTTTCCATGACTTCGTCAAATCGACTTTTTTGCTTTTCAAGTAACTTCTTATACTTCCTTCCTGTCATCTTGAAAAGAGCCAAATATTCGAAAAATAATTCCTGGAAAAGAATTACAAACAGGTAAGAGCCGACAATTTCGCAGGTAGTTAGAATTCCCTCAATAAACAAAGGGACAAAGCATCAAAACTGTATGACTTAAATAATCAGAAATATATGAGAAAATGTGCGTGGCTTCAAACAGTTGACCGGCAGTGTATGTAGTACGTAAAATTCCCGAAATGTTAAGCTTGCTCCGATAAAAGGACGAGAATATTCAATAAATTAAGTATAATTCTACATTTAGAAGTACCTACATTTTAGGGATAAAAACCTATTCCACTTTTCCCAAAGTCGAGCTTTCCATAATCTTATCAAAAAAATATCTAATGTCAATGTTAATGTCACAAATTGTTGCCACTCACTTTAGGAATTTTCTTTTACTGTGTATTGAGTATGTGTTCTTGCAGCTTACAACATTTTGAGATGAATTTACTCTTTTGACAACAACAAAGTCTCGGAAGTGCTACGAACCAATAGACTTTCGGTCTTTCAGCCTATTTAAGTCAGCCTACTTAAGTCTAGAGCGTTTGTTGCCCTTTTGACAGTCCACCTTTCTCAATATGGTATACAGGGTGTCTCGAATGTGGTCTTACATCCAAAGGCTATGGATAGGTCATTTTTAGACAAGCACTTTTCTTAACCATATCCAACGAAAAAGTTCAATAAATGTTAGGGGACGAGCCATTTTCGCTGAATATGTTCAAGAAAAATTATAAAATACGCTAAAATGGTTACATTTGGGGGGTACGGAGTGTGAATTGGTGGTGATGATGGCGTGTTTTTTCTTAGTTAAATAAAAACAAAAAACCGAGTTATAACTCGGGGGGGGGGCAGCGTTGCATTTTAGATAGTGTTTTTACGCCGGTCGATTGTTATCTTTTTCGAAAGATCTAGCATGACTAATAAGTGGACCAAGCGTTAGTTGATGCACACGCGGTGGGTGTGGGTGTAGGAGGCTGCGAAAGTGGTTAACATTTTTTTTTAAGTAATAGTATCCTGGCTGAAACTAATTTTTTAAAAACATTTGATATCATAGTGTGTTGAAAAAAAATCTTCAGCTGCGTCCCGGAGGGTGGATTATGCGTCAGCTGCTCGCATGAATTTGTAAAAAAAAACACGTAAAATAAAATAATAGTGATAGCCTGAGAACGCGTCGACGTTGAGAGCTCAAATTCAGTACATGGTGTTTTCATAGCAATTGTAAATGAAATTTCGAAAATGAACTCAATCGGGCGACCTCTTCTTTATGTTGCCATATAAAAATTTAGGTTTTTAACGAATAATGTGAAAACGATCTGTTCTAGACGTTCTTATTGTACTGAAAAGTTCTTCAAAATATCAATTCCTTTGAAATTTGTTGTAATAATTTTTACTCTCCGACGAACCGTTTTAGAAATATATACGAAAAACTACTTCAACATTTAAATTTGCACAGATAGTTCACCATACGAAATTACATACAGGCATTCATGTAGGGTATTATAGGCATTGGCCAGACATGGATATTTGTATCATAATGCTCGGAAATATGAGTGCTCTTCAGAACGATTTAAAATTTACAAAGCACATTGGTTCCAGGAATTCCCCAAAATTCGTCAATATTACTATGTTATATGAAGAAGTAAAAAAGCTAGAATTTGTCTAAGATCAATTTTTACGATGCCGTAGATCAGTGGCTCTTAACCTTGTTGGAGGTACTGACCCCCACCAGTTTCATATGCGCGTTCACCGAACCCTTCTTAATTGGAAAAATATAATTTTATATATATATATACATAGGTGCACAAAACGAACAAAACCATTAAAGAACAAAACCATTATAAAATGCTTTTAATATAAAAACAAAAACATAATAATGAATATGTAATGCAAATCAGTGTGACTTCTTCTCTTGCCTTTTAGAGACTAGTTCAGAAATGCGCGGCTTTATCTTGGCAAGTGCCACTCTCATGTCATTTTCTCAACAAAGTCTGTTCCTTTTCTTCGTTCTTATGTCCAACATCCTCGAAAAGGATTTTTCGCAAAGATATGTTGTAACAAACGGTATGAAAATCTCCAGAGCTTTCTTAGCAATAACAGGGTACGTTACCATTTATTGACACCAAAACGTTGAGAGCGTTGTTGTTCTGAAGAGTTGCTGTTGAACCTGGCTATGTTGAATTTTAATAATTTCATCGAGGTATTCATCTTTGACATTTGTTGTCTCAACACTAAACGTGAACGGCTGTCTCCCCCATTCTGGATATGACTCTCTTGTAGAGAAGTATCCGTCGAGAGATTTTGCAAGCTCATCAAAATGCGTGACAATTGCTTGCTTTAGTTCCGCGGCTACAGAAATGTCTCCGATTCCAGATACATCTTCGATCTTACTTACATAGTCGTCCAGCAGGGGAAAGTTTGCGTTCGTCGTTTCCATAACGGTAGCTTTTTTTGAAAAGCCTTCAGGTTTTCTTCTGCTTCGATGATGTTGACTCCACCGTCCTGCATCTGTTTATTGAGATGATTGAGAGCTGCGAAGATATAAGCCATGTACGTTAAAATGATAATAAAATCAGAATTTTTGAAGCAATCTGCATGACAATGTTGGTGCTCTTGCAAAAACAGGACTAATTCCACACGTATGGGAAAAACACGATTCAGCACCTCACCCCGGGATAACCCCCGAACGTTAGAATGGTACAAAAGTACCTCTAATTCAGATCCCATTTCTTTACACAGCTCCCAGAAGATGCGGTGCCTCAGAGCACTATTTCGCACACAGTTCACACATTCCACTATAATTTTTAATACTTCTGCCAGTTTTAGAGGCAAAGTTTTTATTGGTAACGCATGCCTGTGCATAATACAATGCGTAACAATGATGTGTGGTGCATTAGCTTTCACTAACTAGTGCACCAAAGCCAGACTTTCTTCCCAGCATGGCTGGGAAAACTCTTCTGTATCCTATCTTATTTAATCTTTGGTTTTGACCTCCACCGACTCACCGAACCCCTGGGGTTCGATCGAACCCAGGTTAAGAACCACTGCCCTAGATGAATGCCCGTATGTAATTTCGTAAGGTCACCTCTCTGTGCAAGTTTGAATGTTGAAGTGGTTTTTCGCATATATTTCTAGAACGGTTCGTCGGACAGTAAAAATGATTATAACAAATTTCATACAATTTCAGATTCTGATAAAATTATGTGTACAGTAAAAACGCCGATGATTGATTGTTTTCACAGTATACGTAAAAAACCTAAAATTTTATATGGCAACACCAAGAAGGGGTTGCCCCCATTTATTCCATTTTCGGAATTTCATTTACTATTTCTATGAAAACAACATGTACCAAATTTCAGCTCTCTACGGCGACGCGTTCTCAGGCTATTACTATTACTTTATTTTACGTGTTTTTTTTTACAAATTCATGCGAGCAGCTGACGCATAATCCACCCTCCGCGATGCAGCTGACGATTTTTTTTCAACTTACTATGATGTCAACTGTTTTAAAAAAAATGTTTCAGCCGGCATACTATTACTTAGCAAGTTTTTTTTTTACCACTTTAACAGCCTCCCACACCCCACCGCTACTTGAGCAGCTGACGATCGGTTCACTGATTAGTTGTACGAGATCAATTATCGATATGAAAATCAGCCGGTATACTATGACTTTTTCATTTGCAACGCTACCTCCCGGACCATTAGGATTCCGAAATTTTAACTTTGTTGAGCCATAACTTCAAAACGTACAGGAGGGGGAAAGAAAACCATTGGAGAAGTCAAACGATTATCTATCGAACAAATTTTAAATAATCATAATATGATGTAGTGTTTAGAAGTTACAGGTTACTGATTATAAAAACATACTCAAATATATTTAAGTCCAGTTATCTCGGAAACTCTTAAGATTCCCCCCCCCCCCTCCTCCCACAAACCCGTACAATTTTTTGCTTGTCCAAGCATGACATATCCATAGCCTTCTGGTGCAAAACTACATACTGGACACCCTTTATATCTTATATTATGGACGCTCTTAACAAAAATCGGATGGCCATACTAATTCCTTTGAGCTAGGCTGTGTTTAGTAAGGTCTAAGATCACACTCGAATACAGTAGATTGATTCAATTTCATTAAAACCCAGTATTACCCAAGTATTACCTCATAAACACCCCCTAAATTAAATTTCTTAAAGTCTAAGGCTATGCAGTTATAGATCTCTTTCTTCCGCCTGAAAAAGGTAGATTCCCACCTCATTTCATCGAAATCCTTACGTTCGTAAAAATATGCAAGAAATATTCTTTAAATAGTATTACCTCGTAATTATACGTATAAACACGCTAAATGTCTTTGTACAGAGTCGAGAAGTAGTATAAGCAATGTAAAAAAAAAATAGATTTTAATAAAAACTTTAAAAACGGTGTTAAATGCGTGTATTCCCGAGCGTTAATATAATAACAAAATATTTACGCGGTTTATTCCTAACGTGAACCAATCTTGCCTGAAATATAGGAAACATATGAGCATTTTGTTCCCTTGGGGATTTCATGAATATATGAGTGAAAACAAAATAAATAATAGGAGGACGCCACTGGCAAAAACATCAATTTCAGTTGTGAGGTGAAGTTACTGGTAGAAACAGTAACCCCAGGAACGAAAAGATTTCACTAGCAGAAGAACCAAATCCAGTGGACAGAGAAATGCCAAATATTGCCAGCAGAAACCCTGATCTAACAAAATACAACTATCGACAGAAACACCAAATCCGATAACAGCAAAGATGTTCTCTGCACAGAGGCACACAGACTTCATCAGAGGAAACACCAACCTCTAACCAGACCTGTATGATATTTAAGTAAATTGTTACTAATTACATATACCAGTACAAGTATACTTACAAGTAAAAGTGAGTATATTTTTACTGGTACTTAAAATGTTTTGAGTATCAGTAGGAAAACTGGTACTGGTGTGTACCAGTATTTCCAAGTACTTTCCAGTACTTTCCAGTACTCGCCAGTACAACACTCTATTCTGTAGTGAAAAATAATTGTGGGAGACAAAGACTTGATGCTTATTATCAGGATTTTTTTTTAACAAAAAGCAAGGTTGGAGTATTTATAATTAGAGTATATGGAAGAAAATAAAGAAGAATAAGAGACGGATTTGGAAGACTGCTGTGTAAGTTACATGATTATGTGAAATCAAATTCATTTGCTTAATAAAACAATTTTGTGTACACCATTTATGCGTCCTAATAATTATAGTAAACTAGAAAATACTTAAAGGATGAAAATTTGCTGGTACTTTTACTTGTAATTACTAGTTTTTATAAATTTAGTACTCATTAATAAAATCAGTAATTACAAGTTAGTACCAGTAAAGTACTGGGAGGTACGGGGAAAGTAGTGGTACTGGACATTACCAATTACTGGTATTGGTAAATTTTCGAATAAAAGTAAAAAAGTTTGACCTTAGACTAAATATTTTTTTTAGTATGAGTACTGGTACTTGACTGGTAGGTAGCAAAGCAACAAAACTAGTACTGATCAGTGAAAACTCAGTTAAATACTTAGGTTTCCGAGTATCACTTATAAAAAATAAGTACAGGGTGTCTCAGAACGATCCAACTATTTCAAACGATTATAATAAAAAAGAAACTTATTTTAAATGTTTATTTATTAGATATGTACCAAAATGTACACAGTGAACGAAATTTTACTTTTTAAATATTACATTGGTGCAAATGACGGCCGTTTCTTTGAGGACACTCTTCAAACCTTTTGCGGACATTATCGAATACTTTTTGAAGAAGTTGTTGAGGAATCAACATTATCTTTTCTTCAATATTTTTTCTTAAATCTGTCTAACTGAGTGGATTATTGTCGTAAACAATACTCTTAAGATAACCTTACAGGAAAAAATCAAGTGGGGTTAAATCAGCGCTCCGTGGTGGCCACTCAATTTCACATCTTCGCGAAATCACTTTTTCGGGGAACAATTCGTGCAGTGCTCCCAACGAGTTGTTAGTGGTATGTACCGTGGCTCCATCTTGTTGGAACCATGAGAGGAGATTATAATGCTCAGATTGTTGAAGTTTTGGACCAAAAAAAATCCGTATCATCTCGATATAGCGCGCCGAATTCATCGTAATCGCTCTGCATCTATGGTCTTCAAAAACGTAAGGTCCAATAATGCGCACTTTGCCGACATTGCGGTCCAAACTGTAACTTTGGGGCTGTGTAAAGGGCGTTGATGTAACGTTGTTGAATTGCTCTCTGAACAAAATCGGCAAATTTTGACGATTCACATAACCATTCAAATGAAAATGGGCCTCGTCGCTAATAAAAATGTTGTCAAAATCGCCGAATCTCTCTAACATTACGTTCACGTAATTAAGTCTTAAAACATAATCATTTTCGTTCAAAGCTTGCACAATATGAATTTTGTTAGGGCTTAAGTTTTAAATCGCATCGCATTATGCGGTGAATCGTCGCTCTAGATAGCCCCAATTGTGATTCGCACTTCCTAATGCTAACACGGGGCTGTCGACTTACAGAATTCGCAACCAACTCGATGTTTCCAGGGGTTCTTGCTATTCTTCGACGACCATGATGAATCTCGCCTATTGTGTTTCCAGTATCGTTGAATGCCTGAATCCAAGCGAGAACAGTGGGGTTACTTGGGGTTTCTCTAATATTGCGTAATCCATAATGTAGTCGAAATAGCTGACGAACGCGAATGAGCGACCGATCGTTCTCGAAATACGCCCGCACGCAAAACGAGCGTTGCTCTCCAGTGTAAAGGCCAAAACACAGTGAGAGCGACACAACAATGTTGGCAACTAAGTTGGCATTTAAAACACAGTGTAATGTTTTTGACAGCAGTCACTGTTTTATTTATTGTAAAAGAAATGGCAACAAGGAAAGAACTAAGAAAAATCTTTAGTAGGTATAGCTTATGGGGCTTTCGTAAAATTGTAAAAGCATAAAGAAAAAACTAAAAAAAAAGAAGATGAGATTGCCATACATGGGATGACGTTTATCGTACAGCAAACTTTTTCCCCCATTTTCTCTTCAAAACTCATAATTTCTCAAACTAATTAAAGAAATCAATTTTATTAAAGTTTTTAATAACTAGTTTAAATTACTACTATCTTTTAATTTGCTATTCTTTATAAAAATAACCAAATCCACATAACATGAATGTCAATTGTTCACTGTCCACACAGAAATGTCAATTATGTTGGCGACTAATTTAGAGATTTTCCCAAACTTTTTGTTGGCAACTTGTCCAGTCGCTCTCATTGTGATAAGTACATATATGGGACTTCTATATATTCGAATCTTTGACAGCAACCAATTTACGGCGACTTTGTTGTGTCGCTCTCACTGTGTTTTGGCCTTAAGGCATGGTGGCAACTATAAATGTAAAGTAGATCTTGTAAGAGACGCCACTCTCACCTCCCCAACCAGCTTTATTTGCGTCTCGTTCATTCTCGAAATAGTCGGGTCGTTCTGAGACACCCTGTATTTACTTCGTTTAATGTTTTTATTATTATATTTGTTTTTTTATGAAAAATAAAACACTTTCGCTGACAATCACGAATATTTTTTGTTTTTTTTTCCGTTCCTCTTACAGTAGTTAAATCGTTTTTCGCGCCTTAAAATGTTAAATTACACCCCTAAAATAATTTTTGTGTATATTTTTTTTTTTGTATTATTTTTATTTGATTTCATAATAATTTTTTTTCTAACTCTGTATATTTTTTGTTTCGTAAACACAAAATTCAACGCCGTCTTTGATTTAATAGTGTAGGCACATACCACATAGCAAAGACACAAATTGTATCAACGAAATGAAACTATTCATATTATAAATTTTCTCATATAGATGGCAGTATAGTTGAAACTCTGTTTCCGTTTATTTTTCTTTTGTTTTCAGTTGTGTATTAGTTTTGTTCCTCCTTCCTACTCTATCCCGCAGTGGTAATCTCTTTAAAAGGTTAAGATTAATTTCTTGTGCAGCACATTTCGACTATAAATATGAAATTATGAGGTCATTTAGTATTCAATAGATGCATGCGCAAGGAGGAAACGGGCCATATAGTGACTGAAGACCATTGCATGACTGAAACACATTAGCGGCAGCGAACTTCTTTGATTACACTAATTCGCGCCTCATAGTTGGGTTAAACTGCTTAAGTTCAATTTGATCTGCCGGAAAGGCATATCCTTGACTTTTATCATATCTGTAGTAATTGTGTTGTCTAGCTATAACTGTGAATATATTTCAACTAATTGTTAATATTAGTTTTAGGAAGTCTCAACATCGCCCCCGTCTGAATTAAACTGTTATTATCAGCCCTCGGAATTGGTTCATCTTACACTGTAATCTACTCACTCATTAGTAGTAGGTACCGAAAAAATTATGAATAGGTAGGTGCCTTTCTGTAATTTCCTAAACTCAAAATTTACAGAATTCGTATAGTGATTGCAAACCGCTAGGGCTTAGAATAACCACACATACTTTGGGTCCAATGACCGTGTTTTCTAGCTGTCCATCATCTCCCATGAGCAAAACATTATTAACGTCTCCGACTAAGTAGTTTTGGTATAGCTATGATGGCTATTAGCACTAATAATCTTGCTAGATACGCAGCCGGCTGGCTGACTGACTTGACTACTAGGTTGGTTGTCTGGTTGGCGGCAAAATTCTCGTTGAACTGTGGCTGCCTGATGCATTTAATGGTTGCAATGCGACGCAAACATACGACTTAGTCGCTAAATTTGGACACCAGGAAGTGGATCCAAAGCGATGCATGATGGGTAATAAATAATTGCAGCTGTCAAGCTAAACTGGGTGATTTGTGTATGTTTCTTTTTCTAGTACTGCCACCTCTCGGTATAGAGAACTCAAGGAATTTTTAATCAATTATACTTCGACTATACCATACCATTTTTGTGATAGGTTGATGAGCCCGCCCGCAACATAATATCTCATCATCGCGCTTCCATTGTTGCTCATAAATATTTGCTTGAAGACATTTTGTCACAGCGAAATGAAGAAATTTGTAATGTTCAAGGTCATCAATTACCTTTCATCAGATTATGTCACACAGCCACACATATACACACACCAGACAAATAAAAGAACTTTAAGTCGATTTATATATAAAGCCTAGACCGAGCCTCACCCGCGTGGCGAATTTGATTGATGAAAGGGAAATCTTTTTCGATTCATTTGTAATGGAAGGAAGTATGTATGTATGTATGTTGGCTTTGTATGTCGACCTTGTACTGATTGCTGAGAGTCTTTTTGTTGGCTAGCTAGCAAAAATATTGTAATTGTTTTTATCTTGGAGAAACGGAAGTGTTGTGTGGCGTAATAAATTTAAAGTGGATTTATGCACAAGGAGAGAAGGTGGTTTAAGTTTTTTTTTTGTTTTTCTTTTAAATAAATTTCAAGGCATTTTATATTGCAAATTTCGAAGCTAAATTTGAGAAAATAATGTAACTGTATAAAACAAAAAAAAAAATCCTAACAGAAAGTATGGGGCGGTCCTGCAATGAAACATGAAACATTTTTGGTGCGTATCCGATCTTCTCTAGGGTGAAAAAATTGAATTTTTGTAGGCTCGGTGAACTAATTGGGAAAAATTAGGCGAATACTACTTTGTATAGTTTATTCGTTTTGATTCTTGTTACATTTCCCAACAATTGATAGAAGGTCAAGCCAAACTAAACTAAGCCAAGCCAAATCAAACTAAAGTCAAGCTAAGCCAAACCAAGCCAAATAAAGTCAAATCAAGTAAAGTTAAATCAAGCCAAGCCTAGTCAAGTAAAGTTAAATCAAGCCAAGCCTAGTCAAGTCTAGTTAAATCAAGCCAAGTCTAGTCAAGTCTAGTTAAATCAAGCCAAACCTAGTCAAGTATAGTTAAATCAAGCCAAGCCTAGTCAAGTAAAGTTTAATAAAGCCAACCCTAGTCAAGTCTAGTTAAATCAAGCCAAGCCTAGTCAATCCTAGTTAAATCAAGCAAAGCCTAGTCAAGTAAAGTTAAATCAAGCCAAGCCTAGTCAAGTAAAGTTAAATCAAGCCAAGCCTAGTCAAGTAAAGTTAAATCAAACCAAGCCTAGTCAAGTCTAGTTAAATCAAGCCAAGCCTAGTCAAGCAAAGTGAAATCAAGCCAAGCCTAGTCAAGTCTAGTTAAATCAAGCCAAGCCTAGTCAAGTAAAGTTAAATCAAGCCAAGCCTAGTCAAGTAAAGTTAAATCGAGCCAAGCCTAGTCAAGTAAAGTTAAATCAATCCAAGCCTAGTCAAGTCTAGTTAAATCAAGCCAAGCCTAGTCAAGTAAAGTCAAATCAAGCCAAGCCTAGTAAAGTAAAGTCTAATCAAGCCAAGCCTAGTCAAGTCTAGTTAAATCAAGCAAAGCCTAGTCAAGTCTAGTTAAATCAAGCCAAGCCTAGTCAATTTTAGTTAAATCAAGCCAAGCCTAGTCAACTAAAGTTAAATCAAGCCAAGTCTAGTTAAATCAAACCAAGCCTAGTCAAGTAAAGTTAAATTAAGCCAAGCCAAGTCAAGTCAAGTTAAATCAAGGCAAGCCAAGCTAAGTCAAACCAAGACAAGTAATTAGAAACAGGTTTACATATGGCCATTTCTGCGGTCGGTGTGCTGCTAAACATCTTTTGGATCAGGCTTGCTAAGATTTGTGCCATAAGAACAGAGCTAGCTATTCGGACTTTCACTACTGGAGTAGCATTAGGTCATTTTCATTATGTACGTAGTCAGAAAAACTATTAAGAATTCTATTGAAGTTTTTTGTTGACTTTTCTTGGTCTTGGTTTTTATTTTAGATATCGGCAGGTATGGTAAGGTCTCCAAAATAAATGACGACCTGTTTCACTAGATCTACCAGTTTATTATGGATCAAACTATATAGCCTACAGGCTTGGATTCAAAAACATTGTGAAGCCAACCGAAATACCTAGTACCTACTACTAAAACTTTAGAGTAGATACAGTTTGATACAAAATAATTAAACTAATACATAGATCTGATGTTATGTTGCTTTATATGGTTTGTGAAATTCAAGTCAATTATCAAGATCTAAACAGATTAGCTAAACCTCTGCGCAAACTATTCTACTTGTCTTATTCGACAGGAAAATTCCCAACTGCTTGGAAACTAGCTCACGTTCAGCCTATTCCCAAGAAAGGAGAGGGTAGCGATCCCTCAAATTATCGACCAATTGCGATCACTTCGATTCTTTCAAAGCTTTTTGAATCTATCATTAACTCAAAATTATTGAAGTATCTTAGAAACTAACCATCTCATCAACGATCGCCAATATGGCTTCCCAGTTGGACGCTCATCTGACCTTTCTTACGGAACGTTGGAACCGTAGTCTTCACAATTTTGGTGAGTCTAAAATCGTTGCCCTTGATATTTCAAAGGCGTTTGATAGAGTCTGGCATCCAGCCCTTTTAGCCAAACTTAAAGCACTTGGTCTCTCTCCTCCTCTTCTAATATGGATTGAAAGTTTTCTATCTAGTCGCCAAATACGTTTTGAATTAGATGGCGTTACATTTGAACCGCATCCCATAATTGCCGGTGTGCCTCAAGGATCTGTTATCTCTCCAACTCTCTTTTTAATTTTCATTACTGATCTGCTTTCCCTTACTTTCAATCCCATCCATAGTTTCGTAGATGTCAGTACTCTTGATTTCGCTTACTCCTTTGACACTCTTGCGGACTCCAGTGAGAATGCCACATGTGTTAAAAGAGTTTGCATGCTTAGATCATTGATCTTAACAATATCCTCGCTTGGGGCCACGCGAATCGCGTCGAATTCAATGCATCTAAGACTCAAAGCTGTCTCATCTCATTAAAACAAGATCATAACTTAACCTCAACCGTATCTTTTAATGGAGCATTAATTTCTGATTCACCGTCACTAAGCATTCTGGGAATTAATATTTTCAGTAAGTTAAACTGGACAGATCACATCTTCTATGTTGCCAAAGAAACATCGAAATGTCTTGGATTTCTGAAAAGGTATAAGAAATATTTCTGCCCGTCAAATCTAGTGCTCATCTACAAGTCCTACATTAGACCTAGAATGGAATACAACCGGCCCGGAGCTGGTCGCACAGCCTTAGCTTCATTGGATATTGTCCAAAAGAGAGCCTTCAAGCTCATTGGCGATTTAAGAATAACTTGTCATATCGACTAACTCGAGCATCACCGCAATGTTGGATGCCTTTCGCTCCTTTATCGCTATATGCATGGTCAATGTTCTGATGAAATATCTAGTCTAATCCCTTGTAGAATGATTCCTGCACGCAATACTCTCGCTGCAAAACGCACACATCCTTTAACCCTTCAAATTTGTAAAATTCCGTGATGCTTTTTTATCCCGAACAGTGCGAATGTGGAACAGCTTACCATTTTCTGTTTTTTCTCCGGCATACAATCTGCGGAAGTTTAAAGGCGACATACACCGGCACGTCCGCCACTCTCCTCATATACCCTAATCCTTCCCTTATCTCCTTACTGCCAAGCTGTGCTTTGCATCATAGGGTATCCCCTGAGCTTGGCTTAATAATATAAAAAAAAAAATATTTGGCAAGATAAAAAACACCACCGCACAATACTATCCATAACCGTCGCCCGTTTACATTATGATTCTGTTCAGATCTTTACTCGTCATCCTTTCTTTCTTCTAGTTTCTCTGATCGACACTTTTCTCACTACTACTGCAGATAAAAAAAAATCAATACGTTCGTGACTCCTCGAATGGATTTAGGGTTCAAATCTACTCAAATCTATTAAATATTTGTATTTTTTTTACTTTTTTAATTCACTTAAGTTTTTATTAATTTTACAGATAAGCACCTATTCTTAATATATATATTTTTTTATTTTTCCAGGTAAGGCATCAAACTTGAGTGAAGCAAAATTCTTTTCAGATTTGGTAAGTTTTTTTCCCCCCTATTAGGTGACCGACAGTGTATTACAAAACTGTCCACTACTTAAATACTTGCAGAAAATTATACCAGTTGCATACAAATGTAAAAAGAAGATATTTCAAAAAAGGCATCCATTGATACAATTTCTCAGATGCATACGTATTTCGTTAAGAGAACATCAAAATTTAATCAATCCGCTGTTGCCAGATTATTACATTTTTACATTTTTTGGCAACTGCGCAGATGTATTTTAAAATTTTCGTATGATGCCAAAACACTCGTGGTCGTGACTAGATTTATTTCGGTATCTAGGTGAATTCGACAAATGAGCCTTAAATATTTAATCCTGTCGCTTACGACTCATGATTAAAGCAGAATAGTTATACAGGGTGGGCCAACTTGGACTGACTGATTTGAAATGCTTATAATTTTTTTATTTTTAAAGTTTTTTATTTTATTGTTTTTTTTAAATGAAAGTATAAATTATAAATTTTTTTTAAGCTAAGTATGAAACATGACATCCTTTAGATGGCGTCCATTCTCCCGTTGGCAGTTAACGGCTCTATTTAAGACATTTTGCATTACGTTGCCCAACATTTCTGGCTCCAATTGTACAATTTCTGTGCGAATATTCTGCTTTAGCACCTGAATATTTTGTGGTTTGTGTTGACGTAAACTCGTTCCTTTAAGAAACCCCACAAACAAAAATCTGGGGCCGTCAAATCTGGAGAACGAGGTGGCCACGCGAAATCAGCATTTTTTTAAATTATTCGGTCATCGAAAAGTTCTCGAATAATCGCCATTGTGGCGCCTGCGGCAGTGTTGGGCGTAATCTGATTGCAGTGTAATTTAATTAATAATTCCATTACAGTTTAGTCAAATTACAAAGTAATCTAATTAAATTGTATTCGATTACATATCAATCAGATTACTTATGAGAGAATATGTAATCTATCAAATGTGTAATCTGTTACAATATAATTAGATTATTTTGTAATCTAATTACATTGTAACAGATTACTTTGTAGATTACTTAAAAGTAATTAATAATATAATGAAATGAATTGATAGAAAATAGTATTGTTCTCGTACGAAATTAGTTTTAGGGAGTTTTATGAAGAATTAGAATACAAATATCTTAAATATCTTAAATCTTAAATGTAATCACATTAATTAGATTAACATGTAGTGGGATTAACTTGTAATCGATTAATATGTAATCAGATTAACTTGTAATCACATTACACGTTAATCGATTACATTATGTAATTATGGAAATGGATTACATTAGTAATGTGTTACAAAGTAATCTGATTACAGATTACATGGTTAATTGTAATTGTTAATCATTAATCAGATTACATTTTGCCCAACACTGTCCTGCGGTATGAGGTGTAGCTTCATCTTGCTAGAACCATATGTCAGGATTATTGAGAACTACTGGACGTAAAAAAATTTCCAACATGGTCCCGTATGCCGCCCCAGAGACAGTTTCAGGCTCCTGATTTTCATTTTCGAAGAAATATGGACCGATAACTCTATCAGCCATGATTCCACACCAAACAGTGCATTTGAGAGGGTGTAATTGTAGCTGCTGCAATGCTTTCGGATTCTCCGTACCCCAATTTCGGCAGTTCTGTTTATTAACATATCCATTCAAATGAAAATGTGCTTCATCGCTCATAATCAGATTATTAAAAAAATTGGCATTTTCTGTCGCAAGCAAAATAAATCTAGTGGCATATTGTAGCCGCTGAGTATGATGACATTATAAAATTTTATAAAATTCTTTATTATCTGAAAAAAATAAAATAAAATAAAAAACTTTAAAAATAAAATAATTATAAGCATTTCAAATCAGTCAGTCCAAGTTGGCGGCCCACCCTGTACAACGAGTGAAAGCGAGAATACACATGTCTTGTCGAAAGCCGATGATATAATATTTTCCGGTTGGAATTGTAGGTACTTTCAGTAGCAGTCTTTCATCAATGGATCTTTTTTTTTTATAGAGAATTAAAAAAGAACTTTCTTAATATATACATAAATAATTGTTCTAGTATTTTTCGTTATTAAAAAAATCACAGGAAAAAGTGAAGAAAAAAACAAGTAGGTACTATTTTCAGTAACTAGATGGCGCTGTCAACAAAATAATTTATTGATGTATCTAAAACTATCCCCTGAATAGACGCGAGTTGGGTAGAAAATTGCGTACACATACAAAGTCGGCGCTCTGTTGAACAACAAGTAATGAGTATTTCATAAATGAAATTGGTCACACAAGTAGGAAATGAGCAGTAAGAAATTTCGTGTGCGCACGCGAGTGTGCGCTTCTTATTGAGAATTACTCACTCATGGGCGCGTGCGCTAATAAAATGACAACGGCTCACGCAGGCGCACATGAGTTTTTAAAAATGGAACGCGCACATGAGCCGTAAATTACTCATGAGTCTTTCGTGTGCGCACGTGGGTGTGCGTTTCCTTACTCTGCTCAGGGGTAACCTACAGAGGATAGTGCTTGTTGCTGACTCTATATGTGGCAGATGTGGAGAGGAACTTGAGACAGTGGCACACTTTCTTTGTCACTGTCCAGTTCTCTAGGGAATCCGTTACACTTAAATCCGTAAGAGTGTCCGGTTGGGACCTATGAGCAATTGCTCATAACTTCAGCTTTCAATCAATCAATGCTACTGGCAGAAAGATGACAAAAGTTATTGGACCAAAATGGTAGAATATAAAATTCAAAAAATATTTTTATACTATATAAGAAAAAGGTTTTCATTTTCACAAACAAAACACAGAAAAAAAAAACTTTCCCAACAACCGAATAGTTTAGGAATCCTCGAAAATTTTATCTAATTGCTTTATATAGATGGACATGCGTATAATATGAAACCGCAACCGCACAGGCGCAGTCTAAAATATTTTACAGTGTTCCGATGAGATCAAATTATAAAAAAAAAAAAAAAAATTCGACAATTTTAAGTTAACGCAATGCGCACGCGTAAGATAACTGAAAATTTTTCTCTACATATACCAAAACTTTTAAAAACATTTGCCGGCCGGCTGACCGTCTGTGACCGGCCTTAAATTTTAATAAAAACGTTTTCAATG
This sequence comes from Dioctria linearis, assembly GCA_963930735.1. Classification (NCBI taxonomy): domain Eukaryota; kingdom Metazoa; phylum Arthropoda; class Insecta; order Diptera; family Asilidae; genus Dioctria; species Dioctria linearis. Next base: position 11,861,614 of record OZ005740.1, on the reverse strand, counting down.
AACTTGAACCGGCGCATTTCTCAGACGATTTTTATTGAGCTTTTTGCGCCTACTAATAATCAACAAATTTTTCACTCTTTTGTTTCTCTCCTCCCCTCCCTCCTCTAAAGAGTTTTTCTCACATTTTTCTTCTTTTTTTTTTTAATAAAAACAAAAATCTTTTCTATGTTGCTCGCATTTTAAATTTCATTCTCATTTCAATGGGTTCTGTGTGGGATGTTTGTAGTGGTGGGAGATTATATTCTTGAAGCATTTTTAATCTGAACTGAATAATGAAGACAGGAAGAGCACGCACACGGGAATGTCAATTTTATGCGGGTTACTATTATAATTTTTATCTCTGATTTATAAGTTTACGTTTCTGGGTCACTCACAGTACTCTACTCACCACAGTAGCTGTAGATACTATACGAGTTCAATGGTCTTTTGGGGAGTTATTTTTGAGTGATATGTGAATAAGAATAGAAGAAAAAAAGTTTTGTTTTTGTAATTCCCAACATTACTGATAGTTTTTCTTTTTTCATATCATCTGATTGTGCATTGTCTTTTCTTGGAAAATATCTCAAGCTGTTCAAAGATGAAAATAGTTTTTATTAATTTATTTTACAATAAATAAAGTGTATAAAATGAGGAACATGGGAAGGGCAGGGGGGGGGGGGGGTTGAGTTTTACTCTTTCGAGACCCATATAGAGTCTGCAGGCAGAGAATTAAATGAAATTACCGAGGTACTGTCACTTTGTTGGCTTTCATGATGAAATTCTGAGTATATTGTCTGATAATCTGATAGGTATGTTTCGATCATCAGTACAGGGCGATCTCATCAGTGCAGCAATGAAACCCTGAACTGCCTGCTGTCTACACTACAGTAAACTCGGATGCTCAACTAATGAAGAACTTTTTGAAGTGTAAGGTCATATAGAAACTATAGAAACTAATAACATAGAAAGGCTGGGCACGTAGAACAAAAATTGGCAAGGCCTTACTCGAATAAAATCAACGATGCCGCAACATGATGTAGAGATAGAGAAACCCTAACTTTTTTCTTAGAAATTTACTGTAATTTTTTTCTTTACAATTTCTAAGAATTATTTGAGACCGACAGCAATGCTTCGCTTCAATATAAAATCAACGATGCCTTGACCTGATGTAGGAAAGCCCAAAACGTTTAATTTTTTTCTTTAGAATTTTTATGTATGTACATATGTATTTGTGGAGGCCGATAACGGCACATGAAAGTATTCCCAGCATGAGATTCGAAATCGAATCGAAAGTGTTTCGTTTTAACGAAGTTTGAATTCGATCTAGATGTCGTTCACGATTAGATTTCGATCCGGACACGACTAAAAGGAACATTCTATATCGAATCGTAATAACGATTCGATAACGATTCGTAATGACGATCCGATAACGAATCGTAATAACGATTCATTAGTGATTCGTAATAACGATTCGACAACGATTCGATAACGATTCGAGACTGATTCGTAGTCTCAAGTTAAAATCGACGGACATTCGTAAGGGTCTTTAAACATTTTAGTAAACTCACAATTAAATAAAATCCTGTTGGTCAAATAAGGAACAGGAGTAAATGGAAACTCGGCCCATATGTTGCAGAAAATTCTTTTCAAATCTGATAAATTTAATACTTTTCTGTGGGGTTGAAAAAAAATATTCTATAACAAATTTATTAAATTTGGGAGGAATTTTCTGCAATATCTTAAAAATATTATAACTTACGGATAATGTGATTTATTACAAATTAATAAAAATATAAATAATTCTTTAAAAAAACAAAAATTAAATAAAGCCTTTTCAGAAGACAATTAAAAGAAGAAAAAAAAAATACGAAAAAGGATTGACACTTTATAATTTGCTTATTTGTCAGCCTGTTCTTCGCGTTATGAAAATGACGCATTGCAGTTTTTGCGAAGTACTCTTCGGGAAGGCCAGAAAATGTTTCGTGAAATGCATCTGTAGAAAATGAACATTGTTTACATTTACTTTTCACAGCTGTAACATTGCCGAGCTTCCTCGCTGACTGTTTGTCCTTTTTGCCAAGCCAACAGAACTCCTGAGCAATGTCGTCTGTGAATGTCTTTTTGAGAGTACACTTAATAAATTTTAAGTAAAGATTAACAGTCCAATCACTTTTATTTAATGACCACTTTACTGCATATCTAGAACACAAATAAGATTTAACTATAAATCTCCAATAAAATTACAAGAAAACTATACTTTAATTAGGCTTTTCAGAATTGAGCAACGGTGAAAACAAAAAAAATTACCGTACAGACGACAGCTACACATCGCTAAACGAAGAATTCTCGAAGAAATCTCGAATTTCGGGAATATTTCCGACAGATACACGTCCCTAAACGAAGAATTCTCGAAGATATCTCGAATTTCGGAATTCGAGAATATTTCGCTGAAAACGAAATTCCCTAAAATGTTTGCTGGGTTGTATCTGAAAATAATTCCAGTCGGACACCAAAGTGAATACAAATTCTGTCGAAACATTTTCTGTAAATTTCTAAAAAGAAATGAATGCTTATTGCTTATCTACCTGTCTACGCTAATAAAAAATTGTTAGCGGCCCAAACACCCATTGTCTGCCACCAATAATGGCATAATAGAAATTCTAAGGACAAAATTTGCAGTAAATTTCTAAGAAAACTTTAGGGTTTCCCTCTACATCAAGTCAAGGCATCATCGATTTTATATTCGAGCGAGGTGTTGCAGATTTTTTTCTACTTGCCCAGTCTTTGTATGTTATTAGTTGTGTATTACCGGGGACAGACTTGCCGATTCAAATTGAAATATTGATATTGCAATAATAGAATTTCAGAGACACACTTGCGGTTTACGATGCTGAGAATTAATTAGAGAACTTACACTTGATTTGTCATTTAAATTATTATTTGACTTAAGAAAGTTCCGCGCACGTGCAAAGTACATGTGAAATTACTTGTCTTACTTGTAATGGGTCAAATTAAAGAGGAGGGTCTACAGTTTACAGTTCTTATAAAAAAAAATTATGTTAACAACCTTTTTTCAAAAATAATAGAGGTTAAATTACAAAAAAAAGGTAAGAAAATCCGAAATATTTAGTTTAGACAACCGTAATTCTTGATGGGCGAGGGGTATGGGGCAGGTTGAGCAGCCGTTGAAAAGGCCATGAAGCTCTGCATACAATTAGCTGTGCTGTAACTGTGACCGTACGCAGTGTAGTTTTTAAGATACAGGGTGTTTTGTGAAAAACTAGCTTTTTTTCTTAATCACCCTGTAACTCCTAAACGATTGAGTACTATCACCTTCCTCTCTATTGACCTCCTAGTGGGAAACACCCCGTAGAGTTTGAATGTTCTACATACTGAGGGTACACCGAGTGTATACAGAATTGTTGCTCAGTTTATCAACACTGAAACGTCGTAAGTTACCAAAATGAAACTTTTTACTAGAGCCTAAAAACGTTTTCAAAATCAAAAGAAAATCATATCTTTTAAACTATTTGTGATAAAGTGCTATTTTTGGACAGATTTTTTAATTATATCCACAATTTGCAATAAGTAGAATTAAGGCTGAATTACAATGGACGCAACGGAACGAAACTGAACGGAGAGAAATGTCAAATCGGTTTTCTTTGTATGCTTTTCAAATGGAGTTGCACACAGTGGACGGACGAAAACGCAGTCGTACGCAGCAAGTTTAATAAAATCTGAAATTAACGCAACTGAACGGATAAACATAACCTCAAATTAGCTTTGGGATTGCTTATTTTGTTCCGTCAAGTGAAACTGTGCTGCGATAAGTGTGTAATAAGCCGAGAGAAAAAGGAATGAAATTTTTTTTTTTGATTTTATCCATATTTGTTTATAAATTTTGGGTCAAACGTTACTGTCACTTTCAATTAATCATGCGTCCATTGTAAGCAGCTAACCTTGACGTCCGTTATACTGCATAAATTTGATATTTCACACCGTTTAGTTGCGTTCCATTGCGTCCATTGTAATTCAGCCTTTACACTAAAATTAGTATAAGTATTAGTTTTGCTACTTATAACAGTTTTATGGACCTCAAGAATGCTGTATCTGAATAGCTGTAATGTAGGGAACGAAATCAATGTTAAAAAACTTATGACAACTAAAATGCTGTATCAAATATACCTAATTTATTTGTATGATATATGTGAGCTGTATCCAAGTTCTATGTTTAAAACAAGATCTAACTTATGATATACAAATAGAGCAGAAAAAAACAGGTAGTTTAAATAAAAAGCTGTAGTTGCTATAAGCTAAAAAAATAGAGTAACTGCATTTCTCATGCAAAACTAAGCAATAACAAAATGCATTAGAAGCTATTTGTCATAGTCAATAAGTCCCTGAAAATGTAGTAACTTCGAACAATGTAGAGAGTTAATGCCAGACGTCAACATTTTACGATCCGCAAAACTGATGTAAGTCTCTCCAGCCGTCAAACCTTGGATGCTGTATGTAACTCGCTTAAAAATTAGCAAACCTTCGTTTGCTTTAAGCAACATGTGTTTAAAAGGTATCGGATTTTGGCCCTATTGCTGCAAATCAAGTCGAACTTACTGCAAAAAGTACAGGCGTTTTCAATGGCGTAAATTATTTTATTTTCATCATAGAGATATAAGACCCAGACCATTCGACGCAGTTTTTTTTCTGATTCAAATGGTGTATATATAACGTATTTTTGACATTTTGGTCGGTTTCGACGTTTATGCTTTCCACCGTCGATATAGAGACACACTTACGGTGCTAAGTGTATATTGCAATATTGAAACCGCAAGTTTGTCTCCGGTATATAGAAAAGTGGTGATACTGCGTTTTTAGTTCTTCCACATACAACTACGGAAACCCAGACTTTCTGACTAGGTCCACCAGTTTGCTAGGTAACTATGTAGGTACATATATCGACTAGATTGATTTTCGAAATATTGTATCTTGTCTATTTTTGCAGGACAGTCACTCATTATGATGCGACTATCTTCATTCGCTAGGTGAAGTTTGCATGTGGATTTATCTAATTTGTAGGAGGTCTAATTTTATATACATTTTTGTCGATATTGTCTCCTTTAGTTTACATAAATTTCATCATATTAAAATAGTTCAATTACTTTTGGTGACTTTTTCAGAACAGTTTTCTGTGATAATTTCATATCATTTATTCCAGTCGTACACAAGATTAGACATCTGTTTTTGTACAATAAGTATTAACTACGGTTCTAAATACATAATTTATGGCAAAAAAAGTAAAAGAAAAATAAAGAAAGATTATAAACTAAACTATGCTAATTCAGAAGAAAACAAAAAGAAAGAAAGAAATATTGATCAAACTATCAAGATTACAGAAACTTTGTAAGTGCGCTACGAAAGGTCATCTAGAATTTACTTTCAGCTGCTAAGAAGATAATTAGAAAAATATGGCAAAAATTTAATGGAACGAATATCAACAACTATATTATTTGTAAACTAATGTGCCTCCTCTTGAATGCGATCAAGGAGTTGGGAGTTTGGATATTCATAGGAAGATTATTCCATAGTCGTGAGATCTGGACAAGATAAGAATTTTCCATAATCGTCTTATAAAAACGTGGAGTTATTATATTCCTAATGCGTTCAGATGTTGCGAAACTGAAGAGTTTTCTGAGATACTCTGGTTTGCCTGACTTTAAAAGATTAAAGAAGAATATCAATGACCTACGCTGAACGTAAGAAGTCAGAGGACAACCAAGCAATCTTGTCCGAAAAGGGGAAACATGATCAAACCTGCGAATACCAAATACAAATCGAACGCAATCATTAAAGGCAACCTCCACTTTGCGGGCACAAAAGGAATCAAGCTTAGGGTAAATTGTACTACAATGTGTAAAGTATGGCATAAGTAGCGTCTTTACAAATTTAAGACGAGCAGGTTTTGTTAAGATACTTGCATAGAGCCAAAGTCTCCGAAGGCCGAAGTAGACTTTTCTAATCGATGCGTTAACATTCTCACAGCACTTCATGTCTTGGCTTAAAGTAACACCAAGATTTGTAACTTTATTTTGCATCACTAAATTGGTACCATCCAAAACGACCGGAGGAATGCTATTTCTATCAAAAACGTTGTTGTAAAAAGCAATACACTGCGACTTTCATGGATTCAGTATCAACCGATTTTTCTTAGCCCACAAGCCTATTCTGTCTAAATCATCGTTTATGCGTGCAAGGCAGTCTTCAATAAGTCCAATGGGCATACTCAAATAGATGTCATACATATGCACTTTGACATCACGAACTACTTCAGGTAGATCATTGATGAATAGGCTAAATAGCAAAGGGCCCAGAATAGAACCTTGTGGTACGCCGTATAATAGAGTGAGTTTGAGATATTATTATTTTCCTTAACGCGTTTTGTCTTGTTAATTTTAAAAATTTGATAAAACTGCGTCCGTTGACCTTTATAAAACCTTATTAAAAACCTGGTGTTTGATGATTAATCGTCTGCTTTAAGATATATTTCAAATCTGTTTAATAGCTAGTTTGTCCAATGGGTTCATTTGTTACTATACTGACTAGGTACTAATTGCAAACTTGTCCTGCATTTCCAAACTATTTGAAACTTTGGCTTACAACATGTTGTTGGATTTTCACTACAAACTCATCCCTTTCTTCTGAGTTCTTTTTAGAAGATAAATACTCTACGACTAATCTGTTGAGTTTTCCATATGTAGACAGATTAATATTAATTAGACTAAAATTCCCTCGCCTATCTTAGAAAAATTATATACATCTGGTGTTCCACAGGGCAGCCATCTGGTTTCTTTGTTTTTTTTTTATTAACTAATAAATTGCGTTAAAAATGTTATCAGTCAAACGCACATATGTAGATAGTATTCCTACAGAGTTGGGTTGGTTTGCTTAATTGTCTATTAATAAACAAAACAAACAGCGACAGGTAATTAAAATATGTTGGAATTTTGGTTTAGGCGGTCAAACAAACTGACAGCAACATTAGTTTAGCTACAAACAATAAAAATAGATTACCTTACCATACGAATTTTCTTATTTCCTGCTGCTTGTTGGACTGCTGATATTTTTTATTCTAGAACTAGAACAGTCTTCTCCTATTCAACAGGATTCACATGTTTCTACTCCTCCCTCCTCCGAGTATATTTCCTCAGCGAAATTAGGTCTTCGCCAGAGACAAAGGAACCATAGCAACCGTCCAAACAACATTACTACTGCCTCGAGTTTATCTGTGGCTCGACAGGGAATTTCTCTGGATACTGATAGGGCCTCCATTGACGGAATTGATTCTTCGGGCGTGGATACTGTGGTATCGCCAAATGTGGACAGGGTGTTTGACGAGGAGACGAAGGCTTCTGTTTCGGATGTCAGTGCTCTGTAGTCTGCTTCGGTTGCGAATTGTGCCTCCGCCAATGATACTTCGCCTGTAGTTGGAGATGTTGTCACGTTGCGTCCAGCCAGGCTTCCTAAATGTGTTTTCGTATCTAGAGTACATCCAGACACCACCGAAGAGGAGATTGTTAAACACATTTCTTCACGTGTCGGCACTCCGAGCTCTTTGATTGCCTGTAAGAAAATATCTGCTCGACATGATCATGAGAAACCCTCATTTTCTGCGTCCTTTAGGATTTTAGTTCCGGAAAATCTGTTTAAGGCAGTCCTCTCTCCGTATATATGGCCCTGAAATTCCATCGTTAGTGAATTTATTCCAAAGAGACGTTCTGGATCTTCTATTGTGGCAAAAAAAACTTGTTAGCGAAATCTCCGTCTACTATGCTAATGTAACTGGTCTTCGCTCCAAGACGACTCGGCTTTTTACAAGTTTGCCTAATTCCTGTTTCGACGTGGTCTGCTTGACTGAGACTTGGCTCTGTGGAAAGATTGCAGATGGAGAGCTTTTTGGTCCTGAGTTCTTGGTATTTCGCCGTGACCGACATCGTCTGTCTCTGGATGCTCCTGTTGGAGGTGGAGTGCTTTGCGCCGTTCGTTGCGACCTTCCATGCATGTTGATCGACTTTGTTGAGTCCGGCGATCTGGAGTTTAGCTCTCAGGCTTTCACACAAAAATGTATATATTGCTACAGTTTACATCCCTCCATGCCCATCAGCTGAGATATTTGACTTGCTGGCTTCTTGTATCGATAGGCTTACTGAAGTTTAGCTACCTGCAGATGAATTGCTGCTTTTTGGTGATTTTAATTTGCCTACTGTTGACTGGCTATACACGATGATGATGAGGTCTTGCTACCTTCTTTTTCGGCAACTACTCAACATGCCATTTCTTTTATTGACAACATTATTTCTGCAGGCCTAATGCAGTCTAGCGGCGTGACTAACGACTCTGAAAGATCTCTTGACCTGGTATTTTCTTCCGATTCCAATGGAACTCTCGTCAAGCGTTGTTTAATTCCTTTGGTTCCTGAAACAAGTCATCATCCAGCACTACATATAGTTTTGTTTTTTGATCCTGTTACTTCATCATCTAATGCTTCTAGTAACTACGAGTGTTTGTATAACTTTAAAAAAGCTGATTTTAATAAAATGAATGAATGGGGCTATCCGCTTGTAACTGGACAAGTGTTCTGGATGAACGTGACATTAATAAAGCTGTGAACTCGTTTAATGACATACCATTTCTTTATTTTACTCAGTGTGTGCCACTTGTTAGTTCGAATCGTACTTCGAATTGTCAAAAGACTGCCTTCTATGGTAGCCACTGTGATACTAGTTATAACGATTTTACACATTTGTCGAAGCTTCCGCTGACTTCTCTTCAACCTAAAGACCTGTTTGTTGCTCGACAAGGCGTCTATCTACAAGTATATTTCAAGCATAGCTGATAGTTTTTCTAGTGGTCCGGATGGTGTTCCTTCCACGCTCAAAAAACATTGTGCTACGTCCATCGTTTCTGTTTTGTGTTATTTATTTAATTTGTCTTTAACTTGTGGTATTTTTCCAAAACAGTGGAAGCTTTCTTTGATTATTCCTTTGCACAAGAAGGGCAACAAGTGCGACATTTCTAAATACAGACGCTAATTTAAGTTGTATTGATAAGATATTTGAAGCTCTGGTTTGTGATGTTATGTATTTGCAGAGCAAGCCTTTCCTGCGCTCCTTTCAGCATGGCTTTATAAAAGTTTAATGATCCCATTCATAAGGAAGGTTCTTTACTGCACATTCGTTAGACCTATTTTGGAGTATGCCAGTCCGATCTGGTATCCCTTCTATGCTGTATACATAAATCGCATCAAGGCAGTGCAGCGGAGATTCGTTCGTTTTGCCCTGTGTAGGCTTCACTGGGATAACCCTATTATTCTACCTCCATATGTCGACAGGCTTAAACTCTTTCTTTTCGATTCTCTCGAGAATAGACGAAAAACTTCTAGAGTTGTTTTTGCGTTTCAGTGGATACAGGGAGCGATAAATTCCCCTGAGCTCTTAAATACTCTTAATATATCTGTTCCTGTGCGCTCCTTGAGGAACTACGACTTCTTCGATGTTCCCCAGCATAGTACAAACTATGGCAAGTACGAGCCGATTTCATCAATGTCTCGTCTCTTTAACCGTCAGTTTGATTTCATTGACTTTCATCTCTCAAAACGTCAAATAAAGATCAGCTTAGTTAGTTACTTTTCTTTTTATTATTTTGTTATGTATACTCTTATATTTTTGTAAACTCAGTAATCAGATCTTTGATGAAATTCTTAATAAATAATAAAAAATAATAATAAAAATAATAATAGTTAAAAAAATCCGTCCTATTTCGCCTTATTCAAGGAGTATTTTCGTTAGCAAAAAAAAAAAAAAATCTAAAAGCGAAAAAACATGACATTTGTTAGCAGCAGCCGCATAAACACAGCTAAAAAGCCGGCTTTCAGCTTATTTTTGATTTCATTGTTCCTTTCCCTGCACAAATCGCAGCTATTTTTGGAGAGTAGGGATATATCCGCGGAATATAATTTTTTTGTTTTTTTTTTTTTTTTTCATTAAATTAAGAGACACGGCACACCAGCTGTCCCGGCAACTTAATTTAAAATTATTATAACTAGCTACCTACACCCCCCATCCTCTCTCATTACATTCGTAATGGCTTGCTTTGCTGCTCACATTAAAGCTTTCCCTTGTCAGCTTTCAAAGTTCACCTGGGTTTGGGGAGAGAGAACCTAGTATGAAGTTGGAATTTCTTTAAAAATTTTCCTTGCCAATGGCCGGTTTTCTTTTTACAGTTCTATGCCTGCCTGTTGTTTCTACTGTTCTACGTTATCGACGAATCTAAACAAAAATTTCAGTCAGTCTGATGAGTTGCAGTTAAGTTCAGTTCAGGAGAAAACGTAAACCGCCATGCTACCCGTAGCAGCTTTCGTTGCCGCCGTTGTTGCTTCAGCAAAGAGCAGCCAGCAGCAGTTCAGTCGTATTTATTTCGTAGGCAGCAGCTTAGTTGCTTTGCTTTGATTTTGTATAGCTTCTTCCAGGTCTCTTGTGGTTCTTCTGGCTGGCCTGGCTTGGCTGGCTCTCTATGCTAAGAAGCTACATAACTTGGTCGTTTCGGGCGGCAAGGGCAACTCAAGAAAATACCAAGAGCTTGGGGGATTGATTCTCCTCTCCTCGGAATAACCTCATCAACCTTTCCAAACGATGGAATTCTTTCACCTCGCGCAGTTGATGGTGCCGAATTCATATGAAATGGTCGCGATGTAATTTTCTCGGATGTTTATTTTCTGTTGACAAAAATCCTTTAGGAATTTTGTGTGTGCGTGTGTGTATGTGGGCAGAACGATAGTAGGTATAGCCGCCAATCGAATTTTCCCTAATCTTTAGAAGATGAAAATATTTTGTGAAAAGTGAAAAAATCTCTTTATAGAATTTGTGGAGAAATGTGAAATTTTGGTGAAAAATGTAAATTCTTCGATCGGTGTCACCACCACCACCATAGCGCAGCACAGCTTAACACAGCACCAGTCAGTTATCGTCACACAACTCGCAAGAGTCATTGATCGCGCGCTCTCTAATATGTGAAAAAGTGTGTAGATCGATCATGTGTGCGCGTGTGAAATAGAAATAGTTTAAAATTGAGAGCCTGAGAAGTGCCGAAAAATATGAGACTTGCTAAAATTATTACTAATTAAAATTTACAGTAAAGTTTGCTTTTTTTTTAATCTTTTGTTTATCTACAGAACAAACACGAAAGTTCTCTATTGTGTAAGCAGCAAGTAAACATGCGTTGTGTAATTTTTTATCGCTAAGGGAATAGAAAAATTCGAGCCGTGCCGTTATCGTCAGTCATAGAAAAGCAAAAGCTTAAAAATCATATGCAGATTGCAGATATACGGAGAGGAGCTTAGCTCTCTGAGCCTCTCCCTCTGTTGTTTCTGTTATTAAGTTTTTTTTTTTTTTTGTTCAACAGTGTGCACCTGTTCCCTCTTTCCTCATTTGGTCTCATTTGTTTTTGTTTTGCTGTATTTTTCCTTTTCTTTTCATTTTTCTCCCTTGCATTTTCAATATAATTCTCTGCTCCTTCTATAGTTGAACCCTTTTCTCTTGATTAGTTAAATTTTTGTTAAAAATTCGTTGTTTTACTTACTTTGCTTTCTCTCTCGCTCTCTCTTTTGTTTTTTTTTAAATCTTTTTGAAATATTTCATGTTTGTTTTTCTTACTGTCATTCTAATATGTTGTATGTTGGGAAATATTATGCTGTTCTGACTACGAACGAAGGTTCAATTATGGTGTTGCCAGGATTTTATTGTTTCGGAATTTAGAATGAACCTAAATGCGCAAGTATTTTTGAATTAAATTTTATTTTTGGGATCTTAAATTTTTGTAAATTTCCCTTTATCTTATATCCGAAAAAAAAAATATGACTGTAAATTTTTATGAAGCGATATCTGCTTAAGCAGCGCATAGAAACTTTTAAAATTTATTATAAAAATCGGTCAAGTGCGAGTCGGACTCGTGCACGATGGATTCCGTATAGAGAATACAATCCCGAGCATATTTTTCAATCCCGGGATTACGGGATTTTTGATGCGTAATCCCGGGATTAGACTTTGTGGTGTCTAATTGGGCTCAGATGAAAAAAAAAATGTTTTTAATATCGTTGCACAACACAAATCACAATATAGTAAGAAAAGAAAAAAGACAAAACAAAAACAAAAACTATTTAGAATTTCGAAAATTCAATCGCAAAAATATCAAAGCATCCAATGTTTGACTTCCATGCCTGCTTCGTAGTTTATTGCCAACATAAGCAGCAGCTAAAAACGCTCGTTCAGGTTCTACATGGTTGGAGGAATAGACATTAAATAGGTACTTATATGCTGTTTCTAAGTGATATCCACGAACTCCCCCATTTTTGAACAGGTTCATTTCACGTCTAATACTATTTGCAAACCCCGATTAATTTTGTACTTGTACTTCAGGATCTGGGGATTTCACACTCTTATTAATTTCCAGCTGTAACTTTTCCTTTAATGTCAATATTGGGGTTGGGAGGTTTCTGGTCTTAGCTCATCATCTGTTTGTGATCCTGACCTTTCTTCTTCTTCCGTGTCATCTCGACTATTAAGTCTTTTAACAATACTCTTTATTTGCTTCCTCACTAAAGCCTGTGTAGGAACTGGAAATAAATTATGCCATTCCAAATCCCGGGATTTTCGGGGACAGAAAACGGCCGTGATCTCCGGATTGTATTCTCTAATTCCGTACCATCGTACAAGATTTAACACTATGTAGTACTTTTTATTTATTTTTTTTAATGAGAGTAGGCGTAATTTGAAAAAATAATGCCTACTTATGTGATAACAAAATGAATGAGAATAAAACGAGGAAAAAAACGCCGAAAAATCTCGTTTCTTGTATGTGGGCCCTTTATTTATTTTAATTTTTTTATTATTTGTTGTTATAGTAGCAGTAGAAATACACACTCTGTGAAAATTTCATCTGTCTACCTATTTCGGTTCATGAGATATAGCCCGGCAAATCCTAACGGTTTCCGACATAACGGGACTTAAAGATATTTGGGTATGTTTTTATAGATCACCCTGAAACTTCTGAACGTTACACCTTATGATGGTGATTCAAAATTTAGTTAGATCTTTTCAAAGGTCTATAAACTTTTCCCCTCCCCTTCTCCGCTTTGAAGTGATGGCTGAACAAAGTTAAAATTTTGGAATTTAACTGTTTTTTATTTAACTACTCTTTTTATCAAAAACGACGCAATCAACAACAATTTCTCATACTGGGATTTTAGAAGCCCAAAAACTTTGCTTTAAAATGACCATCACACTTTGTACTCAAAATAATAATAATAATAATAAATAATAATAATAAATATATATTTTGCGTACACAAAATTGTATAACCTTTTAGAGTACAAATTAGGTAGATGGAGCTAGATAGTATTCTAAGTTAACATTAAAAATATATCTTAAGATAAATCCAAAACCAAAAAAAGAGAAGAAAAAAAAATCAATATGAGAGAAATACTATGATGTTGAAGAATTCTTAAATTATGATTAGGAGCCTCAGTTGTGGAGGGAGAAACATAGTAAAATATTAAGAAAAAAAAATATCAGATGAAAGAGTTAATTCGTGTGTGCCTTAATGAGCCTTCTGACATCCCTGACACTACCTGCCGTCTGAGCTGCATGAAGAAGAGCATTTCATAAACGGGTGATTTAAACAGGATAAGAACACTCTATTGCTGACCTATTTAAGCGAGGCATTATTAGATTTCGACCTCTTTGGGACGCGATCAATTGGAAAAATTCTCTAAGATAACGCGGCGTATTAGTCTGTAGTAAGACATATAGGAAAATTAAAGCCCTTTGTTTTAGGTAGCTGGAAAGAGAGCAGCCCAACAGGTTATAGTCCTGAAGAGCGAAACATGGTTGAATCGCCTCAAGCCCAATATAAATCGTATGCAATCGTTAAATGCAACCTCTAGCTTGCAAGTGCATACGCTATCCAGCTTAGGATAGATGATGTTGCCAAATGTGAAATGTGGTAAAATAAGTACCTTTATAAGCTTAGATCGTATACTTTTGGATAAGATGTGGGCCGAAGGCCGTAGTCACCACAATCCTGCATATATCTTGCTAAGAATAAAACTGACATAATTGCAGCACTTCATATCCTGGTTTAATACAATTCCTAGGTTTGTTACTTTGATTAAAATAGGTAACGAGTACACATTTAAGACCACGGCAGGGACTTCGGATAATACTTCGTTATTGTCATAGAAAGTGATGCATTGCGATTTTTGACCATTCAATAGCAGTCTGTTGTTTAAGGCCCAAGAGTGGATTCTTTCTAAGTCGTCGTTTAAGCGAGCTATGCAGTCCTCAATAAGTTCAATAGGCCGACATATGTACAGTTGTACATCATCTGCGTATATGTGGATGCTCACATCTTGCGTAACATTCGGCAAGTCGTTAATATATAAGCTAAAGAGCAACGGACCTAAGATAGATCCTTGTGGTACTTCACACAGTAAGGGTAGACTATTAGATACTAAACTTTTGGTCCTCACACACTGACTGCGCCCCTTCAAAAAGTTATCAATCATCGCAATTGCAGATGCGCTGAAACTAAAAGAATTGCAAAGTTTGTGGAGGAGGATGTAATGGTCTACGCTGTCAAAAGCCTTCGAGAAATCTAGTACAGCCAGAACAACAAAATTATGCCTATCCATGGCGGTTCTGATGTCCGAAGTTACTTTTAATACTGCGGACTCGCAGCTGTGGGACGCACGAAAACCAGATTGCCAACATGTCAGAAGATTATTGGTTTCCACGCGTGCTCAAGTATTTGCCTGTAGATAAGCGTCTCTAGTACCTTCGACAAAAAAACATAATATGCTTATTGACCGAAAATCAGATGGATATTCTGGAGATGGTTTTTTGGGAATAGGTAGGATTATCGCTGACTTCCAGCTACAGGAGGACGTAAGTCAGCAGTTGACGATGTGAAGAAGGTACTTAGGTACTGATAAAGGTTAACAATAATTTAAGAAAACGCGGTGGTACACTATCAGGATCAATAGATTCTGATTTGATGGAAAAAATGGAGGCAACAAGTTCATCAGTTTCGACCCAACGGAAAGAAAATGTCCTGGTGGAACGGTTTGGTATCCGTGCACTATCCAAATTGCTAGTAAGTGAAACGAGGTTCTGTTGGTGGAAGTAAAGTGTGAGTTGAGTTCATTCGGGTCAAAATGACAATCAGCTTTATCCTTGCCAAATACTCCGGTTTGGCGGAGATTACGCCACAACTTCTTAGGCTGGAGCCTTACATTGAACTTAGAGCTATAGTATTGGCGTTTGGCAGACCGAATGGCAGTATTGGCTCTGTTACTCGAAGCTGTATATAGCATCCGAGATGCATCAGATCTAAGGCATCTATGTCGCTGGTACAAGAACTCTCGCTCTGCAATTAAAGACCGCACACTAGGCGAAAACCATGGGCATTATATAACGCGTTTTCATCAATATGTTTGTAATCACGATATGTAAAGCTGTTGCGAACGGGACTCAAATCCAATGTGAAGTTGTAGTCGAGGAACAAAATCTCATGGTCAATAGTACTAAAAGGGCGGCTGATTTTTATCTTGTAAGTTGACTTTATCTCTGTCGGTAACGAGAACCAAGTCGAGGAAAGTTGGAAAGTTATTAACTGTGTTAAGGTGAAGCGATAGAAGAAAATGTGTAAGTTGACTTGTGACAAGGCATCGCGACGAAGCAGATTCACATTAAAATCTTCGTCTACTATCACGTTTTCATAACGTTGAGTAATGTACGATATATGTAGAGCTCTCAAATTCACGGACATTATCATTATTAAATTGATTTGGAGGACAATAAACTGACGAGAAGACGCATTTTTCTTCTTTCTGTGTCACAACCTCAACACACAAAACCCTTTCTGTGTTTTTTGCACCTTTTTCTTGAACATCCAACAAGTTTTAAATCATCATCATCATGGGGTGTAACGTTCAGAAGTTACAGGGTGACCTATAAAAACATACTCAAATATCTTTAAGTTCCATTATCTCGGAAATCTTTAGGATTTCCCTTCCGAACCCATACATTTTTTTTTGCTTGTATAAGCATGGCCTGTCCATAGCCAGATCAAATACGGGTAGGTACCCTGTAATTAGATTTTTAGAGTTTTCTGTAATTTAGCTTTCCGAGATTTTTGAATTTGAAACTTTCAGATTTTTGTCCTCGGAGATTTTGATAATTCCTCGCATTTTTCAGAGATTCCAATGTTTTTCGAGATCTCACACTAGCAGCACAATGGTAGAAAATTAAAGTTGTAAACCTTCTTTTAGCCAACCTTTTTTATGTTCTTTGTAGTTGACGTAATCTTCGTGCTTGGATTATTAATATTTGCATGTCACCTGTATATGTACACACTGTATGAACAGAATTTTTTTGGACACCACTAGAAAACTCATAAATGAATATATGAAATTGAAGCGGTCCTAAAATAGAACTTTGAGGCACATCTCTAGTTAGGTGTATCTGAATTCGGGTCATAAGTAGTAGCAAACTAGTTGCCAACAAATAAAAGTTTCTAGCTTGATTGATAATCCATGTTCAACGTTTTTTTATGTTACGTGTTGTCTTACTTGACTTCATTCAAAAAATATGCTCCATTGTGTATTGAAACGCATTTCAATCAATGCTAACAATTTTACTAAAGAGTTGTTCATATTTAAATACTTCAAAAATTCGTATAAAGCAAAGAGCCTCGTTTTCTCTTTTTTTACCGAAAAGTTTCTCTAATTCTTTGAAAATTATTGTGTTTGAAGTTCCACAAGGATCCAGTTTAGGCTAGCTACTATTTTTTTTTTTTTTTAGAATATTTACCTTAATTATTTTTGAAATTGTACTATTAAGAAAAAATCTGTTAGTTTCATTTGGATTATTTTAAAAGGGCGAAATTACAATTATTTTACCAAAAAGAATTTGGAGTCTTAGTAAAGCATGTCTTCTATTACCATTAATTAAGTTAAATATAGTGAAGTACCTTAAACTGGAATCACTATTTTTTCTTCAGTTACCAAAAGTAACCTTTTGCACTCAATAAAACACCGTAAAACTTACACAGCCCTTATTATATAGTAGGTCTGGCAATTCCCTGAAAATATTTTCGCAATTTTTAATTCTGTTCTCGCGCAGATATCGTGACATAACATCGCGCGCGCATGTACTTAGGGTGTGTGTGGTATAATTGTGCAATGTATGCAATCGTGAAACCGCGGTGACTCTAGAATACCAATCCAAGACGCTTGAAATTCTTTTAGAAGAGGGTCTATAAAATGCGTGCCATTGTTGTAAGCATAAACATTTTATGTAGATACCTCTATATAAAATTGTGCGTCGTATCCTCCATACTCGTTTATAACTAAAAGTCAGAGCCAGGTCAGGTAATGTGAGGTGAAAAAGAAGAACTCGTTTTCTTTGGACGAGAACTTTTTCCTTCACCTCTTAGGCACCATATATGTATTTACTTAGGCTAGGCATATTAAGTGAGTGAGATAGTGTGAGTATAGTACACATTTTTGCTGGCCTGGAAAAGCTTTTGCGCCAGTGCAAAATTTTATTAATTTTTTTTTAAGTTTATTTTCCTCTATGATTTTTTTTTTCTTTTAACCGAGATTCCATAAGCAAAAGTATTTCTCCTCTTTATTTTTGCTTCGACCTTCTTAAGGCTTCACAGCTGCATGGGAAACATCATAGGTGGTATACTAGTGGGTAATTGTAGTTACCATCGAAAGAGGGTCGCTAAGTCGGCTTCTCTGACTTGAAGGAAATCTGGTTTGGATTGGAGAAAAGATAATTAAAAAAAAAAAAAAGACAACACAGGAAAAACAAAAAAAAATTGTGTGCTTTCTACCTTTCTAGATATTCCGGATGTCTTCATTTATGGGAACTTGTCATGAGTCATGCTAAATTATTTTAAACTTTTGTGCTTTATCTGCCTTGGGGTAGGGCAAATAACAACAACTAACTAACTACAATTGTATCGTTGACGTCAGAATGTGTGAGTAATTGGATGTATGCAGATATACCTAAAGTTTTTTTTCTTTTCTTCTTACTTTTTAGACTTAAGTAAAGTATCAAACGACTTTTGTTTGTCTGTGCCGCTTGTCAGCAGTAACTTTAGGTAGGGTAAATGCACCAATTACCGGCCAACTAACACTTTTTGTAATCGACCCTTTATATAATGGTGGAATTTGCTTTGGTGAAACATGTTATATTTTAAATAAATAAGTATACTTCTCTTTTATCTATTTCTGTGCTTTTCTTTGAATATTTTCTTTCTAAAACATTAATATAATCAAATAATATAAAACAAACATCGCTTTCGTTAGTTTCCCGGCCACGAAAATTCTATTTCTGGCGAGCGCGTCTATTACCAGCCAGAAGGAAAAACCAATTATTTTTCAAAATGCAAAGAAAAGACTAAAACTAACAGTAGGTATTAAAATATATTATTCAGGAAAAACAAGTTCATTTTCTTAAAGTAAAACACAAAACATAATCACAGTTCATTTTTAAAAATATAGGAATTCAGTTGATTAAAGATATTTTCTTAAATAGGTAATAAATATTCTTATTGCTATGTTCTTCTTTCTTAACAAAAATAAGGCAAGCAGGTACATTTATTTTTGACAGTCTTGACAATAAAAATTAGAATTGGGGGCTTCCTCAAAGTTGTTGAACTTCGTACATTTTAAGTGAAACCACTTAGGACATTTGTCGCAGCCAATGTTCTTCAACTCATAATTTTCTACGTCACTTATGAGTTTATCCTCACACTTTGCGCATTTTTGAATTTTCTTTGGCTGTTTCTTTAATTTTTTTAATTCTTGCTTTTCTTTTTTCATCAGCCTCTCTTTTTTTCTCTTTTTAATAGCTTCAAGCTTTTCTTTCTTTTCATTTTCCTTCGTAACAATAATTTTTCTCCAATCTATGGAAGATATTGCACTTGGCATTTTCTGACCTTTTATTCTCTTTTGTTTGGACAAAAATATGTTTGCTGGAAGGAATGGACAAATGCAGGGATGTAAAGGACTCACATTTTGACTCGACTCAGGATTTGAGTCCGCTCAATCATTGAGTCCGCTCAACAGTTGAGCGATGGTTCATCGCTCGAAATTTGAGCGGACTCACTGGTTGAGCGGACTTAATCGTGAGCGGACTCAGTCTTGAGCGGACTCATTGCTTGAATGGACTTGAGCGGACTCAAGTCTTGAGCGGACTCAAGTCTTGAGCGGACTCACTGCCTGAGCGGACTCATCATTTGAGTTGAGCGGACTCAAATCATATTTTAAATAAGGAAGGAAGGAGGAAGAAGAAATGTTGGCTAAGAAAATTAGCAAAAGCTAAATTAATAAAATATAATATAATGAATGACTTTTTTATAAGCTTTTCTTATTTTATTGAAATCTCAGGTTCAATTTTAATTAAATCAGATTCTCTTTATGTTATTTAAAATATGATTTGAGTCCGCTCAACTCAAATGATGAGTCCGCTCAACTCAAATGATGAGTCCGCTCAGGCAGTGAGTCCGCTCAAGACCATTCAAGCAATGAGTCCGCTCAAGACTGAGTCCGCTCACCATTGAGTCCGCTCAACCAGTGAGTCTGCTCAAATTTCGAGCGATGAACCACCGCTCAACTGTTGAGCGGACTCAATGATGGAGCGGACTCAAATCCTGAGTTGAGCGATGAGTTGATATGATAAATGAGTCCGCTCATTTACAACCCTGGACAAATGCTTATTCACACTCGGACAACATTCTCTTGAATACTACAGCCTGTTTTGAAGAGAAGGAGTACTAGATCGCGACGCAAGCCGAATAGTTGACAATGTTGGTGACCCAAAGTATATGCAATAATTTTCGATGTTGACGCCTTCGGACTTTGTATGTTTTTTGGTGAAGATGTTAAAATCGGTGATACAGATTCCGATATAGGACCTGCAGACAAATTCGCCTCACATGTTTGGACCAGTGAAGCGCTGGAAACTTCCACATATCTGAAAACTGCTGTCCAGAACATTTTGCATTTCGAAGTCATACACTCCGGTGCCGAGGTCTTTTAAAGCGTCTAAAACAGTTTGATCAGATATCGGATACTCGTCCACAGCGCTTGAAGGTACCACTTTGGCTTTTTCAATTTCTTCCAATACCATGTCTACATTTATATTCCTTTGCCGTAAATTTTGGGACAATTAATTTGAAGACGTCTGCATCAGTATCATAGCGAACTGAACTTTCTTCAGGTGGTACGTTCTCTCTTATTTCTTCGGCGCAATGAAATCTCGTACACACTTTGTGTAATCAATGACATCTGGGTTAAAGGGATATAATCCGCATTTTCTAAAACCATTACGAATAGTTTCTGGAAGTGTTTCCATTCTTAATACAGTTGTTTCTAGTAGAGAACAGAATGTTAGTTTCGTTACATTTTCAACACTTCCTGTAGACCTTTGCCAAGTCGACACAGTTCTTCTCCACTCTGACTTTAGTGGTCTAAACACGCTTACATCAGCAGGCTGCATAATGTGTGTTGTGTTTTGGTGCGGTAGTAAGGCATACTATATAAGATAATTTCATTATCATGACAATATTCGCATAACTCCAGTGTTAAATGGAATTTATGTCTGTCTACAAAAAATATAATTGGCCTTTGAACATTATTATCTTTCAGCCATTTATCTAGGCCATTAGCAACGTACTCAAAAAATATGTTTTCCTTCATCCATCCAGAATCGGACAATACAAGGTACCTACCAATTGGTCGGAACGCTGTTAATCACATCTTTGGTTGGACGCACATAGGGGAAAACTACGCAAGGTGTAATGACCTCTCCGTTTGCGTTGAAGGTAAATAACACGGTAATAGTATCTTTTTCAGTACCTGGCTTGATTTCATATACGTTGCGGTATCCTTTTAAAGCCAATACCCGTCCAGCTTTGGGACACAAGCTGAACCCAGTTTCATCCCCATTTAAAATTCTTCTGGGATCATTGAGTATGTTTTCAGCTTCGATTATTTTCAAATAATGTTTCAATTGTTCGAACCATGATCTAATTGAAGCCTCTGTAATAACAGCCCTGCCCTTGGTGATGCATTCCGGTACACGCTGCACAATTTCAGGATGTCTTTTTAAAAATAATTCGAACCATGTTCTGCCTGGTCGTGCATCCTTAAAGGGAGTTTTCCGACCATCGTCCTTTATTATCTTCTGTACTCTGTCCAGTAGACCTTGTCTCTTAATGGGAAACCCACATTTGGTCAAGTTAATGCACCATTTCACTATTTTTTCTTCTTCTAAAGGAGTAAGGAGGGAGTAGTAAGCCAGGCGTCGAAATTTCTTCAGGAAGTTTTCCACTTATCTTATCCTGTAGTGTAGTTCTTGGCACTCCGAATTTTCTGCTATGTTCCCTTATTGACTTTCCATCTATCCGAATGCTATCTAAAGCTGCTTTTAGGTTATCTCCTGTGTATGATCTTGATTTTGAAGATATCCTGTTAAAAGAAAAACTTCCAACTACGAAATTTGTACTGTGGCCGTAAATAAATTCTTCCAAGCAAAAGCTGCGTTAGATACAGGCCACAACTTTAATTCATTTGTAAAATGACGACACAACTCCGTAAAGCATTTATTTTATATTTTATTTTATGATTTAAATGACTGTAGTATAAATTACTGCAATAGCTTGGAGTTTATTTAATAAAAAAATATATTTTTTTTTGTTATATGTCGTCAAGTTGATTTCTTTGAAAGCAAGTGGTCTGTGAAAGAAAACGTTTCCAAAAGATTTTATAATAATATTAACTTAATATATAAATTAATTTTGTTTATTAATGAAATATCCTTCTGATTTTATAAAAAAAAATATTCATTATAATTGTACTATTATTATTATTTTCCTTCTTTAAATTATTGGCCGGTATATAGTACATGAAATCTAATCTCCGGCCATCTGTGGCTGGTTATTGAAAATTCAGCAGAAAACTGTTTCAAAAACCGGCCAAGATAATTTTGTTATTACTATGTAATTTTTCATTACTTTCCGACCAATTTATTAATTTTACACGTATTTGATAGAGAAATATACACCTAAATAACTTATTTTTCAAATAAAATGCTACTTACATGCAATAAAAGTCGCGCGTCACTTAAGCACAACTAAGACGATAAGCTCACTTCCGCGCATTGCAAAGGGTAGACTTGAAATAAAATGTAAACTGCACTCTCAGGAGTGCGTAATATACAGTGGTACCTCGACATACGAGTTTAATTCGTTCCGCAACCTTGCTCGTATCTTGAATTACTCGTATCTCGAAGCAAATTTCCCCATACAAAACAATTGAACTACCATTAATCCCGTTCCAACCCCCAAAATGTCACCCCAGTTATTTTTGTTACGTGGTTTTGAATAATAAAAACGTATTTATAAATGACAAATATTTATTGTACAAAAACAAACAAGAGAATGTAAAGAAATAAATTAGATATCCTCACTGGTCTTTGCCTTTTTTCGCTACATTTTTCTCGCTTTCACCTGTAGGCCGTTTAGAAAAAAACATGTCCAAGGAGGTTTGTTTCTTCCTCCCTCTCAGAATGTTCCGGAAATGAGTTAGGCAAGTGTCATTAAAAAGATCAGATGCACGACCTGTTGCAACTTTTTCTGGGTGTTTCTTTTCCACGAACTGTGAAACTCTCTCCCACATTCCTAAGATCTCCTTTATCTCACTTGTAGAAATAACCTCCTCCTCTGACTCCTCGAAACCAATTTCTTGCATAACCTCCGTATGCTGTTGTGACTGTAACTCTTGTATCTCCTCAGTCATCAGTTCCTGGGTGTGCTCCTCGACGAGCTCGTTCACGTCTCTCTCTTCCACCTCTAGACCCATGGATTTCCCCAAAGACACAATCTCCTCCTCTACTGACATACCGGGTTCCAATTCTTCGTAGATCCTTTCAGCTACAGCTTCAGGCCACAGCTTTTTCCATGCAGAGCTCAAGGTCTTCGTTGTAACACCCAGCCAGGCCTGATCGATAATTTTTAGGCAAATCGCGATATTAAAGTGGTCCTTCCAGAACTCTCGAAGGGTGAGGTTTGTGTTATCCGTCACTTCAAAGCAGCGCCGAAACAGATGCTTGGTGTATAGCTTCTTAAAATTAGAAATCACCTGCTGATCAATGGGCTGCAGGATAGGAGTGGCGTTGGGACGCTGCTAACTGATTCACTGACCGTGGTGGGTGGGCATGGTCGCTTGCTACCGGCCGACCTGCTAAACCGAACTCGTATCTCGAATTTCGCTCGTAACTCAAAGCAAAAAATCACTCGCTCGCCGGATCGTATCTCGAAAAACTCGTATGTTGGGGCACTCGTATGTCGAGATACCACTGTATTGTGAAACCTTTTGTAGTACTTAGACAACAAAGGATCATAATGTATAAGCTGATGGATTTATTTTGGTACTTTTGCTAGCGTGGCCGGGAACTAGTGATGGCCGATAATAAGTGCGTTTACCCTACCTAGAGTTTTTTTCTTCTTCTTACTTTTTGGAGTTCAGTAAAGTACCTAGGTATGAAACGACTTTTGTTTGTCCGTGCCGCTTGTCAGCAGTAATTTTAGGTATTTTTGGTTGACTTCTTATTGAATTCAATTCTGGCGAAGTTGTTTGTTGTTCTGTTGTCTTTGTTTTTTATAGAATATTTTCAATTATTAGAAAATTTTCAATATTTTTATTTTATTTCATAAAAATTATATGATCTTTCCCTCCGAAACTGTGCCCTGCAATCACTCTGTTCAGAGCTGGAAATTTTTCAATCAGTAGTTAGCATGTATTTTTACTGTGGTTATTATGAAACTATGTAGAGTGAATGGCTTTGGACGTAAAGTCCAGACTGCCAGCATGAGCTGACAGATCACTCGACGGACAGCGTTGACTGCAGGGCGGTACGCTAGCTGGCCTCGGCTCATTGGCGGAGAGTGTGGGGAGGTTCCACGAAAAACCTGCCGCTGCCGTCTTCCATAATGAAAAAAAAATTTCGTACCTATAAACACTAAAAGCCGACACACATTCGGTCCTGAAGGGACCCTTACGTCACTTACCTACTTATATATAGCTGAAGGCGCAGATGATTTTGCTTTCCTGCATGCCCAACCACCCATGCGACTCTGAGGGCAGTTATCTTTAGAGTCCCTAGTTGACCTGTAAAGAGACTAGGCGAGCCTAGACGACCTTCATATGAGAGGGCTCCAGGATGGTGAAGGAGTAATTAATACCTTAATGTTTCATCTCGTTATAAAAAAATCCATTTAATTAATATACATTAACAAACAATCCAAATTAGCTTCAGCACATCGGACCATTGTCTGACTACAATTTTAGTTTTCTTCTTAGATTAAAGTACACTGTTGCGAGCGATCACACCGTATCAATTGGGAGTTTATACAGTATCAATACAAAATTCAAATAGCATCGCGATAAATTCAATATGATAACAAAATAAAATTTAAAGGAATATCAGCAAAGAAGTTCAGGGTAATCTCACAAAAATTCTAACATAGTATCTCTATAATATTCGTTCAAGGCAAAGGTATACTGAACATGATCTACTTGACGTTAAACGAGCCCTCCAAGAGCTCCCTGGAGGCGGAATGTTTCGGTTTGCTGGAAAATCGAATCAAAAGGAAATTGTCGCAAAAAAATCTGGTTATGTAGCCCTCACTGGACAGGTCGCTTCTTAACACTGCAACGTCTAAAACAAGACTCTTTTTCTGGCGATGACAACTGTTATATTTATACCCTAGAAACTCTCCGGATTATTCTGGAGTGTTCTATTCCAAAAGCTTCTGGAC
This sequence comes from Dioctria linearis, assembly GCA_963930735.1. Taxonomy (NCBI): domain Eukaryota; kingdom Metazoa; phylum Arthropoda; class Insecta; order Diptera; family Asilidae; genus Dioctria; species Dioctria linearis. The sequence goes on along the minus strand of OZ005740.1, from coordinate 11,836,693 downwards.
TATTCTATTTGTTCTATGCCTGAACTTTCCTGTAATAATAACCGATTCTCCGAACCTGAAGTCGTTTACTCTCCATTGCCAGTAGATGTCACCAGTTGTCTCTTTCTATTGCACGTAACAATATATTAGGTTATGCTACACTCCCAGCTAATGCCGCATAAAGTCCAAAATTAATAGGTTATGAGTATTCATCTTTTTAACAATAAAAGCTATACGGAAATATATATAAGATCATCCAATACCGAATGCAATTGTCAAATTTGATGGCACTTTAAGCGATTACTACTAAAACCAATATTAGTGGCTAACTGTAACGTAAAGCACGAATTGAATAATTCTAATTCATATTTATCAAACTAAAATCGTCTTATAATAGGTAATCTTACTCCTTTCTGAATAGCAATTCCACAGTTTGTGACAGAATAAGGTCCAGTATGTCAATTATATGCACCTCCATAATTAAGGCAGGCCAACTTGAGGCCAGCCAGAGTGTTTACCCCAGATGCTATGAACTTCGGTTATGACTATGAACTGCTTGTTCTAGAGATTCTTGGTAGAAGAGATTATTTGATTCTCCTGATTTACTTTCAGCTTTTTGTTGTGGCGAAGACATGCAAACACTTTCGTTGCGAGTTATTTTAATTTTCTCTAACATACGACCCGCTGCCCGGTGAGATACAGAATTTGGCCCCAAATCGACTTGCTGAGAAGCTGCTGTTGCCGATGTTTTGATTGATGAGGGGTATTTAAAAATAACTAGATTAGTGGAAAATAAAGTAGTCTATGGGGATTGAAAAATATCCTAAATATACTTAGAAGTTTTGTTTTCTAGCGGATGTCTGCGAAAATACTTTGGAGTTATTCCTTGCACGGCTATACTTGACGATTTCACCATACGAGAAGATTGTCTTCTTCTTCTTTTCCACCGTCAGAATGTCACTGCGAGCTCGAGGAAACGCACTTCTCTCGGTCTGGGTGCGTTCAATTTTTCTGCTTGTCAGCAGCAGGCTTACACGCTTCAGAATTTCGTGTAGCATATTGCTATATGCAATACGCTACGACCATAACATGGTATTCAATGACATCAGTCAGTAAATTATGACAGCTGTCAATTTTGTTTTTGACATTTGGCAGAGAATTTGCTGTAAATAAAATCTTTTCTATTTTAATTTAAATTGCACGCGCTGGCTGATATGTCCATACGCAAATTACTCTTTAATCGCTACTTCAATGGGTTCTGTTCTTGCCCTCTTCCAAGTCTTATTAAATCAGAGATAGCAAATACAGTTTTTTCTACTATACTTAAGAGATTGACGAAAATAGTCTTACCAAGATTTGACTTCAGGACCTTTTGCTTAACCAGTGAGATGCACATTTTTGCTAACTCTGAGTTTTTTTTTTTTTTATTATTTATATCTCATTCATTTCACTCCTCATTTAATATTATTTATAGAAACTGTAAATGTTATAAAAAAAAAATCCTATTTAAAATAAGAAAAAATCAATGAAAAATAATATCATAATCATTGATACATTGGACATGATGAACTAAAGCGATTGTGATGTGTGTTGCATACGAAAACATACACGTTCATTGTCTATCTTAGGCTTGGTTGGTTGATTTTAAAATTCAGGTCCAGTGGCTTCTCATTAAAATAAACTACAACAAAAGCCTTAATCAAAAGCACAGTAAACTCTTGTTTGCTTTTCATGTTTCAATGTTAATTGATAAAATAAAATTTTTGTTATTACGACTAAGTTGTGTTGATGTGTTGTGTGATGATGACTGGGTTTGCATAAATTTATGGCGGCCACATGTCATATACTAGACAGGTATCATAACCCAGATATGGAAGGTGGCTATATTTTTTTGAATGGTTTTTATTTTTTAAGCATAAATGAATTTCATAATGTTGCGCTTGAAAACAAACAATGAAAAAATTTAGAGCTAATGAAATTTATGATAAAGCCATAACAAAATTTGTTTTTTTTAATATGGTGGAAGAGTTTGACTAGTAACAGACAGAGTTTTCTAATATAATTTTGTTCATCTTAAACACGTGCTGGCGGGCATTCTGAAATGCTCGGTTTTTTTTTTATTTATTATATTTTTAAAAAAATTAAATGGAGTGCCGCAAGGTTCCAGTCGGTTACTTGTGTTTTTTTTTCTTAATATTTGAAATTAGAATAAATTTCGGCAAACAAATGATACTGCATCATGCAACAGTCTGTATAACGATCATCAATCGAAACTGTTCATCGGTAAAAAAAAGTCATAATTTTCTTACCAACACGTTTCGTGCTGGTCACATTTGACTTGTTTACAATTAGTAAAATTTGCGTGAGATGAACATTAGAGTAATCGAAACAGCTAGCAAAAATATAGAGTAATGGAAAATTAGTAAAATTAGTAATTAGATGAAAAGATCCACCAGCTTCATTGAAGCTGAAAAAGTATAATTGCTCTTAGGAGTCAATAGATCGTGCAGATATTTGCGACATTTCCTTTTAAAAAAAGATCGTTGCTTAAACTTTAAATTTAAGTTGATGTATGTCCGTGCTAGCAATATAAAATTTCTCATCTATACATGTATGATATCACTATCGAGAGCTGTACGAGAAAAAAAAATTCTTCATCATCAACATGTCTGATAGAACATCTGAGTGTATACGATTGCTTATAGTATTGAAATATGTAAAAAAAAACTTGTAAAATAAGACAAATATGCTTATTATTCAAATTAAATGGAATGCCACAAGGCTCCAGTCAGTTAATTGTTTTTTTTTTCTGTTCGATACAATTTTTAGATTTAATTTTTTGATTCTTCTTCTAATTTAATCCTTCAGCATAGATCTGAACTGCGCAATGTATAATACCTTGGATCGATGATTTGTTTATGTCTCCCTTATATTACTGAGGGGGGAGAATATGTTGAACCCCTGATTCAACATCTCATAATCAAAAAGCATGAAAAAACGAAAATAAACATTCATCCGCCGCAGTTTTTCATAAAACACACACGTCAACAATAAAACTTCCGCGGTTTATTACTTTATTACCATAGTACCAGGGTATAACAGTGCAGTGCAGTGCAGTGAGAATATCCTAAGGGCGATAGAATGCAGTAAACAAATCATAAAACCCAGGAGAAGGATAAATTATCAAAAAACCATGCGACGAATGTCGCCCTTTTTCCTTCTTCGTATGATTTCTATTTTTGGCCTCCATATGGATATCATCCAAGAGTTAAAAAGACAAGTTAAGTCCCAGAAAGACGATTGAAATGACATATACATACTGTGTAGATATACACCGTATGTATAGTGTATCCATCCGTTCATAATCTGCGCAAAATCTCTTGATTTGTAACGGAAGGTGCTGGCGGGCATTCTGAAATACTCGGCGGTTTTTTTTGCATCTTATTATTTAAGTCGTCTCCTGTCCTCGTATGAATTATGGGCCTATTCTTGTAATGAAACTGTTTTGACTACCAAGAAAGTTATTTGCCATCAAAATGGACGCAAATAGTCGAGAACGCAGTGATTTTATGTCCCCATCATAAATGATGGTGGTTTTTATATACTCTATGCGTCCACCCTACTATATACACACGCAAACATATGTAAAAGTCCGTCATGTATTGTGTGGATGAGAAGAAATATGTGGTTGTAGCAAGTTTCAGCAAGTTTGTCGTAAATTTGGAAGCATGAGAAAATTAGGATTTGTGATCGTATTAATATCACTTGGTCGAGAAATTATTTTCATTTATGTAATCTGAAGGATTGTTGGCAGTCTAATGAATCTTTTTTCCCCCGCATGGAGGCTGAAAAGATTGGTGATGATGAAGTAATTTTATTTATGGGAGAGTTACATGTGGATCATAGCAATTAAGATTGTAGCAGAAGTGTAGAATTGATTGTTATTGTTAATTGCTTGGGATGTTTACATTCATTTCATTTAGTTTCAATTCAATTCAATTTTATTCAAAAATGCTATGGTAGAGTACACAAGACTTACAGTCTTTTCAAGAACAATTTAGTTACAGGAAATTGTTTACGAGGTCGGAATAGATAAAATATTAGAAAATAAGTGATCTGAGCTTTAAGTATATATATCGAGAGTACATCAGACTAGCCTGATCTTAACGCCAGAAACGTGGTGTCAAATCTACAAAGACCGAAGGCGAATCTCACACAATCGCTGAAAGCAACATTGACTCTGCGCAGGCAGGTAGAGTTTAATTTTGGGAAGATTTTGCTGCCAAAGGAAAAATGTGGCAAAATCAGAGCTTTCATGAACTTCAGTATGATGTTCGAATTAGAATTTGTGCGGATAGCCAGAACCTGTGTAGTCCACAATAGACCTTCCCCAGAACCGATCTGATATGATCATAACATCTCATATCTGCATTCAGCCTAATTCCAAGATTTGTGACTTCCATCAACATATGTTAAAGCTCGTTCCCCGAGAAATACGGACGGACGGGATAGGTCTGATCAAAGTACCACCAAAATAAGACATTGAGTAGGACATTCGCTGGAGATCAGTTATAGATTCTGGCAAGATCCCTATTGACTCGCTCCAAGCAATCCTCGAATAGACCAATCGGTCGGGTACTGCTATATAACTGGTCATCGTCATTGTATAAGTGGATGTTGACGAATTGGATGACTCGAGGTAAGTCATTGATGTATGATCTGAACAACAACGGTCCTAATACAGACCCCTGAGGAACACCAAAAGGGAGAGGTACGAATTCTATCACAGTCGTTATAACGAACTTGCTGGCATCTTCCCGTGAGGAAGCTTTCGATCAAGTAAAAAGCCGACTGGGTGAAACAACAATTATTGTATAACTTCAAGAGTATCCTTGAGTGGTTGACTCTGTCAAAAGTCTTGGAGAAGTCAAGTTGCACGAGAATACCTTTCGCAGGTCCATAGTAACCTTTAATATGGCTGTTTCGCAATTGCGATTTACGCGGAAAACTAACTGCCAGCGTGTTAGCATGTTGTTACTTTCGACTTATGCTAGGATTTGCCTATACATTACTTTTCTAGTACTTTGGTTAAGAAGCACAAAATGTTAATAGGGCGAAAATCAGACGTTGTAGCGACTGACGACTTTTTAGGAATAGACAAAATCGTAACCAATTTCCAGTTAGTAGAGAAATTAGATGACGTAATTCAATTGAACAACATTGATTTACTTAAATTATATAGAGCTTGATAGCTTGGTACCTATATCTATCTCATGCTTCTATCTGTGCAATTCATAGAAGTCATGTTTATTTTGTAATTTCAATCTGGTCGAAAGCGGGTTTAGGGATTTTATAAGTGCGGGAAAAAGTTTCCAACTACATAACTCGAAACGAATACAAAATCATTGAATATACTTGTCCTGCGCCAAGTTAAACTCAAATTCGATCGTGTAATGTCGTCTTCTGCAAAGCTATCGACAAGATTGAAAATTTGACTATAGATTTCCTCGAATATTAAATAAATTTCTGGCTTTTCAATCCAAGTCATATGTAAATATTCCAAATTTTTATTAAAGCCATCAACTAAACTCAGTTTTTCTATCAGAGTGAATAATACTATTTCGTTTTACCTCTTTTCAGTATGGTTTCCACAGGGATCAATTTTGGGACCGAAATTATTCAGTTGATTTGTCTTTGCTGACAGTTTCAAGGTCGTCGATAATGCAGATGTCTCTTATGTTTTGCCAGTTTTATTTTAGTTGCCTGTAGTATCGAGTCCAATCTATGTCCAGCCCCCCCCCCCGCCACTCCCCTCCATTGGTTGGTTTTCTATTTTTTGATTTATTTTTACCAGAGTTTCCCATTTGGTTACGATTAGAGTTCGTTTCGAGTAAACATATTTTTATCTGAATTGCTTAATTTAGCCTTGGGGAGGCAGTCAACACCAGTTGAATGCAGACCTGTAAAGTACTTAAGTACATTGGTACTTAAGTACTAGTAACAGTACCAGTACCTGGACTTGTACTTGAAAAATTTTAAAGTACCAGTACCGAGACTTGTACTTGAAATTTTGTTTAAGTACCAGTACGGGGACTTGTACTTGAACAATTTTAAAGTACCAGTACCGGGACTTGTACTTGAAATTTTTTTAAGTACCATTACCGGGACTTGTACTTACAAAATTTTAAGTCCAGGTACTGGTACTGTACTGGTACTTGTACTTGGAATTTTACAGGTCTGGTTGAATGTCTTATTGAAGTTGAATGCCTTATGGAGGCAGTCAAAACCAGTTAAATGCCTTATGGCGGCATTCAACACCACTTGAATTAGGGCAGTCAATCTATTTCAACTTAATTGATTGAGATTTACAATTGACCTCGTCATAAAAGTCAATCGTCTGACAGCATGGTTGCCAAGGTGTATAATGTGAGGGAGGCGAGAAGAATATAAACCGGGGTTCACTCAAATATATATTTAATTTTAAGACGATATCACCGAGATTTATACAAGAGTTGTAGAGAATGTTTTGCCCCAGACCTAGTCAAAAAGTATAAATTGGGCATAATCGTCACTCAATGCAAAAACAAAAACCATTTTTAAAATACTCGAAAGATTGGAAACAAATTCCCGATGGAACCACAACAGAACCAACAAAAATTGTAAAACAAAAAGCTAATTCGGCGTGGCTGGTGTGAATGAAAAATAAAACTACGCCACGATAAATGAGGTTAACCAACCCGCTTACGGCATAATATACCACGAAAATCATAAAATATGAAAAAATATTAAAAGAAGACACAGTTAAAGAACAAAAAAAAAACACTTAATAAACGAAACTAAATAAAATAAGTAAAAAACGAGTTTTCAAACAAAACTGAGTCCAAGTCGCATGAAAAAGTAGAAAATAAACTTTTCTTCACAAACAGAGGTGGACTCAGATTTTATTCGCTGATCCTGACAATCACCGATATATTTCTTCAGTATGATAAATCAGAGGTAATAAGTGATTTGATTCATGAAGAGATAGAATATTCAAGAGAAATGTCCCAATCAAAAAATCTGAGTCCACCTCTGTGTGTGAAGAAAAGTTTATTTTCCACTTTTTCATGCGGCTTGGCCTCAGTTTTGTTTGAAAACTTCTTTTTTTACTTATTTTATTTTCTGCCTTTTTCACGTTAACTAAATTTTTATTACGTGCTGCATGGAGATATTTTAAAACAATTTTTAAGTCATGTTTGGTGCCGTTCTGAAAACAAAAATTTTTCGAGTATCAAATCGTTGAAGTACTGCAACGGTTTTCTGAAATTCAAATTATGTTTTAAACAACGCTTTTTAGCTGTATTCCAACTTGATCCCATATAACATGAATTTTCCCGATTTTCCATGTTTTCCACAGACTTTTTCTATTACTATGAAATTTTTTTTTAAAAATTTACATGAATTTTCCTCGATTTTTCATGCAAGTTTTCATGACTGTTGAAGAGAAAGTATTGTTGCCAGTAGGACGGAAAAAAAAAGATTCCACATAGTTTATAAAACTTTTTTGTCAGAAAATTTTCCGGAAAAGTCGGAAAATTCCGGAAATTCTAGAAAAATTGGAAATTCTGCACTTTTCCTGAAACAGATTTATCACTAATCATATCGATGAAAATTTGTCCGATGATTTTTCCGCTTTTCCGGGTTTTCCACGGAGTTTTCCACAAAAGCAACTTTATGCAACTCATTTCGCTCTACAACTTTGTCTTAGGTTGCAAAATGCTCAAACGGTTCCTTGGTCTGAAAAACACCGGAAAAGCGTTTTACATGAATTTTCCTCGATATTTCTGGAAGTTTTCACCATTGTCGGAGAGAAAGTAATGATGTCAGTTGATAGGGAACTTGATCCTGCATAATTTAGAAAACTTTTTTACCGGAACATTTTTTCGCAAAAGTCGGAAAATTCCGGATTTTTTTTCGGAAAAATCGAAAAACTCTGCATTTTTCCTGAAACGGATTTATCACTAATCAAATTTGTACCAAACTTTCAAATGATTTTTCCCGATTTTCCGGGTTTTCCATGGAAATTTTCGGTTCAAATTTTAATAGATTCAATTGTCACGCGACATGAACCTGTGTGCCAAATTTCAGCTCGCTGTGATGACGTAAAGTGGGTCTACGAGAGTGTCGAAAATAGTAAAAAAGAAATATATAAATAGACAGACAAATTCGTGTACGAGTTAAAGGGAATGGCCACAAAAACAAGCACAATTTTTAGTCTTAAAAATTTCACTGGGCAACCTGCCTTACTAGCAATTTGAGCCTAAAATCCATTTTTCAGCAGTTACTATGTATGCAATTTGGACTTTAGGTACATACCTACAATGTGAGGGGTGTGGGAACTTTCAAATTGAATCCAACAACGAAATTATCATAGAAAACCGAATCCTCATTAATTTTTTAATGACATCTCCATGAACTCTCGCTTTAAATATCAAACAAGAGGCGAACCATTAAAAATTTCAAGAAAGTAATCAAAATGTTAGCCTCAATGGCGGCCCGTATACATATGATTCATCTGACCTAGACCTGGTGGGGGGTACCCACATGATGTAATTACCCAAGTATAGGTGGCTGACTAGTTTTAAATCTTAGAAAAAAATCACTACCTCAAGGGCAATGATAAAAATCTACTCAATACAAGAAAAAATAAAAAAAAAAAAAAACAAAAAATTTCATTCATAAGTGGGCCATCACCTCTCAAGAGAACCTCTTTAATCATTAAATGCTATGCCGCATGCGCATCAGTTGAAGTTAATTTATACATAATTAGGCGGAGAAACAGCTAGGTATGATTCGAATTCGATTACATTTCAACAGAGAAATTTTCATATCCAATTTCGACGAGATGTTTTTTCAAATGTGTGATGTCATGACACACAACAAAACTCATTTTCTTTTTTTTTGTTATCATTTGTCACCGCCTTCTTTTAAGATCTTTTAAAGGAGCAGAAAATGTTAGGGCTAATTTTGGATTCTTCTTAGAACCGTAAAGCAAACATCACAACAACAACAACAGATGAGCTTAGCTTGCTATAAATGGAGATTCGCTTTGCATTTTCAATGGAAAGACTTTTTTTTTTTGTTGTTCTGATTAAATTGGATCATCATGGCGCGCATAAAGAAATTGGAGGATGTCACTATAAAAACGTGTTTCTCTTAACGTTTTGATTGTAAATTTAAAAATGACACTAAACTGCTGTAGTCAATAAAAATAAAAACAAAAAATATTGATGAGATGCTAATAACTGGATCATTTCAACAAATTATCTTCCCACCCTATTTATATGTAGGTATATGTTTGTGATCAGATTTATATCCTGGGGGCGTCTCATACACCAATGTCTGCTGTAATGACATCATCACGATTAAATTTACTTTGAACGAAAATAAAAAAAAAAAAAAAAAATCCCACAATCTCTGAAACCTACCCTAAATGCCTTGGGTAAACATGAAAATTACCTGTCCGCAATGGAAACGTGTGTAGGAGTCAATCTGCCTACCATATTCGTTCCTGACTTGCCATAAAAGTCTAATCGAAGGTATTTCATTCAGCCTGCAAATTGTCATCAGACGTCTGGCATAAAATATGATCATTGCACCAGACTATGATCGCCTTGCGCCGTGCCGAGCTAGCCATTGCATTACTGCAATTTAATATCATTCAGGTCGTTCGATATACGCGTAGGGCGGCGTATATATGCATGCATGCAATGTACTTACATAGTACATGTTGTGATGACCAAAGCAGCCTTTCCATTCTGCAAAAAAAAAAAAAAATAAAAAAAATATCAACCTTAACGAGAGACACGTTCAAGATTGTTGATCGCTGCAAATTGCGTTGAGATCAATACGATCAACTAACTACTTTAGGCCTCGATCGTCTATATACAGGTCTCAAGTGAGTAGGTGGACCAGTGTTTAATTTTGTAATCCATCTAAACTGACACCATGTAGGTACCCTACCAACCTACCTAATGTGTGATGAGATGAGACAGACAATGAGGATCAATCATTCTCCACTATCATACTAACTATAGTGACGACGGTGATCGTGCAAATCTTGTATGATGCAGCCCCATAGTTTAAAAGAATTCGGGACAAGGTCATACTGGGCATGCGAGCAATAAACTTTTGTTAGATTTTTTTTTTTTTTTTTTTTTTGCATTTTCGGGATAAGAAATAAAAACAACAACAACAACAACAACATCAAACACCGACAACCCAGCCAAATTTAACATTTCACCACAATTCTTCGAATTGTTCTAATTTGTCTGTAGCCCCCTTTAAGAGTGGACGAAACCGCTTTTTTTTCCTCTTTCTCTTTCTTTCTCTCTATCTCTTTCTACCTTTAGAAAACACGCCGAGTGTTAAGTAATATGCCTGAAAATGGTAAAGCAGGGTATGATCATACACAAAATGCCACTGCCCTGACGCCAAAAATTACGAAGAACTTGTTTGGGAATTCAACACCGGGGAGCTATTCCATGTGTTTTTTTTAATGTTTTTTTTTTTTATTTTTTATACAGAATTCTGTTTCTCCTGGAAATTGTCAAGGCTTTAACTGTCTTGAAAGCGCCATTACCCCAGCCATTAAGTTTCAATCAGAAACATACCGAAGAGGCGTCTAGGATGATAGGCACGAAGGTTTTTGTTTTGCTCTTAATAGCTGTGTGTTGTTGATGAGATTTTTTGGTTTTTTTTGTTTTTTTACTCACGATCGATGGTAATAATTTTTAAGAGAAAGTGAGAGTTAAAATGGTTTCAGGTTTGGGGAAAAAATATCTGTCTGCACTGAAAAAATTTAAATCACGCAATCGAATTAAGAAAAAAAAAAACAATGAGATCATGAACCAGTTTATTTTATCGAACTAATTCGAGTTCATTTCGTCATCATCATCATTGACTAATTTTATTTACTCGTTCACACCCATCCTGTATTTTTTAATTAACAGCATAAAACGTCCAAAAAGTCATTAAGTCTGTTCGATTTTATAAAAATATCGTATATGACTTGATATGGTTCGTATCCATCATAGTTTAATTGGTATATGATTAATCGTCTTAAGATGGGCTCAATTACCAATTATTTGGATGCATCTATTCATATCTATTTGAAGTCAGACAGTTAACTACATTTATTACTTCAAAATACCACAAACTTTATATTTGAGATCGTATATTCGCAAACCAATCGGTTTTTGACTTATTATTTTATCTAGTTTAATTTTTTATGTTTAATTATGTAAACTAATTGCTATTTAATAAAAAAATTAAGTTTAAATAAAAATATATCTATTCCTGGGCGGAATCCTTGGCATACTTTCTACTTTTTTTTTTTACACTGGAGTAGGTAACCTTAGGTATTTATCTAGACTTGCAGAACATGAGGAACTTGGTCTTGACGTAGGAGTGGAGCAGTTTGATGACGCTTCAGAAATTCTTCTACCAGCAATGCTTCTTGTTCCAGAAGTACTTGGTTGGGGCTGAACAATTTCTATATCACCATCGGATTCCAAATTAGTTGGCGCTTGATCTAACAGCAATTTTTTTTGTAGTAAAAGCTTCGGTTTCATTTTCAGGTAGAATCTCTTGGTTGAAGTCAATTGATTTGATAAGCGATCCGTATATATACCAGGCTCCAAATCATTTAAGTTTATGTGGGTCATAAATCAATATCTGACTGGTTTAGTTTATCCTTTTCTTTCAATATTTCCTCAATGACCGTCGTCGTCGGGTTTATTCCTTTTTGAATTAAATTAGAGGGTACAGAATTATTTGGTTATTGGATCAAAACTCACTTAACTCTAAAGTCAAATGGGATTTGTGTCCATCTACAAATATAAGTACTGGCCTAGGGATGTTTTTGTCCATTAACCATGAGTGCGGACCCCATTTGCGATGTACTCGAGGAATATTTCGGAATTCATCCAACCTGTCTGCGACCTTCCTAAAAACCAATCTGGTGGCATACTGTTGACGACAGTCTTTGGTGGGCGTATGTATGGAAAAACTATCATTGGTACGACAGTATCTCCATTCGCAGTAAAGACTAGAAGGACTGTTATAATTTCCTTTTCATTCGCATTGTTTACTTTTTAAACATTCTTATATCCCTTTGGAGCGAGAACTTTGCCAGTTTTCGGACAAAGGCTAAATCCTGTCTCATCCCCATTTAATATTTTTCTAGGGTCATTCAAAATACTCTCTGCATTTATCTCTTTCAAATAGTCTGTTAAATCCCGAAACTATTTTAAAATGTCTTCTTTTGTGACTTGTGCGCGTCCTTTTGAAATTCCCTCAGGTTCTCAAAAGACTATCTGAGGATTACGACGAAGGAACAGAGTTAACCATTTTTTTGGCTAGACGCCCATGTTAAAAAGGAGTGTCTCTTCCATCATCTAAAATTATTTTTTTCACAGTGTCGAGTAACTGATCTCGCTTTATGGAAAATCCACATTTAGTCAGTGATGTGCACCATTCAACGATCTTGTTCTCCTCAACGGTGATAAGTACAGAAGCTGGACCGCTCTTTCCAAGCTCTCCAGGAAATTTTCCTGCAATTTTGTCATGTAATGTCGACTTGGGAATGGAATATTTTTCACTCGCTTTCCTAATAGAAACTCCATTTTCTCTTATCTCTCGCAAGGCACGTTGTAACCTATCGTTACTATATCGCATTGAACATATTTCAAACCTAATAGGAAATCGTAATTAAAAGCTCGCTTAATATCAATAAGCCCTAAGTTGTTGATTTTTTAGTAAAGAGTAAAAGGTATAATATTAAAATATAATAAAAAAAAATATTCAAATAAATGTTTTGAAAGATTTTTATTGCTAAAATGCCTACAAAAACAGTCTGTCCGATAACTGGAATTGACTGAAAAAATGAGAACCTGAATCCGGACACACATGTCCGAAAAATGGAACAAGCAGACGGTATTGGCACCAATATTCGGACACCCTATTATTATTATTTATATTCAATTTTAGCGCTATTTTACATGAAATTGTAATAAGTAAGTGCTTTGAATATAGCTAAAATAAAAAATCAACTACTTTTACTTTGACTAACATTATACACTAACCTGTTAAAACGAGCACTATTCACTATTTTTTTTCCTACGAGCCTTCTGATTTTGCTTCTTCGATGGTTCGACGTCGACTAAAGCAGTTGTAGTTAAAAATCAAAAAGTGAGAAGGAGGCAATAAATACATAAGTTGGGATGACAGATACTAAAACTACAACTGCAAAGTGGAAGTGATAAATGGTTCTCTTATTTTATTTATTTATGTGGTAAGCTGTCCGGATAATGGGTACTTTACCCTACTTCGTCAGAATATCCAACGAACTACTAGGATTTAATTATAATTTTATAGTGACGATCTGTCATATTCTGAAATTTATAAGTCTATATGTCTTGTATGAACCATATTAGTGGTGAATGGTTTTCAAAGTAAACTGCGTTGAACTGGTACAGTTTAAATCGATTTGAGTTTGTAATCAACTTATTATTTGTTTTGGAGACCAAGGAAGTTTGTCTTTGTTTTCCTATGGTGACCGTAATATTCCTCCTATCTTTTACTGTACGACACTTTTACGCTTTGAGAGTTGTACAAAAATTGGATATTCATTATCTCAGTAGATGAGACAACTTTTGTTAATGGCCGTAGTCAAGATTTGATTGTAATGACTTACCAGTTGCGTCTTGTGATACCATACAGTTTATTTAGTGCAACTCCACGCCGAAAGCCAAATATCTCCAAGCATACATTAATAAGTGACCAGCCTTCAGATCCTCGGACGTAGTATGCAATTATACAAGGGACATACTGTTCTGTTCAAAGAAGAATGTCCGCAGACTCAGACACCATCTTTCTGCCCGCATATGGGCTACCATCAACCACCACGATGATCTTATAAAGGAGCCTACTCCGTGTTGAGGTGAATAATTCTACTATAATAACTATCTATTATAGTAGAACCATCCAGGGTTCCTCAACCCCGTGGTACCAAGTAAGAAATGTCGGCTACCCAATTGGTATGGCTTGGCTCTTTATATGTAGATATCCTTTTATAAATGGGACTGGTTACTCCATTCGGGCTTATGAACTTATTTGCAATGTCTAAAAAAGATTGTATATATCCCATGCAGGCAAACACAAACTTTAATAGGGGCTGTCAGCGAGGACCACGAGAAGGTTAAGATACGCCTGGATTCAAATCTGGAGAGGGTAGAAATTACGGAAATCACGCAGTAATCTTATAACTGTCATGCATACTCGTCATATAAGCACTACTCAGGCGCGTATCCAGACCTTCAGCGGGGGGGGGGGGGGGGTCACAACTAAAATGTTTAAGGGGAAAAAAAAGTCGGATGTAGTCACTTTCAATTTTTTTTTATCATATTAAGTTAGATATCACAAAGTTCAATTTTCGGTTTGATTTTGAAAACCTGTCCATAATATTATCCACATCAATTTCGATCTCAGAGTGGACAGACATTACGGACTCATATCCAGATACTCTTTCTCGTGCAAAGATTGTAGACATTGATGTGATGCAACCGATTCTGTCAAAGCTGAAGTAAATGACAGAGAGTGAGAGCTTGCACCTTTATTAACATTCAGAGGAATAGGAGTAGAAGTGCATGATATGTCACTGACTACATCTTTTGACGGGAACTTAACTGATCTTGCTTTCTTCTGAAAAAAGTTGTCAATGGTCTTATCAGTCTTCTGCTTTCCATTTTCGCTACTATTTCTACCTCCATCGCTAACTAGTGTAGCAAGTTTATCCTTCTCCTACAAATTAAATGTAAACAATAAGTTCAATTAAAAAATACTACTTTAATTAATACGAAAGTACAAGCAAAGCAACTGCAACTACCGCAGGCAGAGGAAAGCGAATGGTTTTTATTTTTATAGTTTATAGTCTTTCCGTAAAAATTGTGAAGAAAAATTGTAGAATCAATTTTAGTTGCATCAATCCAATCAACCGTTTTCAGCAACCAATAGTGTATAAAAATTCGAAAGAAAAATGTTCAAGTAATTTTCTAAGAACAAAATGTATGTTTGCCAACGCTCATAAATATCTTTAGCGACCCAGATCAGCCAAGGCACCTGAATCAACATACATAGCTCTTTGGAATCATTGTCCGCCACCAAGAGTGCATGAAAAATCTAAAGAAAAATTTTCAGATCTTTCTGAGAAAACTGAATGCTTGTCCCCCTGTCCGAAAGAGTGAGCCACCAGAATCAATGCACCAATTTTTAGACCATTGTCGGTCTTACGGCAAGCTTTGGGTACACTAGAATCATTTTTAGTATAGGTGAAAAGAAATTTTTCGAAACTGGGTTTCTTGAAGAAAAAATTTCTTTTGCCTTAATCTAAGAAATATTGTAGTGTTATACCATTTTAAAGTTACTTGCCAAACTGGCGTAGTACTGTTTTTTTTCATTGCAGTCAGTTAAAGTTGGGTGAAATATTAATTTTCTATTCTTGGTTCGGCAAAATGTGACATTTTCTTCCAAGCTGGAGTAGTAGGCTTAGAATTTAAAGCAGCAGGTTACATAAGAAAAATAAAATTGAAAAAGTAAAGATTTGTAGCAACATGAGCTAAAAACCCATCACAGGATGTACATTTTCTCGAAAACAAAAGAAATGTCTATAATTTGAAAAATACATGACTTAGAATTTTTTTTATATTTTTCTGGTAACTGTTATGATTTGATCTATCACCCGATTCCGGCTTGAAGTCGACTTACGGGACACCCTGTATATGAACAATGGGCGCAACAAAAATATAAAAGCATCTTCATAACTGGCCTGCTAAGCATTACGTTCCATTTTCTAAACAATCAAATACTAAAATAAATATGCATTCCAGAATTATTTACTATCCTGTGATAGGTATGATAGATGACGTTTAAAAGACGAAGAGCTACGAGCGAATGTTTATTATACCCAATCCACTATTACTACTCACATCACCGCAGAGGTTAGGTGGCGCGCTTTGGGGGGTCATGACCCCTGTGACCCCCTCCTGTATACGCTTGGCACTACTATCATACATACTCGACTTCCATATATTCATAAACTAAACATCCTAAGCGTCCTCCGTCCTTATATTCTTTGTATAATGAACTTTTTGCCATTCGTACCCTACTACGGTACCCATAGAGTCAAAAATCTCATATTCTATGTGTCGCAGAGGCATGTGTATATAGTTATATCGCTGTGTGAGCACTTGTTCGCGCATATGATATCTTTCACTCATACTACGTTACTGCAGTATCCACGAATTTTTTTTTAAAGAAAGATATACCAATGCGATCTTCAGTAACTTCAGTTCATCACTCCAATCAACAAATTTCTTCCATCAAGTATGCATGATTTGCTCTTAACACCTTTCATCTTGGGAGCCCTGCGCTTTGGAACTTTATTTTCCCATTTCTATAGTGAACGGAAAATACTATATGTGCCGGTCGAAGTGAAACGGCAATCTGGATAAACTTCTTCATGTTTCTGATGGTTGCCCTTCAACAAGACTGGCCTGACTAATGATGGAAGACTGGTTTATATCACAGATCTTTGGGAACTTCTTCGACTTTAGAAATAGCTATCGAAAAAAAAGGGGGGGGGGGGGTATATTGTATTGAGTAAACTCAGACGGAACAGTATAGAGCAATAGAAACTGTATCTGTCCAAATTAGTTTGGAAGTTCGTCAGATTTGGGTCACTTCTTGCACACGAAACCCTCATATACCTATATAGTGTAAACTGTAAAAAATCTCTGAGAAGATATTTTCATCATCGTTATTATCAAGGTGCCAGTTACCTTGTTTTCGTCAACATGAGTCTGTCGTAAGTGTATCAACTTCAAGTGCTTAAAATGATGCTCAAAGAAACTATAAAATTGTGGAATTCTCGTTCTTCTGGAGGGGAGAATAAAAAAGAACAATTTCCTTTAAGGTTTCATTAGTTCGGCAATCCTGATGTCGTTATTCTTGATTCGAGAAAGCTGTACGCGCTAAAATCGATCTAGAATGATTTCGATGTCATGTGCAGAAGTTGTCAAGGTCATTCCCAATTTATATCATAAATGGAATCCTTGCAATGAATGTTCTAATAATTATTACGTTCCCAAATCCAAACTTTTTTAGGAATGATTATCTTACCTGGACAGAGCGTTTGAATCATCGAACATTTCCTGGGTACCTTTTTAATTTTCACCATGTGCAGCATAGAAATTTTTGATTCTGTTATTCTACTATAAAAAAAGATGAATTAAAAACATCCTCGACTAGAACTTGCTGCATCTCAATTAGAGGACAGAAATGTTGCGAGTCCATGTAAGATCACGAAGGAGAGCAATATGTTTGGATGCTTTGACTTACAAGGCAAAAAGAAAAAAATACAAACTACAAATTGTTGAAGTGTGCATAGGGCTGCCATCTGTAAAATCATTAAACTAGGACATTTTAGCTTGAAACCCGGACATTGTTACTAAATAATTTTTTGGTTTACTTACTAATTAAATAGATTGAAATTGTTATCCATAGTGTCTTTCTTTATTTATGTATTATAAAATTAGTCAGTTTACAAAAAACAGTAAAATAAAACGATGTGAATGAACTAAATTAAATCTCTCTTACATTTAGGAACATAAATAAATCTTTTAAAAATTAGAAATAGAATTTTACATTTACATTTAGTTAGCTTTCCCAAATGGCTTAATTCCTCGGGAAAGATGAAGCTACATGGCGAGAGACTTTAACTTCAAGAGACCACTTTCTCGATCTCTGGACACCCAGAGACCCATGCATACACTTTGGAGATGCAAAAAAAAAAAAACTCTAAAGATACAAAATTACTAGGCTCCGGTCTCCCGTCGTGTATTTCAAATCAATCGGGTTTCCATGCTCGGTCTCTAGTCTTCGAAGTTTTCTCATTTTTCGTCTCTAGATTTCCGGAGACTATTGTTTGTTCTACTGTTAAGTTAACTGTGGAGTGAGTTTGGCAAGGTTTTTTGATAATTTTTATTTAATTTATCATCGGGTAATTCCATCGAAAATCGAACAAAACTTACACTTTCTCAACATTCTTCTTTTACTGAAAGTTAAGTTTTTTTGTGGTGCGATGAATACTGCCTGAGTTATACAAAATTTAAACTAACTTTGAAACCCTTAAAATTTTCCAATTTTTCGTATGTGTAGTTACTACACATACCTGAAAGTTATATTAAAGAAATGGTAACTTTGAATCCAAATACCTATCACAGAGGCACGGTCTTTAAATTATTTGAGAGAAAGTTATATAAATAATGCCTTTTATAAGAAAAACAAGTAAAAAAGCTAGAATTGGTCTAAGATCAATTCTTATATTGCTGTAGATGAATACCCGTACGTAATTTCGTATGGTCACCTATCTGCACAAGTTTGCTTTTTGAAGTGGTTTTTCGCATATTTCTAGAACAGTTCGTTGGAAAGTATAAATGATGATGACCAATTTCATAGGATTTCATATTCTGAAGAGCATTTCAGTGCATTTAAAACGTCTAGGACTGATCGTTTTCACAAAATACGTACAAATCTTAAATTTTTATATGACAACACCAAGAATTCGTTGCCCAATTTAGTCCATTTTTGAAATTATATTTACGATTTTCATGACAACACTGTACAAAATTTCAGTTCTCTACGCTTACGCGCTCTCAAGCAGTATGTAAGTATATAGAGTAAAAAACGAAATTTGTGTATGGCAGCCCTAGGAAAGTGTTACCAGATTTGCAGATTTTTTTTTAAAGCCCGTGTGCAAAGTTTCAGCTCTTTAAATACAGGATGTTTCCCACTAGGAGGTCAGTAGAGCGGGAGGTGATAGTACTCACTTAGACGAACCAAAAATTGTATGGCAGGGGGGGCCATATCAACCGCTTAGGAGTTACAGGGTGATTAAGAAAAAAAGCCAATATTTCACAAAACACCCTGTATCTTATAAACTACAGGGTGTACGGTCACACTTAAGAGCTCATTGTATGCAGAACTTCATGACCTTTCCAAGGACTGCTCAACCACCTCCACACCCCGCTCCCATCAAAAATTATTGTTGTCTAAACTAAAAATTTCGGATTATCTTACCTTTTTCTTTAATTTAAACTCTATTATTTTTGCAAAAAGGTCGTTACCATAATTTTTTTTATAAAAACTGTAAGCTGTAGACTCGCCTCTTTAATATGACCTATTACACCCAATGTGCTATTTGAAGCCTTTTAAGAGTTATTAGCTCTTAACCTATTCTCAAAACTATTTTCAAACCTATTCTCAGCGATAATTTGTTCCCTTAGCACGTCATTTTAAAAAATATCGTCTAATTTCGGTGTGACCTGAATAGGTTATGAGTTAATAACTGTTTAACGGCTACAGTTAACACATAGGATGTAATAGGTCAACTTAAAGAGGAGAGTCTATAGTTTACAGTTTTTATAAAAAAAAGTTATGTTAATGACCTTTTTGCAAAAATAATAGAGGTCAAAGTAAAAAAAAAGGAAAGAAAATCCGAAATTTTTAGTTTAGACAACCATAATTCATGATTGGAGAGGGGTGTGGAGGTGGTTGAGCAGTCGTTGGAAAGGCCATGAAGTTCTGCATACAATGAGCTCTTAAGTGTACACCCTGTAGTTTATAAGATACAGGGTGTTTTGTGAAATACTGGCTTTTTTCTTAATCACCCTGTAACTCCTAAACGGTTGATATGCCCCCCCCCCTGCCATACAATTTTTGGTTCGTCTAAGTGAGTACTATCACCTCCCGCTCTACTGTCCTCCTAGTGGGAAAGACCCCGTATACGCGTTCTCAAGCTATCGTGCGGACGGACTCACGGACGGCCGGACAGACGAACAGACGGAAGTCTCAAGTTGGGATAGTAATTGCTTTAAAGAAGAGAAAATTGTTCGTCAATAGGGGGATGGTTATTTTTGAAAAAAAATAAAAAAAAATCACACTTTGTTGTGTTGTCCTTTATCCCGTAAAATTTTTGCATAAATATTTTTAAAGCTTTTTCACTTTCTTTCTAACAATGTACATAAAACAAACACAGATACACAAGGCAAGTTACACAAGCAATTGTGGTCCTGCTAGCTTCGTTACTGAGATAAGACTGGCTCTGGGACCAGAAGAAGAACTTGAGTGAGAGTCGAGTCGGTCTGATTGTCGGCATTATCAACTACACCGTACATACACAAAAAATTAAATTTTTATTAAATTGATTTCCAAAATTTTAAAACCCGGACAGTATAGAAAACCTCGCCCGGATTCTCCTCGGATGACCTCCAAACTAGGATAAATCCGGGTAAACCCGGACGGATGGCAGCCCTAAGTGTGCATCGCATGTATCTCTTACATTTTCTAGTTTTTGTTTTTTTTCACGTATTTATATGTACTGAAAAAACAAAAAAAAAAACAAAAAAAAAATAAATGAAAAATCCGTCATCCAATTCAATCAGAACCAACAACGCCCAAAGTCATTTTCATTTAATCTCAGTCAAGCATGCTTTGATTTAAGTATAAAAGGTCCATTAGCAACTTCAATTTCCAAATCATCGTAATGGGCCACTTTAGACCGCAACGATGCTGGAAACTTATGTGATTATTCATCACAACAAGTGTACCACTTTCTACATATATCCAACAGTGATGGAAAGAAATATGGGTGGCGCGGTGTTCAAGTCAATGAACCAAAAAGAACAAGAGTGCCCTAGTTGACTGCACAATTGCACAGAAATGTGATGGAGAGGAAAACTCTTGGTCACAGCAGAGCAGTAGCATCAACATCTTTTCTGAGTATAATTATTCATACTTTGTTTATAGAGAATATCTTTCTGTCCAGTCTTCCATAAGTTCTTCGAACATTCACAATTCGCAGACTGAAACTGTCAAGATTGTCTGTCGGTTTACAGACACAAAGTCAACGAGCTGAACTACATGCAATTCAAGAATATCCGATTTAAGATAACACTAGTTCGGCATCCAACTGATTTACTGAATAGACTTAAGGACTCGAGGATTTTGACTAGACATTGTCTATGAATTTAATTTTGATTGACGATATCACAAATTGCGTTTAAAGACTAGGCGCCGGCCATATTCCGGCGCGGCATGCCCGGTGGTCTTTCTCTAATGTGCTTTGCAAAAAGTCAAGTGTTCTCTTCGTTTTGGATACTGTTCCTACTAATTAAAAGTCCTAAAATGATCGATATGGATGGTGGGTTATGAATCATTTTAATTGATTTCAAGATGTTTTTCTACTTAAGTACTTTCTACTTTCTAATATATTAATCTCTAGGGGATCAAGGTCATTAGAAGTATGTTTTTGTATCTTAGTAGATACATTAGCTAGATTGTGATGTTTTTAAGAATGTCCTTAAGAATTGGGAATTCAAGGCTTATATTGAAATTAAAACAAGTGAAAAAGCTAGAATTGGTCTAAGACCAATTCTTATGATACCCTGAATGCACGTATGAAATTTCGTATGGTCACCCATTTGACCAATTTTGATTTTTTGCATAGGTTTCTCGCATATACATATTTCTAGAACGGCTCGTCGGACAGAAAAAATGATTATTACCAATTTTATAGGATTTCTTATTCTGAAGAAGTTTTTAGTACAATAAAAATGTCTAGGACTGATCGTTTTCAAAGTATATGTAAAAAACCAAAATTATTATATGGCAACACCAAGAAGGGGTTGCCCGATTTATCCCATTTTTGAAATTTTATTTGCTATTAGTATGAAAACACAGTGCACCAAATTTCAGCTTTCTATGTCGACGTGTTCTCAGGTAGTGTCCAAATATATCGTGGAAAATGAAATTTTTGTATGGCAACCCCACGAAGCAGTTGCCCGATTTGTCTCATTTTCGAACTTAATTTTACTTTTTTTTTAATGTCCGTGTACAAAATTTCGGCTTTCTAGGTGAAGGCGTTCTCGAGTTATCGTGCGCACAGACAGACAGACAGACGGACGGACGGACATGCAAAAATCAAAATAACTTTTAATATTATGCGTGGGTGTCCAATTCATTTTGCTCTACCATCATTATTTCGAGGTGTTACAAACGGAATGACAAACTTAGTATACCCCTATAGATTTCATCTAGGGTACCAACTCATTGCACTGATAGTTCCTTTGAGGTTATATGTGTTGAAGGCGATAACATACAATTCGTAAAATCGTGTACTCATTAATCCTGATTAGAGCTGAAAATTGGATCCGGATTTGCTAATATCCGGATATCCGTATATCCGGATCTGCGAACTATCCGATTCCTGAGATCCGGATCCGAACTATCCTGATCCAGATCCGAACTATCCTGATCCAGATCCGAACTATCCTGATCCAGATCCGAACTATCCTGATCCGGATCCAGATCCGGACTAAGCAAAAAACCTTCAAAATTGCGTTGTTTCATTGAGAAGATGAGAATATCAGGAAATTTATATTTTCCCAATGAAACAAACCAATCTGAGGGAAATTTTGACCTTTTTTTGCTTAGTCTGGATCCGGATAGTTCGGATCCGAATCGGGATCCGAATAATAGGATCCGGATTATCCGGATACCCGGATTTGAGGAATCGGATCCTATTTATCTCGGATAATCCGGATAGTAAATTATCCGGATACTTTCAGCTCTAGTCCTGATATCAATGTAATCGATAAGTGGAGTAATTGAAACCTCGACTACTAATAAAGTCTAATGGGAGAAAGCGAACAGCAGTCAGTGTTCCAGCATAGAATTTAATTTGTCTATGCATTCCCTAAACTGGAATATGCTCTACAAAACGCTTCCCTATACGCTTCGTTACCGCCAATTATTTTAAGGTGTACCGCAAGGATCTTATCTTGGTTCTTGCATCCTGGTAACTGGCAAATTTCTCTCTACTATTAGTGAAAGGCTCGAGTAGGCACTGCTTAAGCTAGATAACTGGGCAAATAACAGTAAATTGAGAGTAAACCCCTCGAAGACGAAGGTGGTCCTTTTTACCAGAAGGAGGCGCGGTGCAAAGCTTCAAACTTCCAATGATCGGTGGAGAGAATCTTACTCTCTCCAGCGAAGCAAAGTATCTCGGAATCATACTCGACTCCAGGCTGAGCTGGAAGGTTAATTTAGAAGAACGTGTGAAGATGGCCAGTGTGGCCTGCTGTAAGAGAATATTTGGTGGAAACTGGGAATTAAAATCCAGGGTGGTACGTTGGATGTACACAGCTATAGTTCAGCCCATCCTATGCTACGGCTCCACGGCCAGGTGGATGGCACTGATGAGGAAATGTAACCTGGATGTGCTATCAAAAATTCAGAGGGCCGTCTGCATGGAAATTACTGGATGTCTGCGTACCACGCTCACGGCGCCACTGGAGGTCATGCTTGACTTATTGCCGCTGGACCTCTATTGCAGACTTGTAGCGGCAATTTTTGCTGTCAGTTGGGGGGTTGATGGATGAAGAGGAGTTTTGGACACTCCAATATACTCCAGAAGATGACTGTAGTGAGTGTAGTGAAGAAACAAACTATGTACCAAGTACCCATCTTAACTTTTGATGGAAGTGCTAATGCAATGATGCCCACCAGAAGTAACTGGGATGGGAAGGAGATGGTCGTAACATCCGATATTTCCCTTTTTACGGATGGTTCCAAGACGAGTGCGGGCACAGAGATATCTATTGGCAAGAGTCTTATAGTCTGCAGATAACTGCAGTATTTTTCAGGCAGAGCTAGTAGCGATTTATCAAGCGGCAATATCGGTATCCATGTACAGAGAGCCCTCACAGCAGATCTGCATATAAACCAATAGCCAGGCAGCCATCAATGCACTGGAAGCTGTGCTGGTAAAATCAAAATTGGTGTAGTTGTGCAAGACTAGCCTTGAGGAATTGACTATTAGGCACAAGGTGACACTATGCTGGGTATCTGGCCATAAGGATATCTCAGCCAACGAGAAGGCTGGTGAGTTGGCCAAAAAGGGCTCTGAAATGGATAGCTCCGGATTCGAAGCTTATGTGAGGATCCCAATCGGAGTTTTAAAAGAGGAAATCATCAGGGGTGGCTATCAAAAGGCAAGCCTGCAGTGGACGAGGGATATGACAGGAAAAGGACAAAGGAACTGCTTAATAGCAGCAAAATACCAGGAATTTAGGAGGGGTCATTACGGATCTCTGGGCCATAGGGGACCATGCTAGAAGACTGGGTATAGCGGTGAACGACTAATTCCCTTTGCTTACCTGCTATAAGTTATGATGCAATGTTAGCATTTTCTGAGGGATATGCTGATCCTAATACAAATGAATATAAAACTGGGTCATCAATGGAGCATTTCTGTGAAACTAGGCTTAGGTTATGGTCCTTAACCCGTAACTCTGATGTTTTTCATCTGAATTTTCAAAATCGTCTTGAAGCTTCAGTATATAGCTTATATGTAGGTAGTACGATTCTGTTCAATGGGATTTATACAATAAATACGCTTCGGTATCTTTTTTATCTTTGCAGAGGATATTGGAGCTCAATGAACTCAGATCTTAATTAATTCCACTGCTTAAAAGCTCCCGAGAGAATTGTACGGTGCAGTTCATTATATTTTTTTACATCGTCATCTGGGTTCATCCGTAAATACTCTGCAAAGGTCCTATTCTTTCAGCAAATCCTGGTGAAGCTCTGAATTTTTGTTTAAAGCTCTTCGAGTTTTTTCGTAAGCTATTTTTGAATGCTGTTAAGGTTTTAGAGCCTTAAATCTTTTAATGAATATTATTAGCACCGAAATCTTTGATTTTGTTTGCGAGTAAGGTTTTCGAACCATAAACCTGTCCTCATTTCTTTTGAAATGCCTGGAGAGACTGGTAGATGAATATATTAAGGGAGTACCCTTAAAGGCTTCTCCCTTAAACACCTCACAGCACGTTTACCGGAGGGGCAGATCTACGGAGACGGCTCTCCCCTCAATGGTTACTGTCATTGAGCTGGGACTGGATCGTGGACTGTTTACCTTGGAAGCCCTTCTGGACATCGAAGGGGCTTTTGACAAGGCCACCGCCGAGTCGCTATGTGAGGCAGCTCGTCGACATGGTGTTGACCGCACTGTTATGCGATGGATCGACCAAATGTTAAGACGACGACACTTAACTGTGGATGTAGGCGGCCGAAACTCTCTTAGTGGTGGAAAGAGGCTGCGCGCAAAGTGGCGTGCTTTCCCCAGAGCTCTGGTGTATGTTGGTTGACTTACTCATCACGGTGCTGAAAACGTGGGATTCTCATGTGAAGCGTATGCGGATGACATCCCTCTGCTCATTTCCAGGCATAGCATGGCTGCTGCTTGTGCCTTCATGCAACGAGGCCTCAATATTATTGAGGACTGGTGCACCCCTCATGATATGACAGTGAACCCTACAAAGTGCAGCTTGGTGCTCTTCTCCAGAAGACGTAAGCTGGGGTACTTTGTTCTTCCAAAGCTTTTTGGACACACTCTGCTACTCTCTCCTCATGTCAAGCACCTTGGAGTCTTCCTTGACTCGAAGCTGACATGGGGATTGCACGTAGAGGGAAACGTTAATGCGGCTATGAGGGTCTTCGCTCAATGCAGGAGAACCTTTGGCTGCACATGGGGCATGAGACCGCGGGTTGTGCATTGGATGTACACCTCGATCGTCAGACCCATGATCACATATGCCTCCTGTATATGGTGGCCGAGGACGCTTGTGGGGACTGCGATCCGGAAGCTGGCGGGCCTGCAAAGATTCGCCTGCTTGGGAATTACGGGCTAAATGCGATCTACGGCTACAGCGGCTCTTGAGGTCCTACTTAATCTGCCACCTCTGGATCTTGTCATTCAGGCAGAGGCCAAAAGGGCTGCGTGCAGATTGCGCTTATGGGGATGTTGGGAGGACGGCTGGACTGGCTCTTCTCATTGCTTTATGGCGTATCGGTTGGACTTGGAAAACCCTATGGCCGGTATGCCACGGGATGCGATGGTACCTGACCTTCGTTTCGGGCGTCGCTTCTCTTTGAGCTTTCCTGCAAGGGAATCGTGGACTGAGGGAGGTGCCTTATCGAGCCTTCCCCGGTCTGCTCTAAAAATCTTCACCGACGGCTCTCTCACTAATAAAGGAGCTGGGGCAGGTACCTAAGCCTGATTTTGGAATGATGTATTCACTTGGAAGACACACCACTGTCTTCGCCATCTCAATGGCAGCGAAGTTAGCCCTTGATATGATAGTCAGGCAGCCTTGATGGCTCTGAATGGTCCTCGGATAACGTCTAAGTTACTGGGGTATTGCAGGTCGTCAGTGGATAAGTTTTGTTTTCACAACAAAGTGTCCCTCCTGTGGGTTCCTGGTCACATGGGGTACATGGGAAATGAAAGGGCTGACCTTTTAGCTAGGGCTGGTTCCGTTTCTCCGTTCCTCGGGCCGGAGCCCGCCGTAGGCGTTGCCACCTCGAGTATCGTGTCTCTCATCAAAGCGAATGTTTATAGGAAACATCAGCAGAGATGGGAGAACCTGAGTTCTTGTAGGTGTACAAACCTGTTTCTTGATGGGCCTAATGGGAATATCTCCGATTTTCTCATGGGGCTCGGAAGGAAACAATGTGGAACTGTGGTTGGCATCATCACCGGCCACAGCTTACTTCACGCTCATCTAACAAGGATGGGAGTTGTTGACAGCCCTGAGTGTCTGTCCTGCCTGGAGGGAGAGCATGAGACAACCGAACACTTTTTGTGTGAGTGTCCGGTCTTCGCCCGGAGCAGACTGGATACTCTAGGGTCTGCCCTTTTATCTGTGGATGAGCTGAAAACCCTTTCTCACCAAGACCTGATGCACTTCATTAAGAGGACAGGAAGGTTTTGGTGAATGGGATTCAGGATAGTACAATGGGCCGCAATGGCCTCCGTGCTTGGGATGGGAAGGTTCTCCCTGCATTAGAAGTTGGAGTGGCTGATTCAGATGTGATTTAACCAAACACAATAGGTCTTCTGTAGAGCAGAAGTTCTCTCTGGAATTATTCACTTTTAAACTCATTGAGCAAATTTAAATCTGTTTTTACCGAAGTAGATATATTTTATAGTACCCTTATGCACGGAAATAATATCATCGGGAGATCTGTCTCCTATGTTATGGTTATGGCCGCGGGTATCCAACGGGTGTTTACAAATTTGTCCTACGATTTTCTTTTGTTCGATTCACATATGTACTTTTGGTCTATGACAGACGGAATGACTCTATTTTTAGACATTATATATATTAGGGTGAGTCTATCTTATGGTTGGGTAAGTGATAGAGTCTACTTCTTTTTCTGCTATGGTAACTTATTAAATTCTGACATAAGGTTAAATTTTTTCTTATACAAATACTTATCTCATCGTACATCACCACCTTACCAGACGCCTTTTTATTTGAATTTAAAAACAAACAAACAAAAACAAAATATCTAAGTGTCTGCGCATGCTACACATATTCCATTTTCATTAATTGCATGATTGTTAGATGCAATTAATTAAAAAAATTATTTCACCACAAAAGTGAATCATACCACGTAAAAGTACGTTGGCTAATAATAAAAAAAAATAAAAAAAAAACAGAGAAAGTCCCACAAGTTCTTCGACATTCTTAAAAAGGAAGCAACAACTCTACGCGCGCTAAAGATATCTTGCATTGACGAAAACAATATTCTCTTTGCTAACGCCTTGGAAGTTGTTGAAACGGACCTGATCCAAGGTAGTACAAGATATAAACAAGTTCCTTCCACCCATAGACATGGTACTCATATAGTTAGCCTACAAAAATGGACAGAAAAACGTTGTTGAACTAATTACACCACGAGTAGGAAAACCTTGTTCTTCTTGCCTGTATATGGAGGAGCCTTCCCTCCGACCTGGTATCATTTCGAACCTAGCCGCGAATTCGGGTAGGCTTATAGAAAATTGCAAAGGCGATTGACTATGCGCGTCACCGGCCGTCTGGTAGCTGCTATGCTGTTTTCTTGGCAATCATAATAATAATAATGATTGTAAGTGGGAATATTAAGATAACTGTTAACCGGTTTATTAATTCAACTATTATTGAATAAAATAGTAAGAAAAAGAAAAAGAAAAAGGCAATTCATTGCAAGTTAGTAGAACAATTTCTTTGCGGCTGCAATGAGTTGAGAAGGCTTTTTTTTTAACAAGATCACGTCGCTCACAATTGGAAAAATTCGATTCGGAAATGATTCGTTAAATGTTTTTTTTTTATATTTTAATGCACGAACAAACACAAGCTAATTACTTTTTGGAGACAATTTTTTGTTGCTTAGTTTTTGTCTTAACTTTTTTGCTTGTTTCCGGAAAAGTAAAATGGCTAAAAATTGTCATCGTGATTTATTCAATTCAAGCTTATTGTGTCTTTTAGCTGATGGATTAAGGTTAAATTTCTAACGTTACTAATGGGGTTGCATCGAATGTATTGAGAGTACAAATAAGTTTCCTCCAATTTTTTATCAAAAATTGAGCATTTATTGTGAAAGAACGGTACATTGTCCATCCCCATCTTTCTGGCAGCATACGGATACGGCGGCGTCGGAAGAACGCATCATCTTTTGAAGCTATCAACAAATCGACCCAATTTTTGGAATCTTCATATGTATGATGTGAAGTGGTGCTCAGGCAGGCCATGTACCATCGAGTTCGGAACAACTGATAATCGGAGGGGGCAATGTCTGGTGAATACGGCGGATGGGACCGGACTTCCCAATTGAGTGTTTCCAAGTAGGTTTTGACCGATGCCGCAACATGTAGACGAGCATTATCATGCAGGAGAATGATTTTGTTGTGTCTGGGAGTAGTAGTGAGCGTGTTTGTCCTTGAGTTCTCGATTCAATCTCATCAATTGCGTTCGGTAGAGTGCCCCAGTAATAATTTCGTTCAGTTTGAGCAACTCATAATACACGACACCAAGTTGATCCCACCAAATACACAACATTAGTTTCCTTTTCCATGAATATTCAGCTTGGCTTTCGTCCCTTGAATCATAGCCACAAGGTCCCCATGATTTCCTCTTGTTTGGGTTAACATAGTGTATCCATTTTTCATCACTAGTGACTACGATGCAAAAAATGCTTTTGTTAGGCTTGGCAAGCAGAATTTCAAATGTTCATCCAATTCCATTGCTTTTCAATCATTCCCAACGATTTTAAACGATGTGAAATTGCTCCTAATATAAATGCGAATTTGTCTTGCGTTTTGCACGAATCTTCCTCCAACAATGCTTCCAATTCCGTGTATTCGTACACTTACGGCCTTCCACTACGTTCTATGTATTCGACGACGTCAAATTCACCGTTCTTAAACTTTTGAAACCACTCACGACAACTTCTCTCACTTAAAGTAGCCTCACCATATGCTTCTACAAGCAATCGAAGCGCTTAAAGTGCAGATTTCTTCAAATTAAAGAAGTAAATCAAAAGTTCCCGCAACAAATGACGCTTATTCGGCTCAAAAGCCGACATTTTCGTGCGAAGAAGATTAGGTAATGCTGATACAAAATCGCGAATACTTAGAGGTTATGGTGTTACCAGGTGTCCAACTTCACGATATGACTTTTTACATCTGAAAATGACTACCATAACTTACAGATTGGGCCATCTGTTGTCAAACGGCGGAGACTTTTTGGTACTTTTAATATTTAGCTACTGATAATGAAGATGGAGAATTTAAATTGAATGTTGTCGATATTCTGCGGCAGTCTCCTTTACCACAAAAACAACTCTCTCTCTCTTTCTCTCTCTAATTCTTTCTCTCTCTCTAATTCTCTCTCTCTCTCTCTCTCTCTCTCTCTCTCTCTCTCTCTCTCTAATTCTTTCTCTCTCTCTCTAATTCTTTCTCTCTCTCTCTCTCTCTCCCTCTCTTTCTCTCTCTTTCTCTCTCTCTCTCTCTCTCTCTATCTCTCTCTCTCTCTCTCTATCTCTCTCTCTCTCTATCTCTCTCTCTCTCTCTCTCTCTCTCTCTCTCTTTCTCTCTCTCTTTCTCTCTCTCTCTTTCTCTCTCTCTTTCTCTCTCTCTCTCTCTCTTTCTCTCTCTCTTTCTCTCTCTCTCTCTCTCTCTCTCTCTCTCTCTCTCTCTCTCTCTCTCTCTCTCTCTCTTTTTTTTCTCTCTCTCTTTCTCTCTCTCTTTCTCTCTCTCTTTCTCTCTCTCTCTCTCTCTCCTCTCTTTGTTTATTCTCCAGGAATTCGTATACAGGACAAGATATATAAGACGATAGGGCAGGAAGGGAGGAGGGAGGTATAAATATGTTGTTTCAGAGTTGAAGAATTTTTTTCAAATAAACAACAAGGCGCCGTATTAAATTCGCCAGCCACCAACGATTCTTAGAGTAAGGACTAAGAACTTCGCGATATTACAAGATCAGCGTTCTATATACTTCTACACAATCGTTTCGTGGATCTAACCAGATGTTCTTCTGCCAAACTTTGATAGAAAATTACCTTTCTGGAAGCTTGGACAGTTTGTAGAGCAAAGTACAGAATACAGTCCCCCATACATCATGGCTTTTCTTGATTATGAAAAGCCATTCAAATCAATAGACCGGAATTCCAAATTTATGTATGTACATGGGAAGAATTCTAGAGGTGCCAGAAACATTTTTGACTGTACAACGCAGTTAAATTCTGTAGTTCGTCAGCAAAAGACGGATTCTTGCAATATTCGTTGTCGAATCCAAACGAGACGCTAAAAGCGTCGATTTTAGCTTATTCAAAATTTTTGGTGTGGAGTGGTCTGATGGTAGTCCATTGATCTATAATGTCTTTGATAACATTTTTGTTTAGCAACTTTGTTTGAAAATGACAGTTGAGGCTGTGTTTGAATGTTGGTAGCTGCTGTATCTTTGGAAAACCTTAAAAGTCACTCAACTTATTAAATCGTTTGTTACGTCAAAAAAATAAAATAAAAAATAATAAAAAAATAATAAAAATAAATTTCGTGAAGATCAATCAGATCAGTAAAAGATCGACGTGGAAATGAAAAAAATAAATAAAATTACATTTGTCAGAAGCTACGATATCATAATAGGGTTATTCACTCTTTAATGTGTCAGTGTAACCGATGTAAAAATACAACAAGAGTTTACAAAAAAGAGTGAACACACCCTTTAGCCTTTAGCTTACTTCGAAATGTACTACTAAAATGGCCCCGTAGGAGCTCTCCCCGGCCCCGGAAAAAATTGAAAAAATCCTCAACTATTACTACTTAATTATACACTTTTTCAGTATAATGTCAGCGGATGAAATGAAGTCTGTTTTTTTTGGAACGTTTATTACCAATTAGTTTTCCGCTCGGGCTGATAGTTTAGGAGAAAGCTTAATAATAGTAGAACAACATCCTTTTACGACGGATTTTTGCCGCTTTTTGCAGTGAGATGATGTAAAAATTTACAATTTCTCTTTACGGAATGACGGTGCTTCTGAGGAATTTTTTTGAAAAGATGAAAAAGTTTTGTAGTTTTGTAATCGAACACTTATGCCTATGATCGAAAAAAAATTGAAAAATAACTCATATATGTAGCAATGGGGTATATGGGACCCAGATGAGGAAAAACTTTGAACTTCGGGAGGAAAAGCTCAATGAGCAAATGTGTCGAATTGAAAATAAAAACATTGTAGTAGATAGACAATTTTGTTACCTTTAATTTGAATGTAAAATTTTTTCTCTAGGGGCATCCGTTATGATGCAGGGTCCGACAAAGTGAAAAAGTGGCTTTCAGGTAAAATGTAACAGGGTGGAAAAAATAATTGAAAATTTTAAAACACCATTCGATAGAGCTCGCCGGGGGCTGTAATTAGACAACCCACATGCCATATTTGGGTCTTGAGGGGGTGGGGTAACAACTCCCACCCTAAAATTCCCCCACCCCAACTTTTTTTTCATAACTTTAATCCCTTCATCGAACTAAAGACGAATCCAAAGTTGGTTTTTTGATCCCCCCCCCCCCCCGTCACCCCGCAAAAAAGGTTCGCATATTGAAAATAATTAAAGCAAATTTCTGAACTTCAAATACTATTATTGGCACTCTGGAAATTTTCCTAGGACACTCCCCTCCCCCTCTGCACACCCTGACATTTGACGTTCAATCTGACCTCCTAAGTACAACTATACAAGTCGGTTTACATACACTGCCAATTTGTGAATGTAAAAATACAAGACCCTTGTATTGCATTTTATATGCATAGGCCTTGTATTACTTTACTGGGTTGTAATCAAATACATCTTTTACAAAGATACACTCTTTGATACAAAATTGCGTGAATACCCCTAATAAAATTATCAAGAACATCCTCGGCTAGAACCTGTAAACGAGCCTAGACCCTAGAGTTCCTTTGACACACACACACTTTTGAAATACATACCTCTACTTACAATAAGCTATGCACATCCACTAGGTAGATCCCATAGAATGATCTTTCATTAATTTCGAATTAAATTTTTCCTGAGAAGTGACTAAAAATAAATTCTCCACCACAATTTCCTACCACATACCTACCTTAAATCATCCAGAAGACGGCACGATAAAAGGCAGTCAAATAATTAAATTAATTCCAATTGTGCGATCAATCTTTTGTATTTTTTTCGCGTGATTAGAATCGCAATCTTAGTGCGGAGGCGAATAAATTTCCGTCAATGGCCTGCTCTACGATCTCTTTCCTTACTTACTCACTATGCATTTTAAGGCCTAAATAATTGCAATAAATTCAAAGCATTTGATTGCATCACTTTGGAAAATTTATTGCAAACGGCAGGCGCGCAGTTCCACTATACTAACCCAGTCCCCCATATATTGAATGAATATTTGTAATGTGAAAATCTGAGCACGCGTACGAGTATAACAACAACAAGAGCAACAGCATCTTGCGGAAAGGTGCGGCGGGTTCTATTTTCATTCACAAGACTCAAGCCTCTTTTTTTTCAACAATCAAGACAGTAGAAGCAGCAGCAACAGCAGCCTCAGCAGCATTTCAGTAGAGCAAAAAAAAAAATCTACTCAAGAATAACAAGTGAGCCGCAATACCGGTGCAGCGCAGCGGTGGCGCGGTTGTTGATTATACCTGGAACAGAAATTTTTCAATGAAAATGGAATTCAAACTTGAGTATCGACTGCATATATAGAAAAGTTGATCCACCTACGCATGCGCACCTTATATAATTCGCAGAGATTTATTTTGACAGGCCGATTGCAGCAGCAGCAGGCCCAAGCCAATATTGAAATGTGATTAAGAGTTCTTGCAACAAGGTTCGTTTCAAAAAGATTTTGTGATATGTGGCAACGATGACGACGACGATGACAGCAACAACAACAACAACAACAACAAAATTCAAAAGTTTTTTGTACTTTTGTCGTGCACCCAATCGACCACCTATAGAGGTGCGCCCCCATTGTTATAGGTATGCTATAAAAATGATGTCATTTTTATGCAAAAACGCCCACAACATACCAACTATCATAGAAACTATAAGGGAAAGTGCTGCAAAATATTATGTATGCGTTGACAATAAAATAGACTCGCGTATTTTTATGAATAATAGCATAACAGTAAAAAGGATTATATTATACGAATTGCAAGAAATGCAAATATTTAGTTCCATATTGACATAATCATTCTTATCGCAACAATTAACACACTAATTAGCGTTTGTAATCGCGCTTTTTTACCCCCCCCCCCCCCCCCCCTCCTCTATCTATACTAATGGCTTGAAGGCCTCCGATTTCACCTTGACTTAAATTTTGCAGATATGCGATTTTTTCATTTCCAACTCACTTAGGGTAACTGTCCAGATGAAAGAGCGCAGGGAAGGGGGGGGACTGTTTTTTTTTCCCATGCGTTTAAGTAATTTATATTGATTGCCCTAAATATGACTTAGCACGATTTCTTTACTATTTTCATTCTTTTTCTATACTGATTCCTTGTCGTAATTTTTATTGATTTATCGATGGAATTTCACACACACAGGAAATTTGATCGCTTATCCATCTCCAGGTGTTTCCTGGATGACGACGTTTTCAATAATTCTTTTTTTTTTTTTTAGCTATTTCTAACCAAACCTAAGGTGATGACGGAAACATTTTTCTACTTCCTGCTGCAAATAGTCTGGCCGTTTCGATAGAATTTTCTCTTAAATATCTTGGAAGGAAAAAATAAAATCGAATTATTTTTTTTTTACTGGGCGGACGGGGACGTGTACACTTAAAATTTCATCTATCAGTTACTGCCTGAAGTCTCTTATGATGACTGTCTTGTCGTGACATACAGGAGCCTTAAGCAAACTAAAAGTTGCAAGATGGATTTTTTATGATCATCATATGTAGTCGTGTTGGATAAGTGCTTTTCTCTTCACTATCTACTCATCGGCATCATCATCATCATCATCATAACCACAAATCTTTAAAAATAACACCAAAACTAAATCTGAACTTAGAGAAATTATTTTTATCTCATTATTTTATCCATACACTACTGGAGCATTTGGAGAAATCTTCTTGGATGGGGAATTAAGTTGGAATCTCACTGTCATTACTATGGTATGACGTGGATCATCTCCTTGCATCTCTCTGTTGTTTGAATTGAATTTTTTTGTGCAGCTGCTGTTAAGAGAATCTCTGGAAGTTGTTAAGTATTCGCACAATTGTTTGAAAGCACTTTCAGTACAGGCTATACAGTAGATACCATCACCCATTACTCATAATTTCATTGGCATTCATTAACACAATTATGTGGAGTGCATGTATGTACAATATGTATAAAAGTATATGACGAAGTATAGTGCCCGCTTGGCCTTTTATGGCTGGACATATTGTTTCGTTTTTTGCACTTTGTTAATGGATAAAAAGAATTTCCTAGAAAGTTGATGATTATAGTAAAGTCATAGATTGAAAGTTGTGGAGCTGTTTACTGCAGACGGGGGAAAATTACTATGTAAACTCGCAGTCTCCCAAGTATCATTGGATGAAGTGACATCATCGCCAATATTGTTAGGATTTTAATATATACAGGGTGTCCTGTATGTGGTCTGGCACCCGAAAACTACGGATAGATCATGCTTAGATAAAGAAACAAAATTTATGGGTTGGGGGGATGGAAATCATAACGGTTTCCGAGATAATGGGACTTTAGGTATTTGGGTATTTTTTTTGTAGATCATCCTGTAACTTTTGAACGTTGCACCCTATGATGATTATTTAAACTTTGATAGATAGATAATCGTTGGATCTTTCCAATGGTATATACATTTTCCCCCCACCCTTTCCGTGTTGAAGTTATGCCTCAACAAAGTTAAAATTTCGGAATTTTTACTCGTTTTTTTTTATTTAACTACTATTTTTATCAAAAAACACCATCAATTTTTAATATGGAATTTAAAAAGCCCACAAGTTTAGCTTTAAAATGACCTATCAAACTCTGTACCGAAAATGTAACCCTTTCTGCGTGTTTGCACTTTTTCTTAAGAGGAGTCAGTACTCAGCAAAAGTTTCAATTTAGATACCAGCGAGCCTGTAGGCAATAAAGTTTACTAAAGTAGGTTTGTGCCCTGAAAGTGAGAAAATTCATATAAAATTATCCTAGACCTAGACCATAGACAACATTAGCGACATCTAGCGTAAAAGATAGAAACCCAACAAGCGATAATTTAAGACGAAAAGTGAATATTTGCAGTTCAAATAAATAGAAAATTTTTAACGAGAATTAACTCTCCTAAACTTTATTTTGCACATAATTGTTAAATATGATATTTTGCTTTGTATTTCAACAACTTTCAACGAAATATTGCGATTTCTCGTCGGTGAAATATCGGGAGAAAAAACAAGTACATTAGAATCAAATAATTATAAAAAGCGCTACTAAAAATGAAAAACTCAACGTTATTTGGTAGATCTAGGCTTTATCTTTCTAAAATAGTCACAATCTAAAGAAATGGGAATACCTGCTAACAGGAATTTGATTTAAAAAACTTCAGTTTTTATCATTTTTTACAAGTTTCCGAACTAATATCTCCATTCCAATACACTTTTTTCAATTTTTGCCGACGTTATTTACTTACTAGACTTCTTCGTTACCTTTAATTTAAGATATAAATCATTATTCTACTACAAATAGTTTGCTATAAATTCGCATTGAAAAATGTATGAAACTTGGAAATCTTGGTACTGACTCCGCGCAAATCCAGAGAAAATGGCTGAAAAAGTTCAGTAAGTGCCAGAAAGTAGGCAACTATCTTTTGGAAATGACCTTTTTCAGTCATTTTCGCCGGAGATGCTTAAGAAAAAGTGCAAAAAACGCAGAAAGGGTTACATTTTGCGTACAGAGTGTAATAGGTCATTTTAAAGTTAAGCTTTTGGGCTTTTTAAATTCAATGTGAAAAATTGATATTGATGACGTGTTTTTTGATAAAAATAGTA
This sequence comes from Dioctria linearis, assembly GCA_963930735.1. Lineage (NCBI taxonomy): Eukaryota > Metazoa > Arthropoda > Insecta > Diptera > Asilidae > Dioctria > Dioctria linearis. The sequence continues at coordinate 11,800,211 of OZ005740.1, read as the reverse complement.
GTTAAATAAAACTAAACGAGTAAATATTCCAAAATTTTAAAATTATTGAGGCATAACTTCAAAACGGAAAGGGTGGTGGGAAAAATTTATACACCATTGGAAAGATCCTACCTACCAAAGTTTAAGTCATCATCATAGGGTGTAACGTTCAGAAGTTACAGGGTGATCTATAAAAACATACCCAAATATTTTAAAGTCACGTTATCTCGGAAACTGTTACGATTTCCCTCTCCCACTCATACATTTTTTTGTTTGTCTAAATCCCGGTATGCTAGAGCCAAGGAATTTTTGTTCCTATACAAAAACTATGTAAAAAAAAAGATCATGAAATGCTCAAGAAATTTTTTTCTTTGCCGATTCCTTGGAGCAGTGCTAGAGAAAAGTGATTCGAAAGAAAAACTCTACTTCTCGATTGACAAAAAGATGTCGTTCTTGTCGAAAAATCCATTTATGTCAATATTTCTTGAAGAAATAAGTACCGATGCACTTATTTCTGTAAGGAATTTTGACGGTGGTGGAATAATTGAAAAATTGAACGAAGGAACGGCGATTTTGCAAGAGGTGAAACAATTTAAAAAAGACAAATGGTCGAATAAACATTTTTTTACTTGTATCTTCATTTTTCATTGGGAATTATCCATTTCTTCACTTTCTTTATTATTTCTTTATTGTCAGAAATATCACACAATTGACAAATCCAAATTGTCAAAAATTCCTTGACCTAATGTCAATTTTACTTTAAGAAATAAGTGGAAAAATTCCTTGACTGAATTCCTTGGCTCTAGCATACCGCACTTAAGCATGACCTATCCGTCCCCGGGGGTGCCAGACCCCATACGGGACACCCTGTATAGAGAGAATATTCCGAGCTAGCTAACCGTCTAAAAACAGGGTGTTACATACTAATATGACTATATTTGGACAGTTAATTTCATTGGGACAACCAAAAATTTGTATTATTATGGGAATTGTTTTTATTGAATTTATAGGGTGCTAAAGAAATTTTTAATTTTTTTTTTCTTACAAAATTTTCCGTATTCGTTGGTATGTGGTATGAGTACTGTAGTTGTACTGCTACTTCCAATATCACTTCGTTATTTGTAGGACTCATTTCAGATTTCCAAAGAATGCAGAATCATCTCTTGTCTCCCCTCTCTTGTCTCTCCCCTCTTTATTAAAAATTTAGACATTTTTACAAATCTATTAAAAGTTTTGAGCAAAACTAAGGAAATGTATTTTGAATTTTTTTTAAAAATTCGTTTTAAATGGAAACGATACTATATAAATTGAATTTTATAAATAGTAATTTGGAAAACCGGTAAAAAACAGTGCAATTTTTACAAAATTTTCAAAAAAACGAGGAGACGGAATTCTTTAAAATAATATATCATACCCAAATCCCTATGCCCACTCCTAGAGGCCTGTGTATCCCTGAGCACTCCATAAAAACCTCTTCTAAAGAATCTTCCAATATTTTCGATACAAATTGGTATTATTTAAAAATTTTTGTATTAACGAAATTGAAAATGGTGCGCAAGTCGGCGTTATCTATACTGACTTTGTTAAGGCTTTTGACCGGGTAAATATTGATCTGCTTATAAGGAAACTGTCTTCGGGTTTCACTCCTGCTTTCTTAAGTGGATTAATTCGTACTTAAGTAATCGCTCGCAGTGTGTAAAAATGGATTTTGTTAAATCTCGTAAATTTATAATTAAATCAGGGGTGCCTCAAGGCAGTCATCTTGGCTTCCTGTTGTTTATTATTTCTTATTTCTCTTTCGCTAAATGTCTTTTAGAGATCTAGCAGATTGTCTACATCTTCAAAATTACCTAGATAAACTTCTAGTTTGGTGCTCGTTAAATGGTTTGGAGCTCAATCCTAGCAAGTGTAAGAGCTTCAGGTTTTATCGTTGCATTAATCCTATTTTGTTTGATTACGTGATTAAAGACATTACTGTAGACAGACCTACTGAGATTAAAGATCTTGGTATCATTTTTGATAACTAGTTGAACTGTTCTTTGCATGTTGACTATGTCACCTGCAAGGCATTTAAAATGCTCGGTTTCATTAAGCGTAACTGCACTGTTTTTCAAGACCCTTACACTTTAAAAGCTTTATATGTTTCACTAGTTCGCTCCATATTGGAGTATTCCTCTGTTGCTGACATATTAAACGCATTGAATCTATACAAAGATCATTTACTCGCTATGCTTTGCGCGAGCTTAACTGGGAAGTTGGTCTTCCCTCTTACGAGGCCAGGTGCCAGTTACTTGGGCTCCAAACTTTAGATTCTCGTAGAGAGGCTTTCAGTATTATGTTTGTCAGAGATGTTTTCTGCTACAAGACTTGCTCATCCAAATTGATTGCCTTATTTAAAATTTATGTACCTGGGTTTTCTATTCGATCTACAGATTTATTATATATTCCTTCTCATAGAATTTGTTACGGTCAGTGTGAACCCATCACTCATTGCTCTCGAAATTTTAACGTTGTTTGTACTTTCGTAGATCTTACTGATGAACGTAATAGTTTCAGAAATACTGTAATGCAAATTTATAGATAATTACGTCTTTAGATATTCTTTACATTTCTTTTTTATAGAATATATTTACTATATCCTTTTGACTTAATGTTAAGTTAGTTTTAATGCTTAGTCTATAGGAGCTTTTCTTTGTAGACCTAAATAAATAAATCGAGTTTTAGAAATATTTTTTTTTGTCATTTCTGAGGTACTCGGTACCTTATGTATGTACCTTAGAGCCGGTGAGAACGTAATTCAATTTTACATAGTTTAGAGTAAATTGACCTCGGCGCATAAGAGTATGGACATCTTTTTGTAGCTGTAACTGTAAATTTTGAGTTACTTCATGATGGTGTTTAACGGGTGATGATTAAAAAGTAAGATTTTAGTCTTGAAAATTATTTACTTACGCCCCATTAGGATTATCACCCGCTCTTATTAGTATTTCCGTACTATTCGTATGAAATGAAACACAACAAATTATTATTACGTAGATTCTCATTAATCCGGCAGATATCAGACCAAGGTAGTGCCGGATTATTGGAATTGCCGGATTACTGGAAAAAAACAAGAAAACACACAAAATGCACAAAACGTTAAATAATGTCTAATAACACAAAATTTAATTGGTTCGACTGTCTAATGTGACAGTATCGCCGCAATCAACATCGGTAGATGGCGTGGTTTTTACATGCTGATCGCATATTGGCTTTTTACATATAGTGCATCATTTTCTAGTCTTGCAGCGCAGTAAGGCATCAATGAAATACACCTCTGTATGCTTAGTCCTTATCTAATGCCTCTGTGGTGCTTGTGCCAGGGTTCGTGTAATCCTCTTTCCCAGCGCTGTTTCCATCACAGTTCGCAGATATTGATGAGATTACTTTTGAATTTTTGACCTTTGACGGCAGGCCCAAATTCTTTGCCAAGTCCTTGAGGAATAAGCGGCAGCGTTCTGTTCGTTTCAGTAAGTTGTGAAAATGTTTGTAATATATGATAAAAATGTCTAAACATGCAACATCTATTATGTTGGACAAAAAAATGTTAATGGGTGGAGTATTTTCTTAGTATTATTTCTGGTTTTATGTAGCATTATCACATTCATCCGCTTGTTGCTTTGTTTTTGTTTGGAATGTACCTTACTAAAGTGGCTTCTGAGTGAAAGGAAAAATTTTACGAATAAAACCTCTCGGTGCCTTGATGTTTGCAGGTGATGTGGAATATAGGCTTTGTATTTCCTGATTTCGTCAGTGCGACCAATTGAGTGCGTCGATGTACACATTTTGGACGGATCACTTTCATCGAAGGCAATTATTGCGAAATATATTTCGCTAAGGGTTTATAGATATTAAATTATGTGTAGTAGGAGTTATAAGTGATGAATTTGAACATCACACTTTCTTGCTCATGCAATAATTTACGTGTAAATTATGTGAGGGTAGCGGGTTACTTACTCGGGCGATAGAAGGTTATTGACTGAAAACTGTTTTTTGAAAAACGTGGTTATACCTACAATGAAAACTCGCAATAACGAAAAACTCTCTATAAAGCATAAACAGTAGTTGAACTTGATTGGTTTTCGAAGAACCGATATATTTTAATTCTACCTCTGTAACGAAGTGACTCACTTTCTATGTATAGCAAAAGAATACGCAGAACTATGTTTATTATAGGAATATCGGTGTTTTGTGGCCATTGACTGTTTCGGTGCGTAAAGGATGAGTCATTATAAATCAGTTTTTCAAATCCGCTTATCATTTTCAACCAGAGTGACAGCAATTTGAATTTTATTTTTCTTTAAGCAATAAAATTTATTTCGTCTGTACATACATATTTTGCTTGAGTTTCGTTGTAGAGAGCTTGCATTTTAGAAAAATCGAGATTGCGATAAAATGGGAAAACCAGGATTTGTATATAAAAGGGAATATTCGGAAAAGGTATTAATTGTAGCGTTAAAATGAAAAAAAAAACAGACTGAGATTAGTATTATTCTTGATTTGTCATATTGGTTAAGGGGGTATTCTAGTCTAGAGGCCCGAATTTTAGGTGATTTCTGAAGTGCCGTAAAAAAAGGCAATCAATATTTTTCTATCCATTTTTTTATGAGTTATTTATTTAACATTACAAGAATACAGAAAAAAATTAAAAAATTAAAAAAGTTGAAAATTCACAAAATTAGCAGCTGATGATGTGGGGGGCCTCAAAAAATTGGCGCGTGATCATGCCCACGATTCCAACCTGCCTAGCAATCCGAAAAAAAAGATTATTAGTCTAGAGTAATGTCGCTATGTCCGGAACTAGGGAAAAGTTGAAAAAAAAAAATTTCACAAAATGGCCGCTGCATGAAAAACAAGCAATTTTTGACTTTTTCGAATTTTTTAAAAATAGTAAAAAATTTAATTTTGGGATGCGGCTAGTTCCGGACATAGACAAGTCTATAAAGAAGACTCTCAAAATAATTTCAAATAAATCGGTCCAGTAGAACTTGAGAAATCGTGGGCATTGTCTTGAAAAAGGCAGTTTCGAGAACTGTAACGCCACTGTAAATTTTTTGAAAAATCGTTTTTTTTATTGGCTTAAAAAATAGTTTAAACCCTCTAGAATAAGAAAACAAAAGGTCCCGTGCGAGAAATTTGTTTTTTTCCTTTGAAAATGGAGGTTGCCACCAAGCGCGTCAAACTTGCTCCGAAACATCTCCCGGGAACATGGCTGTGGAGCCGCCATTTTGTTTTTTTTCGCTGTCAAAAATTTATCAATAAAGTTCAATGTATGCCCGATAATACCCTTAAAAGGTGTTTTTCAAACACCTTTAATTTTGCGAGAAAAAAATTCGTGAAAAAACCTTTTTTTTTATTAGCCGTTACAGAGGCGTTACCCCTTAAAGTCCATACGTCCACGTGGTTTGGAAGTTAGAATTCAACTGTTAGCAGCTGGATGCAAGTGAACACTAATTATAAAAGATACAAATTTGAAAAATCCTCTTGTAGGCATATTCTTGAATAGTTAAACTTTGAAAATATGAAAACAAAAAAAAAAAAAGGTTTTTTTTCGAATTTCTAGACTAGAATACCCCCTTAATGTATGTACAGAAATTAATTAACATAATATTTTGTAGAAAGTCCCTGTTATTACAGGTTAACAACAAAGTACCTACTATGTAGATCTATATGAACTTGCTGAAGAACTCATTCGTGGCATATTTATTTGGAGACATCTTAACATTCTATGGGTTGAATTCTAGCTCATCCCCTCGGGTCGTGTGAATGGTTAATCGTTCATTCTACAGCATGGAAAATCTTTTCGAAAAAAATTGGATTTGTTCTTCTCGAGAAAATTAAATCGCAGTGATTAGTTCAGTGGATGACGTAAAATAGATTGAAAAAAAAATAGTAATCTAAAATGGCACACTTTTTTTTTTTGAAAATTTTAGTTCTATTGACCCCAATTCATTGCCACCCCCCCCCCTATTAAATTAAATATTGTACTAATTTTTATTATTGATAGAAGATTTAAAAACCAATCTAAGTCGGTTTAAAGAAATTACCTATAAATTTATGGAGTTCCGCAAGAGTCAATTCTTGGACCTTTGTTGTTCTGCTTATACATACATATATAAGTATATAAACGATTTCCTTGCCATGATGATAAAGAAGATTAAATTTTTTTTTTATACTGATGATGCGCAACTTATCTTGGGGGGAGACTTGTTATAGTGATCAGAACTCTTCCAGCAACTTATTTCACTTTGATACAATTCTTGCAGTCTAGAAGCAGTCAGAGGTTCTTAAATATGACTTTATATATTGAAAATAGTTAAATTGTGAATTTTCTAAAATTTATTAATTTCACTATGCATAAGCGCTTAAAATGATTTGCTTTGCTGAAATTTTAATTTTCTTACTTTACTTAGTATCAGCGTAAAATTATAAGTTTTCCTATAAGCTTGGGTAAGATGCATTAAACTGACTTCACTCTAGATAATTTCCTATACTTTCTACATAAAGCAAAATTGCCGCTTGTTTTACTTATTATCAGACTTAAAATCTCAATCTTAATTCAAGTGATCGTGCCTGACATCATGATCACCGTAGCACTTAAATCGATCTTGCCATTTTAGATATACATATATATGAAGTACCGCTCAATCAATACCCATACTTTTACCATTGATTATCGTGATCAAACTAAAAAGGTGATGATGTCAGAGATTTGTTGAAAATACGTCATCGAATCTGATATCTGACAATTTCACTGATGCATCGATCGCTGAGATCATTTACCATACCGCATGTAAACAACAGGTAAAAATGATTTTGTGTGTGTGTGTGTGTGTGTGTGTGTGTGTGTGTGTGTGTGTCCATCTAATCAACATGCTACTACGAACGAGATGCTGTGCGGTATAAATTCTCTTCTCTCACTACCTTCTATAGATTAAAAGAAGGTAAAAAAAAAACTTGATCACTTGATCAGCAGTTAGTTACCTGCCAGGTAGCTAGCAGGCAGCAGAGAAATAGCAGTGGTGTAGTATACAAAAGGTGACTAAATTGGCTAGACATTATAAACGTAACCTAAACCACCACCTATATAGAAATGGTAGATCTCAAGTCTTCAGGTAAATGTGGGATTTGACATATACGTACGGGCGGCGGGGGCACCACCAAACAGGTAGGCTTTGTTAATAGAATGGAGAAGGTATGAATAATAAATTATAAAATGAATAACGGTTTCAATGTAGTTGTGTAGTTTGTATTTTTATATGTACATACATATATGCATTCATCTGGCGGCCGGTAGTATAGATGTATGCGTATGCGTATATGTATTGATATTCAGAAATAATTTCTTGACTGCTTCTTGTCCAACCAACCAAAGTCTGATCGACAGTCTTCGTCATTCAGTCTCCTCTTAAACTTTATGCCGAGCGGTTTTTATCTTTCTTAGATCAAAAGTTTTTCTTTTTTCTGTTGAACTTTTTCTCTGTTTTTTTTTTAGTTTTTTTTTTTTTTGCTTTGATTTGTTGCTGGAAAATTTTCTTTTGTTTTCACCTAGTTTTTCACTTGTTTTCAAGATTTTTATCAACAATTTTTTACGGTTTGTGTTCTGGTTATTTTATTGTTAAATTGTTTCGGTTTTTGAGACTTGGACGACTTATTTCGGGTCGGTTCCAAGGTAGCGAGCTATATTTTACATTACATCAATTTGCCGGACAAAATTTTCATTTTCTTTACTTATATTTTTTTCTAACTTCATCGTCAGATTTTTAGTATAGTTTTATTCAAAAAGATTCGGTGCAGTGCGCAACGTAAGAAACAACCAACAGAAAACTTCTTCTTGTTTCATGACTTAATCGTGCTCGATCGCTCTATAAAATATTTTTGATTCCCTTTGTGATCCGGATTTGGACAGATTTGCATAAATTCTTGTGTTTGTTGTTGTTTAGTGCTTTCAGCGACAATTTGAAAAAAAATTAACTTCTAGTTACACAGTTTCTGACTTTTTTTTTATGCTCTAAACGTGACAATGACCCACCACTACTGGTATATTTTTGTTAATTCCATTGTTCGCGTTTAATAAAGATAAAAAAAAGTGTAAAAAAATTGATTCATTTCGTTGCGTGTGTGTATAAAGTTTTCTGAAAAAAATAATATAAAAAAAAAGTGAAATAAATCTTTAAATCGATTGCTCTCAAAAGTGATGACTGCTACTGCTACTTTAAAAAGTGTTAAGTTTATGTATAGTAGCGAATCTAGGAAAGGAGATTTAAACATGGACACAATTTCATCTATGCGATAACTTCGAGTTTTTTTTTAATTTAATTTAATTTTTATTTATAAGACAACTTTTACTGAAATGTTGTTTTTGTTTTTTTCTGTGTTAAGTGATTCATTAATTAACTTGCCGTTGGACATGGATTTACATAACTTTGTTATTTTGTTGTTGTTTCTTTGGCTGAACGCGTTACTTTACTCTCTACCTCCTACTTTAAATAATGAAAAAAAAATAACTCTTGATTACTTGGCAAAGTTTTATTAATGGATAGAACCGGATTTTTTATTCGATTGCAAATTTACAGATTTTTCTTATGTTTCATTTACACATATGAATGTATGTATGAGAACTAGACTTAAACTATCCTGTTGGGGGGGGGGGGGGGGTTTATGAGTTTTTAATGGTTTCGCAAGAGATTAATGTGTGCTTTGTGATTTTAAAACATATAGGTATAAAAAGATATAATTTAGGAACTTGTCAATATGAGATTTAATTGGGAGGCGTTTTTAGACAAATGTTTTTTTTTACTATTTCAAGGTATTCAAAACATTTTTAGAACTCTTTTTCTAAAACGTTGTGCGTGGTTTTCTTGCTTGTTGTTTGTTTTATTTTTGAATTCTTATCCTACATGATGGTACAAAGAAGATAAATCTTTCACCAAAGTAATGAAATGCTTCTTAGAGTTAAGTTCTTGGATTTGCGATGGGATACTGTAGATAAAAGGATATATTTTTCAGTTGTTTACCAATGAGTGTTATTATGAAATTCTCACACTTTCATACTCTAGTGAATGTTAGAAAAGTATCAATATAGTTTCTGTTAGGCCTTCTGTATGCTGATGTGCAATATTCTCCTCTTAAAAGTGTTAATATGTAATAATCTGGCGGACTATATCCTAGACAGAATATCTCCATAATGACTTAGTTTTTAATTAAATGGAGTCAAATGTTCATTAACCGTTTTTAACTTTTCAATTCAGTCTCAAATGGAGAAAATTTTATATACCCATTAGTAGCCATTTGTGAAATTTGTACGACAAATTATTGACAAACACTTGTCACTTGTCGACAGAGTCATGTGACAAAAATTTCCAGGAAATGTGTTCAGGGTTTACACATTTCGTCTAACAAATGTCACATTCATTACAAAAAATTTGTCATACTTTGTGGGTACTTTTGTCATCATTTGTTTCAATATTTTTTGACAAAAATTTTTCACAAAAATTGATCACAATTTTTTGACATTTTTAACCAAGAAATGTGTTATTTTTGTCGTTAATTTGTGGTGGCATTTATGTTAGCTTTTATTTTGTTTCGGGGATTCAAATTAAAATCTTATTTCAGTTCAAAAGCCATACCTATTTCTTATAAAATGTTTGTATAAAATTATGTTTTCAAATTTTTTATTAAAGTTTTCTAAACATAAAAAATCACTAGACGCTGACGGTATTTCTTCTCTGGAGAGTGATTCTGATCTTTTGTCGTACTTGAATGTCAAAATAATCGACTAAATGAAATGAACTTTTCTACAGATTTTTTCGTGTTTTTATTTAGTTCAGCAAGCCTTGCATGACGTAGAATCAACTGAAAATGACACTTCACATTACAAATTCAAACAAAAAATGTTTCGAATTTAAGCACTTGTAATGCTCTAATTAGGTGTAGAATTTTCATTTACAAGTGTAAAATTTTTGTCACAACCTCTGGGGAGCAGTTGACTAATTTGTCGTATATTTAGTCCAGTTTTTTGACGTTTGTTCATCGAAAATTCATTATAGTTTATTTTGTGGTAGATAATAGTGAAGACACAAAATGAACTGTGTTGAAAAAAAAAAGTAGACAAAATATGTCAAAATTCACGACTAAATAGTACGACAAAAGATCAGAATCACCCTCCTGGTCTATAATTAATTTGTTTGTTCAAAACTTAAGTTTTCAACTGTTTTTTCCTTTATTTATTTTATATTTATATTGCTTGCCTAAGTTTTTTATTAATTTAATTTTACCTTTTTTTTTAAATACAAACACAAAAACTCAACGAAAACCACTAACAACAATTTTCGCGTTCACTACAAAATATCCAAACTATCCAAAATAGCAATAGCCCGACAGCAACATTTTCATGTCGACATGTCATTCATTTACTGGTTATAATTTGTGACCATCAATTTTTGTGGCACTGTTTCCACAAAATAGTGACCAAAAAAGGCTGTCAGAGAAATGTCTTACTTAAATTTGTGACATTTAGTTGAAGCAATTTCGCTTATCACATTATGTATAACAATAATGTGACAGAAAATTCACATATTTCTGTCGTCACATATTTTGGCTACTTGGGTAGGTACTAAATATTAGTGAAATTGCACTAAAAGTGCCACCTATCGTCATTAAAATGAACTGAAGTTGGAATGGATAGTGGAAAGATTTTCCAATTAAATCAGCAGTATTTGCTAGTTAGTTAGCTGATCATGGATGAAATCTCTGCAGACTTCCTGCCCTTCTTTTTTTCTTATGTCTAAATCCTTTGCGCAACTACAGCATATGCTCGTAGATTTTTTTGAAGGCATTTAATTACTCACAGTGAGGAATTGTCAATGACATTTCAAATGAAATAAATTTCATTTGCATAGTCTGTCACCTCTTCATTTCGTTGAAATTACTGAATTTCAAAGTTATTATGGATACAGTCTGTCTAGACGAGTATTATATCATAGATGGCACAAAAACTAGATGTCGCATGGCATACTAGAGCAGAGTATACAAATTGTGAAATTGGTAGTGCATTCTGGAATGGGTCACAGCACGGTTTAGAGTATGCCGAGAGCAAATGTTTTTTTTAACATCAGTTTTGTATTCGTTTGATCGACCTCCTCAACACTTCAGATACGAAAAAAATATGAATCACTCGACGTACACATCAGTTCAAATGTTGTGGTCCATTCCGGAATGGACCACCCTAGCCATATAAATTTTGTATCCTTTTTTGGTATTGCATGCGACATCTAGTTCTTGTGCCATCTATGATTATACTCATGTTACCGATGTCTGTCTGTGAGAAGGAAAAAAAAAGGAATTACTACCATCTCAATTTCGATATTGTTGATGTTAGTATTTTTCTCTAGCTTGTAGGAGATGCTATTCAAATCATTTCTGACCTTTTAATTTGTTTTTTTTTTTAATTCAAAATATTCTTTGTAGCAAAATTAGGTGAAGTCTGCTTACTGTAATTAGAAGTGTGGCAGAAGTGGGATCATTTGAGTATTTATTTTAAGTGCATAGGTACCTATAGATGTTTGATAGGATTGGTACGATTACTGAACCTTGGGTATTCCATACGACATTTAATTTTCGATATAGAAATTTCTAAAAGATTTTTTGTTCGGAATGATTGGAACCCCCGAGTCGAATGCATTTTTTTTTTTTATAATTCCACGAAACTTGTTGGTTTTATAATCCGCTAGGTACCTATACACACTAAAAAATTCACTATCAGATTATATTGTGTTTTTCTCTTTGGTAGCTAGGTATTTGGGGATGTTAGTTAAATGGTTCCACAGTTGCGGTAGGGGGTTGTCTCTAGAACACTACTTTCCAAATACACTTACCAACATAAAAAGCATTAAATGCAGATGGTTTGAATTTGTTAAGGAGAGGGGTCCATAGAAAATACTAGGCCAGTTAAACGGCCAATAATACAATTCTCTTGATCCGCGAAGAGTTATGAAACACAATAAGTGGTCCCAAACCATAATTTTTGTGCTAGTCTTATACCCTAGACACACGGGACATATCAATGATCATTGGTTCAATACAATTACGTAATTGGACCAATGATCATTCCTGCCTTTCTCAGATCTTTTATATATAAATGCGCCACAGCTCGCACAACTTATAATTTTCAGCAATTTTCCACAATCTTGCTTTTCTCTTCGTCTCTTTTTCTATTTATAATGTATGAATTTTTTTTAAAGAATTCAATAATTTGGGAAACATGCAAAATTTACTTTGAAAATTGTATCAGTCAATTTCACAAATGACATCTGTCAGTGATGGCTGGAAAATCAGGTGATTTTTCCAATAATTTGCAGTTCTCACCGCTGAAAGCGCGTTTATCGCTAAAAGAAATGACAAGCAATGTATAATTGGAAATGAATGAGCTTGTGGGGGCGTAATTGGTGCAATGACGAAACGAATGACCATTGCGCCAATGATGCAGTGACATACGAGCTATGCAATGATCATTGCTCTGTCAATGATCATTGATATGTCCCGTGTGTGTACAGTATTATACCTATCAGAAGAATGTCGTTCCAAGGAAAAATATCTAAGATTGAGTGTGTGTGTGTGTGAGAGAGAGAGAGAGAGAGAGATAGATTTGAAGTATCTCACTAAAGGGTTTTCCAATAAGAGGTGTTATTTTTGATATTCATATTGCCCTATGTCCTCGATAGCCTCACGAATTCCATCTTTGAGGTCTTGAATCGACGCTGGGCTGCTGGCGTAGACCTTCTCTTTCACGTGGCCCCAAAGGAAGAAGTCGCAAGGTGTTAAGTCACAAGATCTCGGTGGCCAATTGTGATCACCTCTTCGAGTGATAACACGGTCCGGAAACTTTTCCGTAAAAGATCAATGGTTTCGTTGCTTGTATGGCACGTAGCGCCGTCTTGTTGAAAGTAAACGTAGTCCAGATCAATACCATCCAATTCCGGCATAAAAAATCATTAATCATCTGTCGATAGCGCAATCCATTCACCGTAACTGTTGCTCCAGCCTCATTTTCGAAAAACTAAGGTCCAATGACCCCGCGGGACCATAAACCGCACCAAACAGTCACACGTCACGCTTTTCAACAATAACTCTTGGGGTTTCCGAGCCCCAGATGCGACAATTTTGCTTGTTGACGAAGCCATCGAGGTGGAAATGGGCCTCATCACTCAAGATGAGTTTTCGATGGAATTCCGGATCATTTTCATGCATTTCAAGGACCCAATCAGCAAAGACTCGACGTTGTTGATGATCGGCCAGCTTGAGTTCTTGTGTTAACTGAACTTTGTAAGCCTTAAGACCCAAATCTTTATGCAAAATACTGTGTAATGACGTTTGTGGAATGCCTAATTCCAAAGAACGACGAGGAATGGACAAACCTGGGTTTTCTTCAACACTTTCGGCTACAGCAGCAATATTTTCGGTTGTTCTTGAGCGACGTGCACGGGTTTTATTCTTCACATCACTAACTTGTCCCGACTGCTCGAATTTTTCTACAAATTTCTGTATTGCGATCCGACAAGGTGCTTCACGACGACCCAAAAATGTTCGAGTTTTACGAACCGTCTCTGCCACATTTTCACCATTTTTTATAGTGAATTTTAATAATTTCAATGCGTTGTTGAATCGTGTATCGTTCCATTTTTATTAATGGCGTAGTTTCTACTTGTCAAATGTCAAAAAATGACAGCTCCAAAAGTGACATCTACCGAAATAGCGGGCTAATTAAAATAACACCTCTTATTGGAAAACCCTTTATTTCTGTCGAAAGTAGAACCTCTCAAGAACAGGTGTCTTATGCTTTCTTTTTTGTAATGAAATTAGGTATGTAGGTTTCTTTGAAACTGATTAATCATCGTCACGTTCCAACTGTTTATTTTCTCATCAAACGAGTCGAACATTCATACTTACGAACAATGAAAAAGCTCATTTCATCATCGTAAATTCGTATCGTATTTTCAACCCCATCTGTAGAAGGTTAATGGGGCTAAGAAAAACATGTCGACTACTTTGTGAAATCTGCACAAGTATGGCGCACTTGGATACTACCTTCTGAAAACCTATCTAATAACCTTAGCAATAATTTTGTATAATTCGACAGACATTATCCCTATTCAGTGCGTGTAACATTTTTATATAGGTAGGCATAGGTAGAAAAGGTTAAAAAAAAAGAAATTGATGAAATCAACAGTACGCCGACTCCAATTTTTTTTTTTTTTTGTCTAAGTTGGAAAACAAATATGTAAATGGGTCCTCCTACCCCCCAAACAAGAATACTTAATCGGGCATCATACTTTAGAATTACAAAAAATATTCATAAAAAAGTCTACACTTAGCTTTAATACTTTACGCAAATATGAATTAATCGTCTGTAGGTACACAGGTACCTCCCAGAGTATTTGCACTCTGCGTTAGTTAAATAAATTTTAAGAAGCTTGTTGTTATTGGCTGAGATTACAAACTTTTTTGTAGTTGTTATTGGTGGACTCTCAAAAATATTTCTCTGAAAAATCTACCTACAAATTGTGGCACATCTTGATTACGCACGTTATAAAATTAACATAGATAAAATATGTTGCTTTTTTCGTTGTTATTTTCCTCTTTCCTTCGTGCCTAATTTACCTGAGCGGTATACGATAAAAAAAAACAAATCCAATTTGTT